>CM052802.1:113387119-113493726 GCA_028533885.1 Nasua narica | reverse complement strand
CAAAGAAGGGCCACATGTACCCCAATGTTCATAGCTGCAATGGCCACAATAGCCAAACTGTGGAAAGAACCAAAATGCCCTTCAACAGACGAATGGATAAGGAAGATGTGGTACATCTATACAATGGAATATTATGCCTCCATCAGAAAGGATGAATATCCAACTTTTGTATCAACATGGACAGGACTAGAAGAGATTACGTGGAAATAAGTCAAGCGGAGAGAGTCAATTATCTTGTGGTCTCACTTACATGTGGAGTGTAAAGAAAATCATGGAGGGCATTGTGAGAAGGAAGGGAAGGGTGAATGGGGGGAAATCGGAGGGGGCGATGAACCAAGAGAGACTGTGGACTCTGAGCAACAAACTGAGGGTTTTGGAGGGGAGGGGGTGGGGGGGTGGATGAGCCTGGTGGTGGGTATCGAGAAGGGCACGTATTGCATGGAGCACTGGGTGTGGTGCATGAACAATCAATCTTGTAACACTGAAAAAATAAAATAAACATATTTGGGGAAAAAAAAAAAAGACCCTGGCCTGCCCCTGCCTATCGCAAGTGAATCACATTCAAGGGGGAGGGTCTGGGCGATTCCCAGCCAGGGGTCAATGCACGGAAACTGGTCTGGGTGTCCTGGTCCTCCTGTTACAACTCACCACACCTGACAACTTTTGGGACATCCAGTGTCCCTTCTGAAGGCCATCCGACATTAAAGGTGGGCCATTTTAACTCACATAGCGTTTTCAGTTTGCCGGGATGCATCTTAACTCCATAGTCTTCTAAAAACCCCTTCTTGCAATTTTTGATCATGGTCTCAAGGACCATTGACCCTATGTGTTCCCTCCCTGCCTTGGTGGCACAAAGACAAAGAGAGGGTGGGGGCCCATCCAGCGGAGAGACCAGTCAGATGCCCGCCTGTCCGCCCTCCCGGAGGAGACTTGGGTGCCTCTTAGCCAAGGCGACTCCGTATAAACCCCTGACTGGCGCCCCGAAGGGATTGCCATAGACCCTATGATGTGACCACGGAAAACACCTTGGGGCCCACTCAGGTTCCGTAGTCTCGAGATGGTGGAGCCACAGAATCAGTCCACCTGACAAGCCAGGTCAAAGGTAAAACGCATATTCACTCATGCATTCACACTAAAGTTGTTACAGTTCCTCCTCCCCCAGGGAGGGGGGGCCCTGACCTGAGGGACCTCCCCCACTGGGAGGCCCTGACCTGTGAGACCTCTAAGAGGTCTCCAAGAGGTGATCGGTCTCCCCTTCCACCCTGATCGGTTGGCTTGACTGGGTCCTGGGGCCCTAGGCCTTACTGGAATCCGATGTTGGGAGCAGGTCCTCACCTGCCAAGTATCTTTTGAGTCTGGCAGGAACAGCGGAGTGAGGCCAGTCCCCGCCGACCAGGCAGGAGACTGCTGAAGATTAGACAGGGCGAGCCTTCTCCGTTACGACCCCTCGTTCCATCAGTGCCCCACCGTTTGCCCCCAAACTGGTGGCAACAATGGGCCAGTGTGGTTGAGTTTCCCAGTCAGGGAACCAAATGTTATGGAACCTGGACTGGATCCTGACAGAAGAACCAAGAGGCCCTCGTAGACGTTGGAGGATCGGAGGTTTATTTAACACCCGAGGGCTCAGAAGAAAGTCATCTCCCAAGTTCTGAGCCCTGAGCACAAACAAAGGGGGTAGTTTGTATACTTTTACTTCCGTATCTGTGGCACTCTTGTGCCTGTGGCAGGTGAGGCAGGAGAGAAAACCCAGAATGGCTCTGGAGCCAGGACTGGGATTCCCCATCTGGATTGGTCGGCCACCTTAGCACACAGATTTCCCTTATCAAACCAACTGAGCCCCCCTCTTCTGAAACCATGTTGTAAAGAGGTTGGTTGAATTTTGACAGCAAGCAAGAGACGTGCGTGTCCACAAGCAACCGCTACTCAATTAGGTGTTAATTCTGTTTTAAAGATCTCAAGAACCCATCCATGACAGAAGTATAGAAATTGTGGCAGACTGTGTTTTCCAAAGATGGCCACAATGCTATCTCGCATCCCACACCGTTTATTTGCAATTGACTTTGATAATCCTCCCACAGAGATGTGGCGTCTATGTTCCCAGCCCATAAATGTGGGTAGGTGAAAACTCTGGTGAAAAGGATGTGTGACTTCAGAGACTTCAGAGGTTGTAAAAGATGATACAGCTTTCCCTGATTCTCTTGGTACACTTACTTCTGGAAGCCCGAGTTACCAAGTCAATCATCTATCTGCTCTCAAGCCACCATGCTCAGAGAAAGCCCAAACTAGCCCATGCAGAGAGACCACACGGAGTGTCTCTGAGACTAAATGAAGAGAGCTGTCCAACTAACTATAACTATCCCAGCTCCAGCCACTGTCTGACTGAAACCACATGAAAGCCTTGAGCCAGAACCATCCGGCCAAAACTTCCTGAGTTCCTGACCCACAGAAATCACAGAAGATAAGCCATGAAGTTTTGGGCTGATTTGTTACACAGCAAAAAATAACTGATACAGAGTTACCTTTTCTCTCTCCTCTTTAATAATATTGTCTCACGCAATCTTTCTTAAAGTAGAGTATGGAGTGGACTTGATACTTACTTCAGTAATTTTTATTATGAAGATAATTAGATACATATTTAGGGGTTAAGAAGGCCACCTCTGGAGTCAGTCTGCGGGGCTGGGTCCTGGCTACCACTCATTTCTCACATGACCTTGGGCAACTTAGTAGGGTGGAAACTGTGATTATTTCTACCCTCAACTTCATTTCAACGGGCCCCCATTGCGTGGCAGCCACACAGTTTTGTGGGACTCAGTCTCCCTCAACTCCATGGGTAGACTTCCATGGGTCAATGGAGCCAGTCATGATCAAATCACCCCACTGGCACAGTGATTATTTTGAGCCTAAACCTATCAGTGCCAGAACCTGAGTTGAAGCAAAACAATCATAGCAAAGCTAGGAGGAGGTGTGGAAGTGACTCTTACCCACAAGGTGTGAATGAGCAAAGATGTAGTCCTGGCAGATGAGGCAGCCATTTGTGACCCTGATGGAAGCCAACCAGAAAATGAAGCTGACACATAAGAGGGGTTGAACAAAGTAGTTACAGAGAAGCTGAGACAGATCCCTGGCCAAACTGTATCTGAGGCTCACTCTACCTATGCACTTTTTGATGATGTGATCTGACAAATCTCTATCACTATTCTAGAAATGTCGAGTTGAGTCTTCTCTTACTTCAGCTTTACCTCACTGTGCCTCGATATCCTCTATATATAAGATGGGGATAAGACTACTACCTTCTTCACTGAGTTATTGTAGGAAACAAAGGCAGTAAGACATGACAAGTTTTTAGATCAGTGCCTGGCACAAAGAAATGAGTTTAATAAAATAATGCATGTGCTCACATAAAGCTCTGACTAAAGCAATACGTATAGTTCTCGTGCAACTATACATTAAAAACAAATTTCTAAATTAAATTCAAGCACACGGAGGCCCTGAAGGTATGTGGCAGTAATTCGTTGTAATATAGCCATTCTGATGACTCAGAATATGCTAATATTCATTTTCTTATACTGTCATAGAAATTAAAACAGAAAATAATAAATCCTCACCAAGAACTCAGGCGTCTCCTAGAACACACACATAATCCTCTCAGAAAACCAAAATGTCATCTCATTACACATCCAGGACATTCCTACCGAATGAAGGAGCATAACAAATGTGATTTGAGATCTTTTCTAGGGAAATTAAGCCAGTTGAGTTTTTTGCTTTGTATCCAGAAATCCTTGGAATCAAAATGTCATCATTCCATACAGAAAAGTCTCCAAAAATGAACTTCGAAAAATTGCTTGGGAGAAAATTTAGTTTCATACTACATTTCCTAACAATGGAAAAGGTGTTATTAAGATCCTAAAATACAGTTCGTTTTACTGGTCAATTTAACACCACTTTCCTTATTGAGAGTTACTGCCTCAGAAGGAACCCCAGTCCTTTGGATTTTTTCACACAGTTTCATGATCGGCTATTGCATTCAGAGGACCACCTGACAAGCTCGACACAGCTTAAGTTCAATTACACGTCCATCCTTCTAGAGCCAGGAGTTATTCCCGCTGAGTAAATAACACTGATTTTGTTTATTTCGTTGTCTCTGTGATATATACCGAGGCTTGAGCAGCTGGTAAATTTTGTAACTTGTTGAGCTATTTTTCACTCTTATCTACAAAGCTGCATTCCACTGAGATCTTTTCTCTCCCCCAGCTATAGCTGTACTTGCTATGAGAATTCTTATGGTGCAAATTTCCACTTAAAGACAATGGCAATACAGATGAGGTTTACATTTGGTGGAAGACCAACTTAACCATCACTCTTTGGTCAACACAGTCAAGGGGAGGGCGTCATTTGATCCAGGGACATTTTTGGCGGATTGGAAAATGCTGACCTGGGGTACAAGTAAGATACTGTTTTGATAGCAGACTCTGGCTTGAGTCCAAGCTACATGACCAGGAAGATTTAGACTTATACCGTGTGCTGGACTGTGGAGGCTGACCATTGGAAGTCGATTTGCAAGAGGGCCGAGATGTAACAAAGAGCACAGTCTTGGGCAGACATGTAACCTTGGGTTTCTGAGGTGTATCTGCAACTTTCTTCTGGAGACCAGGAAATGTTTAAAAGAATCCCTTTCTGGGGGATTTGTTTTCTTACAGTGCAACCCCCAGGAACGGGTTCTATCAAGGCATCCCAGGATGATGTCTGCAGGACTTTATTTCCTGAGTGGCTGCTATGCCTGCCCTAGTTATTCGTTACCATATAAACAAACTATCCAAAATGTAATGACTTAAAACCACAATTAGCACTCACGATTTTGTGCCAGGAATCCAGGCAGGATTCAGTGGGGGAACTCTTCCGCTCCTTGTGCCACGGCCTGGGGTCACTCGATGCTGTTCAGTCTGGGTCTGGAGGGTCTCAAAGAAGGCTTTGCTCATGTGCTTGTGTCTTCATAGAAATGTCTGTGCTACTGGGCTGAGTGAGATCCCTCCCCTTCTCCATGGAGTCCCAGGGACTTTCCATGTGCTCTTTTCCAACAGAGGAGTTGAACTTGTTCTCTGGCAGCTCAGAACTCCAAAAGACCAGAGTGGAAGCTACAAGTGCCCCTAAGCTGAGGTCTGGAACCGCCATAACATTGCTCCTAATGTACTCAGTTGTTGGAGCAGACATAGGGCAGCCCAGAATCAAAAGGAGGGGGAGTAGACACTAACCCTCAATAGGAGAAATCCCAAGGGAATTACAGCCATCACAATATCTTCCCTCTGCCCAAAAAACACAGCCCTGGAACCTGAATGACGATTGAGGTACCAGAGAGTCCTAGCTCAAGGGCACCATTAATGGAATGAAAAAGTTGAACTGAGATCTTCTTCCTTAGGAGCCGGGGTGGTTAGCCTCAGCCAGATTCCATATTCTAGAAGTCATGTTCTTCTTTATACCTCACTGGGATACTCTACATCCTGAGCCGTGTTCTTATCCTTGTGCTGCTTCCATCATTCTCCACGGCTCCTCTGAATTTTCCCTGAGTTAAACAGATCACGGGGCTCTCCTGGAATCTCTCACCCCCACAGAGGCCTAACGAGTAGAACAGGTCCCTAGTGTCCTCTAAAAGGCCTCACAAATATTCACAAGGTTTAATGAGGTGCTGTCAGAAAAGCAGATTTTTTTGGCCAAAGCAAGAAGAAGGAGGAGGAGGAGGAGGAGGAGGAGGAGGAGGAGGAGGAAGAAGAAGAAGAAGAAGAAGAAGAAGAAGAAGAAGAAGAAGAAGAAGAAGAAGAAGAGAGGGAGAAGGAGAAGAAGAGAAAGGAAGAGGAAGAGATGAAGGAACTTCATGTTTGAAAAAATATATAAATATTTGGCCAGCTTCTGCAGGGCATTTCAAAGAATGTTATGTCTAAATCAGAATCTGAACATAAAAGTTCAGAAGATAATATGATAATGCTTGCTTGGCAACCCCATCCTCCTGATGGAAATGCAAACAGGCAAAGGCAAAGCTTCTTATTCAGAATGGATTGTAAACACTAGGTCCTACCAACATGCTAATTTGAACATTATTTTATTACTGTGTACTCTTCAGAGCTAAATTGGAAACATCTGTCTTCCTGAGAATTAACTGGAAAAAGATTACAGCTGAGCATGAGATGGCAAAGACCATTTCAATTGCCTCCTCCTGAAGATAGGAGTCCCTATCTCCTAGATGTTGGAAGTGTATTTTGTGTGTGTGCACCCCATTATTTCTTAAACTATAATTAAGAACATACTACAAGTGTATAATGCGCCCAGACTCCTCCTCTATATGAAATAGAAGTTAATTTTCTTAAATTTCCATTTCTCAAAAAAAAAAAAAAAAAAAAAAAGCATCTGGCACCAGGTAACCCCAGGCCTTACTGATTTGTGCATTCAAACTAATCATGTGCTATTGACTCCATATCTAGACACTCTGATTCTTCATCTGCTTGGTTCTCATTGCCTTAAACCACAGGAAAGCCTGTCTTTTCCCAGAATCCTCTTTTCCAATAGTCTCTAAAGTCCCCATGGAAATTATATCAGATTGTTCCCTGTGCTTTCTATCTGTCCCAAGGGAGCTTATTTATAGTGAGACTGTCACCTGCAGCTCTCTAGAGCCTCTGTCCCTGGCTCAACAGCCCTCTTCATCCTTCTGCCCCAGGGACTCTTGTCTGCCTCCCTGTACTTGGATCTCCCACCCCAACGACCCTGATCTCGGAACCCCTTCACCTCCCGCTACCCATGAGTTTTCCACATCTTCATCCTCTGGAAATCTCCTCCTCTGACCTATAGGAAATATACTTCCTGATATGACCAGGAATATGACCAGGTCCTGCAGAGGGACTTCCCACACCAGAGCTGCTGAATTCCTAAGCTGGATTTGGTTGTTTTCTTTATATTGGAAGCCCTCCTCTTCCTAGCACGCACGGGCACTAGAAGTTGGGGTGAGGGCTGCTGGAAGGGGAGCCACTGGGTTGAGAATGAGTTGAGAACAGCCTCACCCTCTACCTGGAACCATTTGTGCCTTGATCAACCGAGCTGTGCTATTCATCCTGTCAACTCTTCCAACCTGCTTTCTCATCCATTGCTGGTTATGTTTTTTTTTCAGCAGCCAAGATGTCTTTTGGAGAAATAATGGCTTCCATTAGCGATTCCCTGTCAATAATGGCCATTAGATCCAAGTAAAAAGACCCTCATCCTGAGCCCCGTGGTTTAGAGGGCTTACCTTCAGCTTTCTAGACATGGCCCACCCCAGATAGTGAGGAGTTAATAGGACAAAGGGATCATGCTCACTTAGAGACCATGGTCTTCCATGCTCCAAGTACCCAGGATCCTGGAATCCCTGCCTAAGTGGGCCCATGATATCTAGAGTTTGCACACCCTCTTTTCTGGCTGTGCCTCTAGTACATGCAGCCTAGACCTGGGAGGCGGACCAGGGACAACTGTTTGAGGAACACTGTGGACAGAGCTTGGAAATGGGGTCTAGGCTGTCTGCATATATGCACTTGAACCTTCTTGCAGTGAGAGATGAAGCTGCATATGCGAACAGAAGCTGGGCAGTACGAAGGCCACACTGGCTCTCCCACACTCTGATGTTTAGAAGGACAAGTCCAAAAAGTCTGAGAATTCTGAATCTGATCTTAGCCGTCCGTGTCATTATGGAAGTACATTTGTCAAAGTTGAAGGATATATTGTATTTGATAGTTTATTAGGTTAATTTATAGCTTTGAAATATTTGAACTTACAGTTGTGGGCCTTCATTAACTCTCTTGCCCTGGTCCTGGCCCATGTCCCCTGAACAGGTCCATATATCCCTGAAGGTCCTCTGTGGATAAGGCTCAACTTATTTCCTTTGAGCTCCGGAACCACCACAAATCCAGGGATGTAGCTGAGTGTCTGCCTATAACAGAATACATTATGATACCTAAGATGATACCCAAGATCCTTGGTTGAAAGAACATGATCAAGAGCACCAGAGGACCTCTAGGGGGCAGTGTTGCCTAATTCTCAACTCTGGCCCAGTTAAGGAACCCTGGTATATCCAGAAACCTTAAAAATGGAGACTGCGTAATTAATCAGCTCCTCCCAGATTTTTGGTGCCACAGCCAGGTGAAATCTTGGCTGTTTCTGAGACTCCGTTTTACAAGATGAAGTTCAGTGGAAGAGGAAGGGCCAGTTTCTCAGCCTTCCTAAGGGCAGATCTGAACATCGCTTCTCCTTTTCAGGAAATAATACCCCTTTCCGCCTTCCCCCTACCCACCCCCCGCCACCCACCAGGGAAGTCAGTTTAGGGACACAATGGGCCCCAGAAGGGAAAAATCTGTTGAGCAAGGACTTTCATTCACCCTTTGGTCAGACAAACTCCATGGTGCTGAGGCTTTGAGTTCCTCCAGAGTCTGCCCTAGGTATCATCGATGCTAGCTGCTCTGGGTGAAGGGCCAGGAGGCCCATAGTTAAAGGAATCGCCCTTCACCTCCCGTGTAGACTGAGCTATGGGTGGGTCTAGGTGCCGGCCCCAGGGATGAAGAACAGAAATTGACCACAGGTACTATCTCAGGACTTTAGAATCAGGAGATCTATTGCTTCTCCAAAAGCCAACATGAGAAATAACTTTTCCAGGCAAGTTATTCCCACCAGGTTCAATTAACACCTTCAAGAGCATGGGGTCAAGTGACGGGGGGAGAGGAAGAACCCACTGGATGAGCATCTACTCTCTCCCAAACACAATTAGACCTTTATTTAGATACCTTCTTTAGTCCTCACGGCAACCAAATGGCTGATATCTACAAATCCATGTTCCCCACTTTACAGATAGGGGACCAAGGTTCAGAGAAATTATAACAGGATGTTAAAACACAAGTTTTACCCAAAGCATGGAGATAACACACACTCTATTCCAAAGAAAGGTGAGAGACAGCACTACAAACTTTTTAAGATTGGTCATGACTCTTGGATCCCTAAACCCCATGAAGAGGAGCGGGAGGGGGCACTGACAAAGAGAGATGTATAGAGAGTTCTGGGTGTGCTATGTGTCCTCCCCTCCCCCACTGGGGTGGGGTAGGGATGCTTTTCCCTCACCTCAAGCCTATGGAAAATGGCTTTTGTACTACCACTTAGAAAGCACAATGTGTGTCCCCCTGTAGTTTGGGGGTACCCAGAGGATTGGTGTCTAACTCCCACCTGATAAGTCTGAGGGGGCAGGACTGGTTGGTTCCTGAAGTGTGGGGAGAGGCAGCTACTGCACTGGGTTTGGCCTGACTAATCTAAATATGTCATGGTAAAGGACGGGTGATGGACAAAGGACGGGTGATGAGAGAAAGCTAGGAAGGGGATGCCCTAATAGGGTTCCCTGGAGGGCAAAGGGACCCCTCATAGAAAAAGTCCAGAGAGGTACATCCCGATGCCTAAGGACCTTGGCAAGGGGTCACAGAGAACCATAAACTGCAGACATGTATTCACCCAGGTCAAGAAAAAGAAGATGAGAGATCCTAGTGGATGAAGGGTCTCCCAAGAACCCGCAAGAGAAATTTCCAGAGAAATGATCAGCTTTAAACATTTGCCAAGTCTAGAACACGCCAGTGCTAGATCTCTAGGTCAGTACCAATCCAGATGGCCAGAAGAAACATGAATCCTGTTGGAATGTCCATCCAAGGGGAGGGGCAGAACCAGCTCACCACAGGGGCCCAAGGACACAGAATTCAACCTACTTCTGGGGTGCCTGACGGGCTCTATCTGTGGAGCCTGTGACTCTCGATCTCAGGGTCGTGAGTTTGAACCCCATGTTGGGTGTGGAGGTTACTTAAAAATAAAATCCTAAAAAACAATCAACCTGCTTCTGATTACCTCTCGAAATGACAACGCGATTTTTTCCAAAATAGATTATTGTCACTTGTATACATTTATTCGAGCGGTTGTTAGCACTTCCTGCATGCAAGGCATCATTTATCTCATTCTGGTTTTTTCACGAATTTTTTTAGAAGGCTAATTTTAGTGATGCAGGAAAAAGAAGTCCACGCAAATGAAAGCTGTCCATGCCTATTCCCTTGGCAAGCAAGATGGGAGGCGAGAATGTGAGCGTCAGGAGTGAGCCCTTGGCATAAAACAGCTCTCCACAGGTCTCTTCCAGAAAACACAGCTGCATGGGAATGATGTGCGAAAGCAAGGCCTACTGGAAACATCCCTAAGTGTTAACACATGTGACATAAAATACAAAACTCGAGCTTCAGACTCTTGACCCAAGAATCGAGAGTTTATGAGAACAGCCGCAAGCAATGCAAAAGAGGGATGTTTGCATCTTAAGGTCTTTTCCCTCTGCGGATGCGTTGTACCTATTGTGTCAGCCAGGCAACTTATGGAGGGAAAGCAGCCCACGTCAGACCCTCTCCTCCCCAAATATAAAAGTATGCACAGTAGGTCCCCTGCGGTCACCCTGTGAGCAGACACAGGTTCAAATATTAAAAAATTATCTCAAGTATTTATGCTTGTGCCTTTAGCTCTCTCTCCAGATCGTTCTTCACACACACACACACAATCTCTCTCTCTTCCTCTTTCCATTCCTCTTCCCTCCCCCTTTCGCTACCCTCCATGGGTCAGTAGAGTGTTTTCTTTTTTTTTTTTTTTAAACGTTTTCTCCATTCTTAGTTGTGTCGCACTCTTCAGCTTCTGTACATACTCCCAGCACCCTTTATCACCACAACCCCCCCCAATCCCCACGTCAGAGTTAGGTACCAACCCCACACCTGGTCTATTTCTACATTTGAATGTCTATCTTCTTGCTTATCCTCTAAACTCTAAGTTCCATGAAAGCAAGGAATGTGTATTCTGAGCGTCTACTTAACAAATAAATGTTGAGTACTCTCTCTGTGCCAAGTTCAACTGTGAGTAAGACATCCCCTTGCTCCCTGCCTAGAATACTGTGGGTATCTCCCCCAACTTGGCTGACTAGCTGGAGAGAGACATGAATAGCTATGACAACCAGGAACGTGTCAGTTAGGAATGTGTTCAACTACAGTATAAAGAAAACCTACACAGTGGCTTAAATCAATAAGGAACTCATTCGACTCACACAAGAAGGTGTAGGTAGGCTGTCCAATGGTGGTAATCCCACAGAGCTGGGGGGAGGGGCTTCGATCTTCCTACTCTCTATTTTTAGTGTGTTCTATGACCCCATCCCCCAAAAATGTGTCCATGTCTGGACCCCTGATACTTGTGAATGTGATCTTATTTGGAAACAGGGTCTTTGTGGATGTCCTTGTGTTCAGATGAGGTCATGCTGGAGGAGGGTGGGCCCTAAATCCAGTATGACTGGTTCCCTTATAAGAAAAGAAGAGACACAGACACAGAGAGAAGACCATGTGACAACACAGGCAGAGATTGGCGGGATGCTCCTATAAGCCAAAGAGCGCCAAGGAGCGCTAGCAACACCGGAAGACAAAGAGGCAAGGAGGGATCCTCCCCTAGAGACACCTGCTGACACCTCGATTTTGAACTTCTAGCCCCCAGAACGGTGAGAGGATAAATTTCAGTGGTTTTAGGCCACCCAGTTTTATTATGGTGCCCCCAGCAAATTAACAGCGTGTGACTTTCATCTTCATAGTTCTAGGACAGCAGCTACATTTCTACACATGTGTAGTCTGCTCAGGAAAAAAGGGGGAGCGGAGAGCAAAAAGTCTGCCGGGTGTTTCTAGTCTAGACTGTCCCTGTAGGAAGCTTTCCCGGAAGTCCAGTCAGGGATGCGGAAGAACGTCTCACCGAACAGGGCCGGGTCACGTGGTCACCCTCCGGCCGCACGGAAGTCTGGGAGAGCGAGTATTTTTAGTTTTCAAATTCTACAGCGGAAGAGGGCAAGTGGGACTGTGAATGACTGTGGTATTGTCGATTCAAAGTGACATAATTCGTATACTAAGGCCTGCCATTGCCCTGTTCAGGGCACAAGTGTCAATACCCCTCCCGTTTTTTCTCCGGTCCCCAGCAGATCCTTATTTAGCAAATAAATACTGCGTTCATGAGAACAAGGGCCGGGACACGGCTGACGCCTGCACGATTGCAATTAGGAATCGGCCTCTCAAAAATGGTAACAGGTGAGAAATGCTGCTCTTTTCTGGCTCAGCCCCATGACCAAGGCCAGGATGAGTCCAGCAAGGGAGCCCTGCATGAGGGAGCAAGCTGCCCGCCCACGACTCCCACTCCCTCATCCACCGAGCTCTCTCTGCCCGCGAGCTGCTCTTCATCCCCTCATAAAACTTGGAATCACTGAGCCGCAAACTCAGCTATTCAGAGACCAGGTCAGAAGGACCTGCCACCCCTTAGCATTTGGCTTTGATCTTTGAAAACGATACATGTCATAAATATAATATCCTAAAAAATCAACTGTTAGAATATAGACTGGAATAGAACGACAAATAGAATATAGATTAGAAATGAAAAGTCTCCTTTTACAGCAACCCCCAGCCTGCCCCCAGTCACATGTCCCTTCCCCAATGCAATCACTAAACACAGTCTGGGTGTGGGGGCACTTGGGTGGCTCAGTCGGTTAAGTCCCTACCTTCAGCTCAGATCATATTCCCAGGGTCCTGGGATCGAGTCCTGCGTTGGGCTCCCTGCTTGGCAGGGAGCCTGCTGCTGCCATGCTTGCTCTCTCTCTCTCTCTAGTAAATAAAATCTTAAAAACAAAAAACAAACAAACAAAAAAACAGTCAGTGTGTTTCTTCCAGTTTGCCCTCATCTGTGCATTTACATACATATACCTCACGCACACCGCGGATGGCTTGCATATTTCATAAATGTGATTACACTGCCACCCATTTATTTCATTTTACAATAGGTCTTGGTATTGCTTGCAAGTATCTTCTCTGATTTATTTAAGCCCTCCTGTACTGGAAGTAGGTGGCAGGGCAAGTGATATAGCACACAGACCGCCTGGGGTCCCATCCCATAACAATTCTGCCCCCTGCTAGCTCGAGGCCATTCGCTGTTTTGTGTCCTTCATCTGGACAATGAGGCTCATGAAATCACCTGCAGCATTGTCACAGGGGATTAAGTGAGTTCATTTATGCAAAGTGCTTTGGCAAGTGCTCACCCAGAGGAGGCTTTCTGTAAGTGTCAGTTGTTATTCATAGTAATTGCAATATTTCCCATTTTTCTACAATAATACTTTAGCAATCACCCTGTAGGCAGTTCTGTGTGAGCATTTTTATGGAACAGGTTACTATTCCTAGAAGTGGAATTGCTGTACTCAAAGATATACACATTTAACTTTGCTGGACGGTACTAAGCTGTGTCTCCAGAAGAGAGAACATGTGTGCGCCAGTGTATTTTTATTTGCACCTGAGCTGGTACCGATGTTCTCTCCAGTCCTAGGCAACCTGTGGGTTGAAATGGTGTATTGATGTTTGATTTTGCACTCCCCAGATTACCATAAACAGTGTCGATATCTTTTCACAGGTTTGTGAACCATTCTCCACCCTTGGTCCCTTCTTCTGTCAATCCACCAGCCACAAATTTTGCTGATTTCAAGACTCAGTTACCTTTCTTTTTCTTAAGGATTTGAATTTGCTTGCCATATGTCATGGCTAATAACCTTCAGCGATTATACATACTACCCAGATTTTTACCCAGTGAGTGCTGTGCCTTTTGTCAGTCTGCCATATGAAATTATCACGCGTTTAGTGGTCAGTTACGACAGTCTTTTCCTTTGGCATTTTGTGTCTTGCTCAGGGAGGCTTTTCCCACCCCAGCATATGGAAAACACTCCTCAGTATCCAAGGATAATGGTTACCAAGGAAACGATGAAAAAAAAAAGTTTGGGCTGAAATTTTAGGTGGAACAGTAAAATTAAATAAGTGTTTCTTATACCTAACAACATTTCCATTATAATTTGAACCATAAACTACTTTTCAAAATGAACAAGAACTAAATCAGGCTTCTACAGAGGGGGATCATTTTTCTGGTTGAAATCTGTGATTGCATAATAGAGTAATCAAAAAAAAAAGTATAAAAGTTTACAAAAATATCTGCAGACAGCATCAATTCTCCCACGGGATTCTCTTGATCCTTTGATGTTTAAAGCATCCCCTTTTGAAGAATTGGTCCTGATTTGCTTATAAACTTTCTCTTCTTTGTTCCTCAACGGGTCTCCTGCTGCCAGGGTCTCCTCTGCCCATGGCTCTGCACGCGATCTGAGCAAGGATGGTTTTCATCGGTTGCATGAAGAGCCCGACCCCTTGCCGGGTCTGCAGGGTCATGGTGCCGGCCTTCGCCTTGGCACAATATCGCTGGGTGTTTACAACATCAGTCTCCAATCAGCGATATTCGGGCTCAGGACAGAGGTTTGAGCAGAGGACCAGTTTTACATGTGGCCAACCCATTACTTAATATTTTCATGATGTGTCTATTTTTTCTTTTTTGTGTAACTCTGTAACTCCAGACACTCAGATAATGAAGCCTGGAATAATGAAAACTCCTGGA
This sequence comes from Nasua narica, assembly GCA_028533885.1. Classification (NCBI taxonomy): domain Eukaryota; kingdom Metazoa; phylum Chordata; class Mammalia; order Carnivora; family Procyonidae; genus Nasua; species Nasua narica. Next base: position 113,479,218 of record CM052802.1, on the reverse strand, counting down.
GCCTGCCATTCCATTTAAGTGACCCAATACTAAGGGTGTAGACTAAGCACTATTCTAAGCGCATTAAATAAGGCACTGTAGCAGTCAGCATTGTCTGGAGAAATAAATATAGATATTTATAGGATAAATATAGATAGATACATAGATACATCATAGGTAAATACATAGATACATACATATATAGATGGTTAGATACATAGACACATAGAGACATACATACATAAATGGATAGATACATACATAGGTACATACATACATGGTTGGATATGTAGATAGATACACATATACACACATGGAGAGATACATAGATACATAGATATATACACACACATATACATCCATACATCCATACATATATACATTCATATTTACTCTGAGGAATCAGCTCATGTGATTCCGGAGGCTGGGAAGTACTATGATCTACCGTCTGCAAGCTGGAGAAGAAGGGAAGCCAGGGGGTAAGCCCCAGTCCAAGGAAAGAAGATGGCTGTCCCAACTCAAGCACTCGGGCAGAAAGACTGAATCCTCCCTTTCTCCACCTTTTTGTTCCCTTGGGGCCCTCACAGATTGGATGAGCACCATCCACACTCAGAGCCCTGATTCCAAAGCCAATCCCTTCCAGAAATAATGTCTAAGCAGGTTCCTAAGCCCTTGTGCCCCGGGAAGCAGACACATACTGCTGACCATCCCAGCACGTCCGAGGCTTTACCACACCTGGGCCGTGTACTTCCTCCTGTACTGAAGGAACAATACACACCGAACGACCTTCGCCCCAACCCTACCCTACACCCCCCTCACACTCACCCATATATACCAACACCACCAGCCTACTTCCTCCTGATCATTCCTATGAAAACCCGGAGAGGTTGTTTCCGAAAACATCAGGGACAAATCACACTTAAGTACAATCCTGACGGGGGCAGGCGGGGAGTTCAGAAGCGCATCACATACGGAACCAATGGGCCTCATCCTCTCGGCTGACAAGCGAGCAGACGGGGGTCAGGCTGGAAAGAAGGCAAACCCCACCCTGTCTCAGCTCCAGCTTCCTCCACTTTTGCGTCTCACTGTCCTGAGCCGGGGCCTGACTCGTGCTAAAGACAGTGAGCTCTCCACCTGCAGCCTCCATGTCGTGGGCCCTCCCGGCCACCTAGATGTATGGCTGGGGAAAGGAGGTCGCTCCCCAGGTTTGACACCTGAGCCTAGGTGAATGTGATTCTGTGTCAACTTGGCTGGGCCACCGTCCCCAGATAGTTGGTCAGACATTATTCGGAATGTTTCTGTGAGGGTGCTTTTTGGATGAGACTGACATTTTAATTAGGAGACCATGAGTAAAGCATATAACAAGGGTGGGCCTCATCTAATCAGTGGAAAGCCTGACTAGAGCAAAAAGACTGTCCTTCCCAAGAAAGAAGAAATTCTATCAGCAGATGGCCTTTAGACTTGACTCGCAACATTGGCTCGTCCATGGGTCTACAGGCTGCCAGCCCACCCTCTAGATCTTGGACTTGACAGCCTCTACTAGAATGAGCCAACTCCTTCCAAGACATCTCTTTATATTAATCTATACATCTCCTATTGGCTCTGTTTATCTGGACACCCCTGACTGACACTGAGAGTCAGGCCAAGCCTTGTGGTCCACTCATATAGGCCTGGTTTGGAGAAGGGTATAGGAGGCCCAGGGACATTCTGTAATCTGGCATTACAGGGCCCAGGCACTTGCATTCTTGCCAGTGATAAAATCAATATTTCATTCCCCTTTTGGGCTCCTCGCATCTGTTCTCTATCAATTAAAGGAGGGAGGATGATAAATAGTAGGCCCCCTTAATCTTAGGCATTTATCCCAACTGGCTTCCAAAGGGATCTCAAATTCATTCGCACAAAGTTATATAAATGACCGGAGCCTCATATAGTATTTTTTCCAAAGATACCTGAATTTCAAAAGGGAACAAATATCACCGGTTCTCCTAGTGGCTTTGCTTATCTTCTTTGTACTGTTGTGATTCTTTCAGACATTCTTCAGTTAGTGGGTATAATTTTTGCATTGGAAAAATTAACGTAAATATAAATGGCCTGTGTTTCACCACCTCCACCTCCCCCAAATCGTTGCTATTTTCCCCTGGTGTTTGGTACTGAGCCGACTGGCATCCCAGTCTAAAGCTGCAGTTCAATGTCTTTGCTTTCACAGGTTCATGTACTCATCAGTAGATTCACTGAACACATTTTCACGCAGCAGCCCTGTGCTCACGTGTTCTGGGAGTCCTCACAGGGGCTGGGCCCTCGGGACTCGATTCGCCCGAGTTCGTATCTCAGTTTTGTTTTTCTTTTTCAGATTTTTAAAATTTATTTATTTGACAGAGAGAAAGATCACCAGTAGGCAGAGAAGCAGGCAGAGAGAGAGAGGGGGAGGCAGGCTCCCCGCCGAGCAGAGAGCCGATGCGCGGCTCGATCCCAGGACCCTGAGATCATGACCTGAGCCGAAGGCAGAGGCTTTAACCCACTGAGCCACCCAGGCGCCCCTGTACCCCAGTTCTGCCCATGATGAGGCCCACGAGCTCAGTCTAGCCCCTTAATCTCGTTGCCTCGGTGTTTGTTGGTGTAAGTGAAAAAGGCCAAACAGCAGATGAAGTGAGTTGGCCAAGGAAGCATTTAGGGCAAGGCTGGGTCACCGGAAGCTCGCACTTCATATTCAGTTATTATCATTCCAGACACTGCAAAGGGACCAGCTTTGGTGGGGGAAAGTGGAAGACGTTTCTGTCTGTTGGTCTCCATTTTCAGAGTGAAGGGGGAAGCGGTCAAGCTGCCGTTCTGCAAACGACGCGCACAGAGGGAAGTTAGAGGGATGGCGAGGGTGGTGATGGCGGTCCGGACACGTCCAGCAGCACCAGGCTGGATCTCGTGGTGTCCTCCAGGGCACGGGGCTGGGAACAGGGAGAAAGATCTGGATTAGTCCAGGCTGGGTTTCCCCTGGATGTGAGGGAGGGCCATCAGGAACAAGGACGTGGGCTAGAGAGTGGGCGGTGGGACAGACAGAAGCAGGAACACCGCGTCCTGCTTGTCTCTGTAGAGGACACGGGACTCTTCCATAACCAGCCTGAGCCCCCGCCCCCCGCCCCCGCCCCCGCCGGCTCGGTGCACGAGGAAGGCAGCATCCCTTTTACTTTTCAACCTGAATTTGGCTCAGGCTGCAGCGTGCCAAATTAGCAGGAAGTTCCACATCTGCCACGTGGCTTCCCGCCAACGTCTTAGCATTGTCCGCCCCTCCCCCTCCCGGCCCCCCCACGGGCTTATTGGTGTCTCCAAAGCCGGTCCCCTCCGGTCGCATGAAGCAAAACTGAGACAGATGCCCCTGGGGCTGAAAGAAACCACAGCCACCCCCAGAACTGGGCTGCTCCAGATTTAGCTGCCCGGCCAGGCAGAGAGGATCACAAGAGCTACAATTAAGTACTCGTCTTGTCTGATTCAAAGAAATCATTGGTGCTACTGTGGGTTTCAAGACATAGCATTTCTTCAAGGCAGCAAAGTCCCACTTTCCAAGGGTATTTCCATACAGAAAGCCACACACCCAAACCAGCTTGGGTTCCCAAGGTCCCCCCTACAAACAGGCCCCCCACAGCAGGCAGATAAATGCCCCCAACCAACACTACTCTCTGTAAGACTATCTCAGCCAGGGGCACCTGGGTGGCTCAGTTGTTTAGGCAACTGGCTTCGGTTCAGGTCATGATCCTGGAGTCCTGGGATCGAGTCCCGCATCGGGCTCCCTGCTCAGCAGGGACTCTGCTTCTCCCCCTGACCCCCTGCCCTCTCATGCTTCCTCTCTCTCTCTCCCTCTCTCTCTCTCTCTCAAATAAATAAATAAAAGCTTTAAAAAAAAAAAAAAGACTGTCTCAGCCAGAGCCAACTCAGTCCGTAGGGGTCCAAATGGCATTCGACCTCAAAAGGGAAAAGATTGGAGTTTCCATTTCTTTCCTCACAGAAAGCCTGTTCTTTCTACGCTTTCGTGGACAGACGGATGGGTAGCCTCCATCAAGCCATCACAAGGGCCCTGCCCCACCCGCTCAGGACAAGGCTTGCTGCGCATTTCCATAAACAAAGGGCTCACTGGACCCTTCCTGGAACAGAGAAAATCGGACTTGCTGTTTGCATCTCCACGGAGAAACAACTAGCAATGGCAGCTTCTCTTCATGAAAAAAAAAAATGGCTAAAGGTTAAAAGTCAATGATAAACAACCTGATCTCGAAAAGACCCAAAGACTTTGACAGCTCACCAAAGAAGATAGACAGCAAATAAGCCTATGAAAAGATGCTCTACACCCTAGGTCATTGAGTGACAGGGAGATTCCACTACCTGCCTATGAGAATGGCCAAAAATGCAGAACACTGGTAACACCAAGCTAGTGAGGATGTGAGACCATAGGAACTCTCATTCATTCCCGGTGGGGATGCAAAATGGTGCAACCACTTTGGAAGACAGACTGGTGGTTTCCTACAAAGCTAAACATAGTCTCACCATATGATCCAACAACTGCACTCCTTGATATTTACCCAAGGGAGCTAAAAACTTATGTCTACACAGAAACCATGCACAGTTGTTATTAGCAACTTTGTTTATAGTTGCCAAATCTTGGAAGCAACCAAGATGCCCTTTGGAAGGTGAATGGATAAATAAACTCTGGTTCATCCAGACAACAGAAATGAGCTATCAAGCCATAAGAATGCACAGAAGAACTTTAAAGTCATATTACTAAGTGAAAGAAGGCAATCTGAAAAGGCTACATATGGTATGCTTCCAACTATATGACATTCTGGGAAATTCAAAACTAGGGAGATAGAAGATTAGTGGTTGCCAGGGGTTACAGGAGTGGGATGAATAGGGAGAGCACAGAGGATTTTTAGGGCAGTAGAAATATTCAGTGTAATACCATAATGATGGACCCATTTCATTAGACATTTGCCCAAGCCCATAGAGTGTGCAACACCAGGAGTGAACTCTAATGTAAGTCATGGACTTTGGGCGGTTATGATGGGTCAGTGCAGGTTCATCAATCATAACCCATCTTCCACTCTGGTAGGAATGCTGAAATGGGGGAGGCTGTGCATATGGTGGAGCATGGGGTATATGGGAAATCACTGCATCTTCCTCTCCATTTGGTGGGGAACTAAAACTGCTCTACAAAAATAAAATCTTAAAGATATTTTTAAGTAAAGAAATAATTGATTGAAGGTAGTGTTGCTGTTGCTTCATCTACCAGTAGATAGATTAGAGAGAATACATTCCTTCTTTTGAGATTGGATCGCCTAGGACAGTGATCCTCATTCATTCACCCAAAAATATGGATTGTATGCCCACTGTGTGCCAGCACTGCTGAAGGCACTGGGGACGTGGCCTAGCATAAAGAGAGTAAGTCCCCTGCGCTTGGGAAACTTGCATAAGAATGTAAGCTGTATTAGGTAATGAACACAACAGAGCTAAATAATACAATCGGGGGAAGGGAGGAAGGAAAAACACAATTTTCAGTAGGATGGTCTGGAAAGGCCTCTTGGATAAGACTTTTAACAGAGAACTGGAGGATGTAAGAACCAAGCAGAAGGAAGGGGGAGGGCAATGGGTAGGATAAAGCCTCTCATGCTTGAGGAGGGTGGAGCAGGGTGAGTGCTGGAGACAGTGGTGGGAGGTGAGACGAGAAGCTTGGGTCTGGGCAAAGACCCTGCGGGGCCTTGAAGATCTCAGTGAAAACCTTGCCTTTAACTCTGCGTGAGATGGGGAGCCACTGAGTGATTTTGAGCAGAGAAATGACGTGGCCCTATTTCCAGTTTAAAAGGACCATGCTGGTCCTTGGCTCCTAGGTGGAGGGACAGGCTGTAAGAGGGACAAGGCAGAAGAAGGGAGACCTCGTAAGAGTTTTTTCTAACCATGTGAGGGGGATGGGGGCTTGAACGAGGCTAATGGGAGTGGTGGTGGAAGGAAATGGCAAAATGCTTGATTGTGTCAATGGGATTTCCCAGTGGGTTGGATGTGCGTATCAGAAAAAGAGCGAAGGAAGAGGCCAGAAGATTGAGCCATGGGCATCCCAATATTTAAGGTTTAGAGATAAAAGGAGAAACCAGCAATGCATGCTGAGAAGGAATGGCCTGTGATGTGGAAGGGAGAGCCAGGAGAGAGTGGAGTCTGGGGTGTGAGGAAAATGTTTCGAGAAGAGACTCAGCAATGATGTCAACTACAGTTGGGTCAAGATGAGGACTGAGACCTGACCACTGGATGTGGCAACGTGGAAGTCATTTCTGGCCTCAACTCAGCTGTCTAGGGAGAGTGCTAGAGACAAAACCCAACTGGGAATAGACTCAAGAGAGGACAAGAAAAGAGGAAGAAAAGAGAAAGTGAGGACAGCATGTCCAGGAAACTCTTGAAGTGATTTGCTGTAAAGGAGAGCAGAGAAATGGGGTGGCCAATAGAGAGGACTGGAGGGTGAAGGTAAGGCTTTTGGTCTGTTGCTTCGTCTTGTATTAAGATGTCGAGTATCAGGACATTTGAGTCCTGATGAGAGGTGTCCATAGAGAGAGGAAAATCGATGATGCGAGACAGAGGGACACCGTCTTTGGGTGAGTGAGAGGAATGTCCAGCACAGGAGAAGAGGTTCTTAGATGGGGCCTCAAATAATTCATTCATTGTAGCAGGAGCCAGGATCAGGCTTTAATAAGTTAGCTGAACTTTTTGCGTCAGGCTTTCTTTTAAACTTTTTGCCATAAGGTGGCAGTAGATGGCTTCATATAAACCCAACAACCTTTAAAGACTGCCTTTGGGAAAATGGCAAAAGCTTAAGTCAGATTTTGAATTTTTCTTTTTAAGATGCAGTGGGTGTTGGGAAGGACTACACTGGTGCCTCCTGGTCCTTCTGGGCTCATCTTAAAGAGTGTCTTCTCCATCGGTCCCTCCCTGTCCAACCTTCCTACATAGAACTATAAGTCTTCCTGTTAAGTCTTCCTGATCAAACTGCTAAAGGATGTGTGGTGCTACCCTGGGAAGAGTACGGGGAAGAGGGTCCAGGCCATTGCCCAGGCGACCACAATTGGGACTGATTTAAGCATCACCAAGAGCAACCAAGAAGTGCTTGCAGCCATCAGAGCAAGAGAGGCTTGCTGCCTGGACTCAAGCAGGGTGGTGAGTATGGGGACAGGGGTGCATAAATACATATTTGGGAGATCCTATCTAGCAGTAAAGAAGAGGGAGAACTCCAAATTGGGTCTCAGATCTCTAGCATGGGTGAACAGGAAGATGGTGACACGAACTGAACACAAGCAACAACACAGGAGGCAGAGACCATGGTTTTACACTGTGGAGCCTGAAGTACACGGACAACATTTGGGGAAGGTGTGCAATTTTATGCATAAACATGGCGCTTGCCAGAGAGCTCTAGGTTGAAATCATTGAATTGGTTACTGTCAGCAGTTACAACCTAAGAGTGGGTGACATCTGCTGGGCAGAGCATATAAAATGAGAGAGATTATTTACCCTGAGAATCACCAATATGTAAGAAGGGGCGAAGGATAAGAAGTCTATTCAGAAAGAACAGTTGGAAAACCAGTTGGAGCTGTGGGAATCGAGGCAGTAGTGGTAAGTTTCCAAAAGCAGGTTGTATTAGTCTGGTAAGAACTGCCATAACACAGTGCCACAGACGGGGCCCTGGAACAACAGAAATTTATTTTCTCACAGTTCTGGAGGCTGGAAGTCCAGATCAAGGTGTCATCAGGGTTGGTTCCCTCTAAGACCTGTCTCCTGGACTTGTGGGTGGAAGTCTTTTCCCTGTGTCCTTTCCTCTCTATGTGTCTTGTGTCCTCACGTCCTTTTCTTAGAAAGACACCAGTCCTACTGGGTTAGATTTAACCTAACTACCTCCTCAAAGGCCTTTCTCCAAATAAAAAGTCACATTCTGATGGGCTACAGGTCAGTACCTCAACGCATAAACGTAGGGGGACACGATTTAGCCCATAACGATGGTTTGGTAGTTAAACAGAGCACAGAGGCCCAGTAATTTATTTATTTATTTATTTACTTACTTACTTATTTTGAGAGGCCCAGTAATTTAAAGATGCAGGGGCACCTGGGTGGCTCAGTCGGTTCAGCATCTGACTTGATTTCAGCTCAGATCATGATATCAGGGTCGTGAGATCAAGCCCCCTTTCCGGCTCCAGGCTCAGCACAGAGTCTGCTTGAGGTTCTCTCTCTCTCTCTCTCTCTCTCTCTCTCCCTCTCCCCATGCCCCTCCCCCTCCCATCCACCCCAGCTCACACACGCACTTGGGCTGTCTCTTAAATTAAAAAAAAAAAAAAAGATGCAAATTGCCCTTTGGATTTGGCAATGCAGAAATCATCAATCTCAGTTGGGGCTGGCTGACACAAGACAGAGGGCATTACGGGAGGTTCCCGAATAATCTTTAGAGAAATGGGAACAAATACTCTTTAGAGAAATGTGGATAGAGGCATATGCCGGGAGTGGTTGGAAGAGTGGCTCTAATGTCTCTGCTCGCTTTTCTCATTTGAGATAATCCCCAGAACAGAAAAACTTCATTCACTGAGCACTTTTGATGTGCTAGAAAAATTCATTAATCTTCACAAGTTAAGGAACTGAGTCTTCTGGGGGTTAACCAACTGGCCCCCAGGGACACGGCCACAGGTGGCCGGGCCGGGAGTCACTCTCACAGCTGTTTGAAAGCTTCAAAGCTCTTGCCCTTCCCCCACTTCATTAGGCTGCCCGTATTTCAAGTCGACAGTCAGCAAATTAGAGATGGGATATTTACTAAAAGTTCATTTGTAAGTCATTTGCTTGGATCTCAGAATATATTTTCCCATAGAAATGTGATCCGCGGTGATTGGGGCCCCACCAGCCCACGAGTGGGTTGTTTCAAGCATAATGTATGAGAAATGGTTTTTATATACTACCAAAAAAAAGAAAAATCTAAGGCTTTTGCCATACTAGTGATTAAATAAAACAGCCAAACAAGAGTATCATTGAGCAAAAAACTTTCGAAAATTATCTTAAATCCTAGGCCTTGATTACGTGTCACTAAGGAAGTAAGTAGGGGAAGGCTATGGGGCATTTTTTTGAACATTAGCTTTTGAAACGTTTCTTTTTTCTGTCCAGTGTCCTTCAAACATATCGTTCCCCTCCCTGCTCTTTGATTCAAGTCATTCATTGGCCATGACTGGGAACTTTCCTGACTCATAAATGTAATTTTACGAATAGGATTTTTTTTCAAACATTAGTTAATATATGTAAAATACAGAATAGTGCCTGGCATGTAGTAAGTGGGTTCTAGAGCTAAGGACTTGCCTATAGGCTCTTTGAATGTATTAACTCTTGTATTCATTCATTTAATTCTTGTATAACGATCCTATCATTGCCCTAGATTCATAATGGGCAAATGGAGGCCCAGAAAGACAAGTAACTATCCCCAGGTAACACAGCTAGCCCAGGGCAGGGCAGAAGCACAAACCCAGACTTTCTATGGCCTTAAATGCGAGGAAAGATGCTAAAGAAGGTGCGTAATGGTTAATTTCATGGGTCAGTATAGCTAAGCGAAGGTAACCATTGGTTTGATCAAACACCAGTTGAGATGTTGCTGTCAAGGTATTTTTTAGATGATTAATATGTCTTTTATTTTTGAAGATTTTATTTATTTATTTGACCGAGAGAGACACAGTGAAAGAGGGAACACAAACAGGGGGAGAAGCAGGCTCCCCACAGAGCAGGGAGCCCGATATGGGTCTCCATCCCAGGACCCTGGGATCACGACCTGAGCCAAAGGCAGATGCTTAACGACTGAACTACCTCAGCCATGTCCCTACTTTCTTTCTTTCTTTCCTTTCTTTCCTTTCTTGCTTTCTTTTTACAATTTTTTTTTAAGAGAGCGGGAGAGTGGAGGGGTGGAGGGGCAGAGAGAGAGGGAGAGAGAGAATTCTAAGCAATCTCCATGGCCAGCGTGGAGCCCACCCAGGGCTCAATCTCACAACCCTGAGATCATGCCCTGAGCCAAAATGAAGAGTCAGGTTCCTGACCAACTGAGCCACCCAGGTGCCCTTCTGTCATTAATATTGAAATCAGACCTTAAGTAAAGCAGGTTACCTTCCATAATGTGGGTGGGCCTCTTCCAATCAGTAGAAGGCCTTAAGAGCAAAGACTCTGAACACCCAGAGAAGAAGGAGCTCTTCCTCTAGACTGCCACATAGAAATTCGGCCTGAGTTCCCAGGCTTCGGACTCAAGATTGCATCAGCTCTTCACTGAATTTCCAGCCTGCTGGCCTGCCCTGCAAATTCCAGACTTACTAGTCCCAACAATTGCAGGAATCAACTCCATAAAATAAAAGTCGCTCTCATTCTTTCTCTTTCTCTCTAAAGAGGTAGATAAATAGATAGACAGGTGATGGACGGATAGATAGAGGGATAGATAGATGGATAGATGGATGGATAGACAGACAGACAGATGATAGATGGATAGATGGATGGACAGACACACAGACAATATAGAGATCTTTGTTGGTCTGTTTCTCTGCAGAACCTGAATACCCATGGGATATTGTCCGCAGTCGTCGGTAAGGCTGTGGAGTGAAGCTAAGCCAAAGGGAAAGCTACTACAGAGGAAGAGATGGTGAGGGAAGTTCATGTTGGCTCATACTGGGAGCCAGAGACCAGTTAGTGGAGCTGAACCAAGGTAACCTGGCTTCTCACAGTGAAAGAAGGGGTGTTGGAAAAAGTGGAGGACCTCCTCTGGCGGGAGCATTCGAGTGTGGGTGGGTGCAGGAAGTGAGCAACAAGCAATTCAAAAGCACTGAAGAAAAACCGGCTTGAGGGGCGCCTGGGTGGCTCAGTGGGTTAGGCGTCTGCCTTTGGCTCAGGTCAGGATCCCAGGGTCCTGGGATCGAGTCCCGCATCGGGCTCCTTGCTCAGCAGGGAGCCTGCTTCCCCCTCTCCCTCTGGCCCTCCCCCTGCTCATGTTCTCTATTGCTCACTCTCCCTCTCAAATAAATAAATTTCAAAAAGAAACAAGAAAGAAAAATGGGCATGAGCCAGCTGGGGAGTCTTTACACAGTTTTCTCAAGTATCCCGGAACAACTTATTCAATACCTTCATTACTTTCATTTTTATTCCTTCCTTAGGATTTTTGTCAGCGTTTTTTTTGAGCTTTTTTGACAGCTTTTTTGACAAATTCACCAGTTATTAAAGTTACAGTCTGATAGGTGGTGACAAATGTGCATGGTTATATTACTGAGCACCATAGTCAGGATATGGAACATTTCCAGCGCTCCCAAAAGCTCCCTCATGCCCCTTTGAAGTCCATGCCCTCTCCTCTACCCAACTCCTGCCAATGCTCCGAGGCAGCGTCTATCTATCTATCGCTGCAGTTTTTATTTTGCAGAGAATTTCCCATGGGTGGACATATATGGCAGCACGCACTCTCTGGTGTTCAGCCGCTTTCATTTAGCATTATACTTTCGAGCTCCCTCCCTATGGTTGCATGTATCAATAATTCATTCGTTCAGTTTGCTGAGTAGTGTTTCATGATATGGATACACCAAATTTGGGTTCGCGTACCAGCTGGACATTCGGATCATTTCCAGTTTTTTCGATGTTGCTATATAGAACAAAGTTGCTATATAGAACATTCTTGTACAGGCCTCTGTGTGGACATATGTTTTCATTTCTTTTGGGTAAATACCGAGGAGTGGGATTGCCAGATCATGTGGTAAGTGTATGTTTAATTTTATAGGAATCTGCCAAACTCCTTTTCAAAGTGGCTGTATATGATTTTAAAATGGACAAGGAGAGGAAAGGGAGGAAGTAGGAAACAACCATCTTGCTGTTGTTTAGTGAAAAATCAACAACAAAAGGCTTGAAATGAGGAAAAGCGATTTGGATTTAGCAGTGGGTTTCATTTCTATGTGCTATTCTTTTCCATGGGCTGTAAAATCAAGAGCTGGTTATACTTTGACTTCTTTAAGTTAATGTAATGTGAGACAGGTCTGACCCTTCTTGGACCTCAGATTTGAATGCACCAGGAAAAATGCATTAAAAAAAATTTTTTTTTAATTTCTTTAGATCCAATTAATTTTGACTTGGTGCCCACATTTTGTAGGCTGGAGGGAAACTCAACCTCAGTCATTCGGAGGGTTCCTTCTCGATATCCAGTGGAGAAAAAAGGTGCCAGGGTCTTGCCTGGACCAAGGCGAAGGAATGAGTCCTGCTCTGTCCATCATCAGCTCCTCTGGGACAGCGACTGACCAGTCCCCAGGTTACTTGGCTGTGCTAGAGAGTTACTAAGATATTTCCGCCAATCTTGGAGAATTGATGACAGGAGGCCCCTGTCTGTCCGAGTAGCTCCAAATGTCAAGCACCCCTGATATATCTATGAGAGTCTTAGGGCACAGGAATATTTTTTAAGATTTATTTATTTATCTTCGAGAGAGAGAGTGCACATGCCCAAGTGAGTGGGTGGGGGAGGACCAGAAGGAGAGGGACGAGCAGAGTCTGAGCTAAGTGCAGAGCCTGACACAGGGCTCGATCCCATGACCTGATCCTGACCAGAGCTGAAATCAGTCAGATGCTCAACCAGTTGAGCCATAGAGGCTCCAGGGCATGAGAATATTTGACAGAGCTAGGGATCCCACAACCAGTTTCTCCTTGAGGTGTTGCCACCTCTGGGAGAAGGACGCAGTACCCCAAAAGGCGTATAAATAAAAATCAGGGGGAAGGAAAGTCTTGCAAATAGCTGCTACTTTCCACACAAGTAACTTGTTAGCTCCTTGAATAGGAGAAGAGAAAGAAAAATACACGAGAAGGAAAACATTAATTAATGCTGCAGAATTTTCCCACCAATACAGAGTAATGTTTGTGACATGTTAATCATAACTCATGTTTTTAAATGATGATAAAATGAACACACAAAATTACGAGAAATATTGATACTGAAAGGAAAAGGGATCACCGGTCAGCTCACATTCTGCCTGGCAGAGGTGAAGATCTTTCAGGAGACCCTCTCGCTGCCTGAGTGACTTCCAAATTGCTCACCCAGAACCAGGAAGCCTCCTTGACTCCAGGCAGACAAAGCTCTCAGGCTCACCGATCCCGCTGAAACTGAGAGGAGCACGTGAAGACCAAAAGGCCCTCCTAGAAGGGGGTGGGTCATCTCTGGCAATGACCGATGGTGCTGGGCTTCGAGGCTTTTCTTACTGTCTTCATCTTTTCTTAATGTCTTCTTAATCTCAGATCTTCAGCTTTTTCACGCAACAGAGAGTAGACGCTAGACTTCGCGGAGACACAGAGAGCTCTGGAAGAAGAGGTTGTGGGGCACGTATCATGAGGCTGCTTAGTGTGCTGCAGGTGGCCGATCATCCGATTCCACCGTCATGGCGGCCGCTATGAATTGTGCTTGTGATGCCATCTCCACGGACAGTCCCAGGGCGTCTCCAGCAACCGCTGCAGATTGATGGCAGTGGGCCCCAAAGTGACTTTCAAGGGGCCTGAGTGTCATTAGCTGGAGGAGGATCTGACCATTCAAAGCCCTGGGGGGGGGTGGGGGTGGGGGAGGGGGTGGGGGAGGGAACTCTTGCCTCCATCTGCCAGATCCAAGGACAATGCTAATGCTCCCCCCGGGGCATCTTTCCAGAGCACTTACCACACCCTCTTCTGTCAGCTTCTCCACATCCATGGTTTCCCCCACTTCAACTCTGACCACTCTTCCTCCTTGCTGGCCCCTAATTCTCCAGCTGACAGCTAATCGTGGCGTCTGCCCAGCTCGGCCCTCCCTGCGCCATCCAGCTAATGGTCTCCTATGTCACCTGCTATTGGCACCCGCTCTCCTCAGGCCACCCAGCAGCCTCTCCGCTGCCTCACTACAGTTTGCTGGTCATCTGTGCCCTCTGTCAGGGTTTCGTATAAGCGTTTCTCCCAGATAGTGTTTCTATGGAGGGCGGAGTTAGGCACTCAGGGGAACGGGATGCAGAGGCTGAACTGTGTTTTGGACACTCATTTCTTACCTTGTTATTGACAATCGCCCTCTCCTGACTCGTTCTTTCGTTGTTCACACTATTAGGTTTTGGAGGAAAGAAGTTTCCGAGATGGGAATTCCCTCTGTCAATGTCAATCAGAGGTCAGACACCTGAGAAATATGTTTTCTTATTTAAAAATAGCATTAGAGGGGGCGCCTGGGTGGCTCAGTGGGTTAAAGCCTCTGCTTTCGGCTCAGGTCATGATCTCAGGGTCCTGGGATCAAGCCCCGCATCGGGCTCTCTGCTCAGCGGGGAGCCTGCTTCCCCCTCTCTCTCTGCTTGCCTCTCTGCCTGCTTGTGATCTCTCTCTCTCTCTGTCAAATAAATAAATAAAATCTTTAAAAAAATGTATCATTAGAGGATTTTATTGTTTCTGTTGTGTCTCATGCACCAGCGTAATCCCCTTCAGTTCCATTCGTGTCAATGCAAACGGTAGGTATTCATCCTTTCTGATGGCTAAGTAATATTCCATTGTGTCTATGAACCACATGTTCTTTATCCGTTCATCCACTGAAAGACATTTCAGCTCCTTCCACAGTCTGGCGATTGTGGACACTGCTGCTATGAACACTGGGGTGCAGGTGCCCCTTCTTATCACAACTTGTAATTATGTATTTATTTGAGAAGTTATTTTTTTAACTTCTCCCCCAGTAGTTGGAAACTCCATGAGAGCAAGGATTGTATCTGTGTTGTGGTCTCAGTCATTAGCAAGATGCCTGACACATGTATAAAGTGTATAAAATATTTGTTAGATGAATGAATTAATCAATAAATCAGTCAGTCAAGCAATTAATCTATTAGCAGGACCAGGTTACCCTCTCTCACTCATAGTATCATAGTAACAATTAATCATACCCCCCACATATTATTCTGGGGTGTGTGTGTGTAATGTTACCACTAACAGACTATTGGAGTAATATGTCCTTGTGTTGTGCTAGCTCCCCTGCCATATGACAAAGTGAATCAATTCAAAATAGGAATCCTTAGTAGTGTCTTTGTGTCCCCATGCAGCTTAAAAGAGACAGTAGTTGGTAAGTGCTGTATCAAAATTTAGGCCAGGGAAATGCAAGGCAAAACCACAATGAGGTCGCACCTTACACTTGTTCGGATGGCTGGTATCCAAAAGACAAGAAGTAATGACTGTTGGTGAGGAAGTGGAGAAAAGGGGACCCTATGCGCTGTTAGTGGAAGTGGAACCACTCCCACTATGGAATGGCTCAACCACTATGGAAAACAGTATGGAAGTTTCTCAAAATATTAAGGAAATTCTAAGGAAATAAAAACACTCACTCAAAAGCTGATCTGCATCACCACATTCACAGCAGCATTATTTACAAGAGCCAAGACAAGGAAACAACCTGAGTGTCCATCAATCGATGAATGGATAAAGACAATGTGGTATGAATGGGATACTACGCAGCCATAAAAAAGGAGGAAACCCTGCCATTTGTGACAACATGGATGGAACCAGAGGGTATTATGCCAAGTGAAATAAATCAGAGAAAGACAAATACCATATTATCTCACTTACATGTGAAATCTTAAAAAGAAAATGAACTAAGAGATACAGAGAACAGATTGTTGGTCTCCAGAAGTTGGGGGGTAAGGAGAGAGGGAATGGCTGAAGGGGGTCAAAAGGTACAAACTTCCAGTTATAAAACTAGTAAGTCCTGGGCATGTAATATATAGCATGGTGACTATAGGTTAATAATAGTGTATTGCATTTTTGAAAGGTGCTAAGAGAGTAAATTTAAACTCTCTCACTATAAGAAAAAAAAATTGTAACTATGTGTGGGTGTGGTCATGCATGTTACCTAGACTTATTGTGGTGATCATTTTGCAATATACACACGTATCAAACCATTATGTTGTACATCTGAAACTAATAAAATATGTCAATTAAATCCCAATTTAAAAAAGCATACGGTGGAATATTATCAGTCTTAAAAAGAAAGAAATTCTGACATGGGCTACAACATGGATGAATCTTGAGGACGTTATGCTAAATAAAATAAGCCAGACACAAAAGATTAAACCCTGTATGATTCTGGGACACCCAGGTGGCTCAGTTGGTTAAGGCTCCGATCTTGATTTCAGCTCAGGTCATGATCTTGAGGTCATGGGATCAAGCCCCACATCAGGTTCTGCACTCAGTAGGATCTCTGCTTGAGTAGTCTCTCCCCTCCCTCTGCCCCTCCCCCACCTCTCCCTAAAATACATACATACATACATACACACATACTATATGATTCCACTTATATGTGGCACTTATATGTGGAAGAGTCTGGAATAAGGGAGCTCGCCCACCAGAAGGGACCTCCAGGCCAGCCCAGCCATTCACGAGGGTCCTCATGAGAGCAAAAGACCATTAGAACTGACTGGTTCCATCTGATTATGCAGCTGGAATGTAGATAGAACATAATCCAGAACATATCTGGATTATGTTCCAACCATGGTGTTCCGTTTCAGTTCCTTTTAGTATTAAATGCCCATCAAAGTTAATAGAAGTTCTCTTCTAAAAGTCTTTTTAAGGAACACAAGAAAACCCCCAACAGATTTACAACCTGATAATTCAATTTTTTTAGGCATGAAATCAATGTGAGTATCATTTTTTATTTTTGAGAGAAAGAAAGAGCTTGTGAGGTAGGTGGAGGAGGTAAGAGAGCAGGGGCAGAGGGAGAGGAAGAGAAAGAATCCTCAGCAGGCTCCACGCCCAGCACAGAGCCTGACCCGGGGATTGATATCACGATCCCAAGATCACAACCTGAGCTAAAATCAAGAGTTGGACGCTTAACTGACTGAGCCACCCAGGAGCCCCGATATGATCACCTTTACTAAACTGGAATTCTCATATATTTTCTACTGTGTTTTTATAATCTCTGGGATAAAATGTTTTTTCTTTGCATGTTGCCCATGTTCCATAACTTCTGTTTCCATCGTCCACATATTGATGGTCTAGATGCCTCTTCAGGCTGAGATGAGGGGGTCTCCATCACAAGTTCTGGGATCCTTCCATTTAAGTACTTGATTCCAACTTCCAGTTACCATCATGTGAATTCCCTCCCAGGAAATATTCAAAATATCTTGGTTTCTCTCTGAAAAAGACCTTGAGATAAGAGTGTGGATCCAAAGCCACCCACATGTCCCTAGATGATGGATCGATAAACGAAATGTGGTGTACACCTACAATGGGATCTTATCGAGCCTTAAAAAGGAAGGAAATCTTGTCATATATGTCAACGTGAATGAAACCGGAGGACACGCTGCTTAGTGAAATAAGCCAGTCACAGAAGGACAAATATTGTATGATTCCACTTGTATGTGGTACCCAGAGTAGTCAAATTCATGGACACAGAAAGCAGAGTGGTGGTTGCCAGGGGCTGAGGTTTCAGGAGGGAATGGGAATGGAGCAGTCAGTGTTTGATGAGGATGGAGTTTCAGTTTGGGAACATGAAAAAGTTCTGCAGGTGGACAGTGATGGTGGTGGCACAACAATATGAATAAGCTTAATACCACGGAATTAGAACACTTAAAAATGGTAAAGAGATTGAATTTCATGTTATGGATAGTTTACATACATAATACAATAAAAGTAAAAAACACTTCTTAAAAATCAAAAGAATATGGATCTAAGTAGTTCCTTTGGGAAGAAACCCCAGGAAGAACCATAAGGGAAGACAATAATTCCCTCTAGGGTATATTAATGAGTTCCCACTGTAGGCAAGCAGGCGCCATTTCTCTGAGTGGAGCACACCTCAGAATGGCCCCCCTGAGAGTGAGAGAGCTGGGGTATTTATCCACCACCTGCAGTCCCATGCTTGCTCCAGGAGCATTTAACTCTCCGACCCTTCTAGCCTGCCCACGCCAGGCAGAGCACCCACCAGAGGCCAGCCAGTGCTCGGGTCCAGAGGGGACCACGGGCCAAGGATGTATACAAGGATTGTCGGCAGGCAGCCTCAGGGACAGGCCGGGGAGATGTAGGTCAGGCTCCAACAGTGTCTGCTACAGACACATGGCGTCCAGACAGCTCAAGAGTCACGTTCCACTAAAAGCAGGTCTTTTGGCTCATCGGGAAGAGAGCCTCCAGCCCCACATAATTTTCCGAGTCATCAAAGTTTTCTATGCATTTTGTGTAGGTTCTTCAAAAGTGCCTTTACGTGTCCCTTCACTCACAATAACAAACATAGCTACGTTTGAAACATGTTTCATTTTCATTCTCCAGTTTCAAACTGCACCCTCTGAAAACATTTCCTTTTAAAGATAAACATTTCCCTGCATGGAATATTCAGTGTGAGGGGATTCCAACTAATTTTGGAAGGACTGAGGAATACTCCTTGAAGCCAAACAAATTTGTCTCCCTCTCATTAAGTGTGGTTATGTTTAAATTTGAAGGCTTCACACTGAAAATGCTGGGAACTCCTTTGGAAAAAGAAGTGTGCTTTTTTTTTTAATTGGGGCAAAATATACATCACATAAAATTCAGCATTTTAACCATTTTTCAGTGTGGTTCACTGGCAGGAAGTCTATTCACAGTGTAGGCAAGTATCACCTCCATCAGGACTTTTCATCTCCCCAAACTGAAACTCCGTATCCTTGAAACGTTGACTCCCCATCCCCCGTTCCACCCCAGCCCTTGGCAACTACCCTTCTGCTTTTGGTCTCTGTGGATCTGACTCCTCTAGGGACCTCATCACACAAGTGGACTCATGCAGTGTTTGTCCTTTTGCGAATGGCTTATTTCACTGAACATCATATTCTCAAGTTTCGTGCATGTTGTAATGTGTGTCCAAAGTTCCTTCCTTTCTGAAGCTGAATAATATTCCACTGTAAGTACAGAACACATTTTCTTTATCCATTCACCTGTCAATACATGTTTGGATTGCTTTTATGTTTTGGCTATTGTGCTTCTTTAGATAAAAGATCTCACATGGATTTACTTAATACTCTGTGCTTCCTTCTTCTCATCAATAAAATAAGAACGAGAATAATAGTGCCTTCCTCCCAGAGATTAGGAGAGACGAGGACTGGCTAGGTTAATACAGGAGAAGCACATGGAAAGGAGGCTGACATATAATAATCACTTAATAGTAACTATTCTTGTTACCATCATTGTGATGACTATTATTGAGAATCTTAATAAATCTACTTGTTCTTTTCTTAGTCTACTAGTCTCATGGGACCTTGAGAGTCGAGGGTGCCATTTCTCTTTGCCATCACAAATCAATTCATGAGGCTAGTGTGTTGCGGGGTTCCATATCAGTATAGTGACCAACCAGTTATAATGGTGCCTTGAAGATTATCAACTGACAAAGAAATGTGTTCATAATATGAATAGTAAGCTTAGTGGTAGATTGGAAATTATACATACAGCATAATCTCATTTGAAACTATATTAAATCTATACAAATATATTTTATAAAAGTATATCTATTTTTTTTTCCAAAACACTGGAAGAACAGTGGTCCTTAGTTTTTCACTTAGGCTAATGCAATCCACTCCTGATTTTCTCTGGTCCCCCTCTGGCCTTCATTCATTCTCCATTCAGAAACCAGAATGTTTCGAATATCAAAATCAAATCCCGATTCAGGGCCATAGCCTGTGAGGTCATGGTTTGCCTTTCGAGGTCTGGCCCTTCAAGACGGCTCCGCTCATCCTAGCAGGTTCTTATCCGTCAGGTCTTTGCTCAGACGTCCCCTCCTCGGGGAGGCCTTCCCCACCTCCTGACCACAGCCATCACCCAGCCCCTCTGTATCATAGGATGCAAGTTGTCTGCACAGAATTGTGGCGTCACCGAAAGTTCTCTTCTTCGCCCATCTGCTCCTTGCTCCCCCCTGGACTGTAAGTTTCATGAGAGCAGGGATCCTGTCTTGTTCACTGCTATCTCTCCAGAATGGTGCCTGGAACAAGGCACAGACACAGTGGGTGCTCAATATGCCTAATGAGGGAGCGAACGAATGACAAAGACCACACTGGAACCCGTAGTAGAATCTCTGAGTGGTAGAATTAGATCGCAGATGATTTTTTTTTTTTGGCTTGCCTCTATTTCTCACATTTCCTACAATAATAAAATATGTTTGTGTCACGTAAAACTCTTTCTGTATTAGGCAATCAAAAGAAGGTAGTTTGCCGTTAACTGCTTCTGTGGCAAAATAAAACCAGGGCAAGAAGAAAATTTTGGAGAAAAAAAAATGAAATTCTGAGAAATCTTGCAAAGAGAGCTCACCCACATTTTCGGTTCCCTTACATGGTATTTGTGTCACCTCTCACATCCTCAACCTCCTTGGGGCACAAACAGGGACTTCTGCCTCATTCTGGGGCTTGGGGAACATAGTACCTCGCCACAGTCACTCATTCTTGCAGAAATCTGAAGTGAGCATCATTGAGGTGCAAGATACAAAGTCTGTACAGTGGGGACAACATCCCTGTCATCATTCACCAGATAGGTATTGAGAGCGTGAGGTGAAGACTTGTTCAGACTATTCTCATTTGTGGTGAGGACACTACAAACAGGAAGTGATGCCGCCAGGGAATGGCGCTGCCACAATGACAGCGCACCATTTGAGAGGACCCTTCCAGGAACAGTTACATTTCAGTATTGGAGACGTTTCATGATAGTCACATTTATTTACCCAGTGTCAGAGTCAGAGGGAGGTCAGAGAGTCATCTTCCTCTGGTCATACTCAGCCCATTCGAAATAGGGAGAATGGTGAGTATGAAAATGCTTTCGGGAAGGAAGTAGAGGCAGAAAGAGAGAAGTGACACAGTAGTCAGAGGAAGAATAGAAGCATCTGTTCCCTTATCATGATGTGCCTGGCACCTTATCGTGAATCCAATCTGAACCTGTATCTGTAAGATCTCGATAAATCTGCCAAGTAGTGTATGTGAGTGTGTTTATGTGTGTGTGTACATTCACACACACACGTGCACACACACATACACACTGACAAGGTCCTCTTGTACCAGGCTGAGAAGATGAACCCTGAAAGTAAGGGATAAACATTTAATATTTAATACACATATTAATCCTGAGTAATGTGTGTATTAAGTATTAAAATGAGGGATGCCTGGGTGGCTCAATTGGTTAGGCGGCTGCCTTCGGCTCAGGTCATGATCCCAGGGTCCTGGGATCAAGTCCCACATCGGGCTCCTTGCTTGGCAGGGAGCCTGCTTCTCCCTCTGCCTCTGCCTGTCTCTCTGCCTGCTTGTGCTCTCTCTGACAAATAAATAAATAATTTTTTAAAAAAGAAAATATTAAAATGAAACCAAGCAATTACAGAAGTTGAACCTATTCTGATTTCTAGAATGGTCTCCATAACTGTAAGACATAAAGGCGGAGTACAAACTGCAAAGGCCCTCAATCAGGAAGCAGCATGCACTGTAACTGAAGTGACCTCAAGAACTCTCCATAGCTCCAGGAGACCAGGAAGGAGATGGCTTGTCAATAGAAAAAGTTAAAATGATCAAAACTACCACAATGTCTTGTATTTTTAAATTCGTGTGAAGAATCAGACTCTGAAAGATGTCTCTTTGGCTCATGCCATAGGATTGGCAATTCTAGAACTCATGGTGAGGAGACAGACATGGGGGTGAGTGGAGAGAAGGGGCATGAGTGTAGAGATGATGGGAGATGGGGGAGTGTGGAGATGATGACGGAATGTAGACATGGGGGAGATGTGGAGAGGATCGGGGAGTGTAGACAGGGGGCATGTGGAGATGATGGGGGAGTGTAGACATGGGGTAGTGTGGAGAGGATGGGGGAGTGTAGACAGGGGCATGTGGAGATGATGCGGTAGTGTAGACAGAGGGGAGTGTGGAGAGGATGGGGGAGTGTAGACAGGGGGCTGTGTGGAGATGATGGGGGGTGAGTGTGGAAACCACAGTGTGGAGATAATGAGGCGTGTAAGAGATAAACCAGACTTCCTCTCTTGTGCCTCACTTCTTTTGTTACTACCATGATTCCAATGCCAAGAGACAAAGAATATTTGGGATTATTGCCTCAAGAGAGAAAATCATTCCCTTTTTTAATCTCCCTCACCCTTCTTTACCAAAGCAGTCCTTCTGGAGGACTCTCACTACCGGGGCAGGAAAGACCTGGGACCTGGGTAATAACTATGTGCAAATACGTGAATCCATGTACACAAAATCCACCCTGATAGGCTACGGTTGGTATGGCAAGGTCCGCTCTTAGTTCTGGATTTTCCTCCAGTCATCTGAGATCAGCAAGTGACTGTTTTTTCCCAGCACGGGTCAAACACTAACCCGGCAACAAGCTAAGGCAGGGATGAGGATCAATCACTCGGTCGCCTGCTAAGGCTGAGCCCACAAAGGACAGAGGGTGGCGAGCTCCTGCCCCTCCGGCCGCAGAATCATCTCTGAGAACACAGAGGCCTTGCAAGAGAATCCATGGCTCAGAATGCAATTCAACCCACTGGCTGAAGGTGTCAAGAGAGGAGAAAATGATCCCTGTATCTTGGAGCCGAGGGCAACAAAGGAAGGGGGTTCTGGCCACAGCCTGACCTGTCACCTTAGCTTTAGGAGTGTGGATTACAAACAGCTCGGAAGAAAAAATGTTACTGCAACATGGCCAGAGAGTTCTAGAATGACTGCAAATCCAGACACACGGGAAGCTCTAGAAATGAAATTGTCATTTCAGTCACAGCCTGGAGGGGCACAGCCCTGGCCGCTGGGGTGGGGCTCCAGCGAAGGTGCCACAGGGAGTTCTCCTGTCCCCGTCTGTCCCCTTCACACCTCCTGGCGATAGGCCTGGCTCATGGGTGAGTTCGGAGGAGCTGGGGTTTCTCAGCCTGCAGAAGGCGGGTGTGCTGGGCTTCCCTCTGCCACATGGGAACAGGGCCTGAGGGAGGGGTCTGCATCTGCCCAGCTGTGCCAGCAACAGCAGGGGATGTCTCACCAGCTCTCAGGATGAACATCAGGGTCCCCCATACTTCAGCTGAGCGTTAACATTAGTAAAGCTGACACTGCCGTTCCATTGGGCCCCTCTGTCCATCCTGTTTGGAATTTGGATAGGGGGCAGGGGTATCATATATCATACCAATTAGGAAACAGTGGATGTCTAGTGTTTTTGTGGAAAAAGAAAGCAGGTTAGTAGCTGCAGGGGTTGGGGGAAGGGAGGAAGGAATGGGGAGCACTATGGACTGAATAATGTTCCCCCAAAATTCATAGATGGAAGCTAACCCCTAGGGTGACTATATTTGCATATAAGACCTGTATGGAGGTAGTTAAGATTAAATGAGATCATGGGGCTTAAAGCCTCTGCCTTTGGCTCGGGTCATGATCTCAGGGTCCTGGGATCAAGTCCCACATCAGACTCTGCTCAGTGGGGAGCCTGCTTCCCCCTCTCTCTCTGCCTGCCTCTCCGCCTACTTGTAATCTCTCTCTCTGTGTCAAATAAATAAATAAAATCTTTTTTTTTCCGACTTGTTAACTTCTTTTTTTTCCCCCAAATATTTTTATTTATTTTCTCAGTGTTACAAGATTGTTCATGTACCACACCCAGTGCTCCATACAATACGTGCCCTTCTCAATACCCACCACCAGGCTCGCCCACCTTCCCACCCCCTCCCCTCCGAAACCCTCAGTTTGTTGCTCAGAGTCCACAGTCTCTCCTGGTTCATCGCCCCCTCCAATTTCCCCCCATTCACCCTTCCCTTCCTTCTCACAATGCCTTCCATGATTTTCTTTATACTCCACACATGAGACCGTAAGATAATTGACTCTCTCCGCTTCACTTTAAATAAATAAAATCTTAAAAAAAAAAAAAGATTAAATGAGATCATAAGAGTGGGGCCCTGCCCTATAGGATTAGGGGCTTTATACTGAGAGATACCAGGGAGCTTGTGCTCTGTCCCTGAGCATGCGCAGAAAGGTCCCATGAGCACACAGGGAGAAGGTAGCGCCTACAGGCCCAGAGAAGAAGCCTCAGAATGAAATCTACCTTGCCAGCACCTTGATCTTGGACTTCTCAGCCTCCAGAATTATTGAGAAATAAATTTCTACTTCTAAGCCACCCCGTCTGGGGTATTTTCTTAGAGTAGCCCGAGCTGGCCCATATAGGGAATGACTGCCAATGGGTCCAATTTCTTTTTAGGGGAATAGAAACGTTCTAAAACTGATTGTGCTGGTGGACACCCAACCCCACGACTAACCACAAGCCATCAAATTGTGCTCTTTAAACGGGTGAAGCGTATAGTATGTAAACTGTAGCAATAAAGCTGTTTTTTAAGCAGTGATAACATTTTACACACAGATTTTTTTAAAGACCTTATTTATTTATTTGAGAGAGAGAGAGAGAGAAGAAAGAGAAAGTGAGCATGCACATGAGCAGGGGGGAGGGGTAGAGGGAGAGGCAGAAGCAGATTCCTCTCTGAGCAGGGAGCCCGATGTGGACTCGATCCCAGGACCCTGACATCATGACCTGAGCCCAAGGCAGACCCTTAACCAACTGAGCCACTCAGATGCCCTACACAGATTTCTTCTAGAACTTATACTTAGTGAAAGAGAATTAAAGTCAACACATGGCAGATTCCACCTGCAAAATGATGAGAGCAGGCACATCAGACAGGAGGCTTGGGGCTGCAAGTGACTGGACAACATGGACATTTCATCTGGCACACTGAGAAGACCCGATGAGGGGCCCTTCCAGGGCTGGCTTATTCAGCGTCTCAACAACCAAGAACCAAAATTCTCTTATGTTCCAAGCATCATGCTTCACACAGTCATATGCTGAGGTATAAAAGTGAATGCTTTTTTATGAAATGTCTCTTTTTGAGAGCAAGGAAAGCCTTTCCCAGGAGGCCCCCAGGAGACAGCCTGTTACTTAACATTAGCCAGAACAGAGTCACATGACCACTCCAAGACAGATCACTGCCAAGGACATGGGGTCACATGACTAGATTAGACCAGGGAGCCCAGGGAAGACCTCCCCGGAGCACCTGGGCTCTGTAAGCAAGAGAAATGGATTTAGGTATGCAACCAGTGGTGTCTGCTAGTGAGTGGAATGATCGTTAAGGGTCCTTGCACCCTGTGAAAAACCAACATGTAACGCTGGCTAAGCAGTGCTTATCGCTAACACGCACACGCCATAAGATGTGCCTCTTCATTTTTTTTAAAAGATTTTATTTATTTATTCGAGAAAGAGAGAGAGAGCATGAGAGGGGAGAAGGTCAGAGGAAGAAGTAGACTCCCCGTGGAGCTGGGAAGCCCGATGCGGGACTCGATCCTGGAACTCCGGGATCATGACCTGAGCCGAAGGCAGTTGCTCAACCAACTGAGCCACCCAGGCGCCTGCCTCTTCATTTTTTTACATCAGCCTAGATATTCCACCGAGAACCTCAGAATTCCTTTAAGAGCTCAACCCAGGACAGGAATTTAGAACCACACTGAAAAGGTACCTAAAGTCACTCACTGCATTAATTAGAATAACCTATGATGCGTTATGGTAATGAATTAATCCTGAACTATTAGTAGTTTCACATAACAAAGATTTAGTTCTTCTTCATGTTGCACAGCCCACGTGGGTCAGCAGAAGGCTCTGCCATCACTCGGCAATCCAGGCAGACAGATGATCCACCAAATGGTGACGCCGCCATATTGATACAGCTTCAGAGTCTGATGTGACACCGAGCTCTCACCCCGGCTCATAAGGGCTTCTGACTGGAAATGACCCTTGTTTCTTCTCACAACCCATTGGCCGAAACTAGTCATATGGCCCTCACATAACTGTTAAGGATCTGGAAAATCTCCTCATGTGTCCAGGAAGTAGAGAAAAAATGAAATGTGATGAACACATCTAGTCTGTATCACAGACACTTTCCTTCTCAAATCATGAGAACCTGGACTCTGTCCCTGAAATGTTTCTTTCTATCTTCTAGTTACACATTGACATCTACCATCTGAATGATCAATTAATGCTCTTGCCTTTATACCTGATGACTTAATACATTATTTTTTTAAAGGAAAATCATTTTTTTTAAGGGGGAGGGAAGGGTCCAGGGAGAGGGAGGGAGAGAATCCTAAGCAAGCTCCATGGCCAGCAAGGAGCCTGACGCAGGGTTTAATCTCACGACCCTAAGATCATGACCTGAGCCAAAATCACAAGTCGGATGCTCACCTGACTGAGCCACCCAGGTGCCCCAAAGAAAAACAATTTTTAAAGTATTCTCTTAGTTTTATTTCCTTATTCTTTTTTAAGTCATGCACATACTATGTAAGCAGATGACCAAAATAAGTGAATATACACTAAAGGTTTGGTATCCATTAATAGAGTCAGGGACTGCAATCAAATAATTTTATATTAAATATATAAGTTCACATATTAAGTACAAATACAATCATTATTTGGTTCTATTAAAATTCACAAAGGTGGGAAGTTCATATAAAATATTGTAATTCATATTAATACTAAGCACACTGATAACAACTTTCCAACACGAAGTGGGTGTCGTGCAACATAGTTCTCATATAACTACCTGGAGCTAGTATCATACTAACATAGGCTTAAAGATTCCATCCTCCACAAGGCTGCTCTCATTTCAGACACCAGCCACAAGTGGGGTTCCCAGGCCCCACACACCTCTGATCAACCAGCTACACATGTGAGGATTCCCATAACCACTTCAGGTTCAATAATTGGCTGGAATGACTCACAGACATCACTTAAAACTTTACTTGTGATAACAGTCGAGTATATTGGGTGCAATTCAAAAACAGCCAAATGAAGAAACACAAAGGCCAAGGTCTGGGGGCAGGAGGAGGGGGCAGACAGGGAGGGTTCAGAACTGCCGTGCCTCCTCCTAATGGAGTCTAGCCATGTCATACTCCCAGCACACCAATGTGTTCATCAACTGGGAAGCTCTACTGAATCTCGGTGTCTAGAGATTTTATTAGGGCATCATGATTACACAATTACACACGACTGATGAAATCACTGACCACATGACTGAACCAATCTCCAGTTCCCCTCTGTGGAGGCGGGAGTGATCCAGCGTTCCAACCCTTAAGTGGTTGGTCTTTCTGATGACCAGATCCAGAAGCTAACTCAGGAGCCACCCTGAGTCACCTCATTAGCATAACAAAGACGCTCTGGTCATTCGGGGGAACTTCTATGGGTGTCTGAAGCTGTGTGCCAGGAACTGAGGGCAAGAACCAGATGTATTCTTTATTATACCATACAAACAAACCACATTTTCAGCCTTTCTCTTCATGCTCCTTAATCCTACAGTATTTCTGGTCAGTGATGATAATGACCGTTTTCCTAATAGGATCATAGACCTAAACTAATATCATCAGGAAGGATCTTAGAGATTTCCCTTTTTTACAGATAAGCAAAGTAGGAGTCATAGAAGTTACATTACTTGCCTAAAGCCAAATTAGTTGGTGAAAGAACTGGAATTAAATCCTTATCTTCTGTTTAGCCTGCATATTTTATAGAAAGCCACAATATCTCGTAATGCCATGTAGCTAACATACATTTTTAGAGAGGCCCAACTCCTCCAATCCAGAGTTCCCTACAAACCTACCCCATAGCCCAAGGCTAAGCTGCTCTTGGTTATAGTTAGTACCAACCCTAACTAGCTTCTACTTCCTGATGCCCCAGCAGCCAAGTGTGTCTCCATCTTCTTTCCTGGTCCTTTCACAGAAACAGAGAGGTGACAGAGAAGAAACCAGTCCAGTTCCCCTACCATCCCTAGATACCACAGAGTGACTAGAGCAGGCTTAGAGACAGCTTAAGCAAGGGTATAGTATGATTACTATGTTATCAGAACCCACCCCCCTCAAAAAAAAATCCCTACACCATCATCAGCATTCTGAAGCTCTGTTCATTTAAGGTAAGCAGATCCTTTCATTTTATGATGAGGGATATGTTCCAAAATTTCAAAACCCTGCAAAGGGAATAGATGCCAACTCTCCCTAGAGTGTGATTGACTGCTATCTGATTATGGGTTTTGCTTTGCATTGAATTTTAAAGTTGGAGAGCATTAGCACCCACAAAGACACTGAGTATATTAAATGCATTCTGAAATTATACTCTGAGCTGATCACAGCAACACTGAATGTACTTATATTTCATTTCTAATCCCTTGCCCCTGCTTATGATGAAGATGTTGATGAGGGTAAAGTAGGCAATGGGAGGAGAGACAGGAAATGTACATCAACTATAAATTGACTAGGAAAATCTTGAACTGTTTAATAATGGAGAATCATTGCCCAATTGCCCCATAATCAAGAATCATTGCCCAATTACCTATTAACTAAGAATAACTAAGAATCCTCATGAATCATTGCCTTCTTCCCTGGAAGACCAATGAATAAAGAAAGATACGAGCCTCTAATATGAAAGTAAAACTCAAAATTCTTTTAAAATTAACTCATCTAAACATGTATTTGTTAAAATAACTAACATACCATATTTATTCATCTAGGTCTTTTACCAAGAGATATCTTCTTTACCTATTATACATCCTTTCCCCTCTAAGGAATGAAAGAATTAAGCTGGTTTTTTTCCTTGACAATTCTTTCCCCTTCTCTCCCTCCAATCAAACTTCTAATCAAACAATTGCCTCAAAGATCATAATTTTCTTTTTAAAGATTTTATTTTTTAAGTAATCTCCACACCATATGTGGGGCTCAAACTCATGACCCTGAGATCAAGAGTTGCATGCTCCACCAACTGAACCATCCAGATGCACCTCAAAGATCATAATTTTTAAGACCCCTAAAGAAGGATGAACTGTATTAAATGCCGATCATGGAGGAGGAGCAAGATGCAGAGGAGTAAGAGACCTAAATATCTAAATATCATCGGGTCCCAGGCGTTCAGCTAGTTATCAAACCATTCTGAACACCTACAAACTCAACAGGAGATCGAACAGAAGAGCAGCAATTCTAGGAACAGAAAATCGACACTCCCAAGTAATAGGAAGAGAGACCACCGGGGGAGGGGCTGGCTCCCGGTTAGCAGTAGAGCAGCGGAGCACAAAATTGGAACTTTTAGAGTCTGCTCCACTGACGGACGTCGCTCCAGAGGCTAAGCGGCGGGTGGAGCCCTCCCGGGGACAGTGTGGTCTCAGGACCCGCCTGGTCACAGAAAGACCAGGGGTGTCTGAGTGCTGCAGAGCTCCCAGGTATGGGGGGGGGCGGGGAGAAGCGGCTGCAGAGACAAGACGGAGCCGAGGTGTGTGCTCTCAGCTTGGACTTACCTTACACCGTGATCGGAGGCTCAGTCAGCCCACTGCTCTTCCGGCAGGGACCCCACAAGGGGCAGATCTGGGGAGATCCCCTCCTTCCTCCTCCAGGAGGAGCAGTAGTGCAGGAGCCCACGGCAGGAATCTGCTGAGTTCGGAGACTCCAAACAGGGCCGTGCACCAGAGACAGAAGCACTCGGTCACAGGCCGGCTGAGCTCAGAGCTCAGGCTGGAGACCAGGGAGACGGGAGGGATCGACCGCTTTTCTCCCAGGGCGCGCTGAGGAGCCGGAACCGAGCGCTCGGCTCCTCCCGCTGGAGACTGGGAGGCCGCCATCTTCATTCTCCTCCTCCACAGCGGTACGGAAAGCGTCCAGGGAACAAAAGCTACGTGAACCTGAGCCCCTTGCTTGGCCCCGCCCCCAGCAAGGGCGGTGCAATTCCGCCTCCGGCAAAGACATTTGAGAATCACGGGGGCAATGGGCCCCTCCAGGGAAGGTCAGCAAGAACATCCAGCCAAGACCAAGTTCACCGAACAATGAGAACTGCAAAACTTCAGAGCTCGGGGAAAGCAACACATAGAATTCATGGCTTTTCCCCTATGATCCTTTAGTCTTTCAAAGTCAAATTTTTTTAATTTAATTTTTTTCGTATTCTATTTTTTTAATTTTTCCTCTTTCCTAGTTTAACCTTTTCAACTATTTTATCTTAACAATACCTTTTTAAAAAATCTTTTTAAATTTTCATTGTTAGAGTTATATGCTATCCCTTCATTGTATTTAATCTTATTTTTTGTATACATATAGGTTTTTCTTTCTTTAAAATTTTGGGATACAGTTTCTTCTAACAGATCAAAATATACCCTAAATCTAGCACATGGCTTTGTCCTAGTCTCCAGCCTGATCACATTCTGTTCTCTTTTTTTTTTTTCTTTTTTCAACCAACTTCTTATCAATTCCTTTTTTAGAATCTTTTTTAATTTTCATCTTTACAGTCATATTCCATCCTTTCATCATGCTTACCTTTATTTTTGTGTATATATATAAGTTTTCCTTTCTTTAAAATTTTGGGAGGCAGTTTCTTCTAACAGACCAAAATACATCCAGAATCAAATGTGTGGCTCTGTTCTATTCACCAGTCTAATATATATACATATATTCACCCCCCTCCATGGGGTCATTGCTACCCTTTTAGTATTTTGTTCTCTCATTCATCTATTCTTATCTGGATAAAATGACAAGGCAGAAAAACTCACCTCAAAAAAAAAAAAAAAAAGAACAAGAGGCAGTAGCAACGGCTAGGGACCTAATCAATATAGACATTAATAAGATGTCAGAACTAGAATTCAGAATGATGATTATCAAGGTGCCAACTGGGCTCAAAAAAAGCATGGAAGATACTAGAGAATCCCTTTGTGGAGAAATAAAAGTACTAAAATCTAACCAAGTGAAATCAAAAAAGCTATTAATGAGGTGCAATAAAAAATGGAGGCTCTTAATGCTAGAATAAATGAGGCAGAAGAGATAATTAGTGATATAGAAGATCAAATGACAGAGAATAAAGAAGCTGAAAAAAAGACAAACAGGGGCAGGGGGGCTAGGGATAGTGTGGCTGGGTTATGGACACTGGGGAGGGTGTGTGCTATGGTAAGTGCTGTGAAATGTGTAAGCCTGATGATTCACAGACATGTGCCTTGGGGCAAATAATACATTATATATTAATTAAAAATAAATAAATAAACAAAATTGGGAAAAAAAAGATTGCTTTGGGGGCTTTGTGACAATGAGATTCTGAGGGATTATTATATGAATGTGTAAATGTGCTATGCTCCTGTTTGGGGCATTTATTTGATCTGTAATATACCAAAGTTGCTATTAAAAAACAATTGTTAGGGCACCTGGGTGGCTCTATGGGTTAAGTGTCCAACTCTTAATCTCATTGTAGGTCCTGATTTCAAGGTTGTAAGTTCAAGCCCCCAGTTGGGCTCCACGCTAGGTATAGAATAATAAAATAAAAATAATAATTAAAAATTTTAAAAAATTGCTCTTCAAGTTATCCATAATTCATTTAATCAAAACTAAGTATTTTTAAACTTCTCTGCATTTTTTCCTCAAAATAGTAAAGTCATATAACACTTGATCATTATTGAATGGAAAGACCATAAAAAGAAACATTTATTAAGTATCTGTAATATGACTAAGCTCTGCACCCAAAGGAAAATTCCTAACTTTTGATGATGTTAGTCTTTCCTTCCCAAATGAATGCCTCGATTCATTGCCAAATAAATATTAAAGAGTGTTAGTAAATCAGAAGAGTGATTATTTTTAAATGCTAATATTGGGAGTGGAAATAAAAGAGCAAAAACATGTATAATTTATCTCCTGTTTTATATGCTATGATGTTCTCTAATTTGGACAAATAGTTCCTTATATTCAATAAAACCACTAGGGTATGGGTCATAAGAGCAGAGCGGCTACAAAATTTGCAGGGCCCTGAGAAAAATAAAAATGCAGAGCTCCCTGTCCGTAAATCGGGAAAACAAAAATGATTTTTTCCTCTTTCATGATCTCTTTCTTGACCTGTCAAGGTCATTTTTATTTGCTTTCAATGTCACGCTCCCTCCAGGCATAAGGATGGTCACAGGTCAAGTGCTGAGTGCCATAGGAACAGGGGTGAATGCTCCCGAGCTCCCACAGAGCAGGATGGATGTGAGGGGCTGTCGTAGCGAGGCGGGAGGGGAGAGAGACCACATGTGGACCAAGGCTCTAAACCCCATCACGTGCTCCACAGTCCCATAGGACGACACTAACAAGACCCAACACAAAGATAAAAGCTGGTGAGAATTTCAGAATGGCAATGACAGAGTATTGAACCCCAAGCACAGGTTCCCCTTCTGAGCATGGGGCTCAGGGTGACATCCCGGAGGCTGGCCCCATAAGAGCGTTGGGGTTAGAGGAATACACTACACGGACATCCAGAAACTTGCCTGAAGAAAAGCTGTAAGACACCATTACTTATTTTAAAACATGCACACACACCATTAGTCATTCTTTTAGAGAAGAAAACAAAACTTAGCCTTTTTGAGGAGGAGTGGGCTAACTTTCTGCAGAAAGAAAGGGACAGATAGTGAGTGTTTTAGGTCATCTGTCTCAGTTGTAAGTCCTCGATTCTGCCGTTGAAGCTCCCACACGGCCGTGGACAATATGTAAATGATTAGGGGCAATGGTGTTCCAAGAAACCGTTATGGACACTGAAATTTGAATTTTATATGATTTTCAGGTGTCATGAAATCTTCTTCTTCTTTTGATTTCTCTCCCAACCATTTAAAAATGTAAAAACCATTCTTAGCTCACAGACAACAAAAGCAGGTGGCCTCTTGGCCACTCCAGAAAGGGAAGCTGCCACATTTCAAGTCTAGGAGGCCTCAGTCACAAGTCACATGCTGTAGACTAAACATCTGTGTCCCCTACAGCATGGGTATGTCTACGTCTCACCCCCAACGTGATGGTATTAGGAGGTGGGGCCTTGGGGAGGTGATTAGGTCCTAAGAGTGGAGAGCTCATGAATGGGGTTCTTGCCCTTATAGAAGAGACCGCAGAGAGAGTCCTTGCCCCTTCCACCAACCATGTGAGAACACAGCTGTCTACAAACCAGGAAGCAAGCCTTCACTGGACACCGAATGTGCTGGGCACTTCCCAGCCTCCAGAACTCTAAGAAATAAATGTCTGTTATTGAAGCCAGCCAACCTATGATATTCTGTTTCCCACAGCCTGAATGGCCTCAAAGTATGTTCTTCATTAAGAGATTAGGTGCTTGGGGCACCTGGGTGGCTCAGTTGTTAAGCATCTGCTTTCTGCTCAGGTCATGATCCCAGGGTCCTGGGATTGAGCCCCACATCGGGCTCCCTGCTCAGCGGGAAGCCTGCTTTAAAAAAAAAAAAAAAGAGATTAGGTGCTCACGAAACCACTGGAAGGACTGGAGGACTAGGACCTGGGCGGGGCTTTCAAAAATAAATCCCATAAGGACACCTGAGACCTGGCCCACTTCGCTGTCCCAACCAGGAGCTGGGAGTCCGGAAGCTGCTGAGAGACAAAGATCCAGAGACTCGGTGATGGGAAAGCTCCAGACATGCTCCTGGCTCAGCGAACACCATGATATCGCCCCAAGAACCACCCCTGCAGAATCCACGCCCTGCTCCCTGCCTGGGGGGTCTGTCCAGGCTGTGCTCACGCGTGAGCGCCCGGTGGCCCACAAGGTCCTTGGACTGGCTGCCTGCCCTCTCCTCATGAACCCTTGCTGAGACCCGGAAACATGACTTTCAGTGCAGGAAAATAAACGACTGGGAGGGTAGAATGAGCACCTGCCCCCCTCCCCCACCCCGGGAATCTTCCCTAAAGAGCCTAGCACTGTGCCTATCACCTAGGAAGTGCCCAATACATTTCCAGCTAGAAACACACAATGAAAACTGATACTTGTCTACCCATAGAGTAGGGAAGAGTCAAATAAAAGGGGGAAGGCTAACCTATTTCTTTCCTTCTGGGTGACTTCTGTCCCTACACCGCAATGACTCCCACTGTTACCTACTCAGCAATAACACAGACTTTTTTTTTTTTTTGAAGGAGCTGGTTTGCAAAGCAGCCGAGGAAGTGAAACTCCTAGATAAAGTAAAAGAACGCTCCTTTCAACTAAGACAGTTGCCTTTTAAGGCTTTTGCAGTAGATTCACTGAAAAGCTTTATTTTCCCCACAAACACACTGCCCCTTCTTCATGATTAATTAAGCCAACAAAGCCTTAGAAAACTCAGAAATTTTCTGAAATGCTTTACTTTTTGCTTCCCACGAACAGTATCAAGACTGGTGACATTTGCTTCTGCGAGCAGGTGAGGAGACCAGGGGCTCATCTAAGCGTCACCTGCCCTAATCAAGGTAAAGGGGCAATGTCTCACCTTTCTGTTAAGAAGCCTCCACTGGGGGATGCCTGCTGGCTCAGTCAATGGAGCATAGGCCTCTTGATTTCAGGGTTGGAAGTTTGAACCCCACGTTGGGTGTAGAGATTACTGAAAAATAAAATCTTTGGAGAAAAATTAAAAAAAAAAAAAAGATGCCTCCACTGAGATACATGTGGGGAGTGCAGGGACAAGGTGACACATCTGTGCCCTGGTCATCAAGTCACACAGAATTGCAGGATTCTGGGCAAACTTACCATCTTCCCTGGCCTCAACATTCTCACCTCTAAAATGGGGACTGAGCCTACTTTCCCCAGCACCTTGCAAGGATATGAGGCAGAAGATAAAAGACACGGGAGGACAGTAAGCTAGCCTGGCTGCCCCTCGCTGCATCACCGTGGTGGGAAGTCCTTGCTAGCTCTTCTGCATTTCTGGGTCAAAATTCTTACGAGGGCCGGACACACACATTTCCCTCTTTCTTTCTTACCAAACAAAGAATGCAATCTGAGCGGCCACGAGTGCAGCCCCCGGGCTCCGGGGTCAAGAGCTGGGTGTTGTGCAGATGAAGTGAAATAATGTGTGTCAGGTGCACTGAACTTGGACGGTACCAGTGTCCAGAAAATGACAGTTATGAGTGCCGTCTCATTGCCACTGTTACCAGCCCCCACCTCTGGTCTACATGTTATGTCTCAGTGACGTTCCTGACATCGTTTCTGGAATGTTCCCACAGCCAGAGAATTTTTGGGGAATTGAAGAGTTCATTGCAGCTTCCTGGTTAACACCGGCTCGCCCCTCTAAGAGATGCCAAATCTGGAGGCTTGCCTGTCCTGCCTGCTCTCTGAGAGGGTGTCAGCTGCTGTCCCCTCGCCTGTGCCCCTGTCCCTCCATCAATTCCCTCAGGCACCCGGAAGATGCCCGGTGCTGCTCATCCCCCACAGGCCCCACACTGACGAGACAGGTCAGGCAGGATGAGAACGGCAGGGGAATGGGAGCAGCTAGTCCCTTCGTCAGAGAATCAACTCACCAGCTTTTCCTAATTCAGAAAGCCTGATGCTCTGAAATCTAGACTTGCTTCTTCATTTCGCCTTTGAATGTGCTTCCATTTAAAAGAAGCTAGTCTGGAGCCAGAAAACTGTGGTACACTGCCCCTTTCACGGTCGCATATTACCCGGAAAACTCTGACCTCCTAGAATTCTTTGAAAATTCCAAAACTTGATTCTTACCCTGTCGAACAAAGTCACATTGACCAATAATCTTTTTAAAAAATAACTTTATTTTTTTAAGATTTTATTTATTTGACAGAAAGAGACAGTGAGAGAGGGAACACAAGCAGGGGGAGTGGGAGAGGGAGAAGCAGGCTTCCCGCTGAGCAAGGAGCCCGATGTGGGGCTCGATCCCAGGACCCTGGGATCATGACCTGAGTTGAAGGCAGAGGCTTAACAACTGAGTCATCCAGACACCCCAAAAATACTTTATTTTTTAGAACACTTTCGGCTCACAGCAAAATTGAGCGAAGGTACAGAGTTCCTCTACATCCCTGACTTCTTGACCCCCTCCCTAATCATCATCTTTAATGATCACTCTCATAAAATGAACTCTCTGAGGTGCAGAACCTTTTTTTCATGCATCTCATGGAATAACCTGCCTTGTGTACATAGTCAACACTCTAACTTGGCAAAAAAACTATGAGAAATGTAGCTATTCTTGCTAAAACCATAATTCAACAAGGCTATCAATTTTGCCTCCTTCGCTTCAAATTCTACTTTTTCTCCAAAGACATAAGTCTTTAAACCTGTAGCGGTATTTTTTTGGGAGGTGGGGTTGCTGTTATTTGTTTTTCAAGTGGGTTGTCCACATGGATCTTCTGTAACAGGGAGAAAAATCTTTCCTTTTACCTCTTCAGGACTCAGCATCCATCTCAAATTCGATCCCTTTCCCTTTGTGGTCTGAGTTCTTTTCTTTCTGCCTCTTTGGGATTATTATCAGAATCCCTAGGTTTGGTACTTCATCTCCAATAATCTGCTACTCAAAACCCATGACCCACAGGGGTATGCCCACAAATATTCTGCATATGGAATAATAAACTTTTCTGTATGCAGTCTATCAACCTCCTGGTACGCCTCAGGTGTTGGTTTTTATTCTCCCAATGATGGCCCTGAAGTCTTGTTTCTTTCATGTTCCCAAGACCAGGCTAGACACAGTGTGTGTATTCCAGTTAAAGTACAGTTGCTTCAAGCTGCCCTACACAGGGAAGAATCCAGAGTCCTTCTAGACCGATAAAAGATGGGAAGAGCCACGTCGACTTGTTAAGAAGAAAGCCTCCGTTTTAAATTCCCTCCTCGAAGGAAGCTCGACTTGCTTCCCTCATTCCCATGGCATGGCCAAGCATTACTGATCACCAGCCCAGGGCATGGGGCTATAACTACCAACCCTGAGTGTGATAGAACATGTTTAACTGAACTATATTGGACTCCTCATCATTCGTTACCTGAAGTTTTTTTCCAGACTATCTTGACTCTCTACATAGACTGGGAGTTCCCGGAGAGGAGAAGCCATCATACTCTTTTTTTCCTTTTTCATTGCTGAGGTATTATTTTACCATAATAAAACTCACCAATCTTAGATGTATGATTTGGTAAGTTTTAACAAATGTTTTGTTTTGCAACCAACATAAGAGCGATATAGTACATTTCCATCATCCTAAAAAGCTCCCTTATGTTATTTACAGCTCCCTCTCCTCACCCCCTCAATCCCTACCAACCACTGATTTGTCACTAGGTTTTACCTCTTCTACAACTGTATATAAGTGGAATCCTACAGTATATAGTCTTTCATGTGTGGCTTCTTTCACTTAACATGTTTTTGGGGTTCATCCATTGCGCATCAATAGTTCACTCCTTTTTAAGGCTGAGTGGTATTCCACTGGATGGATAATTTGTCTATCCGTTCACCAGCTGATGGACATTTC
The DNA here is from genome assembly GCA_028533885.1 of Nasua narica. Classification (NCBI taxonomy): domain Eukaryota; kingdom Metazoa; phylum Chordata; class Mammalia; order Carnivora; family Procyonidae; genus Nasua; species Nasua narica. The sequence continues at coordinate 113,442,067 of CM052802.1, read as the reverse complement.
AGTTGTTCCTACTTTGAAGCTACTACGAATAAAGCCGCTTGAGTATTTGTGGGGAGGTCAGAGCGCGGATATGTTTCCTTTTACCTTTGGTAACACAGAGGCAATCTAGGAAGTTTAGGAGAAATGCTGCTGGTTGTACGGCATGTTTAACTTTTTAAAAAAGAAAAAAAAACACACTTTTCTAAAGTGAGTGTACAATTATATAGTCCAGCCAGCAATAAATGAGAATTCTGGTTGTTCCGCACTCTCACCAACACTTGGTAGTGTCAGTCTTTCGATTTCAGCCATTCTGGGATACGCGGTGTTACTTCATTGTGGTTTTAGTTTGCATTTCCCTTAGTAATTCTGTTGAGTATCTTTTCATGTGCTTATTTATCATCCATATAGCTTCCCTTGTTGAGTATCTATTCAAATCTTGTATCCATTTTTGGAAGGTTGTTTTAGGAGTTCTTTATGTATTCTAGGTATGTCCTCTGTCTGATATATGCTTTGTGAATACTTACTCCCATTCTATGGTTTGGCTTAACAGTGTCTTGTAGCAAAAGTTCAATTTGATGAAATCCAACTTAGTGGTTTTCTCTTTCTGTTTTCCCTTTTATGTGTCCCGTTTAGGAAATCTTGGCCTAACCCAAGGTCACAAACAACTTCTGCTATGTTCTTTTAGAAATTTTACTTTAGCTCTTACATGTAAGTTTATGGTTATCTTCAGGTTGATGGTGTATGATTTGAGGTAAAACTTGAGGTTCCTTGTGTTTCCTATGGATATCATGTTGTTCCAACATATTAGTACCATCCTTTCCTCATTGAATTACCTCAGCAATTTGTCAAAAATCAAGGGATCACACATCTGTGCATCTACTTCTGGATTTGCTCTTCTGTTTTACTCATCTGCCCATCCTTTTTGCCAATACCACTCTGTCTTGGTTACTGTAACTTCATAAAAAATCTTGAAATCAGGTAGTATAAGTCTTCCAACTTTGTTCTTTTCCTCCTAAAATGTTCTTAAAGTCCACTGCATTTCCATATAATTTCTAAATCAGTCTGTCAATGGGAGGAAGGAAGGAAGGAAAGAAAGAAGAAAGGGAAGGAGGGAGGAAGGGGGTAGGGATAGGAAGGAAGGGTGGAAGGGAGGGAGGGAAAGAAAAGGTACAAAGAAACAAAGAAAGCAGGCCAGCCAGTCTGCTGGCAGGCTACAACATGGATGAACCTTCAGGACATTATGCTAAGTGCAGTAAGCCAAACACAAAAGTACAAATATTTTATGACTCCACTTATATGAGGTTCCTAGAGTAGCCAAGTTCATAGAAATAGAAAATGAAATGGTGGTTGCCAGGGGGGCTAGAAAAGGGGAAATGGGGAGTTGTTTAATGGGTTTAAGAATTTCGGTTTGGGGAGATGAAAGAGTTCTAGAGATGGATGGTGGTGACGGCCGCACAGCAGTACGAATGTACTTAATGCCATGACTTGTACATTTAAAAATGATTGAAATGGTCACTGTTATGTATATTTCATAATAAAAAATATATTATGCCTTTTTTGAAAAGGGCCTGCTGGGAATTTATTGAAATTGCATAGGATCTGTTGTTCAATCTAATGAGAATTGGTACCTTAAAAAAAGTGTTCTGATTGGTGGGCATGACACCTCTCTTCATTTATTTAAATCTTCTTTAATTTCTCTCAGCAAGATTTGTAGTGTTCAGTGTACAGGCCTTGCACATGTTTTGTTCTATTTACCCCTATATATTTCATGTTCTTTGATGCTCTTTCCAATTTTCATTATCATATAAAAATTACAAGATTTCTGTATATTGGCTATATAGCCCTGCTAAATTTATTAGTTCTAATTAGTTTTTTGGTAAATTCGTTAGGATTTTCTACATAGATGATTATGTCATCTGTGAATAAAGACAATATTACTTTACCCTTTCCAATCTATGTATTTTCTTTCTTTTTATTGCATTATTGCACCGATTAGGACTTGGTGTGATGTTGAACAGAAGTGGCAGAGAAATGTTCCTCTTTATCTCTGGTAACATTCATTGTTCTGAAGTCTACTTGGATTGTAAAATAGCTTTTGTTTAGTGTCAGCCTGACATGCTTTCCCTATCTTTTTATTTTTAACCTATTTGTATCCTCATATTTAAAATGGGTTTCTTATAGACAATATACACCTAGGTCTTGCCTTTTTATCCAATTTGACAACCTCTGCCTTCTGAGTGCTTAGAACATTTACATTTAATGTTTAATAAGGTCAATGTATGGGTGGGTTTAAATCTACCTTCTTGTTACTTGTTTTTTATCTGTTCTTTCCTTCTCTTTTTCTTCCTATCTTCTTCTTTTGGATTGTTTTTAATGATTCTGTTTTCTCTATACTACAGCTTATTAGCTACTCTTGTTTTTTTAATTTAGTGGCTTCTCTAGGGCTTATTATATATTACCATAATTGTATTCAAATATTATACACGTATAGTGTGAAAACCTTACAACAATATACTTCTGATTCCTCCTTCCACACTTGTACTACTGTAGTCGACAGGGAGCTATGGCTGATTCAGGTGTGTGTAACTATGTCCATGATCAGTATCCCACCAACACAGCAATCTGCACACAGAGCCCACTGTATAGGGCAAAGGGAGACATGGAATAACACATCCCCTGTTAACAACGGCATCACTTTTTGGGGGAGAGGCTGACTGCATAGTCACCAATTAGTCAGAATAGCCACCAACCAGCCTTAGCTCTGGAGCAGGGTCCTCCAAGGCCTCCAGCTGTGCTAGACACCTCCCCATTATTTGCTGGATCATGGTGGTGCCTCGGAGACAGCCAGGAATTTCCATGGCAAAGAAGGGGAGATGGGAGGTGGGGCTTGGGACAGCAGTTATTTACCAAGCAGCTCAGAGGTATTTCAGTATTTTTATGCTCATCGGCCATTCAGGTGCGAGCCAGCTGTGTATATGCTCTGGAGGCAGGTAATGTGAAGCACTTCCCTGTATATGCTCCTCTACGGAGTCCTCAAGGATGTATGGCCTGTGCGCTAATATTACAGTAGGACAGAATTCTCTGAGGGCATGAGACGGGTATCTAGGTTGGTCCAACACAGAAGGCACAGCAGAAAGAAAATATTCACAAGTGTGTTACAAATAATAATGGCAGGAATTTAGTACTTGCTATCGATCAAACAGTGCGTGAGGCAAGTCACATTCATTATCTCTAAACCTCACGGCGACCCTTGAGAGCATATTGTTATTTTGAATACAGATGAGGAAAAGAAGGCATGGAAAGATTAATTTGCTCCGGGTCACAGTGAAGAGGCAGACCTGTATTGTGTCCATCGCACTCATCTCAGCGCCCCCTTTGATCAAGGCTATTCCTTCCATTATGTGAAGAATTTGTTACTTACAAGTGTTTCATTAGTATTAAATAGCGTCAGCAATAGCAAATAAAAGCCCAAGCTCATGCTTCATCTCTGTGGATTCCTGAGAGCTCCCCTTAATTAGCCTTCTCATTCTAGAAGAGGAATCATAGCTTGGAGCTGGAAGAAAAACATGGGTTACCAAAGTTCCATGATTATGGGAGATTAGCCTCATAAACATAGTACTCAAGTAACCCAACCCCAAATCCCTTAATTGATGCCACAAGGTATGATCCTCAGGAGGCATGGGCCTGCAGTTTTCCTTAAGTTAACATTGTCCTGATGCTATGTATAGCAACTTTTTTTTTTTTTATTCATTTGACAGAACACAAGGGAGGGGAGAGGCAGAGGGAGAGGGAGAAGCAAACTCCCCACTGAGCTGGGAGCCTGATTTGGATCCAGCTGGGGCCGGATCCCAGGACCTGGAGATCATGACCTGAGCGGAAGGCTGATGCTTAACCATCTGAACCTCCTGGGCACATAGCAACTTTTTAAACTGGAAGTGCCTCCTGCCTTTTATTACTAAACCAAAGAACTAAAAGTGAGTTTGAAGTCTACATTCTATTTCATGGAGGCATCCTTTCTAGTAGGTCACCATCCTGGGTTTTGGATGGGAAACTAATTCAACTTGCTCAGTAAAGGTGAATCCAACTTTCAGCCCCTTGAGCCTGTCAAATCTTAATTTTTTTCTTTCCTGTAAAGGAGCTATAGAAATTACTGGCATCAATCCAAATATCCAAAAGCAGTGAGGACTTTCTACTAACACCAAACTCCCAAATCTGTGACCAGAATAGGAAGTGCAACCACAAATGTAGTAAGATTTAGTTTAATAATTAGCACACCTCTGGCTCAATTATAACAACTCAAAAGCAAGGTACATAAAAAGGAATCAGCCTCATAAACATACTCAAAAACTACAAACAGATTTTGGTTTTTTACACTCAATGCAACAAAGCTTCACACCAGAACTCCTGGACCTTTACGAAATCACTAAACATAAAAAAGTGTCCTCAGAGATAGGAGTAAAGACTGTATACACACTTTTAAGGTATTAATACCTCTGTGCGACATAATATATTCAGGTGTTTAAAAATTTTTTTTCAGGGCCAACTTAAAACATTTTATGTAAAATTTACCATTTGACAACTAACTTTCACTATAAGACTTGAGATTATCCAATCAGTCTTACTCAAAAGTGACAAAGACTTGGAGATCCCTAATCTGATTAAATCTGAGCGACAGGTTCAGTTTCCCATTGAATGTGATCAGTACCCTGGTGGCACAGCAGCCACCTTCACAACATGTAAATTAAAGCGACCAAGACCAGTCTAAATATTTGAGAAGTTTCCTTAATTTCTTTTTGCTTGCAAGCAAATGCCTCTCTCTTAAACTTCAGCGTAAGCACTGTTCTCCTGTGGCAGATTAAAAAAACCATACGCACATACTCTTCAAGAAGAGTAGGAAAGGTAGGAGGCAGTGGGCAGGAGGACAGAGAAGGTCTCGATTTTTCCTCAGCTGCTTCCAACTTCCTTATGTTGGCTAAGATTCTTCCAAGAATCAGCCATTTAACTGTCAAGCATTCTTAATTTAGAAGGTACTGAGATTTTGATTTTTCGGTCTTCATGTGAAATGTAAAGTTGATCACTGCAGTGAACTTTGGTATGTAATTAATAGGTATCAAGATACATAGCAAGTTTATTTATGAATCAATTGGAATTTAACAAAATGGTGGGTGGTAAAATGTTCATTTTTTCAGATTTTATAAAGGAGTTCAGAGAACTTGGTGGATATATGCAGAGACTGTTCAAAAGTTCGTATAGGGGAGCCTGGCTGGCTCAGCGGAACATGCAGCTCTTGGTCTCGGGGTTGAATACAAGCCCCACGATGGGTGTAGAGATTACTTAAAAAAAATCTTTAAAATAAGTAAGTAAGTAAGTAAATAAATAAATAAATAAATGTCTGTATAGTGGTTAAGAGCAGGGGCTCTAATTCCAATCTTTGTTGCATTGTTTGTATGAGGTTGGAAAAATAATTAAGCATCTATGCCTAAATTTTCTCATCCATAGACAGTTATCACCTACATCATTCAAGGAATCATACTAAGCACTTTGGGGACTCAAAGATAATCTCACATATTTTACTTGCAAAAAAGTTTAAAACCTAGCTGGAGACACAAGCAATTCGTGAGTAAGTAATTATAAGAGGGACGTACTGAAAGAGCATGAACTCTGGGGCAGGACTGCCTACACTAGGCCTCCAGCTCCACCAAGCCCTTTGAGAATTAGAGCAAGTTATTTAGGTCCTTTAGCCTCAATTTGTTCATTTCTAAAATGGTGAAAATAGTAGTAGAAATAGTAGAAACACCTCAGAGTGTTTAGTGAGAAGTAATATGTTTAATACAAAGAGCTCATCAAAACCACAAAGAGATACCACTTCACACCCATTAGAATGGCTATTACCAAAAACACACACACACACACACACACACACACACACAAACACCAGAAAACACCCAGTGTTACCAAAGATGTAGAGAAACCGGATTCCTGCTGCACTGCTGTGGGAATGTATAATGTATAGGCCCTGTGGAAAACACTATGGAGGTTTCTCAAAAAATGAAAATCTAGAGTTAGCTTATGACTGAGCAATTCCAATTCTAGGTATACAACCACAAGAAGTGAAAACAGGGACTCGAACAGATCTCTGTACAGCCATGCTCACAGGAGCGTTATTCACAATAGCCAAAAGTTGGAAATAATCCAAATGCCCACCAATAGATGAATGGACGAAAAAATATGGAATATACACACAATGGAATATTACTCAGCCTTAAAAAATGAATTTCTGATATATGCTGCAACATGGATTAACCTTGAAAAGACTAACAACATTCTATGATTCCACTTACATGAGGTCCCTAAAGTAGTCACATTCATAGAGACAGAAAGTGGAGTGCTGGTTACCAAGGGCTGGGGGAAGCGGTAAATGGGGAGCTGCTGTTTAATGGGTAGAGATAAATTCAGTTTGGGATGATGAAAATATTCTGGAGAGGTACAGTGTTGATGGTTGTACAACAATATGATTACTACTGCCACTGAACTATGCACTTAAAAACAGCTAAAATGGTAAATGTTGTTACGTATACTTTATATATATATTTTTAAAAAGCACAGAGTCTTCTACATAATAAGTGCTCAATAAACATTATCTATCCTTTGCTTTAAGGGTCCAACAGAGAAAACTGTTTACGGCCAGTAGATCATAAATGTAGGCAAGAAGGTACCATCTGAGGTACGACTTATAAATGGGTAAGATGGAGCGGTTAGAGTACTTATTATTATCACTATCTTATGAATCAAAAATTAGATGTCTAGTGACAGGGGCTTGCAAATGCTTCTGCCAAAACTTAAAATGATAAATTGACAACTACTGTGCTAGGCATGCGGGTTATACTGATAAAGAATATAAAACCTTCTCTCAAAGAGCTCATAATCCAGTGAAGGAGTCTAAAACACAAATAGATAAGCATGGGAAATTAGTATGTGCAAGGATCAAACAAAGCCTCTCACCATCTAAATCTATTTTATTGGATAGTTTGCAGCAGCTGGTATTATACTTAAAAATCTGTAAAGAACTCTGGTTACGTTTTCCTTCTCATCCTTGCGCAGGGGCCATGCTCATCTTCTCTGTACCCTTCCAATTCTGGTACATATACTGTTGAAGCAAGCGCTCTGGTTAGATGATCTTTTCCACCTATCCTATTTTTCCTTAAGTCCACCAACACACTTCGTCCCACTTATTTCTCTCTTCTAATAACAAAAATCCAAGTATGCCTTTCAATCTCACTTTTCAGTTTCTTCCACTTAGCGAAATCATTGAAATCACATTGAAAAACAAAACCATAAATTAAGTTACAACATATAAAATTGCTGATTAATTCAAATGGTTTTGACCTACAAACGCAGCAATTCCACATGGTTCACCACTATGTAACACCAACGTCCTTAAGATTTTTAAATCTGAATTTTATATATTTAGAAATTAAGTACAATAGCAGTAATAAGACTTCATATTAGCAAGTAAACTATTGATTTCCAACTTAGAAAGCTGACAGCTGTTTTTTATACCTAAAGCCTAACAGCCAATCTGATCTAAATCCAGCCAACCTTTCTGTCACTGTCAGTTATTTATTAAAATAATTAAAGTTTCATTTCTAATTGAAACCCACCTTGGAATCTTTACCCTGACTTTCTAAGATTCAAAATATTGCTACTAGACAGGAGGTAATTAACATTTAAGGGCCAAGTTTCACCTGAGTAACCTATCATACAACAGAATATACTACAAACAAAAAGGAAGAGACGATTGACACACAAAACATGGGTCAATCTCAAAAATATGTGGAGTGGAAGAAGGTACATATTATAGATTTATATGAATTCTAAAAAAAGATACATCTAATCAATAGCAACAAAAACCAGATCTGTGGTTGCCTAGAGAAACTGACTGGTAAAAGGGATATATGAGAATTTTGCAGGGGGGGTGTGGAAATGTTCTTTATCTTGATCAAGGTGATGACTTCATTGGCTGGGGTATAAGTTTGTCAAAATTGAATAAAACATACACTTAAAATGGGTGCATTTTATTTTATATAAACAGTTCCTCAATAAAGATGATTTACATAAAAGAAAATGACAGTATATTTCTAATTTTAATTAAAATCTACTTTTAATTAATAAGTAAAAGATGAATACTTTTAAAAAATTAATATATTGTGGATAAAGCTCAATTTTTCTTTGACCACCCTCTTAATCCTGGTTTTCATTCCTCATCTCACCCATCTATACCTCCTGCCACAAATAATTACTGTTATGAGTTTGGTATGGGTCCTTCTGAACCTTTAAAAATATATTTACATACATATATGGTCACAGAAAATGTACACTATTATATTGTACATAAATATAACTTGTATATATCTTTTCTGCAGTTTGCTATTTTCACTTAGCATTATGTTTCTGAGATCTACCCATGTTAATATAAAGTTTATTTCTTTTAAATCCAATATAGTAATCTATACCACATTTTATTTAACCAGGCCATTCCCCTTCTGATAGATATTTAGGTTGTTTTCCCCATTACATTTCACTGGTGCAGTGGTAAGTTGTAGTTACTGAGGTGGCCACAGGGATTACAGGTTGTGTTCCAAGGGGACATTAACTTAGGCTGTAAGGTTTTTTTTTTTTAAAATGAGAATGTATTTGTGTATTATTTATACAGTTTAAGTACTGACTTTAAAGAACTTTCTGATACATAAATTATCACAAAGAATGTAATAAATTCTGTCATGGAAAGCAATCATCTACTAAAATATAAGTAAAACAAAGTTATAGGACATAATAGTGTACTCATGGTTTGAAACATAAGTACTTACTGAAAATTAATGATCTAAGCACAAAAAAGTCATATAAACATTCTCCTACTCAAAGCAATTGTAATTAAAATGTTGTCATACTGGTTATCATGGCATAAGCATAATTAATACATGCACAAATACCTCATTATATTTTTTGCTTTCTCCTTTTATGACTATGATGCCTTTCCCCATCCCTGAAATGACAGAAGTGGGAAAAAAGGTATTATAAATGATGGACATTTTAATATCAGAACTTTAAAATAGTAATTCACCAGTAATGTACTTCAGAACAAGTTAAAACACACATTCAGAACTAAACAATACTTTTTTTAATTAAGTAAGCTTTATCCTCACTGTGGGGTTTGAAATCATGAGCCCAAGATCAAGAGTCACATGCTCTACCAACTAAGATGGCCAGGTGCTCCTAAACAGTAATTTTTTAAAGAGCAACTATGGAAAATGAATCATTAACATTAAAGAACAAAATTGACATGGGGGAAAAATGAGATTTTCTTTTAAACTGCATTTTAGAGTTCTGTGTTAAAATTAACTTTATATATATAAATATAAAGAATATATAAAATATATATTTTTATATGTAAATATATATAAATTATATATATTTTATAAATTATAAAATAAATTTAAAATTATTTTTAAATTATTAAAATTAAATTAAATTAAATTAAATTATATATAAATATATAAAATTATATATGTAAATATATAAAACTATATATATAGATATAAAGTTAACACAGAACTCTAAAATGCAATTTATCTTTTTTAAAGATTTTATTTATTTATTTGACATAGAGAGAGAGCACAAGCAGGCAGAGTAGCAGGCAGAGGGAGAGGGAGAAGCAGGCTCCATGCTGAGCAGGGGACCCTGGGACCCCAGCACCCTGGGACCATGACCTGAGCTGAAGGCAGTCGCTTAACCAACTGAGCCACCCAGGCGCCCTAAAATGCAGTTTAAAAAAAAAATCTCATTTTGCCCCATGTCAATTTTGTTCCAAATAAAATATTAAAGTCATAGACAGAATTAAAAAATTGTCTGATATCCTATCTGATATGCTGATTCCTATCAACTCCATACAATTCATTAAGGTCAGCCCTGCACTTTTGAGAAGTATTTCCCACTAATACTATTTAAACTTTAAATACATCCTCTCTAAAAGCAAATTATTTCATGTTTACATTTGAAGCTGTATTTAAGTCAACGTATTTAAGTCAATAAAAACTGATCAGAGATGCCAAAAATTACTTCAGTGGAAGAAGCATTAGCAAACCAGAAAGAAGTAAAAGAGCATAACTCTGATAATTAAGTTAATTTATATATAATTATTATAAAATATCATTCATTACATGAATCAAAAGAGATCATAGGCAAATATTTCATATTTATAAGAGGACTAAAATCACAGCTAGCTTTAAACTCTGAACTAAAAGGATAGTAAGATGAACAAAATTATTCAACCAATAAGCATTCCTAATTCCTGATCACCAGTGGCCCTGGAGAGAGATAAGATACCATTTGAGAAGCTATCATTAGACAAATACTGTGTGTATACTACTAAATCAGACATGGTCTTGCCTTCAAGGAGCTCAGTCTAGTAGGAAGAGTAACGACTTAAGTTCAATAAAAAATACATGGTAGGCAGAGTCCCGATAAAATCGGAAAGATCGGCTCTGCCTCTGTGAGTGATAAGAGGTTTCATGGAAACACTGATCTGAGTCTTAAAAGACCAAGCAGGCTTTAAAAAATAAAGATTAGGCAGCAGACCCTGACACAGAAAGGCATAAATGTGGCCCAGTATAGATGAGGAACTGTAAGTAATTCAGGCTAGCTAAAGTATAATTCAGTATTTCATGGGGTAGTGGCAAAACACAAGGATGGGCAGCCAAAAGCCCTGATCCTGGAGGTCTTGGGAGCCATTCTAAACAACGTGGATTTTGCCCCTGAAGAGTTTTAAGAGTGAAAATTCACTCAGGCAGTAAAGTAGAGATGACTCCATATGGGACAAGCTTACGGATGGTTAGAACAATTATGAAAACTATCATTTCCCAGGTGGACAGCAGTAAGGAGGTGCACATAAAGGTATCTTCAGGTAGAACTGATAACAATGAGGAACTAACCAGGTGGTAGGAATAAAACAGGAGCAACTAAAATAACTCCATGATTTCTGGCTTAGGTGAACAGATGATGGTTGTCCCATTAACCAGAATACAGAGTGCTGGGGAAAGAGGGTCAGTTCCAGAAAAAGTTCAGTTAGAGACCTGACTAACACTGAGATCCAGGTAGATGCCCTGTAGGCAGCTGGACTCCTGGAATAGATCACAAGTGATTTAAATTTATTATTTTACTAGTATTTCATTATCTTTCCAGCTGTCAAAATTCTATCAGTGACATTAACAAAGGCAAAACTAACTTGACACTCAAGTTTAGATCTTCTCTCTGACCCTACAGACCCTTTAACTCAGGAATTAGCAGGAGAAAGAAATGACAAGAAAAAGGAGAGAGGAAGGAGTAGATAAAAGAGATCTAGGTAAACACCTCATTTAGAGAGTTAACTTCCTACCTAACTTCCTACCTAGATGTTACTTTCCTATGTCCGGGCTAGGAAACAAGGAGTAAAAGAGGGAAACCTGTATTGAATCAGGCACATAGAGAACTATGCCACCAGAGCTATGGTTACTTGAACTAATATCAAATGATAAGAATTCTCATCAATAACTTACTCTCCTTACTGTAATTTAAACTTACAACTCATTTTTTCACTGTTGTCTACAACAAGAGGATCTATTTACTTTTCAAGAGTAAACAATTCATCATCAGATGATGCAGTGTTAGACTTACCTGTCTTTTCTTCTTCTCGAGTCCCAGTTTTTATCCTTATCTTTATTTCTTTTTCGTTTATGTGGGCTCCTACTCCGATCCTTTCTATGTCTTGAATACTCAGCATCCAAATAACTTCCACCAGACTGCCGGGAATCTACTGAAGGTGATCGCCTTTCTTCATTCCTGAAACACAGAACAGTTAGTTTTAACCACTGGTCTCCACCAAACACACACAGACACACTAGCTTAAAGTCGAATATTCTGTATCAGAACAATGATAAAGTCAATGTAAATAGGAATAACCTTATATTCTATATGAGAGGGCAAAGAAATATAGCTCTCATATATTATATGTCTTTTCTATGTCACTAATATATTTGTCTCTCCGAAATTGTCAAAGAGCAATGTCAACAGAAAAACTCTGGTTTAATAATCTTGAGCAATGACAACATGGAACAATTTAAGCATCTTAATGAATTATGGTGTGCTATTATTAAGGTCTTGAAAACGCTAAAATTTAGTTAAATAATTATAACATAATGGGGCGCCTGGGTGGCCCAGTGGGTTAAAGCCTCTGCCTTCGGCTCGCGTCATGATCTCGGGGTCCTGGGATCGAGCCCCGCATCGGGCTCTCTGCTCTGCAGGGGGCCTGCTTTCCCCACCACTCTCTGCCTGCCTCTCTGCCTACCTGTGATCCTTCTCTCTCTGTCAAGTAAAGAAATGAAATCTTTAAAAAAAAAATTATACCGTAATTATAATTTTCACCAGTAAACACCACGACATACTTTTCAGCATCATCCTCTGCTCTTTCCTGCTCTTCTTGCCAATGCCTACTGAGTTCTTCCATGTGCACATTTATGACATCCCGAATCACCTCAGGAGAGATAAGCACCCAATTTCAGATAAGAAAGATTTTTCGAAACATTATATAAAGCTAGAAAAATCACAGTTAACAATCAGAATAGACTGTGGGACATGAGCAGTTTAGAGAACATAAAAAAGTCAACAGTCAAATTGAAAAATGAACGGTAGATGAAAGTACTATAACTACTGATAAACTTGCTACTTGACCACTATATAATGATTATGTTAGGAAAGCGATCCCTGTTCTTAAGAAGTACACACTAAGTATTTAGCAACAAAAAGAGCATGGGGTATGTAACTTCCTCTCAAATAGTTTAGAAAAAAAATCACATACAGTTAGAGATTGAAAAAGAAAAATGTACAGAGAGTACCAATGACAAGGAAATGGGACAAAACGTTAACAACAGGTGATCTGGGTAAAGGATATTCAGGAGTTCTTTGTACTAGTTTTAGTTTTGCAACTTATTTGTATATTTGAGATTATAATTTACAATTAAATTACAATTAATTTACAATTAAATTTTTTTTAAAATTTTATAATTAAGTCAAGATGACAGACAAAATATGAAACATTACAGTCACTTCACAGATACTTTCGTAAGAGACCATATAAATCCCTAACCTCTGAGAGCCACTTGGAAGTTTTTTCTTTTTCTTATTTATCCATGCAAAAAACAAACCTAGGGCTGGTCAACCGGGAGGCACAGATGAAACTAAAATAGCTTACACTTCTCTCATGCCTGATTAGGAAATGTTTTAAGAAGGTACGGGGTGGGGGGTGGGAAGAAGGTACAGAGGATAACTAGATTTAAATTTAAAAAAGGAGGGGAGGGCGCCTGGGTGGCTCGGTTGGTTGAGCAACTGCCTTCGGCTCAGGTCATGATCCTGGAGTCCCGGGATCGAGTCCCATATCAGACTCCCGGCTCTGCGGGAAGTCTGCTTCTCCCTCTGACCTTCTCCCCTCTCGTTCTCAGTCTCTCGCTCTCTAATAAATAAATAAAAATCTTTAAAAAAAAAAGGGGGGGGGAGCACCTAGGTAGCTCAGTCAGTTAAGCCTCTGCCTTCAGCTCGGGTTATGATCCCAGGGTCCTGGGATCGAGTCCTGCATCAGGGTACCTGCTGAGTGGGGACTCTGCTTCTCCCTCTACCCCTCCCTTACCCCCTGCTTGTGATCTCTTGCAAATAGATACACAGATAGACAGACAGACAGAAAGTACAGGGGACAAGGGGCAATCTCAAAGACACACACTATATAACTCAGGACTGACTTTCAATGGCTCCCAAAGTCAAATGAAACAGTGTCCAAAATCTTTAATAGACCCTATAAAGCCTTTCGTGATTTTACCATATCACATAATTGAAACCAGCCTTATCTCTTACTGGATAGTTCAGAAACCCTAAGCTCTAGTCACCTTGGATTACTGATGGGTCTCTGGAAAACTCCAAAAATTAGATTCCTGCACTTTTATATGTTTTTAGGAACACTAGCCCTTCGACCTGGAATATCCTTATCCACCATTTTCCCTCCTCTACCATATTCTCTTGTGGAAATCTAAGACATGTAACATGAGCCACACACACCCCCCTAAATTCCCACTCCCAGCTCTAGCACTTCCAGAGTAGCCCAACATGACTTCAGATTAGTAGTAGCTCTACATGAGCTCCACAAGGCCCGAATGTTACTGGATAGTTTCCAGGCTTACCACATAGGAAAGAGCCTGTGAATAGACATTCTTTACCATTCCTGCTTCAACCTTTCCTTCAACTGCTATCTTCTCTATAAAGCTGGTATAGCAGCTTATTTTCAGAAAATATATAAAGATGGTATACCAATCTTATATTTTAAAAAAAAGAATTGCTCCTTTCTCCCACATACTTTGATCTCACTCTATCACTTAATGCAATCTGTATTTTGAAAGAAGTTTCACTTGTTAAACAATACTAAGCTCCTTGCAGGTAGGGGTTATGTGTCATTTATCTTTACCTACCCAACAGCAGTATTATGCATAGTAAGTACAGGAGGTAATAAATTTTTTTCTAAAGTCTGACAAAGTTTAGGTTCTAATCCAAAGCAAACAAAAATTTTAGATGTTATGAATGAAGCCAGAATGAGATAAAATGTTGACAAAGCCATGACCAGAAATATGAAAAATCAATGAAAGATGTGTAAACACTGAAGTTTTTACAGATGCAAGGTAGTTTGCATCCGCTTCCAAAATTATCAGTGTGGAGGAAAGAGAGAATAGGAGATAGTAAGTGAGAATATAAATAAAATGACAAAGTCATGTTGATAACTGTTGAGGCTGAGTGACAAAGACAAAAGAGTTCATTAGACTATTACATTCACTTTAGTATATGTTTGAATATTTCCTTATTAAAAAGATAATATAAAATTGGGAAGAACACTAGCAGCAGCATTTATACTTGATTACAAGGTAATGAGACTGGAGAAGAAGCACTGATGAACCACCAAGTATTTGAGGGACTCTAAGAATACTTAGGGAGTATGACATGGTCCCAGACCTCTGCTGGAAGAGACAAGCCTAGAACATACACTTTAATTGTAAAAAGAAGAGCAAAAGATTTAAATACCAAGCTATGTGGTAAGGAAAGCATAACAGCAATCAACCAGGGAAGTAGCAACTCATGGAGACAGTGGGCCTTAAACTTATCGAGATTTAAAAGACCAACAACAAAGAGCATTTCAGCTGAGCAAACAACATGTTATTTAGACACAAAGATAAGAGTAAATGTGTGTAATCAGACATAGTTTAAGAGACACACTTGACTAAAGCAAAAGAAAATATTTGGTAAAATGAGACCAGATTAGGGACAGTCTTAGAAATCATAGAGAGAAGAAAGAAATAATGTGGTAGGAATTTAGAGATTCAATGAGGAAATTATTTGTAGAGTCTGGGTAAGGTAATTCATATACCAAAAAATTCATCAGCTCTATCCACTAAGGGAAGTCTGAAAATAAGTCTAGATATATATCAAGAGATTAAAGTATAAATAATTTATGCCAGACACTTTCTAAGTGTCAAATATTTAAGCCCAAATATTTAACAGAGTACACAAAAGCATGCTAAAATTTCTGTCAGGAAAAGACAAAGGCTATTTGTTGACCAATTTTTGTGTCCACACGCATCCTCAATTAATTCGTATAACAACCCTACAAAGTCTACATAAAATGTTTAAAATGAAAAATATTGATACTTAAAATGTTCAAATAAGCTGTCCAAGTCAAACAGCCAATGATAAACAGCAGGATCAAAACTCTAACACAAGTCTAAGGCCAAAATCTATGCATTTATCATGACAATGCTACTTTCTCAAAAGTAGGTATTTTTTTTAAGATTGTACAGCCTCTTCACATAAGATTTTTGTACCCTGAAAAGCCTTTGTCTGGCACAGTGGATCTGAAAAGAATGGAGCAAATACAAATCAGGTGTGGGCGCCCTGAAGATACTTTCTTTCAGATAACCTCTAAAGAACTGTGGAAATCCACAGAGCAGACTTAGAAAACTATCTAAGGGAAATTTGTGTTCTCAACAAAGCTCTAAAAGATTATATAAAAACTTACCTCAGTATATGATTTCTTGGTTATGTGAACATTCTTAGCTCTATAGGACTGGCGTCTTCTTTTATAATCTCTTACTTCTGCCAGGATTTCAAGGTAAGATTTTGGACTTTTCCGACTATTATCTAATGAAAGAATAAAATAAAATTATTATATCCTTGGAAGTTTTTAAATTCTTATGAATTAGCAGGAAGACCACAATCATCCCATTTTTCAACATGTTTCCATGCATCTAAAAGCATCCTAAAAATTCTATATTATAGAAATAGGCTGTTTTATATCAATCCTTTTCTCTAGCCATTAGCTGAACCTAAGATTGTTAAAATACAAAGATTAAAGGACCAGCATAGCTGTAAGTAACAATCTTACAGAAGGAAGGTACGCTTAATGTAAAAGTCAGAGAGCAAAATTTCACGCAGAGTAAACATCGTAACATATATGTGAATATCAAATAATGCAAAACCATCCTATTTCAATTCAAAGTCATTTGACAACTAAATCTTAGTAACACACAAAGAATGAAATGACAATTAAGAAATATAAAGCATGGTATTCATCTCAAACCTTGATTGACTTTGGCAGCCAAGTCTACAAAGAGATCACTGTCATTTTCAATAATCTGCGAATCAGAGCGCTTTTTCTTCGTCTCCTCCATTACAAAATCATAGAGGGCAAGACGATCAGCTTGAGTTAGATCACAAACAAACCGTTTGTGATTCAGAGGAACTTCAACAGGTAACGAAGAATAAATTCCTAAAGTAAAAATAAAACCACAAGAATAAACAATACATGAAGCATGAATACATTGTGGACTTAAAATCTACTCCTCATCTTTAAACATGCGCTGCAATAATGCAACATTAACACAACTATTTTATAGTAATCCCTTAATATACAAAATATCCATCTATGTGATAAATGGTAAACAGTGACTTTATCCTCAATGCTATATCCACAGAAAAGATGTATCGTGGATGTCTGCTATTCTCTCCAACAATGTTAGGACAGATCCCATGAAGGCAGACAGTAATAACGATGAGATAATTTGCTCATAAGAAAACCTCCTGGGTAACAATTTTTAAAAGGCTACCAATATTATAAAAGTAGATATTAACTTTCTGTTTATATGCTTTTCCCCATAAAAGCTGTGGGAAAAAATCCTTCCAATAGGTAATACACATTTTAGTCCCTCTGAAAATAAATTATGGAAGTATGTAAAATGTGTAAAAAATGTCTTTTTTATATGAGACATCAAGTTAGGTGTTCCATATTCAAAATATATCCCACTTGTACAATGATTCAGAGCTAGGAACCAAAACACAATTACTTAAGTAGCAGAAGTCCCAAACTTCCCCAGACCAGAGAATGACAGATTAAACTGAGACTAAATTTTTAATTTTCTGAAGAAGAAGCATATTGGCATAACCAATTCATTTTAAAAAATTTAACAGGAGTGCCCCCCCAATAGTCACAGAACTTTCTAAAATCTGCTCATTAATGAAAGAAAGTAAATACAATACCTTGATATGATGTATTAAACATTGAAGAAAATTTTTGTTTTGAGATTCAAATTTTCTCAAATAAAATTATTGTAACTGTAAATAAAGCAATTGTTTTAAAACAATTCTTTCTAGCCTTCATTATTCACTGATGCAAACAATGAACAGGAGCTACTAATGTTTCCTAGGTTACTCTAAAGTAATAACTCTGGTTCATAAAACAAGGTAAAATCAGTAGCTCTTCCCAGATATTTTTATTTGATAAAGTCTAAACTCATTGACTTCCTAGGTAATGAGGCAAAAGAAAAATCAAAATAAGAGCAAACTATGAACTAATAAGCACCACAACACACAAAAAAGAGGTGACTTTACATGTGTCTACAAATTAAGAGGAGTGCTACATTGAATATGACTTGTGAATAGCCATGGCTAATAATACATGGTCATTTGTATTAGTCAAAGGGTTCTGAATTAGTGGAGAAGGGTTTCCTTTCAAGTCAATCAATTTCACTCTAATTCTGGTAAACACTTGGAAAAGCCTTTTTATGCAGGCAGATGTTAAAACATTTAACTTTGTACGATGAAAATGACAGCTTTGATAAGCCTAATTCCTTTGAATATAGGCTATAAAAAGCTGGGAGAAAAATACAAAGATTAGAAAACGCTGATATATTATAAACAAGCTCCACATAAACCTTTGCCTGTTACTTTTAGACAAAATATAATTTCCTCCTTAAAATATTCTGGAGTTGTCTTTAATCATCTTAAATTTCTGTATGGTGAAGATTGATACTTAAATTCCTTGAAATTCAACTAAAATTCCGAAGACTATAATATTGTGACAATGGTTAAGATAAAGTTTAGAAATTTGAGTGATACTTTTAAAAGGATATCATTTGCAAAAAGGATACTGCATATCTTTAAATAAGGAGTATATTCAGGTTCCTAATTCCTCTTTATACTCACCCCAATTACTGAAAAAGAAAAAGTACAGGAAAAGTTAAACAACAAACTGCATTCAAATCATTGAGAACATATAGATATTTCTGACAAAAAAAAAAAAGGATAAACACAAATAAGCTTACATTTCCATAAAAAGTAAATTTTCAAACATAAGCGTCTATATGATTTAGAAGTATAATTGAATGTGCTGTAATCATATTAAATTCTGTGATCCTCTATCTACTTTTTTTGTAGTAGCTTTTTTAAAATTGTGGTAAAATAAATATTATACACAATGTACCATTTAGCCATTTGTAAGTGTACAGCTCAGTGGCATTAAGTACATTACACTGTTTTGCAACCATCAGGTTTTTCCATCTCCAGAACTTTTTCATCACCCAAACTGAAACTCTAATCTAGCTTTTTAGTAACTCCAATTCTTTCTTTTTAGTCACCTTTGCCATGACAAAGCATCTTAAACATATGACATATAATATTAAATATTCATAAAAAGTACTGGTTCAAAGCTACAAATTCAGAATTTTACAGAGAATTCATACAGAGTCAATTTCCAAAGATCAGAGAAAAAGAAATGAAGGCTCATAGATCTAAAATGACTTGCCCAAGTCTCACAAGTGGTAGGAACAGATTAGGCCTAGAACCATGCCACTTGGGTCTCTTGAGGGTTCTTTAGTATAATGCACTGATCTTCAAATCATGGCCATGATTCATATATACATCATGAAACTGAAGTACAGCAAATAATAATGAAGGAAAAAGATAAACCACTATATATAAAATGTTTATTACTAAAATTAGCATCCTGGTTATAAAATTAACCAAGGTAATTATATCTGAAAATAAGTAAGTAGATCTAATGGTTGTTTCAAGCTTTCACAAAGGTAAATGAATTGAGAATTCCATACACTGGTGGAGACCTGGTATGAGTGATGAAATGGAAACATAAATATAACTCATCAAAAAACTTGTAATTTAGTACATTACAAACAAAATATTAATTAAATGGTAAAATGTAAAATGGCTCATATTAGTCATTCTTCCCTCCATTAAATAAATCAGTGAGATATTAAAAGAGATTCTTGTTCTGGGCTATTAGACTTTAAAATCTGTAACACATAAGTGGGCCACAAAAATAAGGTCAATTGAGAAACAGAACTCTATACAAGATGAATCAAAGTTTTAAAAAGAGGGTCACAGATCATATAACAAAATTCTTAATTTAAGAGAGTGCCAAAACAAGAGTTCCTCTTAACTTCCTACTGAAGGAACTATTTATTCAAAGCAATTCTTTGCTTTTGCGAAGAACTAAACTCAAGGTCCAAATCTACCTTATTACTTAGTCATATAAATAAAAAAACTTGAGAACATTCTCTAAATTACTCACATATATAAAATTTTCAACCATTCCATTATCTTAAAAATCACCTTCTATATGTTAATGTGCTTAGAAATTAAATTCTTATGCATAAGCAGCCAATTATTAGAGCCTGGGCTAGCTTAGCATTTATTATTTCCATCACCCTAAACAACACTACAAGATAGTTTCACGAACAGACAAGGAAACAAAGCCTCAAAAAAACTGTCACTTGTACCAGGCCAAGCAACTAGTTTCTTTAAAGTAGGCTTACACAAACCAGAATAAACAAAGAACAGTGCTAATAATAGCAAGCAGTGAGTAGGTACAGATTTGAAGTTTGTAGAAGTAAGTTTTTCTACTCAATTATAACAGACATAATAAATAATGATATATTTGAGCGGTCTATAAATTTCACTTAAATGAAGTTTCTATCAGAAAACAGAATAACTCAGTTCAGAGCATGTACCAAATCCAGAACTTGGTTCTCAATCCAGCGCGGCTATTACCAAGACTTGCTATTATCTAGCAAAGGAGTTTTAATCCATTTCTGTGTGCCTCTATTTCTTCACCTAATACAAGGGGGAAATAACCGTCCAGCCTATGTGCATTATGAAAGAGAAATGAATATATGAAAGAACTATAAAGAATCTCTTTTAAAAAACTAAAGTATTGACAGTCTTCAGAATAAACACACAAGAAGCTTATCATTACTATCAGACAGGGTGTGATTTCTCAACAAAGAGGCTGGATTAGATGATCTCCCAGTTCTCTTTCAACTCCAGAATAAATTTAGTAAGTCTAACTAGTTAGGTCAAAAAAGACCTCTAACTATTAACCCCTCCAAAAAACCCAATAGTAAAAATCTTCTACTTTTTTACTGGCTCATTAACTAAACAGCAGTAGGGGGCAGACTCGATAATAGGAGCCAAAAAAAGGATTGACTGAGCACAGCTCCGTAATCTCTTCAAATAAGAGCCAAATGTCTCCCTCAAAGGAAAAAAAAAAAAAAACACATACACAAAACACCTGGAACTTAGCACAAAGTACATAAAAATGGGAGCTTTAAAACAGGAAATACAAGAAATGTTCTCCTGGCTGTGATATGGATCCACTATAATGTACACTAAAGGTAAGAGAGCTCCTCCTGAAGCCACAGTGCAACTTAGGAAAAAATCAAGTCCAGATACTGGCTTAGAACAATGAGTAAAGACTGAATTTCAACAAGGAGAAACAAATCCTAACTCTGGACAAATGAACAGAATTTGGCTAGAAAGAACAATGAGGGGGAAGAAAAGGTAAGATGTCTAGAGAAAGCTACTTCAGAAAGTTCAAACACAACTCAGAAATCCTTATTAGAAGAGCAAGTCATGCTTTGGCTACATGTAATCCCTAGGTTCAGAAATCTGTTAACTCTATTTACTCATCTATAAAATCTATTAACTCTATTAGTTAATAAATCTATTAACTCTATTAACGTTTCAATGGATTTTCTTTTCATTTCCTAAAAGCTCATACTTAAAAATTCTAACCTGTTCTCTGCTGAAGTAAATCGCAGGCAGAAATTCTTAACACAGCTCCAAAGCTGGGTACGAAGGGATCCATACGTTCTGGTACTCTATGTAAAACTTTCTTTGGGCTTTATTTGAAGGGGTAGCTGTGGAGACAGCTCTCTTTTAAC
Source organism: Nasua narica (assembly GCA_028533885.1). NCBI lineage: Eukaryota > Metazoa > Chordata > Mammalia > Carnivora > Procyonidae > Nasua > Nasua narica. Next base: position 113,420,456 of record CM052802.1, on the reverse strand, counting down.
ATAAGCCTGTCCTTTTACACTGCATTTTAACATTCTTACATTTAACAATGGACTAATTCTCAAGAGAGAGAGCAAATCTCAGAGTAAGACACTCTCAATGCAATTTAGTTACCAAATAATCATAATAAAAATTATCTACAAAGTAATCTCACCTATCAGGTGATTCCAAAGCATGAACCCCTCGCTAAGACACTACTAAGACTGCTCAAATACTCTGATCTATTTGAACAGAAAATATCTACCAAATGAAGCTGACACTAAGCACATCGGTCTAATGTTAAATGTAAAACGTAACTTTCCCCATGCAACCATTTCCACAGATTTTTCTTAAAAATTAGTAACATTTGCTTATGGAACAAAAATAGTGCAAATCATTAATTAGCTCAAACTATGATGCCACTTACTTTGATGATAACAATCACCATCTTTTCCAACTGCAGTTCTAGCTTGTTTAATTATCTGGAATTGTGAATCCTTATCTGTCAAAAAAGCACCCATAAACATAATATGAATCATCAGCGTCCACAATCAAATTATTAACTTGTTTCCAATCCAAGCTCTTTGGGCAGACTGACAATCTCCAGAATCTGAAAAGCAAAAAAACCTACACTGCTGCCTACCTAGGTAATCTGAATGCAGAATTTTTTCAGATCTAGCTAGAACCCAGTAAGTAGCTAGATTTCAGGCAGTTTAGAAAACATTACCATCAGGCATGCTGCAGGATCTGCTGCAAATTTTGGCTACCCTTCACAGCTACCATTTTTTGAATCCAGCTAAGTGTCAGACACTATTCTAGGCATTTTACATATACTACATCATTTAATCAGCACCAAGGTGCTATTATCATCATCCCCCATTTCATGGAGAAATTTAGGCAACAAGAAGGTGTAATTACTTGCTGAAAGTCACAAAGCTACTAGTGAGAAAACCAGGAGTTGAATCGGGCATTCTGATTCCAGAGCCTGGAATTTTAACCTCCATATATGCTGTGAACACTTGGAACACATTTCCATCCTCAGTTTGCAAATTGTGTTCTGTGGCCAGATTTTTTGTTCTATCCCCGAAAGAAGGTATCCATCTTACTGTACAAAGCTTCGAAGGATTTTCACTGCCTATTAATATAATAATATAAGCCTATATTCTCTCTGAAGTCTCTAAATTCCAGATTAAGCAAACTAGTTTCACTGTAGATGAATTAATCCTACATTCTCTTAAGGTATGAAATGTCCTTCTTAATCACAAGATACTTATAAAGTCCACTCTTTCAATAATTCAAAAATGAAATATCAATGCCTATAAGATCTTCAATATAATCTACTAAATTCATACTTACTTAGAGTAATTGAAGGTATCTTCATATTCTCATAGAAAAAATCAGAATTATACATTTGATCCTAAACAGTAAAAAGAACAAAGTTAGTATTCATGAGTAACCAATAATTGACTATTTTAAGATTTGACATGAACCAACAAGAGATTACTATCATTTCAATATTTCTTACAAAAATTAGCACAGTAAGGCAAAGACCATTCTATCCCACAAATGACTAGTATTTATGTCAGAAAACTTCACACTATACCTTCCAAATATTCTGAATTTATTCATGCACGAATTAAATGACATATACATAATACATAAATGACATATACATAATAAATATATGGTACCTCTTCTTCTTTGGTATAGCCCAGTTTCCTCAATCTACAAGACACCATGTGCTTTGCTAAAGATGATTTAGGCATGTGATGATTGGAATCATAGGGACATATCACAACTTCATCCTATAAAAAAGAAAGAGAAGCAAAGAAACATCTTTTTTTTAAGATTTATCTATTAGAGAGAGAGAGAGAGAAAGAGCACGTGTGTGGGGCAGAGGGAGAGAATCTCATGTGAACTCCCTTCTGAACTCAGATAGGGCTGGATCCCACGACCCATGAGATCCTGACCTGAAGCAAAACCAAGACACTTAACCAACTGAGTCACCCAGACACCCTACAGGAACATAATATTCAAATGATTATGTCATTAAATGTTTACTACTTGATCAAGTAGTACTATCCATTTATCTCCTCTTCTGGAGGCCACTTTCCCAATCCCCTGTGTGATGTATGTGAGTATTTAAAAAAACAAAAACCAAAAAATTCAATCTCCCTCTCCTTTATAGCCCCCTCTCCACCTCTCCAAAGCCCAACTTTAAAAGATTTGTTTAAAAACTACCAGTGAGTAGTCATTAACAATCTTCTTGCTGAAGATGTGTCAAAGCACATGTCAGACTCTTTAAAATATTTGAACTCTTCAAAGGGCATAATCCAATCGCCCATTTCTGTCATCCAGATACAGTCTTCGTGTTCTACCTCTCTTGTTCTACTGGGTCTTCTCTTAGGATGTCTTCCTTGTTCTACCTGTACCCCTTTAAATGTTGATGTTTCATGTAAGTCAAACCAGGGACCTTTTGCCATTTGACATACACTTACTGGAAAATCTCATGGCTTTAATTTTCACTATAGAATAATGGCTCCCAAAATCTAGATCTTTAGACCTTGTTTCTCTTTTGAGTACCTTATACTAAAAACACGAACAATTCAATATAACAAAAATAAATTCATTATATTTATGGTCTCCTGACCCCAAACCTGTTCCTCTTATGTCTCCCAGTTTCAGTAAAAGGTCCCATTTCCTCACACAGAAAACCATCTCTTCTTTCTCGTCGCTGACATCTAATCAATTACCTAGTCCTTTTCACTCCTAAGCAACTCTGAAATCTCTCCACATAATCCATCCTCACTGTCACCTCCCCACTTGAGGACAGCAGCGTCGTTCTCCTGCATTACAACAGCCATTGGCTAACTGCTCTGCTTCCAGACCTGTTGTCCCTCCCATTCTCCACACTGTGGCTACTCTGAGTCCCAGGTCTGCCACTTACCGTATGAACTTGGTCGAGGTATTTTACTTTTCTTTGCCTCAGTTTCCTCATTTATAAAATGGCGAAAGACTTTTCTTTACTCACAGAGCTATTGCGAAGGTTAAATAAATTATATATGGGTTTATACGCATCAAGTAATTCAAACAGGGCCTGGTACACAGCAAGTGTTCCAATGTAAGCAATTATTAGTTTACGAAAAGCCAAATATGATGATATTGTCTGGCTTAAGATACTTGCATGCTTCCCCATTGCTCTCATTTAAACAACAACAACAAAAGAGTCCAGATTCTTTAACACAGCTGACACAAGAACCTTTAAGATCTGGATCCGTCCCATCATCGCTCCCCTTCTTCTCTACAGTCTATGCTTAGCTATCCTTAACCACCTTAGGTTTCCTGATCTGGTCATGCCCTTTTCTCTGGACTTCCCCTACCACTGATGCTTCCTCTGTGCTTCACCTAGCGAATTCAGCACACTTTCATCAGCTTAGAATTCACTTTATCCGGGAAACCTCTACTGTCCTACGGCAGCCTATAATAAATAGCTATTCCACTCTTCATAGACTTTCTCACATTATAATGTAGGCTGATTTCTCTGGATTTCCCCTCACTACGATCAGACGGTAATTACGCGTTATGATAGAACCTGTGACTGCTGTTCACTAAACGTCAGTATTAAAACACTCTAGCAGAAAAGTGAGGCTTCACTCTGCGGACTGCACTTATTCCAGGGACGATGGGCGTCACGTACCAGGATTTTTAAACTGGTCGCTCCCTCAAATATCAGATGTTGCTTCTGTAACATTTAGATATACACTCACAGCTATTTGTCATAATTTCGGAATTTTACAAAGAAGTTTTAGAGAGGCAGCATAGCAATTAAACACAGAGATTCTCAGGAGCTGGAATGCCTGGGGTCAAAATCCCAATTGCTATTTACTAGCAGTGTGCCCTTGGACAAATTACCACCTCTCTGGGTTTATTTTCTCATCTATAAAATGTGGCTAACAGTACTCATGGAGTAACTATAACTATCAAATGAAGTAACTAAGATATAGTAAGTGGCATAAGCAAAGCGCTATTTAAGTGTTAATACAAGAAATTTCAGGTTACTAGGATCCTAAGTAAACAGTGTTAAGGAAGAGCATGGTAGGCCCCACTCAACGGAATCCATAGCTTCAAACACCACTCTAAACAAATTTTAAAATTTCCACGACGACTTTAATACAATAAATGTGAATTGTTTGTGTATAAGTCAAACACACCTTAGGTGTCTTTAGGGAATCAGTCATGTAATTTAAATCTGGGAGAAATTATTACAGCGTGGTGAACTCAGAAAGAGCATTAAAGATCACGAATTATCCCAAACTGAAGCGCTTCTTTTCCTCCTATCCCCCCAAAACACACACACACAAAATCAGGATTGTTCACTTTAATACACTTACCTACATTTTTAAAAGCAATTCTAATGTTCAAAAGAGTTGTTAGTCACCATCTCTTAGTGATACCCTTTAATAATCCTAGAATCGATGCTGTCCAATCAGAAGGGTAGAATTTTAAGACAGAAAAGGGGGAAGTGAACTCCCAAGCTCTCCTGACGCCGAATCTGGTGCAACTGCGGCATCCGTGTGACACATGACAAAGCAAACGGGCAACACCTCTGCTAGCGGCACTCTGAGGCCGATTCACGTATTTTCTAGATAAACCCTAGACCTGCCACCTCTCTTCACCCACCGCATTTTCACCTTGGACCGAAGTTCCGCAGAAGGAGCGCCGCCCGCGCAGCGGGCGCGGAGCGCTCCTTAGGCACCCGCGCGCCCCACCCGAGGCCCGCAGGCGTCAAGGGCGCTCCAGGCCGGTCCCGGGAGCCCACCACGGGCTCTGCAGACCGGCGGGGGGTCCCACGCGGATTCCTCCCCCGCCACAGAAGACCGCAGGCTGAAGGCCCCCAAAAGGACCCGGCGCGCAAGCCCCCCTCACCTCTGCCGCCTCCTCCCCGGGGTCCAGCCGATCCAGGCTCCAGCCCAGGGACGCCGTCACCTCCTCCAGCGTCCGGCAGCAGCTCTCCACGAAATCGCTAAGCTCCTGCTGCAGCCGCCGCCGCTCCTCCACCGGGGGCGGCTCGCCCTCCATGGCCGCGCCCGACCCGCCAGAAGGAAGCAGTCGAACTGCCGGCGCCGCGCGCGGGCCTCTGGGAACTGTGGGCGGGACCAGGCCGCCACGTGATTGGAACCGCCTATACGGAGAGGCCCGGGAAGGGCGGGAGCTGTCATTTTGAGAGGCGTTTCCAGGTGTCCTCGGTGTCTTCCTGGAGTCGCTGCTGGTGCAACTGCTCCGCCCAGTCTTTGCGCCCGGGCTTCCCTGAACTGTATTCCCCCCTGCCCCGACAACTTAAAAAAAAAGGAAGGTTTATATCGCCCTTGCCTTAGCTTCCGCTAAGATGCTCGGTCTTTCCGATGAAGCTAGGCCACGTTGGTATGAGATCTTCACTTCAAACGGCAACAAGCACTGGTTGGTGGCAGCTCCTGCAGGGCACTTGCCCGCACCGCACCGTGGCCTCCACCTCGGAGCTCGCCTGCATCTCCTGGGCCCTCGTGCTGCACGAGCATGAGGTGGCGGTCACGGAGGATAAGATCAGTGCCCTCATTAAATGTTGAACCTTTCTGACCAGGCTTCTTTGGAAAGGCCCTGGCAAGTGTTGGCACTGGGAGCCTCATCTCAGCGTAGAGGCTGGTGGACCTGCCCCAGCGACTCACGCTGCACCAACCAAGGTCCTGCCCTGCCCACCACTGCAGCCGCTGCTGAGAAAAAACGGGAAGCAAAGAAAGAAGAATCCGAGGAGTCTCATGATGTCATGGGCTTTGGTCTTTTTGACTAAACGTCTTTAAACATGTTCAATAAAAAGCTGAACTTTAAAAAATAAATGGCTGATATCTACAGAAAAGTTTAAAGAGTATTTGTATGACCATCCTCCAGCTCATTGTTAACATTTGCCCGCGTTTGCATTCTCTCTCTCTCTCCACACACACACACACAATTTTTTTTTAAAGATTTTATTTTTATTTATTAGGAAAGAGAGGGAGTGAGAGAGAGCATGAGAAGGGAGAAGGTCAGAGTGAGAAGCGGACTCCCCATGGAGCTGGGAGCCCCATGTGGGACTTGATCCCCGGACTCCGGGATCATGACCTGAGCTGAAGGCAGTCGCTCAACCAATTGCGCCACCCAGGCGCCCCCCACACACACAATTTTTGCAGAATTATTTGAAAGTCAGTTGCAGCTGCTTCAACCCCCAAATATGTCTGCATGCATCTTGTAAGAATAAGGACATTGTCTTACATAACTGCCATACATAGTCAAATCTAAGAGAACTAATAGTTTCATATCATCCAATGTTCAGTTTATATTCAAATTTCCCCAGTTGTCCCCCCAAATTTCTTTCTTAGCCATTTCATTACGAGTTTTTTCAATTCATGAGCTGTAATTGGCTATTGTCTCTTTTAACCTAGAACATCTCCCCACCCTCATTTCCAAATTAAGTCACTGAATTTTGTCAGGAGCTGCAGCCAGTTGTCTTGTAGAATGTTTCTCTTTCTGAATTTATAAGATGTTTTCCCCTTATGATTAGGTTTTGTTCATACGTTTTTGCAAGGAGCTGTATGTGAATTTATTACATCTCATACAGAACACATATCTTAAATACTATTGGTAATGCTAAATTTGGTCATTAGGTACAGGTAGATGGTTATATCACTCCACTGTAGGACATTTCCCTCTGAGGGATGGTACTTTGAGGCCATATGAATGTCCTGTCGCCAACAAACTCACACAATTCTTCAGTGAACCTGTCATTATATTAGGAGTTATAAATGATGATTCCCTAATACTGTCATGGCTTCTATATTTGTTAACTGGTATTCCTACCATACCTTCACTTTCTTGTTCATTATGGAATCAAGGGATTTTTTTTTTTTTTAAGATTTTATGTATTTATTTGACAGAGAGAGGGAGAGAACACAAGCAGGAGGAGTGGCAGGCAGAGGGAAAGGGAGAAGCAGGCTCCCCACTCAGCAGGGAGCCCGATGTGGGGTTCCATCCCAGGACCCTGGGATAACGACCCAAGCCAGAGGCAGACACTTAACCAACTGAGCCACCCAGACACCCTTCGACCTTGGGTAATTTTGATTTGGTTCACCTATAGTGTGCCTCCACAGAAAAGTCATATATATATTTCCCTGCTCAGTAGAGAGCCTGCTCCTCCCTCTCCCTCTGCTGCTCCCCCTGCTTGTGCTCTTTCTGTCAAATACATAATTAAAAAAAAAAAAAAAATTAGCCAAGGTCAAGGATGTCCTCTCTTCAGGACACAACCTATCTCACCTCAGAGCTGAATGACAACTTTGGCAACAGCCTGGGGGTATACTCTTTCAACCTGAAGAACTGCTTTACATTGATGCTTATTAATCTGTTTATTTTTTTTACTCTTTAAAGATTTTATTTATTTGACAGAGAGAAAGAGAGCACAAGCAGGGGGAGTGGGAGAGGGAGAAGCAGGCTCCCCACTGAGCAGCGAGCCCGACGTGGGGCTCCATCCCAGGACCCTGGGATCATGACCCAAGCCGAAGGCAGACACTTAGCCAACTGAGCCACCCAAGTGCCCCTCATTAATCTGTTTAATCGCCATTTTTCTAGGGAGAACTTCCGACCCATTCTAGATTGGGCCCCTATTGTAGGCTAAATTGTGTGTTGTCCCCACCCCCACCCCAATTCATACACTGGAGTCCTAACCCCACGATGTGACTGGATTTGGAGATACGGACTATGCAGAGGTAATTAAAGTTAAATGAGGTAATAAAGATGGGGTTCTAACACGACAAAACTAAGACACGGAAGACATACTGGAGACCCTTCCCTGCCCCTTACTGCCTACCATCCAGGAGGAGAGCTTTCACCAGCAACCAACCTAAGAACACCTTGACCTTGGACTTCTAGCCTCTGAAACTCTGAGAAAATGAATTTCAGTCATATAGTCCGTGGCATCTTGTTGTGGCAGCCCCAGCTGACTGATATAGTCTCCTAGCTTTAGCCTGAGGATCTTCCTTCATTTTGCCCAACACAGCATTTACCACATATTTTCCCTCTCCCTTTTGTATTACAAGGGCTATTTTGCACCATGTGTTTCTACCCTGGGTTCATAGCTTCTGGCACAAAGGGTAGCACACAGAACTCAATACTTAGTGAATGAAGGTAATTACAAGTCCTCCAGCCTGGGAGGGCAGCAAAGAGAAGAACAGGAGGTAAGACAAGGAGGAAATGAATGCTGTTTTTCACCCAAAGTCCCAAAAGCCCCCGATAATTTAAGTATGATCTTACATATCATCTTTTTGGTTCTTCACAATTAGCATCTCATCTGTTTTCCTATTTTCTCATCTATACTATAAAATGTTTGAGTATATTAACACATACTGCTGATATATGAAAGCTGTCCCTCTGATTGCCTTATACGTGTCTCCTGTCCCCACCCAGACTGCAAATATCTTGAAGTCAGGCAGCTTGTAAATTCTGTCGAATCCTCATAGTACCTAGCCTAATACTAACTATAATAAGTATTCAGTAAGGTCATGTTGATTTAATGTCTGAATGTCTGAATTTCAAAAGTTTAATGTCTGAATTTCAAAAGTTTCTCTTTGATACGAAGTATGGGCTTATATCTCATTGTCCTTTATCCAAGAGCCAAGAACTCTTCAGGACTCGTTTTTATAGATTCAAGGACAATTCCTTCCTCTTAGGGGACAAAATGAAACCCCATGTATTTGGAGAATACCCGAATGGAATCGGAGCCACTCCAATTTTTTAATGGGATTATGGTGCCTTTTGCCCATGCTTCTTAGAACTTATTGTCCAGAATAAACAAGAACTGGGCATTGACCTGTGGCCTGATCTCTGTACAATGCTTGGCACACAACAGGCACCTGAGAAATGTTGAAGAAACGACAAAAGACCAACTTCCAGCAAGAATTCAGAACTAAAATAGTTTTTTTTTTAATGGCCTTTCTTTTTTTTTAAATTTTATTTATTTATTTGACACAGAGAAAGAGATCATAAGTTGGCAGAGAGGCAGGTGCAGAGAGAGAGAGAGAAGCGGGCTCCCTGCTGAGCAGAGAGCCCAATGTGGGGCTCAATCCCAGGACCCTGAGATCATGACCTGAGCCGAAGGCAGAGGCTTTAACCCACTGAGCCACCCAGGCGCCCCTTAAATGGCCTTTCTTAATAGGTATTTAGTAAACAGAAGGTTTTAGAGATAATTTAACATAATTAACAGAAAGATGATGATAAATACCTTGGGTGTACAAATGTATGAAATCAAAACACAAAAACTTCAAAAGTCTAAAAGTTTATTGCCAGAATAGCAAACTTCATAAAGACACCTTTTTGAAGTACATAGTAAATGACGAGAAAAATAAACAGAAAACTTTGACCAAAGAGAAGCAAAGATTGCTGCTATCACGTGCGTATAGTCAAATTAATGCCAAACCAATCAGGTGCATTTAAGAGCATATAGCTTACACAATCCACAGTCTAAAACTAAAGGAGATGCATTCCAAAATGCTTGAGTTTGGGGTGGAGTATTCTAGGGAGAATGGGAGGGATCGTTTTCTCCTAATACAGAAAAATGGAAGCATTTAGATGAGAAACAGAATGAGGACTAATATCCATAATAGCCATCATCAGTTTAATTTCATCGCCAAGAACAGAAATCCGTATTATAGGCCAAAAGAAGTACAAGAAACGACCAAAAACCTAAACGCAGAAGGAACAAACTCTAGATTCAATTTGTGCTATCCTTACAACTGATTACCACTTCACACACACTACATCCAGTGTATTACATACTTCGGGTGAGCTAGGAAGATAAAAAGCCAGAACAGCCGTTACTATTTGATTTCAACCAAGGTTATGTCTTCGGAATCATAGAAAGCTCTATCGCTTTACTGCAAGCACTAGGTTTTCTTCTAGTAAAGCATTTAGTAAAGTGAAAATTCACATAAACAAAGCCAAGGAAATAGCAACTGACCACTAGTGCCCAATAGAGCTACTGCTAAAGGAGTAAGAGTAAGAGTAGGAAGAATTTCCGGTTGCATCAAAGCTTCCTCTCCGGGACCCACTGCGGGAACCAGAGCGAGAGCCCGAGCGGGATCCAGAGCGGGAGCCGGAGCGGGATCCAGAGCGGGAGCCTGGGGCAGAAGACATGTTGTAAGGGCTAGGCAAGCCCTTAGATGAAACAGAAGCGGCCTCCAGAAGGCGAAGGCCGGTGATATCTTCCACCATGGAGCGATTCATGGCATCCTTATAGGATATTTTTAATTTGGTTTTGGGGCAGGTCAGGATTTTGGCGTAGCTGCTGGTGTCTTGCAGCCTCTGAGCTGCCCTGCCGTCGATGAACCCCTTCCTGATGGCCTCCTCCGTGCTTATCCTCCCATGCACTTCCGGGTCAACGAGGCCCCCGGTGAGGTACTGGAACTCCAGGAAGCGCTGACCTGCCTCATAGGGGAGCCATTTTTCTTTTACTGCCTCTGCCGCTGACATCTTCTTCTTTCCCTTCACGCCTTCAAAGCCAATGAAGGCTTTCTGAGCGGGCTTCAGCCTGGTGGCCATATCTTGGTCAATCAGGCCCTGGGAGACTGCGTCCTGAAGTGACAGCTTCTGACCGCTGGTTGGGTGGATGATGCCGCCCGTGCAGGCCTGCGCCTCCAGAAGCCTCTGACCCGTGATGCTATCGACAATGCCGCGCTCAATTCCTTCCGTAATGGAGATCTTCTCTAAGTTTTCTGTGTCAAAGATGGCTGCAATGGGGCTCGATTCTTCCAGGGGGTCAGACAGAGAGCTGCTCCGGATGGTTATGTTCCTGACACTGGAGATGGTAGAAATCTTACTCGCTGACTCATGTCGGGAGGTACTGAAAACCTCATCACTGACACTGCCCCCGATCCCACCGCTGTTGCCGACACCATTTTTCAAGGAGATCATATCAGCAAACTGAGTGAGGCTGAGGCTGCCGGATCGGTACTGATCAAAGAACTTCCTGTCGATGAGGCCCTTGTCAATAGCGTCTTGAATATCGTACTGACTGCCTGTCTTCCTGTCGACCAGGACCACCCTGGTGGAGCCGTCGGATCCAGTGATGGTTATTTCCTCCCACTCACACTCCTGCTCACACAGTTCTCTGAAGGTTTCATAATCTATCAGGCCCTTCTTGTAGGCCTCCTGAACGGACATCTCCTTGTTGGTTTCTGGGTCAACGATGACCACTCTACGCTTCCTGAGAGTATTCTTTTGTGATGTCTGCACCTCTTTCTTCTTTTCTTTCAGGGGCAGAAGACAGAGCCCTGTCTCCTCATCCTTGATACATCTTTCTTTCAGCTGCAGATAGGTAAGATTTTCTTCGGTGTTGGGGTCAAAAAATCCTTTCGTGTCGTCACTTGGATCCGAGAGGATCTCACTGAGCTCCTCATTGAAGTAGCCCCTCTTGTAGGCCATGTCAACTGGCAAACGATGGCTCTCCTTTGGGTCGATGATCCCGCCCGTCGCAATCTGTGCTTCCAATAAACGAATGCCATGGCCCTTCTCAATGAGTTCCTTGTTCATGGCTTGGAACAAAGAGATGATGTTTCCTGTTTCGGGATCATTATACCCGGTGACGGCTCGTTCGGCAGACAGGAGCTTCTCTTTGAACTCAATACCCACCAGGCCTCTTTTGTAGGCTTCCTCCACCGGGAGCCGCAAGTTGCTGACAGGATCCACGATAAAGCCAGTGGCTGCTTGGGCTTCCAGCAGCTCCAGAGCGGTACCAGGCCGGACCAAGCCAATCTTCATGGCCTCATAAATGCCGAGCTTCTGCTTCGTGGTCTCATTGTAAATGCCTGCTATGCAACTTGACCCCTGAAGGAAGTCCTTAATCCTCTCGCCAACCTCGTCATAGGAAATCTGACCCGATTCCAGTTCGTTTACAGTGGATGGTCTCAATATACCGGAATCCACCAGCTCAGAGACGGTCACCGGTTGTCTGATTCCTTGGAAGGACATACTTCTCTTCTGCACGGACAGCAAGAGCAGACCGGTGTGTGGTTCGATTCTGCACCGTTCCCTCAGCTGCATGTAACTGACTTTCTTTTTGGTGACTGGATCCACAAAGTTTTTCTGACTATCTCGGGGATCATTCAGGGACCGATACAAATCTCTGTCAATCAGCCCACGGGCCAACGCTACATCTTTCGGCAAAAAGACACTATTCACGGGGTCCACCACACCCCCCGAAGCAATCTGGGCCTCCAGCAGGCGCATTCCGGTTTCTCTGTCGATCAGATTTTTCTTGATGGCTTCCGAAACAGAGACCGTCTTGCCTGAAAACGGATCGTCAAAACCAGTGACCGCTTTCTCTGCTGTGTATATCTGCTGGCGGTCATCGAAGTCGATGAGGTCCCGAGCGATCGCGTTGTCCACAGTCAGCTTCTCATTCCTGTGGGGGTCGATTATACCGCCGGTAGCTGCCTGGGCCTCCAGGAGCATGACTGTGGATTCGGGGGTGATTAATTTCTTTCTCTTGGCCTCCACCAGAGAGTACTTCTCCTTAGGGGAAGCAGACGCCCCGGCGATCGCTCCTGCACCCCGCAGGAAAGGCTGGATTTCAGACGCGACTTCTTCCACGGATTTTTTCCCCTTCAGCAGTTTGTCCAAGGTTGTTTTGTCAATCAGTTGGCACTCGTAGAGCTGCATGGCCGTCACCTTCTTCCTCAGTCCATCGAACACCAGCTTGGAGGAGTCGACGGTCCACTCGTACTCAGTCTGGGTCTCCCGGTGGGACCCGTAGGGACGCTGCTTGAGCCTGTCGATTTCCCTCTGAAGGCGGGAGCGCTCCGTATCCAGCTGCGACTGCGTCTCCCTGGTGGAGTCCTCCAACTTGCGCCTGTACCGCTCCTCGATCCTCTTGATCTCGGCCTGCAGTCTCTCGATCTCGCTCCTGAAGCTGTTCTTCTCCCTCTCGCTCTTTTCTCTCTCTGACTCGATCTTCCTGATGGTCTCCTCCTTGCGGGAGTACTGGGTTTTCCACTGATTGAGGTCATTCTGGATTTGCTGTTTCTCGCACTCCAGGCGTTGCTTCAGCCTGCTTTCCGCCTCTAGTGTTGTCTTCAGGCGGGTGAGCTCGTCCTCCAGCCTCTGCAGCCGGCTCTTGTCCTGCTCCAGAACCTTGATCTTCACCAGAAGGCTCTCTCTTTCCTGCACCACCTGAGTGCACTGGTTCTTTGACTCCTGAATCCTGTTAGATGCCTGGAATTTAAAAAGAAAGAAATGGGAAGAAATAATGTTTTGACTGTTATCATACGGCGATCGTAATTCAATCTCTTTTCCCACATTAAAAAAAAAAACAAACAAACGTATTTACTTTTTTGTCCTTCCTCTGTGTTCCGTGGATATACTGCTATTTTATCTTATAAATTCATGAAAAAAAAATTCCGCAGATATATGTTGCCATTTTGATATATGGCTTCCTACTTAACTATTTTTTTTTTTTTACAAGGAACTAGGAGAAGTTGTAGACCTCTCTCGTTCTTAATAGGAATTATTGCTTGAAAAAATATGGGGAGTCGTGTTCCCGGTTATCATACCTGCTATACCTACATCCCACCTGTTACATCTATACTAACGTATTTAATAAAGCAAAATAAATCTGTGGACGTATGCACAGCCCACACCCAGCCCCACACAAATATTGTCTATAGAAGTCAATTGTATTAGAACTTCAAGCAGGTATTTTTAAATTAGGGGTTAAAAGAAGAAAAGGCAAACAAAAAGAAACATATTAGGGTCGTGAGCGAAAGAGAAAAGAATCACGCATGCAGAGAAATCAGGTAAGCGAGAAAGAAAAGGTGATTTTTTAAAACCGCATAGAAAACCCCTTTAGTATAGCTTTTGTCTAGAGATATAGCCGTGAAAAACGCAGGTTAGAGCTCATCAAGTGAAGAGCGATCTTCCAGAAAATAGAGCGGAACGTCCAGAAGACGCTCTGAGCTGTTACACCCTCGCTGAGGTTCGAAAAGCGTGGCCGGAGAGCGGCTCCACGCCGACGGGCATGGAAGCAAGCGGAGAACACGAACGGAAGGGCAGACGGCACTGAAACTGCTTTAGAGCCGTGGCCGGGTTACGACAGAGGGCAGTGCGGCCCGACGCAGAAAAGGCAGAGAGTCTGTGAGCACCGGATCCCAGGAGCAGGAGCGCGGCCGCGATTAGACGCAGGTGGGGCGAGCGATTTAAAAGACAGTGAAGCGGTGATCAAATATTTGTGAATACCTCTAACGCCTGCTTTTGGAATTTCTCAATTTCCTGTCTCAAATTTTCCCTCTCTCTCTGTAAATCATTAATCAGCCCCTGCAGCTCCAGCGTCCGGTTGTTGCTGATCTGCAGCTGGCTCCTGAGCTCGGAGATGGTGGCGTTTTTGCCGCTGTCCGCCTCGCTCCGGCTCCTCCGGAGGTCGTCGTACTCCAGCCTCAGGTTCCGAAGCTCCTCCTCCAGCATCAGGTGCTCCTTGGTCAGGTTCTCCGTGAGAGACTGCAGCCTCTCGATCTCGATTTTGCTCTCATTCAGGCTGCGGCTCTTATCCTCTATGGCCTTCTGGAAATGCTCGTTCCTCAGCTGAGCCTGTTTGACGTTGTCCTGCTCCTGGAGCAGCTGCCGGCGCAGGGCCTCGACCTCGGAGGACAGCCTTCGCAGCTCGTCCTGCGCCCTCTGCTTGTCGCGCAGGTGGCCGTCCAGCACGTCCCTCTGCTGCCGCAGGTCGTCCTCGCTGCGCTTCTTCACGATGGACGCCTGCTCCAGCTGCTGTGTCAGGCTGGTGATTTTGATCGCCTGCTCCTTCAGGGACCGCCTCATGCCCTCCAGCTCCTCCTCCAGCTTCTTCCTTTTCGACGAGTCCTCGGAGGCGGTCCTCCTCAGCCGGGCCAGCTCCTCTTCCACTTTCTGCTTCTGCAGCTGCAGGTCCTTCAGGGAGCCCTGGAAGCGCGCGATGTCCTGGTCCCTCACGGTCCTCTCCTGGGACACCCTCTCGTAGTCGATCCTCAGGCGCGAGAGCTCTTGCTCCTGAACCTTCAGCTTGCTGATCGTCTCGGTGGCGCAGCTGTTGGCTTTCTGCAGCTCGTACTGGGTCCTTTGCAACCTCGCGTTCTCCTCTTCCAGGCACTTCCGCGCGCTGGTTTCCGTGTCTATCAGCTGCTTGAGCCTCTCTATCTCCTTGTTTTTGTCCTGGATCGTCTTGGCAGCATCATCGAGCGACTGCTTGTACCGCAGGCTCTCCTCCGTCCGCATCTGGGTCACCTGCCGCAGCTCGATCTCCAGCTGCTGCTTCCGCTGCGACACCTCGACGCCGGTGGCCTTCTGCTGCTGCGCATTTTCTTCCACCCTCCTGAGGGTCTCCGTGGTCTGGGCCAGCGTGTTCTTCAGCCGCTTCACCTCCTCAGACAGGCTCCGGTTCTCCCTGGTGAGGCCGTCGATCTGGGCCCGGTAGCCGCTGGTGTCCTCCTCCTTCTGCATGGTGAGCTGGTGGATGGTGGTCTTGGTGATGTTGATCTCCGTCTCGAACTGGTTCTTGAGGCTAATGATCTCCTCGTCGTAATTGTTTCTTACCTTAGCCAGTTCAGTCTCATATTCCCAGCGGCGCTTGGCCTCCTCCTGAAACTCAGCTTTGAGTCTCTCGATCTCCTTGTTTTTGTCCTGGATGGTCTTCGCAGCCTCCTCCAGGGACTGCTTGTGCCGCGCGTTGTCCTCGGAGCGCTGCTCGATGACCTGCTTCAGCTCGGCCTCCAGGTGCTGCTTCTTTTGCAGCATCTCGGAGCCGCAGGCTTTCTGCTGCAGGGCGTCTTCCTCCGCCCGCCGCCGCTGCTCCGTGGTCTGCAGGATGCTGTCGTTGAGCCTGACGATTTCGTCCTTCAGGTCGCGATTTTCCCTCGAGAGGCGGTCAAGCTGGTTCCTCAGGTTTTTGGAATCATCCTCTTTCTGCATGGATATCTCCTTGATGGTGGTCTTCGTAATGTTAATCTCTGTTTCATACTTGTTCCTTAAATTACTCATCTCCTCATTATAGTGGTTTCTTACCTTTGCCAGCTCATTTTCATATTCTCGCTTCCGGGCGCCCTCCTCCTGCAGAAGGACCCTCAACCTCTCTATCTCGTACTCCTTCTCCTTGATGGCTTTCTCAGACTCCATTTTCTGCCAGCCCAGGCTCTCCTTCTCACACTGCCTGGCCTTCTGCAGCTGGTCATAGTCACTCTTCTGTTGGTCAAACCTGTCTTCCACGGCCTTCCTCCTCCGCTTCTCGTCTTCGATCTCGTAAGTCAGCCGGGTGATCTTCTCGTTGAGTTCTTTTATTTGGCCGTAGCACTTGTCCAGGTTTTGCTTCGCTGACTTTCCATCGAGCTCCGCCTGCCTCTTCAGCTCCTCCAGGCTCACGAGCTTGGCTTTGAACTGGGAACACTCCGCCTGGTATTTCTGCAGGTTCTGATCCAGGAATTTGTTCTTGTTGCAGTTTTCAGAGTTGGCATCCCGGGCCAGTCGGAGCTCCTCTTCCAAAACTTCAATCTTGGTATTTTTCAGCTGGGGAAGTGAAAGCGGAAATTAGGTTGAAAGAACAACTTCTCACGTTGTAAGATAAAAACGGCACGTCGCCCCTCCCAGCCCATCCTGGGGTCTCATTTCTCTTTACACGCCTGCGTATGGGCACGCGCACGCGCACACACACACACACACACACAGAAGCACGCACACAGAATTCATGAAATCTGTATTCTCATCATAATTCTCCCATCAACCATCTGTACGATCTTAGCAAATGACACAACACTCTGAGTTTCCCCCGCCTCATCCGTAAATGAGGCAATCTCTTCCAAGACTGAAAGCCTGAGATTTCACGAATTATGTTTCCTTTATTTCAAGGTAGAAAGTTTCCATAGAAACTCAATACGTGTATTAGAAATGAGAAGTAAATGAAACAATTACTCAACATAAAAATTCAAATCCAGCCGGTCTAGGACGTTCTCTTCCTTCACTGAACACATACATAAACAAATAAAGCAAATCCTTTGACCAAACGATAAAGGAAATGACTGGGTTTTTTTGGTAAGGTAAAGTAGCTAGAATTTTGTAAATATTACCTAACTTCATTCAGAGCAGCGTCCCCGATCACAGAACTAACACCTGACTTATGAACAAACTATATCCCAGTGAGGGTTTACAGTGAGTGTGTCCAAATCCAGGTTATAATGAGCCAATAATAATAAGGTTCTATTCCCTTTTCTTTTCTGATCCTCCAAGGAAATCAAGTAAGTAAATTACCTTCAGATCTTCCAAACTCTTCACCATCTCACTTAAGAATCTATAGTAGTCTCCAGACCTCGTAAGTAGTTCTATGTACCGAGCGTGCATATCTGCAGCCTTGCAAAAAAAGGAGTGAAAGAAATTATAATTGAACATTGAAATGAGCATTTAAAGAGTGAACTCCCCCCATTCACGTGTGCTAATTCCAAACTCTAGAAGTACAACAAAGGGCTGATAATACTGCATTCCAGCCTCACGACTCTAGGGTGACGGTCAAAGCCATCTGACCGGTGATGCTCTCTGATGTCTTTGGGAAGAAGCTGTCTTTTAAAAATCTGCTAGATGTTTTCCACTTGGAGCCTCCCTCATGAAACCCAGAATTTAAGCTCAATTTCTGCAAAGATTCTAGCATATAAACACTAGATTCGGACTTCCACTGACCATTTCCCAAAATGCATCATGTATTGATGACTCACACTACGGGAGCATAACCTGCTTTTAAACCTGTTTTGAGTGAATCCCCTGGAACAAGGGGTGAATTCAGGATCTGCATGGAAGACAGGAAGGGAACAGAGAAAAAAGAAGATGCAGGAGGGGCAACTAGGAAACAGGTAATGACGCATCTACCTCTTGCAGAATCACCCCAGAGGGAGACTGGACCATGGTTCTCTTGATCGGTATGTTCAGGAGAGTTTCCAAGCCTGAGGTGTACGACGCCAGCTGGAGTTCATAATCCTGCCGAATAAAAAAGTTTAAGATAAACATACCTGATGGACTTAAACAAGTCACTGACAGCTACAATTTCATGGTTTTAAATCATCAAGCTGTATTTCTAATGACTTCTAATGACCAACCCCAGAGGCTATCGTGTACTGATAGTGTCCAAGTAGCTAATATTGCATCATTAAACCAAATGGTACATCTTTATACACCAAAGATTTTTGCACATACTACCAGTGTAAAGAACGAAGACTGGCCCGTTCCCACAGATATTGCCAAAGTGCAGTGAATTCAAGTTAATGGATAACAAACTTTTTATGGTCTGTTCAAGAAAGAACACATAAAAGCCATAATTGCTATCCTCAAGATGTTTATGGTCTTTGGGGCGCCTGGGTGGCTCAGTTGGTTAAGCATCCGACTCTTGATTTTGGCTCGGGTCATGATCTCGGGGTCATGAGATCGAGCCCCACATCAAGCTCTGTGCTCAAGCTGGAGTCTGCTTGGGATTCTCTCTCTCCCTCTCCCTCTGCCCTTACCCCTGCCACGCACGTGCATGTGTGTGCGCTCTCTCTCTAAAAAAAAAATAACAATAAAATTTAAAAAAAATTTTTAAATCCTTAAAATTAAAAAAAGAGGTGTATACTCTAAAGTAAATCAGAAAATAATGCAGTTAATAGTATAGATTTTTATAATATCGAGCACTTCACAAACTTGCATGTCATCCTTGTGCAAGAACCATGGTAATATTCTCTACAGGATTCCAATTCCAGTACATGTGCCGCTGAAGTGAGCACAGTTAATATTACTCTTGATGAGGGGCGCCTGGGTGGCTCAGTGGGTTAAAGCCTCTGCCTTCAGCTCAGGTCATGATCTCAGGGTCCGGGGATCGAGCCCCGCATCGGGCTCTCTGCTCAGCAGGGAGCCTGCTTCCCCCTCTCTCTCTGCCTGCCTCTCTGCCTACTTGTGGTCTCTCTCCTATCTGTTGAATAAATAAATAAAATCTTAAAAAAAAAAAAATTACTCTTGATGAAATGCCAACATTCTTTGGAAAACCAACATACCTTAATCGAATTTGCGCAAAGTTCGGCAATTTTTTGTACCTCTTCCGATTTGTCTCGTTTGCCACATATTTCATTGTGCAAGTTCTACGCAAAAAATAAAATACTTATAAACATCAAAGTGTGTGAGTAATTTTACATAAATGTTATGACACTGTCGAACAACTGTTTTTCCTCAGTTTATTACTATGTTCGGTGACCTCACATCTCGCAGTTAAACCTGAGGAGGCGAGTGGGTTTTCTCTCGGGCAAAGAGAAGCACCAGCGTCAACTTTTTTTTTTCTCTAAGAGGAAACTTTATAATCTGTGCTCTTTTCTGATCAAAATGCCTCAATTTATAAAGATACTTTACTACAATGTTACATTATTTCTAGTCTATAGTCAATTTCTTTGTAAGTTGCTCTATTTTTTTTCTTTTGGGGCTTCTGCAAGCTTTCACAAAATGCACTAGTAATATTAAATACCCTTTTGAACCTAGGTACTGCTATGAAAACCAGAGGAAAATAGAGCTTGCACCCACTGTTCTCTAAGAGAATGACAAATTGGCTTGTGCTTGTACCTTCTGCTCATTCAAAAATCGCAGGACTGTGTTGGAGTCACCAAACTTCATGGACTCTAAAGAATCCTGGCGCCGTTTGGCATCATAGAGCCACTTGCAGAAAGCCTGATAGTTATCACGGTAATTCCTCAGTTGCTTGATTTGTTTCTCCAGGTCCCACAATCTGGAGGAAACAGATAGGATAAAATTATTAAAGCAATGTTGTCGCTCCTGAAAATATTTAGCAGAGTTATCACATGATTATCACATGACATGGCCCAGTAATTCCACCTGCAGCACGCTCAGAACTGCAAACATGCATCCATACAAAAAGCTATCCATGAGTGTTCCTGGGGACATCTTTCAGGATCGCCAAAAATCATCAATGGATGAAGGAATAAAGAACATGTGGTAGAGCCATATGATAGAGTGTTATTCAACCATAAAAAGGAATGAAGTATGGATACATGTTGCCCCATGGAGGAACCTTGAAAATCTTATGCTCAGTGGGGAAAAACAGTCATAAAGGACCACATATGGGCTGATTCCATTCCTACGAAATGTTTGGAATAGGCAAATCTACAGAGACAGAGGGAAGGTGGGTGGTCGGTTGGGGCCAGAGGGTTGGGAGGTAATGGGGAATGACTGCTAATGGGGACAGAGCTATTTTTTTTTTTTAGGGTAAAGAAAATGTTGTAGATGTAGATCGAGGTGAGGGTTACACCCTCCTAATGCACTAAAATCCACTGGACTGTATACTTCCAATGCGCGAATTGTGTGACATGTGAATTAGTTATCGATAAAGATGTTTTTAAAAGTAGTTACTAGGGGTCCCTGGGTGGCTCAGTGGGTTAAAGCCTCTGCCTTCAGCTCAGGTCATGATCTCAGGGTCCTGGAATCGAGCTCCACATTGGGCTCTCTGCTCAGCAGGGAGCCTGCTTCCTCCTCTCTCTCTGCCTGCCTCTCTGCCTACTTGTGATCTCTCTCTCAAATAAATAAAATAAAATAAAATAAAATAAAATAAAATAAAATAAAATCTTGTTTAAAAAAAGTAGTTACTAAAAGGAACTACATCAAAATTCAGGATACTTTTAAACCCTCATTTGGAACGAGGCTTTTTTTTGGTATAAGATGTAATTTTCTTATATTTCAGAAGAACACTCACTCGAAGCATCTGTTCCTTCCAACTGTCCTAACAAGTTTATAGGGCCCCAAAGAGCCTGATCAATGGCTTCTACTTTTCCTAAGAGCCTGGAGAGCACCTGAAAGGGGTTGATTCAAGCTGGTCTATTGTGATGTACCCACTTCCCACTTCCAACAACGCTGCCTCCAGGCGGTCCAATAACAGAGTGCCCGTCTTGCCTAACTTACACACAAAACCAAACCACTACTCTGACGGTGATTACTTTAAGTGCCATTATCTTGGAACAACCAAATGGGAAGAAAGCAGGCAAAGAGGTTGGCACACCTGTAGTCTATCTGTTTATCTATTTTTTGCCAGCGGTCTGTCAGCTGGGTGACCTTGTCACTGAACTTGCCCAGATCCAGGTCATAGAGTGGGTACTGCTGGGAGGTCTGGGAGTGGATCTGCTGCGCTTTCTGCAGCTCTGTCTTCATGGTGGCCAGCAAGGACTTCTTCAAGTTCAAGTCATTTTTGATTTTCTGTCACAGGAGAAAGAAAAGAGTACAAGTTAATCTCTTGGAATGCTTGTATTTTTCAGTGATAATCAATCCAGGAAGACATATTTACTGATCGCATTTTCCAATATTTATGTCCATGATCTCGTTCCTTATGCTACCCCATTAATAAAAGATTCAGCGTGAGAAATTCACTTGTTTAAGAAATGCTAAATACCATACTCTGTTCCATCCCTGAATAATTATTACTCATATGAACGTTCTTGAAGAGGAAGAAAAGTCCTGTAGTAAAGAAACCAGTTTAATTATGTTTACCTCTGCACTCCCCAAACTAATCTCACCACAAATTACCTATGCACATAGTTCCTGCTAGCACACTCTGGAAAACAGGCGTTCTAGAGATAACGACCGACATCAACCATGGGTGGCCAGTGAAATTCAGGAATCCTCAAGACTCATAAAAGTTAGTGAAGCCTCAGGGCGTCTGGGTGGCTCAGTGAGTTAAAACCTCTGCCTTCGGCTCAGGTCATAGTCTCAGGGGTCCTGAGATCGAGCCCCGCATCGGGCTCTCTGCTCAACAGGGAGCCTGCTTCCCCCTCTTTCTCTGCCTGCCTCTCTGCCTACTTGTGATCCCTCTCTCTTTCTCTGTCAAATAAATAAATAAAATCTTAAAAAAAAAAAAAAAAGTTAGGGAAGCCTCAGGATCGGGGACTGAGCAGTCCTGCATTACTTCCCGTAACCCGCGACACCTCCGTAATGGGACGTAACTTCCGGTTACCTTCAGGCCACAGCGGTAAGCTTCCACCTTATCCAGATCCAGGCACACGGTTTCCTCCTCAGTGAGTCTGGCTTCGTACACCTTCAACATGTCTTCCGTCTGCAGGATAGCCTGGAGTAGGGCCCTCACGGTGCATAAGCTGTAAGGAGCCAAGGAGGCCAAGAACATTGCCGGTGACGTAATTAGACTTGGAATGTTTGGCTCTGCCCACCATTAATGAAAGAATGCTAAAGCCAGTAAAAAATTCATTTTACCTATTCTATCAGCTGCAGGAACAATAAACTCCCTCCCTCGACCCCTGCACCACGATTCAGACAGCCATTGTGCATTCACTGAAGATTTCTTTTTTTTTTTAAGATTTTATTTATTTACTTGACAGAGAGAGAGAGAGATCACAAGTAGGCAGAGAGGCAGGCAGAGGGAGAGGGGGAAGCAGGCTCCCCGCTGAGCAGAGAGCCCGATGTGGGGCTCGATCTCAGGACCCTAAGATCATGACCTGAGCCGAAGGCAGAGGCTTTAACCCACTGTGCCCCCCAGGCGCCCCTCACTGAAGATTTCGAAGTCCTGGCTCTCACAGATAGATATACCCTAGCTGTAAGAGACAGTAGATTTCCCTACGGTGGAATGAACCCCAAAGCTAGAGGACCCACTCCCTGAAGCACAGAAGACGTGAGTGAGCCTGTAGCAAACTGAGAAGCTAGAAGGCAAGGCTGCAGTGAGTCAAGCATAGAAAGCAAATGAACTCTGACGAAATGGAGCTTGAGAACGGCAGAATATCTGTGACCGAAGTCACTCACGTTTACCTGTTTAAGTAGCCATCTGTCACACCGTTGATATTTTCCAGTTTCTGGAACAGCCCAAACACCTCATTCTGTAAATAGCAGTACTTTTCTGAACCTCTGAAGTTAGCTAGCATGTCTTTCAGCTGGTTGAGAACTTCAGCAATGGCTTGAGAATCGTTCTGCACGCTCTGTTCAAAAAAAAGAAGGAAAGTGCTGGATTTAGCCCACCATCCTTATGATCCTTTTTTTTTGTCCCGAGCAAGTCCACTTAATGGAAAAGCCTCGAGAGACAGAATTGACATTTCATTTCCTTCTTCGGGGAGGCCCTATCGGCACTGTGTAAACATGGCCCTCTTCCTTATGATATATATCTTGTATTGCTCAGCATGGTGCCCAGGTGTGGCTGAGCAAAAAAGATCACGGAGCGGGGAGTTAAAACACTGTGGCTTTGAGCTTTCACCAACACCACCCTCACCCCGTCAAATCTCTCCGGGTCCGTCTCCTGCCTATAAATAAAAACAATTCCACCTGTTTAGCCCATACCTTAGATGGTTTCAGGCAGCAACGAAATTAATGTCCATGAAAACTTTAAAAATGAACAAAGTACTATGTCCCATCAAGGGGAAGACTGTAGCCCGATTCAGCAACCCACAAACCATCATGAAGGTGGCTGAATCCCCAGCCTGGTAACCTTCTGCAAATCTGGAAGCATGGGAAAGAAAATAAGGAAAGCCTGCCAGAAGCCTATTTTCTTGAAAATTAGTGCTTCTTCTCTATAAATATTTAAACCAATAGGTTTTTTAATTAGTTTGCAGATAAATACAAATAAAGCTAGAATTGGTCAAAACAGTACTGGATGCCTACCTTTAGCTCATTTATTTTCACTGTGATGTGGTGCGTAGACCCTTGGTCTGCTAGAAGGATGTTTTTAAGGGTCATTCTGCCCTCACAGTGCTCCATCTGCCTGCGAATCTTCTGGAGCTCCATCAGCATCCACGTTTCTTGCTTGTCATTTTCTCGGTTGGTTTCAATCACTTTATTATGGTTGGGATCTTGGCAGGGACTATATTGAGTGATTTCAGTTGTGGTTACTGTAAAAATATGTTAGGACCGCAAAAATCAGAGAATTCCTAGCTAGAAGGGTGCTTGGCCTCAAAAAATACTTGTACTGCACAAACTGTAGCTCCCTCCTTTGGTTTGATTCTGAAAATTTAGTGTACAGGTGACTCTGATATGTTATTTTCCGAACAAGTGATTCTGAAACTACTGTATGCAAACTACTCTCTGTTGAAGCTGTGTGTGGTTGATATAAAGAGAAAGACGCCCAAACCTGTCTGGTGCTGGGGGTAGCCGGGGAGCTGGATGACCAGGGTCTGGTAGTGCTTCTGGGCATCCGTGAACTGAGACTGCATTTTCCGCTTGTCATCATCTCCAAACATCTCCGAGCCCTGGCTGTTTCTGATGAACTCTTGGTAATGCTGCTCAAGGTCAGATATTGTCTTCATGTAATCTTCCTGCCGCATCGTTTTCAGCTGCAAGTAAACCAGGCAGGAGTGTTGGATTGTCCCCATGGCATGACCAAGAAGAGTGCCGGAAAATGCCCTGCGCTAGAGGGGGCTTAAGGCAATACTTGTCAAAGGCCCATGAGGATATAAAAGGTCTTTGGGGCACCTTGGTGGCACAGTCGGTTAAGCATCTTGGTTTCGGCTCAGGGCATGATCTCAAGGTTGTGAGATCGAGCCCCACGTCAGACTGTGTGCTCAGCGTGGAGTCTGCCTGAGTTCGCTCTCCCTCTGTCCCTTCCCCCTCTAGTGCTCTCTCTCTCTTGCTCTAAAATAGATAAGTAAATCTTAAATATAGATATATATAGATATCTATATATATGATCCTTGAGGATTCCAGGATGGCTCCTAAGAGCTACAGCAGTGGCTTGTCTTTTTTTTCCTACAAAATTTTATTCGTCATAGGAAATATTACTGAGAAGTTGCAAATCTACAGCAGATCCCAGCAAAGCTGCTCTGACTCAAAAGGGAGAAAAGGGGGAGTACAGGGGAGCCCACCAGACTTATCCATCCTGTGCCTCTCTCCTCTCTGCTGGCCCTATCATCCCTAGAGGAATCCCCCTGAAACTGGGATTCTTCAGACCACAACTCGAAAACCACTGATCTACAGAACTAATGTTGTGGGTGTGATTTCAAGAATTCTATCCCACCTTTCACTTCTGCGATATCCAGTTAATAATCTATGACCTAGCTTTCCATTACATCAAAGCAGAATCAGATCCAGGGTGTCACAGGACTGCTTGCCTTTTCCACGGGTACTTACTTCTGTCTTGCCAGGCAACTTTAATTTGTACTTCTATTCGGACAGAGCCAGCTGTGTGCGAATCCCTCCCATCCTATGTGGGATGGACCCTAACTACTCAGACAGGCTGAACTAACTGTCTAGATGAAATACAAAAGCCTCGGCTGCACTACTAGAAGGTGTGTCTGACAGAAACGAGTGCCCCAGGGGAGCAGTGTGGCGCCTCCTCCTGGCAGCCCAAGTGGTCCTGAGGACGTACCTTGGCAATGGTCATGGCCCTGATTTTCTCGATGTCGATCATGCAGTAGTGCCAAGACACCAGGCTCTTCATGTTGATGTACAGCTGGTTCCACAGAGCCAAGATGGCCTCGTAGTACTGCTCGATCCTAGACGGCACAAGGGGAAAGAAAACACGCTGGAGCCCGGCTTTCAAACCCTGACCCAAACAGGAAACCTGGCTGTGCTTACACATCGCATAGGAAACGACAACAAGAACGAACGGAGTAATGGGCAAATGGATATTTTTGTAAACACTCAACTTTTCAATGGATCTGGACTAAGTTACTTCCCCAAAAGTTCATTCTCTGTGATCTCCATTAGTAGAGATAATGCACTTTGGGTCAAAATATACACTTCTTTGTTCTCGTGTTGTTTGTCAGCAACTTTTTCATTGACAGAGGTCTAACACCATGCAGGATGACAGGGAGAAACCGGTCATGGGATGCTGATGGCTATTGTAGCTTGGAAGTGAGCTCATGGGCTAATTTTGCTACCCTCCCTATTCTGCATATGGCTGAGGATTTCCATGATAAAAGGTGGAAAATAATCTGAGGTGGACAACCTGTACAATGAATGCTCTACCTGCTTGTTGATGAGCAGGTATTAATATGAAGGGCATTTTATATTTGTGGCTACCTGCAAAATTACTGAAATTCTAAGAAGGGAAGAAGAATTTTGAAACAATGCCTTCAATGGTAGGAATTGCTTCCTCACAGGCATCTGGATCCAGGAGGCACAGAGAACTCCCACCAAAATCCAAAAAAGCAGGCCAATACCAAGACACATTGTAACGAAATTCGTAAAATATAGTGAGAAAGAAAAAATCTTAAAAAGCAGCAAGACAAAGAAGTTCTTAACTTACAAGGGAAAACCTGTAAGGCTAGCTGGAGATTTCTCAACAGAAACTTGGCAAGCCAGAAGGGAATGGCATGATACAGTCAAAGTGCTGAATGGGAAAAATCTGCAGCCAAGAATACTCTATCCCGTAAGGCTATCGTTCAGACTAGAAAGAGAGATAAAGAGTTTCCCAGACAAACAAAAACTAAAGGAGTTCATGACCACTAACCCAGCCCTGCAGGAAATATTAAAGGAGACTCTGTGTGCAAAGGAGAGACAAAAAGTGACAGAGACAAGAAAGGATCAGAGAACATCTCCAGAAACTATGACAAAACAAGTAATAAAATGGCAATAAATACATATCTATCAATAATTACTTTGACTGTAAATGGATTAAATGCTCCAATCAAAAGACACAGGTTGTCAGAACAGATAAAAAACAAGACCCATTTATATGCTTCCTACAAGAGACTCATGTTAGACTGAAAAACACCTGCAAACCGAAAGTGAGGAGGTGGAGAAACATTTATTATGCAAATAAAAACATTTATTATGCAAATTTCAAAAGAAAGTCAAAGTAGCAATGCTTATATGGGACAAACTAGACTCTTTTGTTCTTGTATTATTTTTATCCTGCTTTATCCTAGGGTCATAAGGTCCTCATGGAATGATTTTGAATCTGTTTTCTCCATTCCATTATTTGTATGATCTTGATAAATATTGCCATTAATTATATTTTTTAAATGTTTGGTAGAATTCACCCATGAAACCATGTAGTCTAGAACTCTTCTGTGCCAGGAGAGTTTTAATTCCTAATTCAACTTTCTTTCTTGTTATTGGTCTAAGAAGATTTCCTACTACTTGGATTCAAGATTCATGATTCACTCTTGGTAACTTGTGCATTTTTAGGAATTATCTGGGTTTTTCCCCCCTAAGTTATCTGATTTATTAATATATAATTCTTTACAGTAACGTGTTATCACACTACATATTTCTGTGGTTAATTTTTGTACTGTTTTCTCTTCCATTTCTCATTTTGATTTTTGAGCCTTCTCTCTTTTTCCCCCCTTAGCTAATGTAGTTAAAGTACTGCTAATTTTTTTACTCTTTTTGGAAAAACTGATCATTGCTTTCAATATTATGTTATTGTTTATTTTAGTCTCTAATTATTTCTGATTTTTCTTTGTTCTTTCCTTCCTCTACTTTCAGTTAAGTTTCTTCTTTTTCTAGTTCCCTGTGCTATAATGTTGTTTATTTGAACTTTTTTTCTTAGTACCAGCATTTATATTTTACTATTATGTCTGCTTGTACTGCATCCCATAGGTTTTGGAATATTGTGGGATTTTTTTCCTTTTGTTTTGAGACATTTTGATTTTCTGTTTGATTTCTTATTTGGCCCACTGCTTGGGCAATAGTGTGTTGTTATATTTACATATTAAATATTCAATATTAACAAAAAAGAATTGTTTCCTCCAGCCCCCATACACAGTCAGACATTCTCTTTGACCTTCCAATAAAAATTATAGTGTCTTCAATATAAAGTTGTATGACAACGTAAGGGGACCTTCCTAAGGCTCCTTTTTTTTCAAGGGAGGGGATTTTCATGAAAAGGGACATCTGTGTTTCTCGTACAAAGCATTTGCCTCATTTTTCCACACATTCATTCACACTGTGGCTACTAGAAACTTCAACTTACTTGCACGAAAGGTCTACGGCCAGAGGGTTTGGAGGAGGGATAATCAGACCAACGGAAGGGACGAGCATGTCCACGCCTCCGGGACCCGTCACATACCACTTGCTGCGCTCATTGTTGTCCTTCAGGATGCACTCATCCCCTTTGTGCACGATTTTCTGTAAGGCAAGCAGCCCCATGTTTTGGTTTTGCTCATGAGTACACATGGTTATCTTTTTTCTCAAAGAAAGAAATAGCGATAAAACTGTGCAAACCCTTTGAGCTTTTTTATCATTTTTCTTTATTCTATTTTATGTTTTTAAAATGGGCTCCATGCCCAGCATGGAGCCTAGCGTTGAACTCAACAACAGTGAGATTGAGACCCAGGCTGAAATCAAGGGTCGGACACTTAACTCACTAAGCCACCCAGGTGGCCCTTATTATTTTTCTTTAAATGAAGATGATCTTTATACATCCCCAAAATACTGATGCTTTAAATAATGCACAAGAGCCTAATCGGTGTATATGAAGTGATTTAGGTAAAGTAACTTTCCAAAGACAGCCTGGAGACTCCATTAATAAAGTGAGAAATCCTTTCGTAAAGCAAAAACTCACCCCATGGCTTTCCTATTTTTGTGAGTTCATATTTTACATATTAGATCTACTATGCAGGACTCACTTGTCTTATGCACTCGCTCTTAAAATTTAGAAGTAAAAAAAAGAAATTCTGGCATCAGGTCCCCAGAAAAACAACTTTCTAAATTAACTGCACTATCCAAACACCTTACTTTCTAAATTAACTCTGTAGCTTCTTGAAAGGGGTACACTTTGAATATGATAACTATCCTCACTGGTGAAATGTAACAAGCTTGATATTTATGTATTTCAATCTCTATTTCAATTTCTCCTCTCCATGCAAGTCCTTAAAACATTTCTTCCTGCCAGAATAAACTCCACGGTTTTACAACATTCATCTAAGCAACTGATCATATTTCTTAAGCCCTCCGTCATTTTTATAAGAAATCAGAGCTGTGGGAATTAACATAGATTATTAGTAAAACCAAGTCATCATTCCATATGGACGCTGTAGGTACCGCAGAGCCCGCAGAACTAATGTGCTCTATGACTGCAGAAATCTGCGATGACAGTAGTCACTTCACCTGCAGCATAATGGTCACATCTCTCGGTTCTTTTATGTCAGAAATTTAAACATCTTTCAAGAAACTTAAAGATTTTAGAATTTGAGATTTAAGGGGCAATCACAGATAAAGTTTTGCATATTAGAAGATGAGAAGTATTAACACTTAAAATGAATAGTCTAGGGGCGCCTGGATGGCTCAATTGGTTGAGCCTCTGCCTTAGGCTCAGGTCATGATCCTCGGGTCCTGGGACCAAGCCTCCCCCCACTGGTTAGGCTCCCTGCTCAGTGGGGAGTCTGTTTGTCCCCTCTCTCTGCCCCTCCTCCCGCTCCTGCTCCCTCTCTCTCTCTCTAAGAAAAAAATTAAATCTTTTCCAAAAAAAATTTTTTTTAATTAAAAATAAAATAGTACATAAATACCCGCCGTCCTCATTCTTGAAAACTCTGCTAGGACTCAGAAAAGAGCTGCTGCATTTCTACAGCTTGCTGCTTTGTGAATGAAAGCAAGGTATTTACTGCGCTGCTCACTGAAACCTGGATTAAACCCTGCTCCTTCCATTGGCAAAGCTCTCAGTGTAAAGAAAGGGAAAACTCGGGGTGCCTGGGTGGCTCAGTGGGTTAAAGCCTCTGCCTTCTGCTTGGGTCATGATCTCAGGGTCCTGGGATCGAGCCCCGTATTGGGTTCTCTGCTCAGCAGGGAGCCTGCTTCCCCCTCTCTCTGCCTGCCTCTCTGCCTGCTTGTGATCTCTCTCTCTGTGTCAAATAAATAAATCTTTAAAAAAAAAAAAAAAAAGAAAGGGAAAACTCGGACTTTGCTGCGAGTAACGGGGCCCACCTGGTCTTGTTTGTAGTCGCAGAGAGCCCTGAGAATAATGGGCTTGTTGCTCCTGTAGTCTGGGTTCCGTGGTTTCAGCTGCACGATCTTCTTGGACTTGTTTACCAGGTTCTGTACCTGACGCTTGTATTCGAGGATTTTCTCTCGTTCTTTCTGCAATTGCAAATAAGATCCTGTTTTCATCACACAGATACTCTGGGAATGTCAGAGAAGACCTTCAAGGGACATCAGCAGCTATGTTGATGTTGACATGGCAGATGAGATGTTGCTACAGTGAGTGGCATGAGCTCCAAAAAGCCACAAACTCCCCCATCTGCAGGGACTTTAGGGACCTTTCATAAGGAGCCACTTCGGAAGCCACAGAGCCATGAAGTGGGCAGGAAAGAACGTCACTGTGTGAAAAGCCTATGTGGATAGAGTTTGAAGAATGCTTTTTCCCAAAGGAACTTTCCCCGTCACGTGATCAGTATTCTGTTTTTGTTTGGCGATGATACCTCCAGCTCCTTGATCTGGTCCAGCAGGCGCTGCAGAGGCATCTTCTTATCACAGGGGTATTTCTTTCTGATGGAGTCCTGAAGGCCCTTCAGGTAGGCTTCAGTTGACTGGGCCTCTTCAAAAAACTGTTAAAGATGAGCATGATCGCGGGTTCATGAAAAGGCACTCAGTAAGCAGCAGCATCTAGTATTTCCAGGTCAAGGACTACCTTCCCGAGTCTAGTTAACAGGTGGCTAAAGAAACGATATTAACTCATGGGACAGTAAGGAACATCCGACCAATGGCTGCCCAGCTCACCAATCTATGCTCCTCTCAACTGAAAGCCAATACATGGTATTTGTAAAATATTTCGAAGGTTGTTTTCAGTGCTTTCAAAAAATACATTAAAAAAAATAAGGTATCAGGATCTAAACGACAATTAAACTGTGACTAAGCGTAAAAACCTGAAAGTAGGCAGCATTTTCTTTGAGGTGAACATCAATGCACTTGGTGATCTGAAGAATCCAGCTCCACTGCGTCTGAAGAGTATCCATATAGGCCTGAAGCAAGAAAACATCCGCCGTCACATCACCACTCAGGCACATAAGGACAGCCGTCCTTTTACAGGTATGTGAGCCCCAGTGAAACTACAAAACATTTCTTTATCGAACACCAACTCAAGCAAACGTTTTTCTAAAGTGTGAAAACAGAATTTCCCAATAGGGAATTCATGGTATGGTAGCGATTAAACTTTAAAATCCGTTTTAGCAAATAGATACCATTAGGGGCATTGGTGAAAATACTTGCCTAAATGGCATAGCTACTGACCAATCAGAATTAGAGCAGACACGAGAGGCAGATCTGTCACAGGGTCGTTCTGCGGCACTCTGTCCCTATACGGCTGCTAGACGGCGGGCACGTCGTCCAAGGAGCCCACGCAGAGGGCTTGAGGGTCTTAAGGCAGTGACTCTCACCAACTGATAGGAAAACACTTCGTTTTTTACTTTAACGACCAGTATGGCCATGTCAGTTGATGTCATACCAGCTAATGGCAGCCTTGGTCACCACCCACAGATGGTAGCTTAGGTAGGGCAGAGGTCAGCAAGCCACAGCCCAAGGGCCACATACGGCCCACTGCTGGCGTTTATAAATAAAGTTTTATTGGACCACAGCCATGCTCATTCACTTACAAATTGTTATGGTTGCTTTCACACTAAAATGACAGAGTTTAGTAATTTCAACAGAAACCAAATGGTCTGCAAACCTAAAATGTGTATTATTTGGCGCATTCCAGAAAAGCTTGCTGACCACCAGCCTAGGGTATTGATCCCAAAATATAGAAAATAAACTCGTCGTGACTTTAGGATAGATAAGAATCATTCATCTAAATAGTCTTTACCAAAAGCTCCCCTTTTTGCTCTAATAAAAAATATAAATCTCATGAAGCCTACCTCGATTTTGTCTGAAGCCGGATGCTGATTGAGGACAAGTTGGTCACTTTCTTGTTTAAGCTTATTGAGCTCTTTTTCCTTAACCTCCAGTTGACTCATGCGTATCTGGAAATGAAAGAAAAGCCAATCCTTCAGAGCAAGTCCCCATTCGCCTTCCAGCACTTCCGCCATATTTAAGGGAAGTTAGAACACAAAACTGCCTTGTGGAAATAAACAGCATCAAAGAATCGTGTTATGGCTTTCTCAAGATTCATAGCCTTTTTAAGACCGAAAAGAATGTCTGAGGTCATCCAGTACGTGGCAGAGGCCACACTGGTGACATTTCTTGCCCAAACCTACACAGGTAAAGTAGGTAAAGGGACAGTGATTACTAATGCTGGGATTTTCTAATTCTAGGTTTTAATCCCCCATCCTACTGTGCTACACACACTCTGGGATATGGGAATGCCTAATGACCCTATCTACTGGCTCCCAGGATGGTAAGCAATGCATTGCCTCTCTAAGAGTCCCCAAAAAGCTTCTGGAAAGGCATGGCTCTCCGGGACCACTTCAACAGAAGCTGGATTACAAGTAGCTGATGAAGTTACTGCAAGGCCATCCATCCCCATGTCGGGGCCCCCCCCAGGCAAGAGCCCCTCGTCTGCCACCGGGAGAGGCGGGCTTACGGAGAAGGCTTCCTGCTTCTGGGCGATGTTGGTGTTGCGGTCGCTCCAGTCGTAGAGAAGCTCCTCCTCCTCGCAGTCATTGATCCACATGATCTCCCGGGACGTGGCCTGGATGATGTTCTGCAGCTGTCGCAGGTGATCCATCCTCTCAAAGGACGCTTTCTGCACAGGAAGTTCAAAGGCAGCGTTAGGATAACAGTAGGCACGTTAATGGTGTTCTCTGCAGGTTCCAGAGACAGGTCTGTGTGGTCCCTATTGCCAAAATAATTAAATAATTAATTAGTTAAATCACATGAATCAATAAAATGTTCACTGACCACCAAGTATGTAAAAAAGACCCATCCGAACTTCTGATGAACAGGGGAGCAATTTTAGATTCATTGGAAGAGCCTAATTCAGGAGGGTCTTGATCCAGGCATGGAGGTCTGGCTTCAATAATAAGTTTCAGAGGACAAAGGGAAAATTCGAATCTTAAAAAAAGATAAACCAAGCTTCTCCTGCCCTCTTCCGCACTCCCAAAATTCAAGGCACCGTCAGGCACAGCCAGATCTAACAGGACCCTTGTGTCACTGCAAGCTATGCCGGGGCACCTGGATGGCTGCGTCAGTTGAGCATCCCACTCTTGATTTCAGCTGGGGTCATGATCTTGGGGTTCTGGGATCAAGTCCCACATCAGACTCTGCACTCAGCAGGGAGTCCGCTTGAGGCTTCTCTCTCTCTCTCCCCCGCCC
This sequence comes from Nasua narica, assembly GCA_028533885.1. Lineage (NCBI taxonomy): Eukaryota > Metazoa > Chordata > Mammalia > Carnivora > Procyonidae > Nasua > Nasua narica. The sequence continues at coordinate 113,387,278 of CM052802.1, read as the reverse complement.
CGCCTTTCCCCTGACCCATGCGCGCGCTCTCTCTCTCCTTAAAAAAATTAATCAATATTTAAAATAAATACATAAATACAAAGGATCACTACCAACTACATACTGTACATACTGAAAAGGTGAAGGTGACACAAATAGGCAAAAAAAAAAAAAAAAAAA
>CM052802.1:113310084-113386619 GCA_028533885.1 Nasua narica | reverse complement strand
AAAAAAAAAAAAAGGCTGTACAACTAAAACTACTCCAAGTACCAGGTCGGCTTTGATCTTGTCCAGCTGCCAGCGGTAGTCCCCGATGGCGTTGTGGATGCTCCTGTGGCTGTTGATGTGCTGCTCCACCGAGGCCAGGTCCACGCCCCAGGCCACCATGTCCATCTCCGCCTGTCGGGGGAAAGACAGCGTGCCTTCATGCCCAGTGCTTTGCCCCTGACTGGCCCTACCGCCCCGCATCCGGGGTCGGAGCACCAAGGGATGTACATAGCGATATGTGTACGTCCATAGCGGACGTCCATTCCGATAAAACCGAAGATGTAAATGGTGAGTATTTTCGAAACCAAAAATCATCATGCAAAGGCTCGGAATTCTCCAACAGAGAACGGGGCTGGCCCAATACTTCCCACAATCTGAACCCCAGCTAAACATGGCTGAGGAGAGATGATGCAGGAATGAGATCCTTGAAAGCTAGATCATGTCCTCTAAGACAAAAAAAAAAATCTACCTGTATACAAGTGGGGTGTGTGTCTTTGTATGCGTGTAATAGGTGTGCATATCTACGTATGACACATTAGAAATCACTGATAGAAGTTTCTATGATCAGTCATTCTCAACTGAGATAGTTCATTAAGCTCAGTCATGTACTATGTCCCAAGCTAAACAGCAGACCTAAATGTATTTTTCATTGTTTATTCCTTTAAATTGCTTTGATTCCTGTAATTGTCAGCTCTTTAAATTCGGTGTTTACCATTACCTTTCAGGATGCCCAACTCCCTATAGCTCATTTCAAAAAGAAGTTACTACAGAGCATACGCAAAGCTCATTTCCATTAACGTCGGCAATATTAAGATGGTGGGTTTATGTGAGCTCTTTAGAAATTAAATCTGTCCCTTTCTAATTTGAGTCCCCGGTACTTGGAACTTAAGAACGCCCCATAAGGGGCGCCTGGGTGGCTCAGTGGGTTAAAGCCTCTGCCTTCGGCTCAGGTCATGATCTCAGGGTCCTGGGATTGAGCCCCGCATTGGGCTCTCTGTTCGGCAGGGAGCCTGCTTCCCCTCTCTCTCTCTGCCTCTCTGCCTACGTGTGATCTCTCTCTCTCTGCGTCAAATAAATAAATAAATAAATAATCTTAAAAAAAAAAAAAAGAAGAACGCCCCATAACAAGAATCAAGCATTCTATTCCACAAGCCTATCACCTCATCTGTCTTCTGCCTGAGCACATGTAAATTTCCAAATCGCCTGTGTCATCTCTTAGACATGCCAAGGGCAAACATTCCAGTCCAGTATTGTGGTGAGAACATAACACACATTGTTCGAAGCCGCATCCATGTCCTAATACACTTGGCAAGCCTTCAGAGAGGGGAGCCATTTCAGCCAGACTGCCCAAAGTTACCGAGGACTTTGACTTTGCTCTCCCTGGGCTCCCTTGGGCTTTAAAGCTGAAACGGGTGAGTGCACTTGGGAAGCTAATGAGATGACCAGGCTCCCGCACCCGCCCCCATTACCAGCGCAGGTGTGCGGTGCGGTATCTGACCCGTCCATCAGCAGAAACACAAATCAGAGAAACACAACAAAAGCCTGGCACAGGAGATGTGTGACTGCCTCCTGATCATGGCGAGAGACACTGCTCCCTTATCAGCTGGTCAGGCCTGCAGCTCAGTCCCTGGGGGAGTGAGAAAGAATGCGGGCTATGCTTGGGGAGGAAGGACAAGAGGGAAAGGGCCCCAGAGAATCCTAGAGCAAAGGGGCAGGAAGTGATGAAACAACTTTTAGTTCCCTGGAAACCCTGGGGGCCTGCTGACCTGAAGTGCACCACTCAGCTCATCGATTGCACCTATTAAAAAACCGCTCCCCTACCGCGACACAAAACTGAGTCCACGAGAGGATGCCAATTCCCGAAACTTTAAAAATGCTGAGCCTTCACGACAAGGGAGTCTCACAAAGCTACACCCGACACGAATGCAGAAAACGCCCAATTATGAGCTGCCCTTTCATGTAACTGTCATACTGACTAAGAAGAAATTAAGGGATCGGATGTTTCGTAAGTAATTTGGTTCAAAGGTTGTCTCACCTGACATCACACCCCAAGTAATTGAAGCCCCATCAGCTCTGCCAAGCCTTCTTTTTGGGGCTCAGCTCCTTCCCCAGGAACTGGAGCACCACCCGTCCCCCAGCCCAGCCCTACGTGAGTGGGACTTTATTTGCAGCTCAAACGGCAGTTAACCCCACACCGCTCTCGACAGAAATGTGGCGTGTGGGTGTACATGTCTTGTTTCCTTCAGTAACGTCCACTTTGCCAATTTCTGGCCACTCACTTTGCGGTATGGTGCCAATACACACAGAGAGCTCAAGAAAGGTTCAAAGATCAAAAGGGAATTTGAAAACCTGCAAATAGAGGACTCTAGTCTGGTTTCTGGGACTATAACCAACTTGTCTCTTCTACAAGCCCCACCGTCTGTGACGGTGTCGCGTCCTCTTTATAACAAGTGGTAGGAAAGCTTAACCAACTAAATGGATGAACATGTAGACCCATAAACCCTCACCACTTAGGAAGGAACACGTCCCCCCAAATCTCAAGTGGTCGAGAAACTTGAGAACCGCTGCTCAACTGCGCCGGCAACAGGCAATAAGACCAATGCCTCTTACAGCCACGAACACGTGGCCTCACAAACGACGTGTGTCCGACTTATCAATCCAACACAACCACCTTCTCCAGAGAAGGAGGGTTCATTCGCATGCGGCTTTCAGGATACCACTCCCGGCGACGGGATTATGGCATAGTCCTAATGCCACCTGTTCATTAAAGGGCACAATGACCACATAAAACAACAAAACAATAATTATCAGGGAAAACACTTTGTAGAAACTGCAGTGGCGGGGAAAGGCTCAGCATATACTTGGGTCGCCATTATTCGCTCTCCTCCCACACCCGTGACGTACCGATTGCCCAAGAACAACTGATACCTCCAAAATATAAGGTAAGCAACTGAGGAGCCCAAACCAGAATATCCGGTTTTACTGGGTTTCCAGCTCCTCCGATTTACCATTTTAAACAAACCTCCACCACATTTGAAGTACCTAGCAGTAACACAGATGAGGTCACTCACCATTCAGATAGAACAATGAGGTGTTTAAGCGCATAAACGCCGACACATTCTCAGGTTGTGAATGGTGGGAGCTAGATACTCAAAATCTACTAATTAAATCATACCTGTTCAGTGTTACCTGTGCGAGAAGTTTGGGCCAGAAAATAATGAGGCTCTTTCCCCAAGCCACAAGAGAAAGGAAAAAAAAAACTGTCCGAAGTTGGATTTATTTCAAAATAGAAGCCTTCAATTTCAATTGTACGTGAGGCGGGGCACCTGGGTGGCTCAGTCGGTTAGGCGTCTGACTCTTGATTCTGGCTCAGGTCATGATCTCAGGGTTGTGAGATTCCCCACATCGGGCTCCACAATGGGCTCCAAACTGGGTATGGAGCCTGTGTAGGATTCTCAATCTCTCTCTCTCTCTTTCTCTATCTCCCCCACCTACTCATGAGTGTGCACCGCTCTCTCTCTCTAAAAAATAAAAATAATAAAAATAAATTATATATGAAGAAAATATGGAAAATAGCCAGTTTCTGCTGCCGGCTGAAATCCCAGACCATTCTGTGGCCAGCCCACGGGGGCTGACCCTGCCACGTTCCATACAGCTGACCCACTCAGGCTTGGAACATTCGAGAACAACCTCATCAGGAAGCCGCTTACCCTCTGCTGCCTCATCCACCCCAGACATTCGCTGGTGAGGCGCTTGGTGAATTCATCCCACCCAGAGCCACTCTGACAGGTGTAGCCGCCACCACCCTTGGAGCTGGCCCTTCGGACTCGAGGGACGCTGATGGCTTTATAAAGGGCTCGCATCTGCTCCTGGAGCTGTAGCAGTCTGAAAATAAAGAAAAAACAATCACACTTGCAGGAAAACAGCCTATAACCCCGTGTTCTGGGCAAATGTCCCCCTTTCTGAGTCTCCTTCGTTGCCAAGATGGAGATCGCAAATGTTTGACTTGGAAAATTCTTTACCCCCTGGCTTGAATCTCCATCACGTACCAAAAAACCCCTCAATATTATTATGCTCAGAGCCTGAAACGCCACAGAAAGTGTAGCTGGCTTTGCCTACCCTGGTAGCACCCTCTTGCTTTCCCTCTAAATTTCACCCTGGGAATGTGCCTCATCACCTGGGCCCCAGGTACCACTACAGCAAAATCAAGACTACCCGTCTCTGCTTTAAACTGCTTTTCCAGCTCTACAAGTCTCGTTGTACATGTTGTACCCATGAAATTGAGCTTGACTCGGTATTGGACTCTTGAAGGTCAAATGCTGTGCCGAAGGCCTTTGCTGCTCCCGAAATGGAGGTGCAGCGAACATCGCAGAACAAACTCAACCCTTCAACACAAGCCTGCTCCTTTGGGTGGGTCTGTCTGATTCTTTTCAGGAGCCACAGGAGAAGGAGGCAGTGATTCCAGGCAATTTATACCCAGTGGCTATGAAATACCAAGTGAGGTGAGCCCTCCCCCTGGAATAGCCTCGCTCCCTTCAAGGGAACACCGGGCGGTGGGATCGAGCGAAAGTGGGCGTATGACATTCTTCGGGAGGCCCGCCTGCATTTGGGCTCTGGGGTAAAGGCAGTACCTTTTCTGATAAGCGTCACAAGGCTGGCCCATCTGTCTCATCTCTCTGATCAAGCTGTCGGTAATTTCCATCTGATCGTTGGCCTGGGCAAAACACTCGTCCAGTTCTCTGCTCCGAGCCAGCTGTATTCCATCTCCGTATTTCAGTTCCTAGAGAAAAGAACTCACATGAAGGACGCATGCGGGGAGAATGCTTCACCGGAGCTAAAATGCTGGGGAGAAAAGCTTCGCTTGTGTTCATGGCAGCCAAAGTTTCTGCTGCGAACTTAACAAACAGTGTAAGTTTCCATTTTGCGTGGGACTGCAGAGAATTCCTACCTGGAAATTACCTTATTAGTTTGAGAGAGGCAGGTAAATGGAAGAAGATGCATGAAGCGAAATTTGTGGGCTGTATTTTAAATTTTTATTAGGCTTTTAAAAGTGTGTTTATGGAACACTGACCTTTCCCTTTCTTCATTGTGTTAAATGCTATCTTTCATATTTACAAAGAACATTCAGCCAAGGGGAACTTCACTGGGGTAAGAACACGGTACTATTATGCTGGATAAGGTCTTTTACACACAAACTGAGATTTTCCTCCGTCTTACAGGAACATGGCTTTTCCGTCCTTAAAAAGGAAGCTATCGAATTCTTTGTCTTGGGCCAATCAATCTCCTGCTTCTGATGACGCAGGACCCTTATGTGAGATGGCGCCTTTGAGGGAGCTGGGTGTTGGGCACACGAGAGTGCTCTGTACCATTTTTACAACTTGATGGGAGTCCATCATTATTTTCAAATTAAAAATTTATTTTAGAAAAGGAAACCATCCTCTTTTCCCATGCAAAAGCCTGCTGCCGCGGGGCCATATAGAAGCTTTCCCTAGAATTTTTACATTTGCTGCTTTAATCGGGCTTCAGCCAAATGAACCTTCTTTCTCTTAACAGAAATGGTAGCAAATACACCACATTTCCTTGACATTATTACACTTCTGTGCATATAAGTAAAAATATACTGAGAACGTGATGCCGTGTAAACTTTGGGAACCACACGTGAAACGTTCCCATAGCCATTCCACATCATGTCCAGGTCTGGGGCGTGTACGTGTTCAGTGCTGAGTCGCTAGACGCTCCCGGTTTGCTCCAGGTAAAGGGATCGCGGCTCTGTGACAAGGACTGCATTGCACATGAGAGACTTGAGACGACCCGAACTAGCGCCAAGCTAGTTTGCTGAGCCCTAAATATCCTTGTACACAGACTAAAGTGAAGTTATTTTTCTAACTGGGTAAAATAGACCAGAATCCACCCAAATCTCTAAAATTGAGAAATTAGAACATTAAGATACCCTCCAAACAGAACCCTGAAAATTCACTTGGTTAAAATCCCTCTTGATATTTATTTAACAGAGGTACTTTGTGATGGGCCAGATTCCAGGTCTAATCCGCACATGAATGTCTGTGTCGGGGAGACTGGAACTCAGTCCTTGGTGGGGACATGCAATAAATCAGGGGAGGGAGAGGGAGAGGTCTACCGGCCCCACCATTCTCTAGTCTGGTTTTAGCAAATTCGAATGCTAGCTACAGTGTTTCAAAATAAAAACTTTACAACATCCCAGTCTGGGATTTCTAAGCCTGTTTCAATGAGAACCTAAGCTAATATCCAGAAATATCAGGAGGCTTTTGTAAATGCTACCATTTTCCTCAATTTTCAATTGCATATCTTTTCTTTTCTTTCTTTCTTTTTTCTTTCTTTTCTTTCTTTTTCTCTCTCTCTCTTTTCCTTCCTTCCTTCTTTCCTTCCTTCCTTCTTTCCTGTTTCTCAAATAGAATTGCTCTCACAATATGGTAATTTTTCCTGAAGAAAAAAACCAACTTCTTAAACTGACGCTGTACAACTCAATCCCGCGACATACACATGTCGGGTTGCATTTCTAGGAAGAGAAAGCGTTACAATAACCACACAAATAATAATAAGGCAGGGGTTGTTGCAAATCCGAAAGGGTGGCCATCTGTGTAGTGCAAACATTTGCTGGGGGAAAACCTGGGCGAGTACTGGTTGCCACTGTTAAACCAACATTACCAGGAGGTTGAAGAAGATACACATCCCTCTCTAGTCCGTTTTGAAAAAGATAATCTCTAAACCCTAAGTATGCGAAGGAGGGTGGGGAGTGAGGAAGCACGGGTTGGGAGGACAAGGCGGCGCTAAGTGGAAAGAAAGCAAGCGGAGGCTAAGGGAGCGGGACCACAGGACCGCGGGACCCGGGAGCTCACCGGCTGCACGATCAGCTCTGCCCGCATCAGGCAATCCGAGCAGTTCTGCAGAAGTTCCTGGATGGTATTCTGGTTCTGGTGCCTGGACATCGTACCTGTTTGACTGATGAAGCAAACACAAAAAAGCAGGCATGATTTTTTTCTTCCTGTCTCGAAATAATTTCAAACTTTCAGAAAAGTTGCCAAAAATGCCACAAAAACACTCCCGTAGACCCTTCACCCAGATTCCCTAATTGCTAACATATTTCCTTTATCCCCCTCTTCCCCTCTGTGTGTGTGTATTTACCTATGATACACACACTTGTCGGAACCTTTGGAAAATCGTCATAAGCTTTTATGCCAAAATAGTTTGGCGTGTGTCTCCTAAGAATAAAGACCTTTCAATTATATAACCACAGTACAATTATCAAAAATCAGGACATTTAAAACTGATTGAATATGATTTGCTAAGCTAGAGAACATTTTCCAATTTTACTAATTAGCCTAGTAGTAAAGCTTTTTTTTTTTTTTCCAGGTCTAAGATCCAACCCAGAAATAGTCCCTTGAGTTGAAAAAACACATTCCTAGAGGCTTATCTATCACCTTTCCCGCTTCACCCCACAATAATCCACAATGAGGATGATCTGCACAAGCCCCTCCAAGGGAAGACCTCAACGGATCAGACCCAGAGCACAAAAGTTTCACTGGCGAGTCTGGCTGAGGAAAACAGTAAGAGGCATGAGACGAGCTTATTCTAAAAAAAAATGTTTTCTGCAATCACAGTAAGACATGGTGTCAGGAAAGTGAAGGGAAATGTAAACAACTTTAATGCAAAAACAAGCCACTTTTCCTTTCAGGATGGCCCTGTGGAATATTTTTCTCTACAGTGACAATCACCCAAATGTACACCTCAAATGAAACACTCTTTTTTAAAGATTTTGTTTATTTGAGACAGTACAAGAGAGAATGAGCTGGGGAGAGGGGGCAGAGGGAGAGGGAGAAGCAGATTCCCTTGCTTGATCCCAGGACCCCGGGGTCATGACCTGAGCCAAAGGCAGATGCTTAACCGACAGAGCCACCCAGGTGTCCCCAAAACACTTTTCTGGTAGATGCATGGCAGAAACCTTAAAAGAAAGGTGGTGGCGTAGATGTACCAGATTTTAAAGAAAGAGATGGCAACAGTGTAATGCATTCCAGATGGAAATGAAAAGAACAAGGTATGATAAAAAGTCTTGCTTGTTAATTTGCCCAGATACATTATATCACGGCACAGCCTCCTCTAGCCTAGTTTAAGAAAGATTAAAAGCACGTTGAATTATTGTTTAATGTCCGGGAAAAGGCCTCCCGAGTGCACTGCAAGAAGCCCGAGTCCCTTGCAGGGCCCCAGAGCCACGCAGGCCCCTTAGCCAGGGCCCGCCTGCACCTGCAGATAAAACTGCTCGATGCCTGTTTGATATATTCACTTTCTCCTACAGGTGTGTGTACCTGCGTGTGTGTGTGGGGGGGGAGTCTGTGTGTGCTATAAAGATTTGCTCTGTTTAATAAAAGGGGAGGGGGGAGTTGTAAAACGCAGGCTATACTATAACGCGCAGATAGGGTAAAATCTCAAGCCATTTCTCCCACGGCACCTGATTCCGCATCTTTTCACTCTGAGGGAAGCCCTGACTTTCCCTGCAGTTCTTTGCCATCCCTCCCTGCAAGCGAGGATCCTCAACAAGCCAGCACTAGCTGATGTATGGGGGTGAGGACCAAGCTCTCCCTGGGAACCACTCCGGGAGGCTCGTCCAGGCAGGCCTGGGCAGAGCGCCGCCCGGAGGGCCCACCCATCAAAACCGGCACGCCCCACCCCTCACCCCCCATGAATGCAGCCTTCTCTTCCTTCCACGAAGAATTATACAGGAAATCTGGCACGTTACATCGCTGAGATGTAAACAGGACTCCATCAGTTGTCAAAACTTGTGCAAAATTCCAATCGCCTTAGAATCACAGGAAAGAAATTCAAGAGACAAAGGGGAAAAAATTGGGAAATATAGAAAGTTCATTTAGAACCCTCGGATGGATAAGGAATTAGGAAGGTCCTGTGTAATTATCTTTGTTTTCTTTCTTGATCAGGGATGAGAGTACCTTTGTTCAGAAGCATTTAGTGAGCATTTTCAGCAATCCGGTGCACAGAGTGCTTCCCATAAAGAAAGTCGGTCCCCAGCATGTAAATGAAAGGGCTATCTCTTAGGGCAATGGAAAGTCAGAGTCCCTTAAAAGACTTACTAACTTGTGCTGTTACAAAAAGTATCACAAACTGAGCTGAAAGACGGAGCCGATAAGGGAAACGGGGTGAAGAGTATATGGAAACTCTCTACTAGCTTTGCAACTTTTCTCTAACTGTGAAATTATTCCAAAATAAAAACGTATTTTTAAAAAGGCAGGGAGGCCAACTGAGCTGTGAATGAATGGACCACAGGGTACATACAAGCCTTTGAAGAGCGAGTTTATGATGCTGTATTTTAAATTCACTTGACAACAAAATAAAAAACTCACCAGCTTCTTTGAAACCAACTATTAGTTACACGACACAGAAACGAACTGTATCCAGCAAAAAAGGAGATAAGGAAGTTAAATGTTGGCTTAAAATACTGGTGGGCTTTCTACATTTTTTTTGGCTCCCTCCTCCTTTTAGAAGACATTCATCCGGAGAGCGGTGGACATCTCTATAAATTTAGAAGCCATCTCAACTGCTTCCTCTTCCTGCCATACATCTGAACTTAAAACAAAACAAAACAAAACAAAAAACAGGTAACATCATGCTGCTGACAATTCTCAAAAAAATTCTTCATGCTTCACTAAAGGACCTCCCTATGTTCACCACACATGCCCCTCATAGCCCCTAAAACCCTATACGTGTCGCTTGGCAATTAAGTGAATAGATTAACGACTCTACAGGAAAGGGAAATGCACGAAAATCCAATCTTTTTAAGGGTCCACAGAAAAGGAAAAGCTAAGTGTTAGAACAATGTAATGGGGACTCTTTGGCCTTGCTGTCTGTCTATAGGAAATATGACCTAATTAACCAAATTCGAACTGACACACAACTTCTCAAGACTTCGCCTGACTCTTAAGGCGAGACCTACGCACCCCCTCTGTAAGACTCTCACTTGGGTCTGAGGTGAGGCCGAGAACAACCTTGGGAAACAGAGCTCGGTGAGAAAGGGCACTGGGTGTCAACTAAATAAATAAAATCTTTAAAAAAAAATCAGAAATGTCTAGACCTGGATTTTCTCATCTGTTAGGCAAGATGATACCTAAGATTTCTTTAGCTTGCTCTTCTGTAACTCTATTTCATGAAACAACCGAACAAACTCCCTCCTACTGAGAATAATATAAAAGTCTATTCTGTCTCGTGGCAGTGGAGTTTGCTCTTCAGTTCACACAGGGACTGGGAAAATGCAAGATTCTATCATAGGTGAAGAAATAATTTTTTAAATAAATGTACTGATTTAACAAGCGTAAAAAGATTTTTTTAAAAAATCCCTGGCCTCAAAGAACTTTTCAGTACTGGTACGTGTAGGTGTTGGGGTGCAGAGGTTTTATTATTTTATTTTTTTAAAAAAATTTATTTATTTATTTGACAGAGAGACAGATCACAAGTAGGCAGAGAGGCAGAGCGAGGGGGATGCAGGCTCCCTGCTGAGCAGAGAGCCGGATGTGGGGCTCGATTCCAGGACCCTGAGATCATGACCTGAGCTGAAGGCAGAGGCTTTAACCTACTGAACCACCCAGGTGCCCCAAGGGGTACAGAGATTTTAAACCATGGTGGGAATTGAACTAACAAGCTCAAAGTTCACATTTTAAATCCCATTTCAGTAAGCCAGTGACATGAAAGATAAAAGATGTCATGTGAAGAAGAAAAAAAAAAAGGCCCACAAGAAAACAAAACTCACTTGGATCACAGCAATCAAAAAATATTGACTTCTACCCCCCTCAAAATTGACTTCTAAACTAAAATTAATAGCTGTCCTTGAAAAAATCACATTTGTCCTCAAAAGCTTTTAACTTTTCTGAAATTCTGGTCTTTATCTTCAAACTTACAAGGGCAACCAATTCATTCCACAAAGAACAAGCCTGCACAAACATTTAAAAGAAAAACTCATTCTGAAACTTGTTTAAACAAGTAGTGTTTCAAACAGTTTACAGAAAGATACCTTCAACAATGGCTAAAAGGAAAACGCGTTCTGGATTTTAATCCAAATTTTAAGGACAAAGCACACAAATATGTGAACAATATTAGAGAGCTATGCTTTATTTTACTACTGACGAATAACATTCTTTTCTTAAAAAAAAATAAGACTTCGGAATTAGCTGTTTTAAGACATTAGCTTAACACTTACTGCCAAGAATATTATGGGACAAAAACACAAGGCAAATATTTTGAACAGAGGCATTCAGCATTACAAGGTAATTTTTTTAAATATTTACTTTTTGTTTTTAAAAGTCATTTTGTAATAATCTATGCTGTTCATTACACATGGGGCCCATGCCAAAGAATTCTGGATTTCTTTTTGTGGATATACTTTCCTATTGTATTCCTTCTTTTCTTCCTTATTCTCTCTCCCTTCCTCTCTCTCCCTCTCTCTCTCTCTCTGCCACCATCCTTATCTCTTGCCTTTCTTCTGTTCGTTCCATCAACCTAGGGTCCTGAACGGGTACCAGAAATGGCATTTGATGTATCTTTACATATTCAGTATTGGTTGGAAATTACAATTGTGTGATGCATTCATAGTGATCTTAGAGCCTATTTGCTTAGCTCTTTACAGTTTTCAAAGCAATTCAACATATACCATTTTGAGTTTCTTTAAAGGATCTTAAAAGCGGAAAAAGTGATCTTTTTACTTTTTCACTGAAGGACGATATCATACCCGCAAGACACCGCATCGGTCGAAATGTCACGTATCCATCCTTTGGAAGTCACAGACCCGATTCTGCTTGCCCTGGAGCTCCTACGTTCCCACCTCTGCCCTTACTCTGCACTAGTTATTTACACACCTGTCTACCCCAGTCCTGGAGAGCAAAGTCCTACATCTTAGTCACCTCCATGCACTTAACAAGCCTGTTTTGCACACAGAAGGTACTTAATGCATGTTTGTTTGGTTTAGTAAAGGAGAAGAAAAACAAAGGTAAGTAAAAGACTGATCGGAGGATATGACCACCATCTCATTACCCTGATTTCCAAAGCCAAGTCAGGCAGCGCACGTGTCCGGGCCCCTAGCCCGCCCGCATTCCCACCCCAACAATGTGCCAAAAGGGTTTTTTTCCTATAAATTTTAGAAAGGGGGCCTTCTCCAAGCCTTCATTTTGTCCTCACCCAGGAGCTTTGGAAGCAGTCTCTAATAAAAGCTCCACTTCCTTACTGTTTTATTATTCTCACACTGTTTTCGGTGGGTCAGAGCATCGTGGGGCGAGCGGATGACAAACCATTAAGTTCATGAGCACTCTGAGGTCGGTAGACCAAGAGTCCGTTCCCTGCTCAGCCACTTCTGCCTGTACAGCCTGTCCCTTTGAGCGAATGCCTTACAATCGCCGTTCCTGGAGTTTCTGCATCTGTAACCCGCAGGAACACACCCACCTCCCGGGGCTGATGCGATGCTTAAAAGAAGCCAGGAAGGTAGGAACATACCCCACACACCCAGTCCTCACTGCTGCTGCTGCTAGGATAGGATTCTCAGATTTCAGGGTTTTGTTTTGTTTGCGTTTTGTGCTTTTGTCTCAGTGCATAATTTTGAGGTTTGCCCAAGGATATTTTCCATCGAATTGGGATAGGGTGAGAAGCAAAAACAAAAACAAAAAAACCAAAACATGAAAAAGAAGAAATGGATTAGGTATTAAGTGGGAGGCATTTCGGAGGTTCCCAAAATTATTACAAGACCTGAAAATCAAAGTTTGAGATGACTCAAAGAAAGTGACACATTTTAACAGCACAAAACTTACTAAAGAGATAAGAAAATTGAGAAAAAGATGCCCTCTTTTCTTCATTAAGTGGGGATGACATATGAATATTTGGTCCTTACAAACTTAATGCCATAATAAGGATTTCTTTTTTTTTTTTAAGATTTTATTTATTTGGCAGAGAGAAAGAGATCACAAGTAGGCAGAGAGGCAGGCAGAGAGAAGGGGGAAGCAGGTCTCTGCTGAGCAGAGAGCCCGATGCGGGGCTCGATCCCAGGACCCTGAGATCATGACCTGAGCCGAAGGCAGAGGCTTAACCACTGAGCCACCCAGGCCCCCATAATAAGGATTTCTATTTTGAATCATTCCCCTATGAGAAACCTCCCATTCACTCTGAGGCAAAAAAAAAAAAAAAAAAAAATCATTTACAGGTTATCTGGTTATTCCTCAAGATGTCAGCTCCTTTTTAACTTTTTTCAGGTGCCAGATGAAGCAAGGGATGTTATGTTTGCATGTCAAAAAAATTTCATTCCAGGGACACCTGGCTGGCTCAGTTGGAAGAGCATGCAACTCTTGATCTTAGGGGTTGTGAGTTCGAGCCCCATGTTGGGTATAGAGATCACTAAATAAGCTTTAAAAAACAAATAAGTAAAAATTTTTCAATGTAATTCCAAGCAAGAACCTAAAATCTATTTGCTAAAGCATCATCATTTTCACGAAATGTAGATTTCTACCTTTGCGAGGTCCTCGCAGGTCCTGGACCCATTCGGTCCCAGGTGTGGGGCAATACGATGTAAACGGTTGGGCTGCACTAACATTTTCCAGGACGCTGCCCCACAGGAGAGGCCCACTGAGTCTTGGGGTCTGTGGGGCGGTGCCTTCAATATCAGAACCACACCTACCCTTTCCCACTGAGTGCAGGACAGAGAAAGAGAAAAGCGAAGGGTGGGGCAGTGCCTTAAGCATCATGGCCTCCAGACTGAAGCACTCCTTCTAGAACCTCCCCATCTGGAAAGACTGGTTGGCTGAGGGTTGAGTTAGACTCCCGAAGTCACACCCAAGCCCGCCTCTGCTCCACCCTGGGTAGTCAGCTCTGAGCCATCAGGGCCATCAGCAGATTTTTTTCTCTTTCCCAGGACATTTCAGTCGCCTGAACAACGATGAAATTATGCCCATATTTAGAGGACAAAGTTAACTGCTGTTGAAAGCTGTTTAGTAGAGCTGACTCTACTCCGTAGAGTTGGCTGAACACAGCATCGTACTGTGTGTCTTCCCCGAGCAGATGGAAAGTCTACTGGAGTAACAACAGAAGAATTACAATGGTTATGAAATAAGACTTTCACATGAACGCAACAGGTTAAAAGAGTTTTAGCTACAAGAGTTTCCAAGTACAAAAGGTGACTTCTAATAGCCGAGGTTTGATCGGTTCTTGATCCACTGTGGGATCCTAGATTCGAGTGTAGCTCAACCACTCACTAGCTGGGTGACCTGGGCCAAGTCACAAAGTCACTACTTGAACCTCAGTTTACTATCTGTAAAATGGGAAGCTTGCGATAATGGACAGAAGATTCCTGGGACATCACAGGTGTTTGCCAGGTAATGGTAACCCTTATTAACCGCTGATCTGATATTTTTATAAAAGCTGGAACTTCCTCAAAGTTAATAACCAGGTCAAGGTTATCTGCCCTCGATTAAGCTAAACTGAATCTTACTTTGCAATCACTTCCCAGAAAAATATTTAGTAGATCCCTGCTGTGAGTCACCCGACTCCCAGCCTGTTTTCTCAGACTCTCCCCGGCCTCTCGCGTCCAGCTCTCCGTGGCGCCTGCCACTCCACCCGGCCACAACCACTTTCCTGTCGCATGGCCCGGCCACCACCTCAGTCAGACTTTCATCACCTCTCTCCTTCACTGTCCGATTGCTTCCTTAAGCCGACGCCCTCAGGACCCTGCACGTAGCTGCACAGAAACCGTCCTGCAGCTCACTAGCACGGTCTTCGTTCCCTGCTCTGTCAGTGGAGGACACCATCCCTTGGCTTCCGTGAAAACCTGCAATGGCTCCCCTCTGCCTGTGCACATTCCCCACCATGGAGTCAAGGTGTCCCGAGCTCTGGCCCCAACCTGCCCTTCCTCCTGATGTCTGACGCCTTCCCACTCAGAAAGGAGACTGCTCTACAGGCCTTGAATGTGCTCCTGGTTTTTCGTCTCCCAGACTTTTCTCATGCTCTTCTCTCCCCCGGCAATGCTCTTTGCCCACCCACCCTGACCAGCTGAAACACTCCCAAGTCTAAGTCAGCCCCGCTGTCTTTAGAAAATCTCCCACTAGTGCCTCCACTACGGACATTAGCTCTAGGAAGCCTTGGAGTCATTGATACCCTCCTGTCCATTATCCTTTTGTATTATGGTGCTTATTTTCCTTTAAAGAGCTATGTTCCTTTCAAGAAGTCTTTGTCATGGAAACAAATAAAAAAGAAGCCTTTGTATTTTCACCTTTGACTCTCCTTGATGCCTAACACACAGCACCTGTTCCGTATTTGCTGAATGAATGAATGAATGAATGGAACTGAGATACTTTCATTGTTTAAGTACAGGACTGTCCAGTCTACTACAAAAGATACACGGTCTAAAGGCTCAGGGGCAGAGGTGAGCACCCTTGGGTTCTCAAGCCAACTTCGCCACGAGTGGACTCGGGGATTTAGGGCAAGCCTTACTCTACTCATCTCCAAAGTGGAAGAAAGAGGCTTCTGTACATCTTTGCACTCTCCCCAGCTCTCAAATTCAAGGCAAAAGGACCCATGTATCTCTTGCTAAGAAAGAGGCTACTTTTTTTTTTTTTAGAAAGAGGCTCCTTTTTAAAAGATAGTTTAAAATGAACTTTATATCAAATAAGGTTCGCATGTATTTTGAACATGTGAACGAACATGTGAAATCACGAGCTCTGGAGAAAAGAAAGCATTAACTTTATGACCACATATTTCTGAAGCTTAACGACTATATTTGGCTTTTAATCCTCCAATAATATCCACACTTTGACCAATGAAATATACAACTGTGGGACTTTGTTACTTGGCCACCAAATTTCATTACATATTTGTTATTTCTTTTAACCACAGGAACAAGGCTAAATTGAAAGCCTATATTAAGAGAACACCCTAAACAAGCAAAATCCACAGTTCAAATTTTCAGAAATATACCTCTTACATCATCGAGCGCATAACATTTACCAAACTTTACAACACTAAATAAAGAAAAAGAAATGAAACTAGTTGTGATTCCATTCAGCCTACAATAAAGAAAACACAAAAGCTGGGTGGGCAGGGTAAGAGGGAGAACCACAAATGAGATAAGATACTGTCATAAGAACTGACAAGTGTTAGTAATATAAAGCACAGACACAGATAGATGTGTAAAAGTCATCTTAGAAAGAAAAAGAAGATTCAGGCTCTTTACAGACTCAAATTAGTTTATTTAGGGAAAGGTTAGATACAAACACCAATTATTTAAAATCTCGATTACTTAAAAAAATAATCACTCGGACAATAAAGTGGCAGTTTAAATAAACAAGCTTAAATTCAACCAATAGTTTCCGTGCCAGTTTTTGTGCCTTAAAAAGAAACAAAAACCTTTATCTGGAAAAATTGGGGGGCAGAAAGGCACTTATTGAAATCTTAATCCTCCTTCATTTGGCAGAGGGCAGTTGGGTCAGAGATGAAATCCTACTTTCACAAAGTACATGCTCTGGGCCAAGTCCCACGGCTCAAAACCATTAAAAACACCAGAAAAAAAGGTGTCCGGGCAAGTCCTGCCTCTCTTCAGTCAGCCCTCTTTATTTTTAAGATGCACAAGTCAGCAGTTGGGGGGGCTGTGTGTGCTAATTCTCTCATTCCAGAAGGGTCAGCTGCACCACCGGCTGGCCTGGCCGAGTGCTGGCCCGCGTGCTGGGAGAACCCCCATTACTGGATCAAGAAAGAAGGGCCCCACGCTGACTCCAGCCCCCAAGCAAGACGCCCCACTGCCCGGGGGAATCAACATCAAAGCGCAGAAAGAAACGCCCGTCCCCCAAATTACGTAATTCAAAACTTCAGTCTGTTTTCCCTTCCCAGAGAGACCTAAAACTTGACACATTCATAAACAGCTTTTAGGTGGGAAAAACAGAACAAAAGATATATTACTATGGGAAAACATTGAGCCTCCTTAGAACTTAGTGTTTCCGTGAAGAATTCTTATAAACCATGGATCTTTACGCAGTTCCTTAGCCGATATATTATTAATTCATTACAAATTGAACTCTACAGGAGGCTGTGGGCGTGAAATATTCCATTAACAGTAATGTTTATTGTCAATTAAAAAGAAAACAAGGACTCTAGCTGAACAGAATCATATATTTAAAAAAAATACAAAATCAAAATGAAATAACTTGATTCATAAAATGCCAGAAAAAAAAAACAAAACTGCCCAAGAATCCTTGCAAAATTCTGACTTTACTATAAGTGTGTGGATTAAAAGAACGTGCTTCCCAAATATGGGAAGACTGGGAGGGAAAAGTAAAGTGTCAGATTTAATCGGTTGGCTAAGTTTTAAAACAAACTTAAAAACTAAAGTGGTAACTGGCAAAACTTTCTCTTCACTTTTCCTAGTACTCCGCACATTTCTCCTGGAAATCCCCGGAGTGCATTACGTTCAGAAAACAAGAGCTCCAAGATCGAGACAAGTCTTTGGTAACTCAAAAAGAGGAAATCAATTGCCAAGATGCTCGGGGAAAATAAAGACATATATCGAAGCAGAAAACAGGTCACAACTCGAGGAGTCCCCGCGTTCAAATCTGCTGGTAAAACAAAAAAACTCCCGGAGTGTATTCAGGTTGCTCCTCCCCAGCCTAAGGCCACAAGGCAGGGTAAATAATTTTCTGGAACGCAGGCCAGTTTCCCAAAAGCCCTGCTTGGGAAGGGCTTGCAGGGGGGCGGGGAGGGCGGCGACCGCAAAATTCGCACGTTTCCCGTGGGCATCCCGCATCCAGCTCTGGGAACCGAGTAAAGCAGCCTCATTATCTTCCCCCATCCTCCCAAGTGACCCCGGCGATCGGTTTCTGCGACGATTCTGAGAAGCAGACCCTACCCACATCCCGGGGATCCCCCGCGAGGCACCTTGACCGGGAGAGGCCCCCAGCGTCGCAGACTGGCGCAGATGAGCAGCAGCGGCGTCTCCCCCGCCACATGTCCCCGCTCCCGCCGGAAGACCCTGCGCGGGGACTCCGGCACGAACAACACACTGGGGTCCTTCCTCCGGGGCTTTTTTAAAAGGAGGAAACCAAGGGCGCAGGCGCGGGGCCACAGGTACGCCCGCCCGCGGGGGCTGCGGCGCAGCGGGGCCAGGGGGGCAGGCGCGTCCCGGCGGAGCTCGAACCTGGGGCCAGGCGGCTGCCCCTGCCCAAAAGCTCATTTTGAGTAGCAGGGGAGACCGAATCGGGGCTTTCGGGAGACCCGACCCAGAACCGCCGGACGCGCAGCCTCCACACAAAAGCCCCGGGGTGGCGGAGCCGCCCAGGCGCCTGAGGCGGGTGGTCTCGCGGTGACCAGAAATTTGGGATAAGCCGTGAGAGGCGGAGGAGCCCCGAATCCGAACCCTGGCTACGGGACAGGCCGGAGTCCCCGCTCCTTTACTGTTCCACATTTGGTTACAGTGGGTTAGGCTGGGTTTTGTTGTCGCAGCCCCGCCCGACCTCCCACCTGCCGGCCGGGACAAAGGGGATGCCAGCCGGGCCAGGCCGCGCGGGGAGCCGGGGGGAGTCCCGGAGGCAGAGACCCCCGCAGCCCGCTGGCCCGCCGCGTCCTCTCGCACCCCTCGCCGGCCAGCCTCCTGCCCCGGCTCGCGGGAAGGGAGAAGGTTGGGACCGAGAACCCGTTTGCAGGGAAGGACCGCTCCCCTCCCCGCTCGCACACACACCCACCCGGGTGGGAGCTGCGCACGGGGCGGGAGGACCCCGGGCTCCTGCCCCAGCGCCAGCAGGAAATGCTTTCACGAGCTCGAGCAAAACCACTTTCCTCCTCCAGGACCTGGCTTTTTTTCGTCGGTCAGAGGAGGGCTCGGTCCCTCCCTGTCCCAGCGTGCTGGGGTCCGGAGGAGAGCACGGAGACCCAGCGGCCCCGGGCGCCCGGTGCCTGCCCCCCGGCGGGTACCCACCAGTAGCCGTCCGAGTTCTGGTCGGTGACCGTGCAGCGCCGGGAGTAGTACATCCTGCTGGTGCCGCCGCCGCCGCCCCCGCCGCCGCCGCCGCCGCCGGTCACTTCGTAGCGCAGGTCGGGACCGGACTCGGCGCGGGTCATGCGGCCCAGCGTGTTGATCCGCGGGTGGGAGCCTCCGTTGCAGCTCATATCGGCGGGCACTCAGAGAGCCGCTCAGCGCCGAGGCATAAGCGAGGGCGGGCCGCCTCGGAGAAGGGGGTGGTGCTCAAAGGAAAGGCCCCCAAACCGGGAACCCGGGCGGGCGCGCAGTGGGTCGCGGGGACGCTCCTGGCCACCAGGGCCGTCCCGGCCGCTGCGAGCGCGGCGCGGCGGGCGGAGGTCGAGCGCGGGGACGACGACGGGCGGCGAGCAGGAGCGGCAGAAAGAGCTGTGGCTCGGAGGGCGGCGAGGGCGCAGAGGAGCGGGCTCGCGGCTGGGTGTTGGTGTTGGTCGGTGGGGGCGCGAGTCTCCTCCCCGCTGGCACCCGGCGCCCAGGCCACACCTGGCGGGTTTCTTCTCAGGGCGGGGTGCGGCCGCCGCGCCTCCCCACCTCCCCGCGGGTGTCACCGACGCGCTCGGGCCGCCCCTCCCCACCTGCGCCCGCCGGCCGGCGGCTCCGCCCTGCGCCTCCGAGGCCCGGGGAACGCCGGCAGGGGCGGGGTCCCCGAGACCCGAGCGCACCGGGCGCGGCGACTGGGAGGAGGGTGTGCGCGGACGGAGGCCGTTCGCCCGCGGTTCGGCTGCGGCGGCGGGGCAAGCGCGGCCCTTGCTTTTCAGGATTTCCTCGGTCCCCCGGGCGGAAATTAGCCGAAAAAATGAGGGCCATTCGATTCAAGGGTTACTTATTAAACATTTACTTTTGCTAATCCCTGGCAACGGTGCCAGCCAAGCTTTGAACAGAAACATAATTGAAAAGAGCATGCTTAGATGGTGAGGTTTCGTTTAGGGAGCTTTTTTTTTTTTTTTTGAATCTTTTATTCCAGGATTCCAGAAAAGTTGTCTCAGAAGACCGGTTTCCGACGCGTAAAACGAACCAGCACTTCCTGGGGAAGTCTTCACTATGAATAATTAATTTCTTTGGTGTGAAAATTAAGAAGAGCACACGAACCATTTTGCATGAAGTAAAAGGAAAATATACTTTGTAATTTATTTTATTTTGCCTGCTGGTGGTCACTTTCAACAAGAAGTTGCAAAGCCTTCCACCTCCATATGCAGTTTTGAATTTTTTAAAAGATGGGAACGTTTGTCTCACGCCATCTCCCCTGACCCATCCCTTTTCCAAAGTCGGCTTTTCCCACAAGCCAGTGGCCTTCCTGGGACTTCAGTCTGAGAGCTGCAGAGAACCCCGGACGGAGATCATTCACTTGGTACAGATGAGTAACTCTGAGCCAGAACATTCCAGCAACTGGCTCCAGGGCCCCTCCTAGTTAGGTGTGAACCACACTGTAGTCTCTGGGACCAGGATTGAGATGCAGACCCAGTCAGACTATCTGCAAAAAGCTGCTTTTATAATTTGGAAATTTGTTAAATTACTCTTTAATGAACACCATTTAAAGATCTTTATAATAAATATTTGTCATCTTCCCAAGCAATGCCTGTTAACTTACCTTCGTACACAATAGATCCCAAAATGTTTGTGAACTGAAAAGAACAAAAATGGAACTATGTTTGCAGGTCCTAAAGGGAGTGGGGCAGTTTTCTAAAAAGTTCCCACATTATAGCACCCCGAATCACACCTCACTTTTTAGGGGTGAAGATTTACAAATCCTCAACAAAATGTGCTGTACTTTTTCTTTCCAATTGACCACAGAGTTGAGCAGATTAAATACAATGAGGTCAAAGTTTGCCACTCTTAGCACACTCGATAATTCCCATCACTGTCTCAGTTTAGACTCCTTTTTAATAGATGGGAATATGATAAAGTTCAAATTCAAATGATCACACAACCACTGATGTACAGACAAGAACGGTGTTTCTTCTGAACATTGAATCTATGGCTCAAAGTCAGTATCAGCACAAAGGACCTATAATATCCATTGGTTGGAGGGGAGAGAAGCCATTTGGGGTGTCAATGCATAATGAACATAATTTAGGGTGTTTTATTACCTCTATGCATCTCATTGGGTCAGCAAATTATAACCTACTGTATGGGAGGACCAATGTTAGATTTTGGAAACTATGAAGATGAATGAGGCATTGTCACTGCCCTGAAAAATACAGTAAATCTTCCACTAAAAAAATTCAGGGATTCCTTTATTCTTATACTGTGTAATGAGAAGATCATGCAATTGCAAGGAGAATTCTCCTTAGAAACAAGACAACTCTATGAACACATCCCATTCATGACAAAAGCTCTGCCTAACTCACCTTGGGTAGCCAGGAGCCTGGCTACGCAGAGACCCAAACACCACCCCGACTCGCAGAGCTGTCCCATCTATTTACAAAACAGAAGAAGTGAAAAGTACAACCCACCAATTACACATGTCTGGCTACCACTACTTGGTAGCCTATCCTAAAGCTAGCTTCCTGAGCTCCTTTACGGTATTCCCAGGAAAGGGAATAGCTTTCAGCTAACCAAACATACCAGGTTTGGGAAGACAATGACTTCCATTTATCTTTCTCTAAGCATGATAAAGGAAGATAAAAGGATGAAATAAAAGATTGACATGATAGATGGAATCTAGGCACATACACATTCATTGTCTAAATTGGCTCACCTCACAGAAGGTCCCACGGTGAAGGATGGGGATCAGAAGACTAGAGTTCTGGTCTCAGTGCTACAATTTACTTGGGCAAGAGATCAATTTCTTCATGTGCAGAATGGAAACAATAATCTTGCCCTGCCAATTTTATAATATGCGAACATTCTTGAAAATAGAAATATTAGATAAAGCTAAGGTATCACCCATTAAATCAAAAGCTCTTGGCTAGATGGAAATCTTAGCTTTTAGGGTTTTGTCTTTAATCCCCCATGAATCAATAAAACTCCCTTTTGCAGACATTTACGCTTCATTCACTTAAAAAGCAGTTACTAAACATCCACAATGCAGGATCCCTCTGTGACTCAATCAGTTAAGCATCTGCCTACAGCTCAGGTCCTGATCCCAGTGTCCTGGGAGTGAGTCCTGCATTGAGCTTCTTGCTCAGTGGAGAGTCTGCTTCTCCCTCTGACTGCTCTGCCCTTCTCTCTCCCTGCATGTGTTCTGACAAATAAATAAATAAAATCTTTAAAAAAAAAGATAAAAAAAGGGGCGCCTGGGCTGGCTCAGTGGGTTAAAGCCTCTGCCTTCGGCTCAGGTCATGATCTCAGGGTCCTGGGATCGAGCCCCGCATCGGGCTCTCTGCTCAGCAGGGAGCCTGCTTCCCCCTCTCTCTCTGCCTGCCTCTCTGCCTACTTGTGATCTCTCTCGCTCTGTCAAATAAATAAATAAAATCTTAAATAAAATAAAATAATAAAAAAGTTAAATATCTACTATGCCCTTCACAATAGGCTCACTGCTGATCATACAAAGATGAATGTCAGGGCTCCCTTTCTGTTCCAGGATATCAAGCCTGTGATAGGAAAACAAATCATTCCAAGACGTTCGATACATTATTACAAACACATGTGTATAGAATCCTGGGAGCAAGAAGGGTTTAGCTTATTTCTTATAACCAAGCTTAAAAAGTGCCCCCTCCAAAATCTGGCAGAGTCCTCGCCAGCTGACCTAACGAAGGTCAGCTATTTTTTTCCCTGCCACTTGTAGATATGTCCTCTTGTACTGTTAGAGACAGATCACTGACATGTAACTTTCTCTCTGGCTGACCTTAGAGATGACCTTGTGGTTAGGTAAGAGGCATCAGTCAGATCCTGAGCATATTTTTAAAACTAAACAGAGCACCTTGATTTCAATGAGATTAGGAGGGATCATTTACCTACTCAAAATCCCATGGGAATTCTCTCATATCTCTTTGTTGGTGAAATGATATCCCTTGGCCACAGAAAAGATTTCAGCCTGTGAGTTAAAATAGATGTTCCACCTGCCAGGGGGGCAGTATTTTAACAAACCAGAACTACAGAAGCTAGGATTGGAACTACAACGAGATGGTAAAGCAATGCCTATTAAAATAGCAGATAATTTAATCTTTGGTTTACTCTTTCACTTTTTCTTTCTTGCCAGTAAATTACAATCCTCCAGAAATCATTAAATCTGGGTTCTCAGTATCCCCAAAATAAGATTGAGCCCTCCTCCTTAAAGTTGAAACTACTCATTGAAGAAAGCAATTTGATAAACCATATAAATTTAACTTCGGAAATAGGAAAATGTTGGCAAAACATATACATTAGCCCAGAACTCTCTTTATTATCCTTGGTTCAAATGTCCTTCAGGGGCAGGAGAATTTTTCAGTTTTTACCAGGGGAAGGGGGTTAACTTTTAAAAACATGAAAAAGCGGGCAACCCTCTTGGGTCCCCTCCCTTCTCGGGAGCTTTGTACTATCACTTTGCTATCGCTTAATAAACTTTGCTTTGCTGCCCCCTCCCCCCAAAAAACATGAAAGAGCTGAGGGAAACTTCTCAAATACGTTTTCTGTCCCTGTAGTGAGAAGACTCTTTGTTGTGTTGCCACTTGTTTGGGTTTTAGCTCAGGTCATATCTAATAAATGGTGCTATCTTTTATGTTTTAAGAGTCTGGTTTTTGCTTTGGTTTTGGGTGGTTTTTTTTTTTTTTTATTTGGTGTTTTTTGGTTTTCAGTTTGTTTTTTTGGGTTTTTTTTGTTTTTTTTTTTTACTGCCTCAAATTGGGTAGCATAAATACTGGGGATCCATCCATGCTTTCCCGCTTGATCCTCTTTTGCCTGAAGAGTCCCAGTTGCAAGGTTAAGGAGCTGGAGGTTAAGGGTATGGATAACGGTGTTAACGGTGAGCACAGTTTTGGACCACATAGAGACCACTCGCATCCTTGGCCAAATGACTTCTGACCCGCCACGCTAAACAATAACTCACACTAATTTTTAGTGGCTAAGGCACACAGTCAATAAATACAATATAGGGACCAAGTAAGTTAGCCTTTTAAATACACTCTCGAAGTAATTTTTTAAGCGTATTGTGATGGTGAGGAACTGTCCGTGCATCACACTGGGATAGGAACACTTACTCAAACGTCTCTAAATATAAAGTCAAGATGCAGATGATTGCTGATAAACCCAGTTATCCCCAAACGCCACATGGGCTCATCACGTGCTAATAGCCACGTGAAGAAAATTATGAATAGCTACTTAGTCTTTACGGAAGGAATTCCAAATTGATGTTCCATGGAGAATTTCAGATTCTTTATCTTTATGCCAGTGGTTCTCAAAACTTTCAGAGCCTTGGAACTCTCCTTACAAAGGAAGCCCTGTGAGAAAGAGCCAACAGCAAGAATAGGTCATCATAGGGCCAGACTGATTATAGCTTGGTGGGAGCCCACTGTCCCCCCACAGCACCTGCCCTATGCCTTCTGGTGCTGGAGCCCCAGAAGGATTTCCCCAACTAAAGTGCCATATAAACCAAAACCCACATTTTACTTATTTTTTTTTAAAGATTTTATTTATTTATTTGAGAGACAGAGAGAGAGAGAGAATGAGAGAGAATGAGCCTGGGGGGGGAGGTCAGAGGTAGAAGCAGACCTCCTGCTGAGCAGGGAGCCCGATGCAGGACTCGATCCCGGGACTCCAGGATCATGACCTGAGCTGAAGGCAGTCGCTCAACCAACTGAGCCACCCAGGCGCCCCAAAACCCACATTTTAATAAAAGAAAATAGTCCCGGAGAGGTTAAGAACCTTTTCTGAGTTACTTAATATCTAAAATATTACAATTCTGTTTCTGGCCTCGTGCCCTTTTCACTATGTCAAAATTCCTGTACCATCAGAGCAAGCATACATTTCTGAGCAGTAATTTGGTATCAATTTAAAACCGAGGAACTATCCTATTAATTGTTATTTTCCTATACGAGACACACAGGATGTCTGGAAATGCAGTCACTATAAAATCGTCAGCTTGTTCTGCAAAAGTCACACCGAAAAAAAACCTTACTCATTATTTTTAGTCCTATTCCTACAGGTGAGGTGAGTGTTTTACTAGGTGTCATTAAATCACAGTGCATGTTTTTGTTTTGTTTTGGTTGGTTTTGTTTTGTTGTTTTTTTTTTTAAATACAGCTTCCGTCATTTAGAAAAAGTGAAATTAGGGGTTCCTATACAAACAACATAAAATCAGAATGGAAATGAAGCCATAAATGATCTGACATCTAACTTCGAGTAGAGTATAATGCAAAGGACACATCACCTCGTCTCTGAAGTGACCACCTTCCAAAATTCTAGATATTCATAGGCAAAATAGCACGTTCCTGCGACCATTATCATTTTATCTATCAGGAGGGATTTATTGCACCTACACTGTTTCCTGGCTGCAGAGAGAAATATCCATATAAGGGAGTTTAAAGAATAAGCTCTTGTCTAATTATCTTGACATCCAAAACATCTAACGCAGGAGACAAAATATGAAACATACACCAACTACTAATAACAAAAACGCAAAAGTGAGCGTCTAAATAGAACAGGAGCTGGAGGGGGGAAATTCTCAGCTTCAGAACACTCTCTAATCCAGGGTTGCAATAGTTTCATTTTGTCAGAGACTTGGTAAGATCACACATCTCCGGGAAGAAACTATTCAAACTCTTCCACTGCCCACAGAAACAAGTGAGGCAGTGAGAAGTTGCAGTCCTTATCAGGGCCCTGCCTGTGGGGGGCAAAACCTAGATGAGTGAGATCTGAGAGTTTGCTAGCAAATGAAGTAAAAGCCTTGCTTAGAAGGATGAATCTAAAGTTGGGGTTTTTCCCCTGACAATTATAAAACTATGTTTGTTTGCTGTAAAACAAACAAACAGACAAACAAAAAACCTCAGAAAAGGTGAGATGTATAGAAACTAAGAAAATTTCATCTATAACTACAGCATCCAGATGAAGAAATCACAGTATGCATTTTTGGTAGATTTCCTTCCAGTTTTTGTTTTTTTCAATGAATTTTTTTCTACCTGATGTCAGATTCTATATACAAATTTGTATCCAGGTTCTTTTTTTAAATATTTATTTATTTGACAGAGAGAGAGAAAGAGAGAGAGATCATAAGTAGGCAGAGAGGCAGGCAGAGAGAGAAGGGGAAGCAGGCTCCTTGCTGAGCAGAGAGCCCGATGCGGGGCTCGATCCCAGGACCCTGAGATCAGGATCTGAGCTGAAGGCAGAGGCTTTAACCCACTGAGCCACCCAGGCACCCCTGTATCCAACTTCTTAATCTAGCATTATACCATGAGCGTTTTCCAACCTTATTTAAAATGTCTTATCAACATTGCTTTAAAAGATGCATGCCATTTTGTTGTTTGTTTTTAAAAAGGCTCTTTTAAAGTGGCAAGGCCTGCTGATCCTGGAGCTTTCGATAGGAGTGATTCACTCCATTCTAGAACTTTTCACATCAGTACCAAATAGCATCCACTGTGGATGGTAAATGAGACAGGGAGAGGCAGAACTGAAGCAGTGAGCCATGGTCGCATGGAAGACAGTCACAACCACCACCAAACATGTTTAGAAAAACAATCCTACCCTGGTGTGGGGGAGGGGAAGCAGCAAGTCCTTGCAGGGTCTTCCAGCAATCTCTCTGTAGTGCTTAGTATAAGGCCTGCAGACATCTGAAACCAGAAGGTTTTCTCCTAAAACCTTTAGTAATCCGTGGACATATGTACTCACGAAGCTCTAAGAGTCTGGGCTATTTCTGGTTTCCTTAATCAGCCCCCCAGGATTGAGTGAACTGAACACTCATCTCCAAACAAGAAACCTTCCCTTCAGCAAGATTTGGATTCAAGAAAAAAATCAGGCAAATCAGGACGAGAGCCTACAGGACTGTTTCTTCTGCCATAAATTAGTGCCCACTGCAACAAACCTAACTGGATTTGATTTGTGCATTTTTAGTGATTTGCAGAATTTTCACCTGAAACAATTAAAGCACGCTGACATCAGACAGAAAGGTTTCAAATTTAGGAGAGCGTTATAGCACAGTTCCAGGGCAGTTTCAACAAACCCCGTGAAGCAGTTCTGTCTTGCAGAGGTGGGTGTGGAGAGCTACTCATCATTCTCGTTAAGCCTGTCTGGCGGCTCCCTGAAGTTTTACCTGCTTAGCAATTTGGCTTCAGGTGGAATCAAGCAAAGCATCTGAAGTCCTTTCCCACCAAGGTACTGAGGAGAAATGTCACCCGTCATCTCTAAACAACCTTTTATTTTGCTTTACCAAATAAGGAAAAAATAGTCTCATGATTTGACATTAGAATCACTGCATTCTTCATTATTATTTTTTATTTATTTGACAGAGAGAGAGAGATCACAAGTAAGCAGAGAGGCAGGCAGAGAGAGAGGAGGAAGCAGGCTCCCCGCTGAGCAGAGAGCCTGATGTGGGGCTCGATCCCAGGACCCTGAGATCATGACCTGAGCTGAAGGCAGAGCCTTTAAGCCACTGAGCCACCCAGGCGCCCTGAATTACCGCATTCTTTAAAAAAAAAAAAATCAATATTTTTCTTAGGTTCGTAGCCCTGAGAAAATATGTAATATGCCAAGGGTTTTTTTTTAATATAGTATATTAAGTTTTGTAATATACCAAAGGGTTTTTTAAGCCTCTTTTTTAACTACAGAGGGACTTGTCTTTGTAAGAGGGAACTACATTAACATGGAAAATATCTCGATCCCATTGTTATCATTACAAATAAATGTTAAGAAAATGGATGTAGTCCATTTACAGAGTCATAGATGTAGAAAGAAGATAAATGTATTGTAAAGTAAAAAAAAAAAAAAAGATGGGGGGCCTCAGCCGGCTTAGTAGATACAATGAGCAATTCTTGATCTCAGGGCTGGGAGGTCAAAACCCCATGTTGGGTGTAGAGTCTACTTAAAAAGAATGAATGAATGAATGAATACAATTTTTTAAAGTTCCTTTCTTTTTTTTTAAAAAAAGAGGCAACTTTTAAGCCATATATATATATATAGTGTAATCAGACTGTTTACATTAAAAAGTATGGGTTAGAGGGCTACCTGGATGGCTCAGTCAGTTAAGTATCTGACTGTTGCCTTCCTCTCAGGTCATGATCTCAGGGTCGTGAGCCCCACATGGGCCTCCTAGCTTAGTGCGGAGTCTCCTTGAGAGTCTTTCCTTCTCGTCTGCCCCTACCCCCCAAATAAATAAATTAAGTTAAACCTTAAAAAACAAAGTATGTGTTAGAAAAGACATAATGTGATCTTAAGGTGTAGAGGTTATTAATGGAAGATGCATACGTAGAAGACTTATTTGTTAGAATATACATTTCCAATAATAGATCTATAAAATAATATATTATATTATATTATACTATACTATACTATATATATACTATAGTATATATATATACTATACTCGGGGAAGCGGGGGGCCGGGGGACTTGGCTGTAGAAGGATGGGGCAGCAGAGGCGCTGGTTATCTCCTCCCGTTCAGGGGCACCGTTGGCATTAAAGCTAGACCAGTCAGAGAAGTCGGAGGTGTTGAGAGGCTCGGGTTCTGGGCTCAGAACTGGATTATAGTAAATAAATAAATATAGTATATATTTATATAATATATATATTATATATTATATATAATATAAATATTATATTTATAATATAATATAAATATAATATAGTAAAGATTATAGTAAATATATACATATATGGCATAAAATTCATCCTTTTAACCATTTTTGAGTGCACGATTCAGTGGGATTATGCACATTCCCAATGTACGCAACCACCTCACCACCACCACCATCATCCGTCTCCAGAACTTTCTCATCATCTCAAACAGAAACCCTGTCCCCTTGAACACTAATGCCCTCCTCCCCTCCCTTAACCCAGCCCCTGAGAACTCCTGTTCTATTTTCTATCTCCATAAACTCGACTATTCTAGGTTCCTCATGTAAGTGAATCATACGATATTTGTTATATTTTGTCTGGCTTATTTCACTTAGCATATAGTCTTCAGGGTTCACCCATGTGGTAGCAGGGGTCAGAATTCCCTGCTTTTTAAAGGCTGCATAATATTCCACTGTATGTAATGAGCACATTTTGTTTATGGATTCATCTGTTGATGGACATTTAGGTTGCTTCCACCTTTAGGCTGTTACAAATAATGCTACTATGTTGTTTTTTAAGTGGTAAAATTATTATAACTCCCCCTCCTGGGTGCCTGGGTGGCTCAGTGGGTTAAAGCCTCTGCCTTCGGCTCAGGTCATGATCTCAGGGTCCTGGGATTGAGCCCCGCATTGGGCTCTCTGCTCAGCGGGGAGCCTGCTTCCCTTTCTCTCTCTCTGCCTCTCTGCCTGCCTACCTGTGATCTTGCTCTCTCTGTCAAACAAATAAATAAAAATCTTTAAACTCCCCCTCCTCCCAGAATTCATAACTGTGCTTTCTTTTTTGCTTTTGCTTAGTTTTCTGTTATCCTTAATTTATTCTCTAACTTTCCCCTAGTTGAGTAAATAGTTTCTCAACACAAAGATTCACAAAAGTAGCCTATTAATTTCACCTGCTTAAAAAAATCCTTCCTGGGATATCCAGATGGCTCAGTCAGTTAAGCATTTGCCTTAGGCTCAGATCATGATACCAGGGTCCTGGGATCAAGCCCCACATTGGTATCTCTGCTCAACAGTGGAGACTGCTTCTCCTTTCCCTCTACCCCTGCTCGTGTGCTCTCTCTTTCTCACTCGCTCACTCTCTCTCAAATAAATAAATAAATAAAATCTTTGGGGAAAAAAATCCTTCCTGGTTGGGGAGGTGGGAGGTGAATGAAATTGGAGAAGGGAATCAAAAGGTACAAACTTGCAGATATAAAATAAATAAGTCATGGTGATGCAAGGTACAGCCTGGTGACTATAGTTAATAATACTATGTTACAATTATGAAAGATGCTAGAAGAGTGGATCTTAAATGTTCCCATTGCAAGAAAAAAATTTATTTTGTCACTATGTGTGGTGATAGATGTTAACTAGCTTTGTGATTAAAAAAAAAATCCTTCCTGGAGTCTTCTGACTTGCTCTAATCTGAACAGACAGCTCTTCAGACCTGCTTCTCCACAGTCTACCTGGGAGCTCCTTTCACTGTCATCCTAAGGCTTCCTTTGCCTGCCATCTTGGTTGTACCTTCCGTTTTCTGGATCTCATGCCTTTCACTCTCTTGGTTTATTTTCTCGTTTTGATAGCACTCACCTTCTACTAACTTTACTGAGAAGAACTGCATGGGAAATACATTTTTGGAGAAGTTGTGTCTCTGAAAGTATCCTTATTCCGTCACGTACTTGATTGATTATTCAGCTGGGTATAGAACTCTAGATTGGAAATCATTTTCCCTCAGATTGTTGGAAACAATTCTCCCTTCTGTTTTGCAGAGCTGCTCTTGAGTGCTTTTGTACAAAGCCACTCTGGTTCTTTGTACATTTTATGAAACTTTCAGTAATCAAGACATTCTATAATTTTTAGATCATAACACTTAGGGAGTTCAACACCCTTCTTCTTTGTCCCCCAGTGCAGGAGAAAAAGAGTATATTATGGTTCTCAGAGAGTTACTACAGGAACAAAGTCAGTGGTCAGTGAACATGGTGGTTATGAGAAGAAGAGAAAGTAGATATTTCTTTTAATTTAACAGATATGGTAAATAAATGAATGAATTCTCCTAAAGAGAAGAGGGCACTTTCCTTTTTTCCTCCCTCCCTCTTTCTCCTGTCCTCTATTCCTCCCTCACTTCTTCCTTCCTTCCCTCATTCCCTCCCTTCCTTCCTTCCTTCCTCTTTCCCTCCCTTCCTTCCTTCCTTCCCTCCTTCCTTTTCTCTTTTCTTTCTCTGTATTTCTTTCTAAAGATGGTTACTTTATCTTGGAAAAATAATTTCCTCCACAGAGACAGAACTCTTTCTTGGAAATGTAACAAGAGTAAGCAGCTTTCTCTGACTCTACTTCCCAGGCTCCACCTGCTTACTCCTGGTCAGATGAAAATGGAGTGGCAAGGAGAGGTCCACAAGGCCACCCCAGTGACAGGAGAAGGAGGAGTGGCCCAGTCTGGCTCTCACCTCATTAGGCTTCACATGTGCTCTCCATCACCACGAGACCCATCCAGCACCTGCTGTCCACCTCCTCTTAGCAGGTCAGCCCCCCGATCCCCACCTCGCTCCCACATTCTATCTAATCTAATTCATCTTTCTCCATGCAAGTGAATCTCTTCTGTTGGCAATTTAGCCTTCTCAGATCAGTTACACATTCTATAGGCTAATTCATCTCCTAACCCTAACTACTGTTAATCTTCCAAAGTCTCTAAGGAAATAAAATCTAGCCTGGTCCTTAAATCACCTTTACTTCTTGACTCAGTTAATGCTACATGCTCCATACCTCTCATCAATCTAACCCTCCAATTTGAGCTTGTCTCCTCTCCAGCTAAACATTCACCTCAATGATTTTTTAAAATGTCATCTTGTGTATTTCATGTTTTGGTAGGGATATCGGTAAATGGTTTAAATGGCCCTATTAAGAACGCCTAAAGAATAGAGAAGACACAGGGACTTTCCTGTGTCCTTTCCTTAATCTTTCCTTTGTCTCTCTTTGTCTCCATAGTGGTCAAAGTGGTCAGGGACTCGACTATGTCCAATTTAGAGTGGATTGCCCCATTCCTTCTCCACTCCATACCACACACCATCACCAGACTAACCTTCCAGAAAGTTTCCCCCATGTCATTCTCAAAATCTTCACTGACTCCCCACTGTTTGCAGATAAGATACACAATCCCCAGCCTGGCGTTCCATGCCCTCCACAACTGTATCCCAATGTACCCTCTACTCGTATTGCATTTTCCCACTTCTGTACCTTGGTTCATACCCATCCCCCATTGCAATGCCCTCCTACCTTTTCCACACATTCTTCTAGGTTCACCTTAAATCTTCCTTCTTCATGAGCCCCTCCCAGGTCACCAAAGCTTGTAGTTCATTTTTAAAATTCATCTCGCCACCTGTCTATTCTTCTATTCCTTCATTCAGCAAACATTGGTAGTTTTGTTTTGGTTTGTTTTTGAGTACTTATTATGAGTCTCGCATTGTGCTCCTGCTAGATTCTGGGGAAGTAAAAATAAAGAAGTCATTCTTGCGATGCTGGGAGGATTGACAATCTAATAGAACAAACAGTAGCTACCATGGCCTTGCAGATACTGTAGACTGGGTGTAGCACAATGCATTGAAAGCACTTCATCACAGTCATCTTCACAAGAGCACTGTGAGGGAGGTATTAAAATCCTGATTTTATTGATGATAAAATGGAGGCTTAGCAGGGTCAGGTTATCTGTCCATGGTCACTCACATGGTAATTAGCAGAGCTAGGAATAAGAATCTATAAAAACCTTCCCTAATGTCCAGAGTCCTAGGTGACACACTCTCTCTCACCACATTAACCGTCTCTTTCTCTTTCTCTCTCTTTCCCCATTCCTTCCTCCCACGCTTTCCTCTGAGCTCAAAGCATTTGACAATTGATCATGTACTACACGATCTCTTTTGTACTTTCTTAGCTCAATATTTAATTTTTTTTGTGTACTTATACTATCTTTCCCCAATTAGGGTTGCAAATACCAAAAGACAGAGGGAATTAGGAA
Source organism: Nasua narica (assembly GCA_028533885.1). Lineage (NCBI taxonomy): Eukaryota > Metazoa > Chordata > Mammalia > Carnivora > Procyonidae > Nasua > Nasua narica. The sequence goes on along the minus strand of CM052802.1, from coordinate 113,353,886 downwards.
ACAATACGGTAAAAAAAATATTGTGACTTTTACAGAGTAGCGTTAATATATTTGTTCCATTTGTAATAGTTTTGTGATGTCAACACTTCAATATTTTATGGAGCTGAGAGGAGCTCATCCATGAATTAAATATAAATTACTCACACTTCTAAACAATGACCGCCAAACTTTTAAATTATGAGGACCATTTTATTGTTAAAAATTGCAAACATGCACGTAAGTGAAGTTATGCTCTGACCACTGATGGAAGATGTAGGTAATGACAAAAAAAAACTTCTATGAATTTAACAATGCTTTTAAACTTATGTGTATTTTATGCATCGCAATTTCACATCTTCATACTTTCAAAAAATAATATACGTAGGTATAAAATTTTCTTTATGCAGTTATAGATAATGCTTGTAAACCCTTAAAAACACTTCTCATCTCTTCAGGCATCTACATCCCATAGACTAGAAACCACTGGTCCATGAGTTTGCTGACCCTGAGCCAGGAGTGGACGGGATGATGTCACCTTGTAAAGGAGCATCCTTCCCTTCTGAGTCCAGAATTCTTTTATGGGGGAGGAATATTAACTTAGGGCAGCCCTCTGACATTTATCTGTCTTCTGTATTCAACAGGAATACAAAAAGGGGGAGGGGTCTCAGCTCACCGATTATGCAATACAATTGTAGATGTGTTAATGAGATTAACAGTAGTAGATTCAGTGGGTCGAATTATTAAACATACAATTCAGCAGGTTCATTTTAACTGGTGCTTACCTCTCCATAGTGCAGACCTCAGAAAACTCTGAGCTAATGGATATGGGTTCAGTCAAAGCTGAGAATGTGCCAATCGTCAACTGATAACAGAATGCTTGCCATGGGAAGAAGAGAATCACCCCCCACCCCATCTCATGCCTTCTGTTGAAACTCTTATCACAAATCTTTGGATTTTATCTAAAGGCAAGGCTATATTATCTCATTAGAGAGTGTTTCTGAATGGACCTGCAAGAAATCATTGGAAACATCAAATATATGACTTACTGTATAACAGGAAAAGCCTATTCGATACTTTTTCTCATGCAGCTACCTAATGCTTCCTTAAAGAGGCCTAAATATCCTCCTCATATGAGACTTTAAACCATAGGCAACACCCAAACTTAGACTATGATTCTCACCATCCTGGTAGAGCTGAAAGGAGATCTAAAATCCAGTAAGTGATTTCCCCCACAAAGAATCAGGCTCATTCATACACGGTTGCAATACAGTGTTGTTATTTAATTGGCAAAGAGATCAGGTTTTCTTTTAAAAGTAATAATGATAGGGTTTATTTAAATCTAACCAACCCGGAGCTGATCCTTATTTTTTATAGAAAAACATGCACCAAACTTTTTTTTTTTTAAACATATAATATATTATTTGCCCCAGGGGTACAGGTCTGTGAATCAGGCTTACACATTTCACAGCACTCACCATAGCACATACCCTCCCCAATGTCCATAACCTGGTCACCCTATCCCTCCCCCCAGCCCGCCAGCAACCCTCAGTTTGTTTCATGAGATTAAGAGTCTCTTACGGTTTGTCTCCCTCCCAATCTCATCTTGTTTCATTTTTTCCCTCCCTACCCCCACGATCCCCCCCACCTTGCCTCTCAAGTTCCTCGTATCAGAGAGATATGATAATTGTCATTCTCTGATTGACTTATTTCACTTAGACATGCACAAAACTATTATCTTCATCCCCAAAATGCATTTTAGACCCGTCATTACCTCTTATGTGCATGTAATAATGAAAAACAAAACACTCTATTTTAAGAAGCCACGTGTTTCTTGTACTCTAAAGGTCAGATCTATAAATATTCCATTCGGGCTTCCAAGTCTCTGTACCATATGAAGAGCTGAACTTCTCCTTGGAAAGTCCAACCTTAACACAATGCCTGGCATGTAATAGGGCTCAGGAAATGAATTAATGAATGAGCTAATGAATGGCATGTCTATGGTTCCAGCAAACAGGTGTATAAATGCAGACACTCCGCCTTCATTTAAGAACTTCAGACTCAGGTTGATAAACCAAAAAGCCATACATGCTAAAAACTGGTTTTCTACTCATTTTCCCCTTCCAGGTATAGATTTCCTATAGTCTTTTTTAAAAAAAAATCGTTAGGGGCGTCTGGCTGGCTCAGTTGGTGGAGCACGCAATTCTTGATCTTGAGGTTAGGAGTTCAAGCCCCACCTTTGCGTGTAGAGATTACCGAAAAATAAATAAATAATAATCTTTAACATATGTTTCTTTCTCTTGCATGAAAATATGACTATAATTAATATTAAAATGACCCCATGAAATATTGAATTCACTGACTAGTTTTAATAATAGAGATTTAGACTAATCAAAGGTTGTCACTTTAATTGGAAAACTTAATTGATGGTGACATAATGGGTTTTCGTAAAACATGGATGATAGTTTTTTTTTTATTGGGTATAATTGGCATACAATATGCTATTAGTTCAGGTGTACGTCATAGTGTTTGATATGTGTACACACAATGAAATATTCCCCATGACATGTCTAGTTACCACCTGACACCATACAAAGTTCTTAAAATATTATTGACTCTATTCCCCATGTGATACTTTTCATCCCCATGACTTATTTTATAATTGGAAGAATGCACTTCTTAATGCCATTCACCTATTTTGCCCAATCTCCCGCTGCCCTCCCCACCCTGGTAGCCAACAGTTTGTTTTCTGTATCTATGAGTCTGTTTCTGTTTTGGCTTTTTGTTCATTTCTTTTGTGTCTTAGATTCCAACTATAAGTGACATCATACAGTATTTGTCTTTCTGTCTGACTTCTTTCACGTAACACAGTACCCTCAAGGTCCATCTACGTTGTTGCAAATGGCAAGATCTCATTCTTCTTTATGGCTGAGTAATATTCCCTTTTCCATATCCTCACCAACACTTATTTTTTGCTGACAGCCAATCTGACAGGTGTGAAGTGATATCTCAGTGTGGTATCTGATTTGCATTTCCCTGATGATTAGTGATGGTGAGCATCTTTTCATGTGCCTGTTGGCCATCTGTATCTCTTATTTGGAAAAATATGTACTCAAGTTCTCTGCCCACCTTTTTAAAAATTGGATTGTCTGAGTTTTTTGCTCCTATGTTGCATAAATCCTTTATATATTTTGGATATTAACTCCTTTTAGGTGTAAGATATGCAAATATCTTCTCCTCGGTGGTCAGTTATCTTGTTGTTTCATTGGATTCCCTTACTGTACAGAAGCTTTTAAAATTGATGTAATTCCACTTGTTTATTTTAGCTTGTGTTGCCCTTGCCTTCTTTTATATCGAAAACAGAAGTGAGGGGCACCTCGCTGGCTTAATTGGTGGAGCATGCGACTCTTGATCTCAGGGTTGTGGGTTCGAGTCCCACGTTGGGTATAGAGATGAAAAGCAGAAGTAAAAAAAAGGGATTCCCCAAGGGTGTGTCTATTGTGTGAAAAATAGTAAAATCAATTCAAGGCAGCATGTGCGATGGTGATGAACTCCGGAGAGCAGGACGTGTTGAGGAAGGTTTGTATGCAAGGATAGCACAGGGTAGAGAAGGCTGTCTACTGAGAACATAAAAAGAAAAAAGAGAAGTTGAGGCAGGAAAAAAATAGGAAGGTGCACACACGTGCACATTTTGCTTCCTCAGTGGCCAAATAATTAAACAAAAAAGACTGACCCCATCTGTGGGAACAACTTTTGTTTTTTGGGTTTTTTTTTTGTGGGAAAGACCTTTTTTAATCTTTGTCTTCTTTGGCTTTATATCAAATTGGTCCAACTTATAAGACACAAAGAAAAAGGTGAGATAACTAGCATTCCTTAGAATTGAGATTGCTAAAGTAAAAATATTACCAAGGCTATATTATCTGGTTAGTCCCCCAACATCTGAAAGCCCTCACCAACAGCATACTTGCATTATCTGATGAAATGAGAGATTATCTGCTTAGTGTAGAAGATTTAAACTGCTAAATGGAAAAGTTCAAAGGCAGAAATATTAGTGTATGGTGTATGGTGTTAGGATTAGGGTCGTGATTACCTTGGGAAGTAACCAAGGGGGCATCAAAGAAGGGGCTTTCTCACGTGATGGTAGGGTTCTGTTTCCCAACCTGGAGACTCGGTGTGTACGTGGGTGTGAAAATTCATCCAACTATAACTCTTATGATTTGTATATATTACATATGTATTTGTGATTTGTACATATTTATATTTATATATATTTATATATTTATATCATTTATGTATATATGATTTTTATATATTTATGTTTATATTTATGGTTCTATATATTTATAAATTCATCCAACTGTAACTTATGATTTTTATATATTTATGTATGTCTCTATATATTTATATGTGTATATATATTTATACATATATTTTAATCTTACTTAAAAGGCCTATTTCAAGACAGTGTATTGGTAATTGAATCCATATAAAGAATAAGCAATTTCAAAGCTATACATATTTTTCTTTAAAGAAGGTGCCTGAGGGATAGATACTAACAATTAACAGAAAGAGTGCCTACTCATGAATCAGGCATTTTGAGCTTCCCAAGGAGATGACAAACTAGTCCCATGTAATGAAAGGAAGTATGGAGCTACACTTACTCTAGGGCCAAAACCGATTGTATAGAGAAGAGTCTAGGTCTCTGTAGGTCACAGGGTCAGCTAGCCTGAACCTCCCTAATTGTTTTCTTTTCTAGTATTATTAAAGGCCTTTTTAAGCTGCTGGTAAACAATGAATACAGATTAGTGGTCACTAATCAGGGATGTGGATCACCTAATGGGGTTGGCTCCGGGGGTAGTTTCTGTTGGTCGGTTGTGTTTAGTAGTTGATTGATCATCAGGGATGACGGGGGTATGACTACAGCTGCACCGCAGCCATGTTCTCGCTCTGAGGGAAACACTCCTCTCCCTCTCCACCCCGCACTTAGTGGATGAAGAAGGCAAAGGCAACACGGCCACACAGAGGCCCCATACTTGGACCTTCAGACTTGACTGCAGCCCTCTTCCGAGCTGTTCCATCCAGGGCCCTCCTCCACTGACCTGAGCGGCAGCCTTGAGACAGCTGTTAGCTCCTAAAGCCTTCCCTGTCAGGCACCCCTTTACCTTGTCTTCTCCAATCTCAAGAATTGATTGAAGCAGGGGCGTCTGGGTGGCTCAGTGGGTTAAAGCCTCTGCCTTCGGCTCAGGTCATGATCTCAGAGTCCTGGGATCGAGCTCCACGTCGGGCTCTCTGCTCGGCAGGGAGCTTCTTTCCCCCTCTCTCTCTGCCTGCTTGTGATCTCTCTCGGTCAAATAAATAAAATCCTGAAAAAGAAAAAGAATGGACAGAAGTAAATAAAAAGTAAAAAGAATTGGCAGAAGAGACAAGTCATTTGTCTTTAGGGAAAAAAAGAAACTAAAGGATTTTTATTATTTTCATACTTGAAAGGTAAAAATCTTCGCAGCGTTACATGGTGCGGGGACTTTCAAGGGAAGTTTATCAGCATTCCACAAAAACACACACCTGCTTCAACACGGGCTTCTGGCGTGATGATTCTGTGCCAGCTTTCATGAACAGAAAGGAGCTGTGGTATTACAAAGTTTTGAAGCCAGTGGCTCCGCAAAGGCTGTGCTGTCTCCACAAACACCCTGGTGCTTCTCAGCGGAGATGCCCAGAGAAAAAGGCAGTGCCCCTCAGAAGGCAGGGAAAGGAGAGTTCGAGAACCGATAGGCCAGACATCATCTGAACCTTCTCATGCAAACATTTGATTGATGTAAAAAAAAAAAAAAAATCAGGCAAAAACAAACAAAAAATACAGACAAAGGGAAAAGGGGAGCAAAATGGAAATGAACCAAAGTAACCGACCAAGAAATCGAAGACTCGCAGGCTATGAATGGAGATGCTGAAGAGGGACAGGTCAGCTTCTGATGAAGCAGGAGAGAAAGAAGCCAAATCTGATGACTATCATTAACCGTCAGTATCAGTTGCATCAGTATTCCCTTTCTTGTACAGTCCAGAGGAATTGCAGTGCATAAATAAAACTCCTTCATAAATGAAAAGATTTTACATAGTACTAGAAACACCACACTCAAGAAGTAGAAGACTTATTCCAGGCCTGAAAAAAACATTTTTTTTGCATAAGTGTAAATACTTTTCTTTCTTAAAAGAAGTGAGTTCATGGGCTGGTTGTTTCTTTTTTAGTACAACTAGAAATTAATAAAATATCAAAATAAGGGAGGCTTTAATCAGAGGCTGGGGAGGACAAGTGCATTGGCTGTTTTTAATTCTGTAGTAAGAACCATAAGCAAATGGCAATTCAAAGTGGTAATCATGCATTTAACTTGTAAACATCTGCTGTTACTTAACCTTACTCCCTTGCTGTCTTTGAGTAGAATTATTTCTGAAACTGCTCCCTGATCTTGGCTTCTCCTACAGAAGTGGTTGCTCTCTGGGACATCTCGTTCTCAGGTAATTCAGCTTTTCCTTCTAAATTTGTTAACGTGCCGTGAAAGATTGGAAATGTTTGAGCATGTAATGTATGTGATATGAAGTCATGAACTTGTGGAACTTGAGACCGGGCACGTTATCAGTGCTTTAAGATCATGATATTTGAGGGCCTCTATTGTTGTCTGCATTTACCGACCTGTAATCGATGTACAACGTTGTATGAGTTTAGGACCCACAATGTGATGATTTGATATACGCATATATAGTGAAATGAGTACCACGATAGGGATAGTTATATCCTATGTATAACTACCTCTATCACCTCACGTAATTACCTTTGTGTGTGTGTGGTGAGACTATTTAAGATCTGCTCTGCTCTCTTAGCAATTTCATGTCTATAACCCAGTATTGCCCTCTGTGGCCACCGTGCTGTACGTCAAAGCCCCAGAAGTTATTCATCTTATCACTGGAAGCTTATTTCCTTTCACTCACAGCTCCCCATTTCCTCCACCTCCGGCTGCAGGGCAGCCGCCATTCTACTCTCTGTTTCTACTAGTTCAGCTTTTTAGATTCCACATGTAGATGAGATCACACAGTATTTGTCTTTTTCTGACTCATTTCACTTAGCATGATGCCCTCGAGGTCCTTTTAGAGCCTCTTTTTAAGAACAATTTGTCCCCAGATTTTAAGCTGGAAAAATCAATAGAATAACGGGGTGGGGGGGGACTACAAAGCTACATGTAGCTTTATACAAATACATGTTTTTAAAGATTTTATTTTTTAAGTACTACTCTATACCCAACGTGCAGCTTCAACTGACAACCCCAAGACCAAGAGTCGTGTGCTCTACTGACCGAGCCAGCCAGGCACCGCTAGCTTTTCCTAGTTTCAACACTTGCACTAAGTATATACACGTTGATCATCAGGTTTATGTTCTGATCATCAAATAAAAACCAGTAAAACATCAATTAAGGAAGAAAGTCTGAAAAAACTAGGGCGGTAGCCATAATAAGCAGGTGGAGAGGGGCTCCCGACCCAGAGAGGTCAACCTGACTTGTCTCACATCACGAAGCAAATGTTTTATAACAAACCAAGGCTTGAACCATGCCTTCAGTTTCCTTCATGACCTCTCAGCCCTGGGCCATTTCCATAACCCTACGTGGTCTCCTGGGCATAACTCGTGGTCCTACAGCAGCCATGCATGGCTTGCAAAGCTAAACAGCCAGAAATGGTTTCAAATCTCCATTTTTCCCCCCACTCACTAGATTACTTATAGTAATGATTCTTTTTTAAAAAATATTTTTATTTATTTATTTGACAGAGAGAGAGAGATCACAAGTAGGCAGAGAGGTAGGCAGAGAGAGGGGGAAGCAGGCTCCCCGCTGAGCAGAGAGCCCGATGCGGGGCTCGGGGCTCGATCCCAGGACCCTGAGATCATGACCTGAGCCAAAGGCAGAGGCTTTAACCCACTGAGCCACCCAGGCGCCCCTATAGTAATGATTCTTAACCCTTGTTGGGTACCAGAGCATACGAAGGAGCTTTGAAAAAAAATGCAGTTGCGAGATTTCTTTTCCAAAGATTTTGATTCATTTGCTCCGTGGTGGGCATTTTCTTTTTAAAAGACTCTCCCCAGGTGATTCCAATGTGTAGCCAATTTGATGAAAATCACTGCTCTGTGGCACCTGTTCTCATCCCTGGGCACACACTGGAACCCTTTAGTGGCGCTCTGGAAGCCGATCCAACGGGTCTGGGGTGCGGCTTCAGCACAAAAGCGTCCCCGGTGATTCTAATGTGTAGCCAGGGACGAGAACCATTGCTCCTGGACTCCCCAGCCATTCATCGCCCAGGGAGGATTTTAGGACCCTGATCCTTGCCATTCTTAAAATTCCAGCGCTATCAATGTTCCCTAAATGCTTGTTGATAGAATTACCTAATGAGGATCAGTGTTAATGGACAGGGAAGAACAAAGCAGTCTGAGCTACATAGTCCAACGGGTGTAATAAACAGTGCTACAAGAAATTTATCAAAATATTAACCTTATCTTAGGATAGGGGGAATGATGACTTTAATTTTCTCCTTTACGCTGTCCTCTGTTTTCTAAATTTTTATCAAGTGTGTGTATTACTTTTTCATAAGAACAAAGAAATCAGTCACTGCTCTATGGCCTTGGTCCCCATCCTGGGTATACACGGGGATCACCTGGAGGAGCTTGAAAAGTCACCTGCCTGGAAAAAAAAAAAAAAGAAAAAAGGCAGGTGACTTTTTGTCCCATGTTTTTAAGAATTTCAAAGACCGGAGACCTGTTTTAAGGATTGACTTGTGTCGAAGCTTGGGGAGTGACTGTCAAAGGCTTTTCTAAACCTGTCAGTCTGTTGGTGAGAAGGAGCAGCTTTGTCCCGCAGTTTGGAAATTCAGCAGGTCCGGCTGTGCTTTCATAAGCACTTGGAGATTTTGCAATCCTGGCCACGTGCCTGCCAGGTTTAGCAGAGTTGGTATCACACGGGGGAGTGACGCAGAAGAGGCGGCCAATAAGCAGGCGGTCTGTCCATGTGTTGCCACCTCTGACAACATAGGAATGAACGGGACACTCTATATGGGATCTCCACCCTTAACCGAGAACGTGAAGCAAACGGAGATGTAAGGACCCTGTGCTTATAAACGTTCGCGGGCCAGTATCCCTAGATACTAACACTTGACCCAGTTGGCCACAACATTTGTAAACCAGGATGCAAATAGCCTATGGTTGGAAAACCAGACGATGTAAATGATAGGTGCACGAGCCTTTCAGAGAAATTCGAGGGCTGAGTTTATGTGCTTGGTTTATCTGCTAAGCCCAGTGAATAAAATGGGCCACTGGGGTCTCCCAAAGAAAACCTCAAATTCAGAGTGAGGTCCTCTAACCTTCAAGAACCAAAGCTTTCCTTCTGAGGAAAGGAAAATTGTAATAGCCTAAATTGTAATAGCCATCTATAGGCTACTTAAAAAAAAAAAACAAAAACCCTGATGTTCAGTTTCCTTTTCCTGTTCATTTCTTCCACCTCTTTCTAGAATTCTCCAGTCTTTTTTTGTTGCTTCACACAGACATTCTTCATTCAGTACTTTCCTGAAATGAAACTCTTTATCTTAACATCTTTCACCCCAAATACCTCCCTGATACCCATCCCAATTCATTGCCATCAAGAAATCGTATAGTCAGGAAGTTTTATTTTCTGCCTAACTGAATGCCATCTATTAAAAATTGAATTGTAAGCAACTTACAGGCAGGAATCTACTTATTCATCCCTCTAAAAACATATAACTACCGTAGATTATTATACAATTGTTGACCAAGTGAATTTCAAACAACAGTAGCACTTTATAATGATATTATATGTTTATTTATATGGAGCAATTCTGAAACCACATGAAACTTGCAGCTCCAAATGGGGGCATGCCCCAGAATTGTGGAATTGACACGTTTGGGGAATTTCTCACAAATGCAGATTCTTAGCCTCCTGATCCCTCTCTCTCCTCCTTCCCCCTACCCACACTCTACTAAATCAGAATGAGTTTTAACAAAATCCCCAGACAATCCCTATTATATTCCTATTACATTGGTCTCTCAATTTTAGCTGCGCACTGGAATCATATGAGGACTCTAAAAATAGAAGATGCCCGGGCGCCAGCCCCCAAGATCCTGATTCAGTGAGTCTGGGGTGGAGCCGGGAATTAGGATTCTTAAAAGTGGCCCCAGTGGGGGCAACTGAGTGGCTCAGTTGGTGAAGCGTCCGACTCTTGATTTCGGCTCAGGTCATGATCAAGCCTGGTGTCAGGCTCTGCATTAAGGGTGGAGTCTGCTTGTGATTCTCTCCTTTTGCCCCTCCCCCTGCTCACTCTCTTGCTCTTTCTCTCTCTCTCTCCCCAAAATAAATAAATAAATAGAAATAAATGGCCCCAGTGTGTGGCCAGAGAGAAGAACCATTCTGACTGTCCTTGCTGAAGCTTCCACCAACTCCTACAATATTTTGTAAGCCCAGAGACTCACCTACACAGTGATTTCTCTCTTTACAACTCAGCCTTCCCTTCAGATTGTATTGCTTCTCAACTTCTAAAACATACCTGGTGGTTTCATTTCTCCATACATGTGTATTGTGCACCTAGAATTTGTGTAAGCACCAAGCCTGTCTTTCAACTTGCTTTCACCCTGAAATATCTAAATTCTCTTTCTTGGCTTCTTTCCTCACTACCTTGGTCTCTAATTTTGCAAGCATCCTCTGGTGCTATGGTAAGTATGGCCCGTTGGTTCTGTAGCAGAGGAAAAGAAAATGAATTACCTTTGTCCAGTTTTGTTATTTTTTTTTTAAGATTTTATTTATTTATTTGACAGAGAGAGACATCACAAGTAGGCAGAGAGGCAGAGAGAGAGAGGGAAGCGGGCTCCCTGCTGAGAGGAGAGCCCAATGTGGGGCTCGATCCCAGGACCCTGAGATCATGACCTGAGCTGAAGGCAGAGGCTTTAACCCACTGAACCACCCAAGCGTCCCCCTTCGTCCAGTTTTAGAGCAACCCAGAGATTATTTTGAGTCACAGAGACACCCACAAAAGCTGATTATATTTAAAAGGAAATATATTCTGTTCTTTAACCTTTATAAACATGGCAGGGCTCCACTTGGCCATCCTCCCTGTAATGGATAGCCCTTCTAGAAGGCTTCCAAGGGCCCCCCCGCGCTGTGCTTTTCCTGTCTTAACGATCTCAGTTCATCCACCCGATGACCCTACGAGGTACCGCGTGCTGTTATCCCGATTTGGGGGGGGGGGGGCAAGAAAATAGCGGCACAGAAAAGTTCGGAAACTTGCCCAAGGTCACTCAGTTTGTCTCCTGAAGACAAGATTGCAACGCAGGCAGACACCGAACCTGCTCAGAGCTGCGCTGCTGTTCTCGAGAGAGGCTGGTGTTTTCGGAAACTTACGATGATGTGGTTTCGGATTCCAGGGCATGGGGAAGCCTCTTATTCTGCCGTGGTTCTCCGCAGATCATTTAGTGCCTTTTTCCACACCTTTTTCTCACTTTAATCTGTGGCCCATAAAGCTGTTTCCCAGGTACAATGCATTGTCAAGTTTCACAGGATTGCATGTTTGGACAAATTCCTTCTGAAAGTTGAGCAAGATAAGAAACAAGTTCCGACTAATATAGTGAAAGTCGAACTCGAGAAGCCTTGATAGTTTATAAAGAAAACCTCCCCTCCTAACCAAGTCACCACTTTTAAATGTTAATTGGAAAAAAAGAAGATAGATTAAGGTAATGCATGTAGCGTCAGCTAGGAGATGATTCTTTTCATCTCTTCTGGTTCTCAAAACTACATTTCTCAACCTTGGCAGTATTGACATTTCAGGCCAGATAATTCTTTGTTGTGGGGGCTCCTCCGTGCACCCTAAGATGTTTACCAGTATCCCTGGCCTCTCCCCACTACATGACAGCAGCACCCTCCCCAGCCTGTGACTTGGGCCTTCAGACATTGCTACGTGCCCCCTGGGGGTAAGGAGTAGAGGAGGAAATCCTCCCCCTGCCCCAGCTGAGAACCATTGTTCTGCAAATATTCGTTGGACTTGCAATACTACAATTTAAATTTTGCCTATTTCATCCCTAAATACTGTCTCAAAGCTCTCAAGCGCCCATAGTAGGTCTCCTAGTATTTATCTGCTTTTCTCCTTGTCCTTGGCTTCCCCAGCCTTCATCGGATAAACTGCACAGGCAATTTGCAGAAAGCAGCAAGCCGGCTGCTGCAAAAGGGGGCGGAGAGATGGCCGTGGACGGTCCACGAGTGCGCGGACGGCTGTGCGTCCGTGGCCGTGGCCGTGGCCGGTCCACGAGTGCGGTTCTGGTGGGATGGAGGCAGGCTCTGCCATCGCTGCTGCTCTGACTACAGACCCAGCCTGATCTCTGGGGGCCTTCCTCCGAAACCTACATGGACTACATCCTAACACCTCAGACATTACTCTGCCGGCTCCAGGTAGAAAACAGATGTCCAATCTTGGATGGGTCTGATAAACATAAAGCATCTCTGCCCTAAACGCCGTCTGCCTAAGGGCCAAACCAGACTGTTCTCTTAGCAGAAGACAACACTTTGGGATAAATGAAATGAGAACGGTGAGTGGAGATGTTGGCCGTCTTTACTCCATATGCACGTGGGCCCTCGCGGTGCCTGTATTTGCGAATATGAATACATGTAGTGGGAAATTATTGTTTCCCTGCTTTGGATCCAGTGTAAAAAGACAAGTTACACAAGGCTGCCCACGGCCAACTTCTAGCCGACCTTCAAGTGTGATGCCTAAGCACCCAATGGTAGCAGTGGCTACCGCTGAGCTCTATGTAGCCAACATGGGCTGAGTGTCTCACCTGCGATGTCTTACTGAAGCCTTACCATAGCCCTGAGAAGTCAGTGTCATTGTCACCTCCATGGACAGATGACAAAGGCTCGGGTTGGTCGAGTGATTCGACCGAGCTCATATTTCTAGCAAGCCATGAAACGGGGATTCAGACCCAGATGGCGTGTCCCCTGGGTGTGTGTGTGTGTGTGTGTGTGTGAATTCTCTTTAATTGCAGTAAAATGCACATAATATAACATTTGCCATTTTAACCTAAATGGCAAGGAGCTTTATAATTCAGTGGCGTGAAGCGCACTTACACTCTTGTGCCAGTGTCACCACCGTCCAGCCACGGTGATTCTTTCATTCCCAAACTGACCCACTCTACCCATTAAGCACTGACTTCCCATCGTTCCCTCCCCTCCAGCCCCTGGCAGCCAACCACCCCGTGAAATTTGACTCTCCTAGGCCCTCCCTGTAAGAGGAACCACGCAGTTTTGTGACTCCTTATTTCATGTGGCACAATGTCCCCAAGGCTCCTCCAGGTCCTAGCCTGCGTCAGCGTTTTCTTCCTCTTTAAGGCTAAATAGGTTCCGTCATAGGTATGGACCACATTTTGTTTACCCGCTCATCCTTCGACGATACTTGCATGCTTCTGCTTTTTGGCCTATTGTGAATAAAGCTGCCGTGAACACGGGTGTACAAATATCTTTGAGGTCCTGTTTTCAGTTCTGTTGGACGTATGTCCCACAATGGAATTGCTGAGTCAGGCGGTGAGTCTATGTTTAATATTTTTGGGACTTATCATACTAATTCTCCAGCGGTTGCACCATATTTTTACGTATTATGTATTTTACGTATTTTTTAACGTATTTCTCCAGTTCCACCTTCTCTGCATCCTCCCAAATACTTGTTTTTGGTTTTGGTGGTAGCACCTTGGTGGACATGAGGTGCGACCCTGAGGGTTTAAAGCTAGTTCTGTGCCAAGTCTTTCCCTTCTAGACCTTTTCTTCTTCTTCTTCTTCTTTCTTCTTCTTCGTCTTCTTCTTCTTCGTCTTCTTCTTCGTCGTCGTCTTCTTCTTCTTTTTTTTAGGATTTTTAATTTATTTTAGAGAGACGGTGGGGAAGGGGTCAGAGGGAGAGAATCTTCAAGCAGACTCCCCACTGAGCACAGAGTCCAACGCAGGGCTCCACCTGGGGCTCGATCCCATGACCCATGAGATCATGACCTGAGCGCAACCAAGAGTTGGAGGCTTAACCAACTGAGCCACCCCAGCTCCCCTCGACCTTTTCTTCTTAATTCGGTAGCAGTTGCATACACACATGCGCATATGCGCGCACACACACAATGGGAAGATCTTGATCATAATACGGTAACTCGTGAAGATTCCTGCCCCTTACCCTCCTCGCTGCACTCAGCTCTGCATCTTGAGCAAGCTGGTTAGAAGGACGGGAGGGAAGGAAAGGATCATATAAGCCACCCTCCTCCCCCCCATCAACCTCCAGCCTCCTGGCTGTCAAAGTATGCTTCTTCCTCTTTTCTCTCTTCTACACCTTCAGGGTCCTCTCTCAATGCTTAGATGACAAACAAACAAGCAAGATACACAAACCATATTTCAAGAGAGATCAGCTTATTTTGATTCCATTAATTTAATGGGAACGCTCTCTCGGGAAACCTGTTCGGACTTGATCAAGGGAGCTCGGCGTAGGCAGAATCTCCACCTGGCATTCAGAACCTGGGCCAAAGGTGTGGCTGCCAAGGGAGACAGGAGTGACTCACACCGGTAGACTCAGCAGGGGCCCTACCCTAGGCATGTCCCTTTCTCCTCCTCCCTGTTTTTCCTCTGTCTGCTCCAGGCTCTCAGGCCTTCCTCGCTTCCAGGCACCCTGGGAAACAGTGGCTGAAATCACATGGCGATGAGCCACAACCCGTCTGACCACTCAAGTGAGGGCACGAACCACTCTAGAGTGACTCCTGCAGTTTCAAGACCCAAGGTCCCAACTCCCAGGCCACGATAGCCTCAGAGTGCTTCTAGTTCAAAGGCCTCGGACTAGAGCTGCTTGTTCAAGACGGAGGATAGCTGTGGAATCTGCACCAAAGCCAGGTTCAGTCAGGATGCCGATGAACTTACGCAGCAAGTGAGTCCTGTGAACTAGGCTTTGGATGTAGCCTGACAATTTTTTTTTTTAAAAAAATCATCCAGCGTCAGTAGCATTTTAAGGCCAAAAGGGACTTTTAGATCTAAATAGAAAAGAATCTCAGGACTAAAATATGTGTATTATTGATCTTATGCAAAGTTGGAACTGGCTGGTAATGTCTCACCCCAGCCCATTATTAAATTTTTAGGGAATTTATGAGCCCGTTGACTTGGGTGGGAGAGTCACACCACAGAAATTAACACTACAAATCAGGGCTTATTTTTCCCCTCTTCCTCCACCAGGAGCTGATTGTTAAAGGTTTATCAGCACCTCATTGATCTTATCCATGCCTTTTATTTATGGGTGAGAGAACTGAGCCCTGGAGAGGGGACATGGCTTACGTAGGGTCATAATACGCATTCGCGTCAGAATCTAGAATCCAAATCTTTTGCATCCTATTTCTGTAAGTGGTTACCTAAGGCATAGCCCTGTCACCCAAGACCAGCATCCTGCCAAAAAACAGAGTCATGAGGATGTCCACCACAATAAAGCACAGGGAGTAAGAGACAAATAGTTATCTTGGAAATAGGTTCTTACGGGAAAGAGACTGCCCACTATGGGACCCAACCTAAAACTTCCTGCAGCAGTCGAGGCTGAGTCGTGAACGCTGTTCCTGTCATACTTCTGTGGAATGCAACAGGGAGACCTGGACACAGTCCCTTCTTTGTAACGTCCTCAACAAGAAGAGGCTTGGTAGTCCCGGGAGGGAAAGTGGCATGTTTGGTAGGTTGGAGGGGAAACAGGCTGGCTGTCCGTAAGGAGACATTAAGATCCGTAGCCTGAAAGTCCATCATTTGGTATATGTTATCGGATTCGCTCTACTTTCTCTTGTGAGAAAAGTGGCTCCAAAACAGAAGCAAAAGAACTTTTACGCTTGCACCTTCCCCCCCTCCCCCGGTGTGATTTCCCTGTCCTTGCACAGCTGAACTCAGAGTCCTGGTTCAGGCCTTTCACAGGACGGCAAAGGTGGAGAAGGCAGGGCCGCCTACAAGCCAGAGGGGCCGGCAAGGGAAGGAGATAGGGAAAAGATGGAAACCCGACCGGGGCGCACGTTCCAAATGGGCCTTGGGAGCTGGTTGGTGCTCAGAAAGGCGGAGGGCAGGGAGTCCGGAAGGGACAGGGAGGCCTCTCTTCCGCCTGGCTGACCCACCCAGACTAGTGGCTAGAGTAGGGACTGGGAGCCACATTGTGTGGATGAGGAAGACAGAAGGAATCACGGTTCTTCCAAGGTAAGAGAGGAGAGATCAGATGCCTCCAGTTTCCGTCACCTCCACACTCCCTCTGAAATCCCTTGCAGTCGCTCTGATCAATCCTTCCTTCTTACCGGTGCCCTTATCATTTTCCAGAGGACCTTTCTCTGTCCCAGCCTCCCCAACCACGACAATGTTTGCTACATGTCTGCTACATGAGTGATAGGATCGGAGCCCGTGACCTCCACGCAGCATAAATATGTGTGCCATCTTGTATGTGATTCCTTATAGACCCCACTGGGGTCTTCTCCCATGTCTCCTCTTGGAGTTGTACCTGGTTTTATTAGCAGAATAAATTCTGCCCCAGTTCTCCCCTCCACCATCTCTGCTATCCACGGGCTGTGCCACGAGGCTGTTTCCAGCCCTTTGCTCTGTGTCTGTCTACTCTGTCCCCTTGGCAAGACTTAAGCTGTGACCACCAGGAGGACGTCCCCAGGACTTCACCTCTCTGGTCTTGAACTTTCTCTGGACTAACTTTCAACCTTCCTCTGGGCCGCACTGCCTGGAGAGGTGATTACTGTCGTTAAGTCAGCATTGCCAAAATTGAACTGAATTCTTTCAACCCCAGCTCAAAACTTTCAAAATGATCTTGGACGACGTCTTCATCTTTAGCCTCATATCTGGTTCTGAAAGCATATCGACCCCATGACCCCACGTGCACTGATCTCGTCACCCTGCCCTCTTCTGTCCCACCTCTGTGTCCCCACCCAATCCAGGCTCCTGCCCCCTCTCCGCTGCACCATTGCAAACCCTCCTAGCTGGTCTCCCCAATTCCATTCTCTACCCCTCCCAAATCAACCTAATCAACCCTGACAGATTTCCCTTCCCCAAACCCAGCCAAGGATTACCCCTCGGCCCAAAGTGTCTCACTCTGCCTGCCATTCAAGGTCACAGACAGTGGGTGCACCTTCACCAAAATCTACCGCTGTCTTTCCCTCAATATAACCTCATGCTTCCCTATCTGTTTCTTCTCTCTAGAATGTTCTCCCTTGCAGTGTCACCTGCCCAAAGTGCTTTTTATCCTCATCAGAACTGATCTGGCCTGCTTGGATCTTTTCCCAATATCCTTCACCAGATCCCCTGCCTCACTCTTGTGCACTTGCCGGGCACTGTGGGCTCCCCATGGCATCGACCCTTTTCTGCCCTGTATCAGTGCACAGCCTGTGCTCCCTTCCTTTCCCCGGCACAGCAAATGCCACCACCACTCACTGTCCAGGCCAGAAGCTTCGGACGATTCCAGATGCCTTCCTCTTTTCACCCCGCACTTGGGTCCTCAAAAATCTCCCTCACGTCTGTCCTCTCTGGTCACCCTCCCTTGCTCTGCATTAGCTCTGGACACCCCCATCCAGGGAGCTGCCCTGAGGCAGGCAGCCTGCCGTCTCTGTCCTGCTCTCTACCTGCGTGCCTCCGGGGAGGTTGCGCAGCTTCTCTGAGCATATTTTCTCACCCGCAAAAGGTGAAAAAAATTAAACATTTATGATTGAATTAATAAAGCAATTTCCTACCCGGTCCCTGGCTGCAGGGACACAAGAATAAAGTCCAGTGCTCGCAGCGCGGCCAATGAGCTGGATAAAAACCCTTGTGATCCCACCTACACTTTTCCAATGCCAGTAACTATCAGAATACAATTTTTTTATTGCTTGTGTTTTTTTTGGCTATTTTGGGGTTTTTTGTTGTTGTCGTTTTTTTTTTTTTTTTTTTTGGGTTTGGGTTTTTTTGCTCAGACTGTAAGGCCATGCGTGCCGTGGCCTCAGCTGTTCCTCTTACTGCTCTGAGGAGCGCCCAAGACAGAAAAGCAAGCAGTCCGCCAAGTGTGGCAAGCCTCGCACAGACTCAAGTCTTGCCCCTGCTGTTCTCGAGGCTTCTAATCACCCTGACCCACCTCTGCTTTGCTGCCTGATGCTTTCTGCGTCGATCACCTCCTTGTGCTCTTTTAAGACACAACCCAGCTTTTGGGTCACCTTCTCTGAGAAGCCTCCGTAGGCCCCCAGGAAATGTAGGGAGCTCTCCTCCACATTCCAATCATCCCAACACTTAGTCTGAGTGTTGGCCCCATGTCGGGGACTCGATCTCACAAGCCTAAGATGATGACCTGAGCCGAAACCAAGAGTCAGACGCTCAACCGACTGAGCCACCCACGTTACAGATTTTGAGAGTTTTAATAAAATGAATGCCGTTTGTTGTTTTTCCTGCTAAAAAGACGGGAAAAAATACATGGAATGCTGTGCACATTAAAAAGAATGTGATAGCTTCTTGCCAAGAAAACACCGAGTGGTGGATGATGCCGGTGCATCATCCCTGGAGGGCCTTGGAACGGGAGGTCACAGAGGCAACACCAAGGACAAGGCCAAAGACCATCACCAAGCTGACTCACGTACTCAGGGACATGAAGATCAGGTCTGTGGAGATCTGTTTCTTCTCCAGGCCCATCAAGGCCTCTGAGATCATTGACTTTTTCCCTGGTTTTGGAGACTATGCCTGTGTAAAGCAGACCCGTGCGGGCCGAGCGACCAGGTTCAAGGCGTTTGTCATCATCAGATTTTACAAGGGATACGCCAGTCTGGGTGTGAAGTGCTCCAAAGAGGTGACCACTGCCATCCATGGGGCCATGACCCCAGCCAAGATCTCCACCATCCCCACGCGGCGAGGCTACCAAGGGAATAAGATCGGCAAGCCCCACACTGTCCCAGGCAAGGTAACGGGCTGCCGTGATTGTGTGCCGGGGCGCCCCCCACCCCTGCGGCCAGAGGCACTGGCATTGTCTGAGCCCCTGTGCCCAAGAAGCTACTAATGATGATCGGTATAGACAACTGCTCCCCCTCGGCCACGGGCTGCTCTGCCCCCCTGGGCAACTTCACCAAGGCCACCTCTGATGCCTTCCCAAGACCTACGGCTGTCTCACCCCTGATGTCCAGAAAGAGACTGTGTTTACCAAATCTCTCTATCAGGGACTCACTGACCGTCTTGTAAAGACCCACACCTGAGTCTCCATGCAGAGGCCCCAGGCTCTAACTGAGGCCATCCATAGTTTTTTTTTTTTGGTTGTTTTTTTTTTTAATTAAATTTTTTATTTAAATTCAATGTAATTAGCATAGACTGTCTTGTTAGTTTCAGAGGTAGAATTTAGTGATTTTTAAAAAAGATTTTATTTATTTATTTGAGAGAAAGAGAACACACAAGTGGGTGGGAGGGGCAGAGGGAGGGGGAGAAGCAGACTCCCCACTGAGCAGGGAGCCTGACATGGAGCTCTATCCCACCCAGGACCCTGGGATCATGACCTGAGCCGAAGGCAGAGGCTTTAACCCACCGAGCCACCCAGGAGCCCTGTATAATGCCATTTTTATAAGAAAATAGTGTGTACACATATAAGTACCCAAATCTTTTCCTCGCTCAGCCTTTCCTATCTTACTATCCACCACAGTCCACCCAGCAAACATGCAGAAATCAGTCACTATTGGTTCCTTCCCTTCCTTCACACCTTCGCTCTCTCTCTTCATTGGAGATAAGGGGAAAGTCATGTGGACATTGCCCTGGGGAAGTTTTAGGACCTCAAGGGAGAAGACAATGCACAAAAGAGGATGCGAGAATAAATTAGAATAGATGTTATCATTGGATGAGAGAGAGCCCCGCTGGCTGGGGGGGTCAGAGAAGAGGCGTGAAGGGGTTGAGCTGGGCTTGAGGAGGAAGTCGGGCTAGATGAGCGCAGCCCAGAGGAGCAGACACATGAGGGAAGTGGAGGGAATGAGTGTGGCGTGTGAGGGGAGAGGGGCCGCTCCTGAGGCTCGGTTGGCCATGTGCCTGTGTCCAGCTCCTTGGGGTACCACAACAGACTACCACAGATTGGGGGGCATTTAAACAACACGCATTTATTTTCTCAGCTCTGGAGGCTGGGAGCCCATGATCCAGGTGTCGGCAGGGCTGGTTTCTCCTGGACCCTCTCTCCTCGGCTTTGCAGACCTTCTGCTCCCTCGATCCTCATGGATCCTTATGTGGTCTTCTCTCTGTGTCTGTGTGTGTCCTAACCTCCTCCTCTCATAAGGACACCAGTCGGATTGGATCAGAGTCTACCCTACTGACTTCATTTTAACTTAATCGCCTCTTCAAAGACCCTGTCTCCAAATACAGTCCCATGCTGAGGTCCTGGGGGAAGGGACTTTGATGTGTGAATTTTGAGGGCACACAATTCAGCCCATCACACTGTCTATGCCTAAGGAGTAGCAAATGGCCAGGAAATGGGTGAAAAGCTGAATAAATGTAGCACATTTTTATGGCATGTTTATGGCCCAGCAGGAAGTTTGCGGGACACAGGAAGTAAGAAAGATCATGGAGATCCAAGCTCTAAGACACTCTTGAGCATCTTGGTGGAATGGCAAGGATGGATGGAATGCCATGGAACCCAAAGGAACGCCATGATGTTGATGTCATTTTAAGCACATTCGATGGCAACATTCTGCCCTGTGGTTTGGAGCAGAGGTGAGCCTGGGGGCAGACAGATCAGGCGAAAGGCCATCTCAGTGATTCCAGGTGTGGGGTGACAAAAGTCTTGACCAGGGTGGTGGCCACAGAATAGAAGCTGGAGACAGATGGGTGTGCCTGGGGGGTTGTTTCAAGCACCTACACCCCGCTGATGCGGCCGTGAGGGCCATATGCTTCCTTGAGAACAATGACTCCTCTGGAAACTGGTTACCAAAACCTGCATAAGATGATCTCATAGGTCCTGGGACACCAATGACTTCAAACAATTCCTTTTGATTCAAGGCCCTCTCAATTTGTCCCCACCCTGCAGCTGGGTCTCCTCTGCACTTAAATATGAGTGGGTTGCACTAAGACAAATTCTTATTAGTTGGCAGAGGCATTAAGTTCACTCCCACCATGTCTGGGATTTTGTGGTTATCTCCCCTAAACACATCCCTTGTATCTATAAGGAGGTCCCCTCCCTTCTTCCATACTTCTGGAAATTCTACCTGGCTTTCAAGACCAATTTATATACTTTCTTGTTCACACAGCTCTCACTACAGCTCATGGGGCACTCTTGGCTGAGCCCTAATCACACATATTTATACTATAAGATGCATATGATATTAAATAAGGTATCATGCCCATGTTTGAGATGTTTGGAACATTCATATGCCAGGCAAATTCCCCCATGAGACTCTAAGCGCCTTGATGTTATGAATTTGGAACTTCTTATGTATTTGTTATACTACAAAACCTAGTGCATATTAGGTGCTCAACAAATTCGTGCTGAGACAATAGCCAACACCCCAAAGGTCCATGTAAATGGAGTTAGTGGACGAAAAGGACAGAGATAGAATATGAGCATATTCATTTCAATCCATAGACATGGCCTCTACGTCCCAACCCCACCAGTTTGGCCTGTACTTCCTCAATACTGCTCAAAAAAGCATTACCCCCAAGTCAGAGAGATTCTTAAACCTCCAAAAGGAGCTTTATGGGTGGGAACTCAAAGTTGGCTTGTCCTCATGTGTATAATGTTGATAAAAGGGTTGAGTGGACCAGACTCTTGGCAGTCTGCATCCAAGGAGATGATTAACCTGTCCTGGGAAGCAAGTGGGACCAGCACCTGTGATAAGGATCATGCTGAGGCCCGAGGGGAGCCAGCGCCAGGGCGGCCTCTGGGGAGGAAGGCGGTTGTTTGAATGCTCCTCAAGGGAAGAAAACAAAGAAATATTGGTAGGGATTTTTTTTTTGGAAAAATGTAAAAGCTGATCTGTAAGCGCATCTGGAGCTGCAAGGAGCCATGAATAATGAAAAGAATCATGAGAAAGAAGAACCAACTGGGAGGACTGATACATTTTGAAGTATGAGTGTGGTGTAGACGTAAGGATGGACACATCGACCAATGGAATAGAATTGAGAGTCTAAAGATAAGTTCATGTGTCTATGGTCAAACGATTTTCAGCAAGGGGGCCAAGTCCATTCAATGTAGGAAGAACAGTCTTATCAACAAATGTTGCTGGGAAAACTGGATTTCCTTCCACATGCAGAAGAATGAAGTTGGGCCCCTACCATATAGCATACACAAAAATTAACTCAGATGGATCAATGACCTAAATAGAAGGTCTAAAACCATAAAACTCTTAGGAAAAAAACACAGGAGCAAATCTTTATGGCCTGGGATTTGGTAAAGGATTCTTAGGTATGAAACCAAAAGCACAAGCAACAAAAGGAAAAATAGATAAATCAGATCTGGCCATTAAAAAATTAAAAATAAAAAATTTTGTACACTGAAGACATTATCAAGAAAACAAAAAGACGGGGCGCCTGGGTGGCTCAGTGGGTTAAAGCCTCTGCCTTCAGCTCAGGTCATGATCTCAGGGTCCTGGGATCAAGCCCCACATCAGGCTCTCTGCTCAGCGGGGAGCCTGCTTCCCCCTCTCTCTCTGCCTGCCTCTCTGCCTACTTGTGATCTCTCTGTCAAATAAATAAATAAAATCTTAAAAAAAAAGACAAAAAAAGACAACCTATAGAATTGAAGAAAATATTTTCAGATCAAATACCTGATAAAGGTTTGCTATCTAGATTTTATAAAAAACTCCTAACACTCAACAAGACAAACCATCAAATTTAAGAAACAGGCAAAGGACTTAAAGAGACATTTCTCCAAAGAAGATATACGAATGGCCATCAAGCCCATAAAAAGATGTTCAACATCATTAATCATTAGGGAAACGTAAATTAAAACCACAGTGAGTTACTACTTCCCATCCATTATGATGGCCATTATAAAAAACCAGACAAATAAAAAAAAAAAAAAAAAAACAGAAAACAACAAGTATTAGTGGAGATGTGGAGAAATTGTAATGAGAATGTAATATGATCCAACCACTGTGAAAGACTGGAGTTTCTCTTAAAAAACTAAACACAAATTACCATATGACCCAGCAATTGCACTCATTGGTATAGACCCAAACAAACTGAAAACAAGCGTTCAAACAGATACTTGTCCACCAATGTTTACTGCAGCAATACTCACAATAGCCAAAAGGTAGAAACGACCCAAGCGACCAGCGGCAGATGAATGGATAAACAAAACATTGTGTATATATACAAAGAAATATTATTTGGTCCTTAAAAAAGCAATGAAGTTCTGATGCAACATGGAGGAACCTTGAAAACATGTAAAATGAAATAAACCAAACACAAAAGGTCAAGTATTGTGTGGTTCCACTTATATGAAACATCTAGAATATGAAAACTGAGAGACACAGAAAGTATAATCGGGGCTACTAGGGGCTGGGAGTGGGGAGATTGAGAATTATGACTTAATGCTTCTAGAGTTTCTGTTTGGGTGGTAGAAAAGTTCTGGAAATCAATAGCGGTGATGCTTCTACAACATTGTGGATGTACTTAATGTCATTGAATTGTACACGAAAAAGAGGGTAAAATGGCAAACGGCAAATTCTGTTATCTATCTCTATTTTACCACAATAAAAAAATCCTACAAAATGAAATGAAACAAGAATTGGCAGATCCAAGGAGGAAAGAGAAATGCAGCGTGGATATGGCACTCTTCAGAATGGGTAGTTACTGGGACAGTGTATGTATGTATGGTGATGGCCAGCCTTTTGTTCCAAAGATATTTTGTGCTAGGCACCAAAATAGGCCTACATACAAAATAATAATAATAATAATAATTATTATTATTATTTTAAAAATCATAGGCAGAGAAGACTTGCTCCAGCAAATATGGGAGAACATTGACCCAGAAGTTATGACACTGACCCACGGGCTGTGTGGACCACCCCAAGATGCCAAGATAATGACCCTAAGTTCACTTTCTATGCCTAAGTTTTATCATTCTGGTAGCACTTATTTCCTCTGTCATCTGAAGCTAAAGTCCCATATCAAATATGGGAATATTATTTTTAAAAAAGGTCTCACCTAACAGATGCCTGAAAGCTTGCTTAGCTCAAAAATGTTTATTCTTCCAGCCTCTCTGAGGCCTCTGGATAGCTCAGTCTGTTAAAGTGTCTGCCTTCAGCTAAGGTCACGATCTCAGGGTACTGGGAGAGAACCCCACATCGGGCTCTTTGCTGAGAGAGAGCACCGAACACGCATTTAATGTTTATTACTGGATTAATACTGCTTTCCCCTCTCTCTCTGCCTGCTGCTCTGCCTACTTGTTCTCTCTGTGTGTCACATAAATAAATAAAATCTTTAAAAAAAAATGTTAACTCTTCCATTCAAAAAAAAAAAAAGAGGTAGAAAAAAAGAAGTAGATAGCTTGTATACCTTTTTCATTTCCTTTTCAAGTCAAAATACATCTAGAAATAGAATAGAATAGAATAGAAATTCTACAGCATTACAGACTCTGCTATCATGAAAGACAGTGACACAGAGGCACGCTCCCTTCATGACGGGATGTGACTTTAAATCCTCCCCCGAGGGTTTTCAGGGGTTCACCAGCTATATCAGGATAGCGCTGCTCTGTGCCCTCTTCCACCCCCTGGGACTGGCTTCCAGAACCTCCGTGTTGCACCCCAACTCTAGAATGCCGTGAGCATTGAGCTAAAGTACTCTGCAGCGCTTGGCACACATGGTCGAGATTCAAAATATGTCTGTGGAATATAGACAATCCCAGTCCCCTCGGAGCTGGGGAAAGAAGCACAGGGAGGTGACTGCTGAGGAGGAGAAAAAGTGACCTCTGCGGAATACTAATGAAGCCTAAGTTCAATTTTAAGACAGGACATGTGTTTAAAAGAAAGCACACGTGGCCCTTTGTTTGCTTCAAGACACTTTGAATACAACTGCCGTTTCCTCTGAATCATTTTAAACCCTCAGCTGGATCAGGAACCGATTTTCAGGGGTACCCACTGTTGAACTGAGGAGTTAGCTGCCTGCAAATGGCACGTGTCCTTAAATGTTTAAACCTACAAAATCACATAGGCCACTCAGTGAGGGGCCCCTGGCTGGCTCCCTGGGAAAAGCATGGGACTCAATCTCTGGGTCGTGAGTTCAAGCCCCAAGCTGGGTGTAGAGATTACTAATAAACAAACAAACTTAAAAAAAAAAAAATAAACAAATGAACTAGTCCACCTGAGAAGCACAAATAAAAAAAAAGAGCAGTGAATACAGTCATCGTGATGAAAAATTAAGAGAGAGACTTAAAAAAAGATATATACGTCCGTGTAAGTGACATTTGGCTAAATTTAATGGGATGGCTAGTTTGCTGACTTTTCTTTCCTGTTCATTGCTTTCTCCTGATTTAAATGGTACCGCGCAGCTACACCCCAGAGTGGGTCCTAAATACTAATTGCTAAGAGACACTCTTGCAGGGGGATGGATTCAATTAGCATCACATCTTTAATGACCCAGCATATTACATACTTCCCCTGTATAATTATGTATTTTATGGCATCATGCCATCCTACAGATAAAGAAAAAACCTTTGAGAACATTTACTAGCTTTTGGGGGATTGTCCCCAAAAGGGTGTCATTTTCATTGGAACCAACAACTGAGATGGAAAAACTCCCCTCTTAAGGATTAACCTGTGGCGGTACCTTAGTTCGGAAACCCCCGTCATGAGGTTTTTTTTTCCTCTTTTACTATAAAATTGCAGAAATGTCTACCATGCCTACTTGTACGAGGGATAGCATAGCGTTGGGAATACAAATTTGAATAATCCCGAGATTTCGTATTCAGGGAACTCACGGTAAAGCATGGGAGACTGGCACCTGAGTAAACCATTAAAACAAAGTCTGACAAAGGCACGGAGAGAAGTGAGCAGGGGTTGGAGGGGGTGAAGACTTCATGTGAAAATGAAATGGGAATTGAACACCGAGGAGACGTTTTCATGGCATACAGAAGTCAGGACAACATTCCAGAAGAGGGAGCAGTGTGTGTCAAGACATGAACAGAGTGTCGGGTTTGGGAGAACTCCCTGCAGATCTACGTTGCCGTGAGTGGGAGGTGAGAACAAAAATGGAAAACTTGAGGTAAAGCCCGAGGTTTCTCCTCACTATGCTACGCAATAAAGGAAGCCACTGCACAGGCAATTCATATTCATCTTAAAACACAAACATAAATTGGGTTATTGGATTGTAAAAAGTGATTGAGGTAGAATGAGCAGTCCTAGGAACAACTGAACCAAAAATCTTCAAGCTCAGCCATACTCTTCAGAGAACCAGTAACATCAAAAGAAGAATGTCCCTTGCGATCCCCCCATTTCCATTTTTAAAAAAAAATTCATCAGTTTAGGAGCACCTGGGTGGCTCAGTGGGTTAAGCATCTGCCTTCAGCTCAGGTCATGATCCCGGGGTCCTGGGATGGACCCCAGAGTCGGGCTCTCTGCTCAGCGGGGGAGTCTGCTTCTCCCTCTCCCTCTGTTCCTTCCACATGCTCATGCTAGCTGTCTCTCTCTTTCTTGTCTGTGAGCACATACGTGGTGCACACACGCACTCTCTCTCTCTGAAATAAATAAATCTTAAAAAAAAATTGGCAGTTTATTACAAGCGAGCCTGGCAGAACAAGGACAATCGGAAGTGGAGGGTATTGGGGCAATTCCTACTGGGCTGAGTGACCCTGCCATTGGCCAGCTCGCATCCTGGGTCACTGCTGAGAAGGTGTGGAACAAGTGTAAGGAGTGTGGCAGGGAGGATCTGAAGCACACGGAAATGCAGTCTGGAGAAGGGATGGCTTTTAGGCAACAGAGTTCTCTTCTCTGTTACCTATTGGCTCTCCTGTAAGGAAGGCTGCTGCTGGCAATTCTCATTCCACACCTCATTGCTTCCCCTGCTGTGGATCTATTTTCTGTTCTAATGTCTTCCAGCATCAACATGTCTCTGCTGTTCCGGGCGCCTGGGTGGCCCAGTTGGTTGAGGGGCCAACTCTTGATTTTGGCTCAGGTCATGATCTCAGGGTCATGAGATCAAACCCCTTACCGGGCTCCGGGCTCAGCAGGAGTTTGAGATACTCTCTTGCTCCCTTAGCCTGTCTCCCCCTCTCAAAATAATGTTTCCGCTATTCAAGGTCTCAGAATGGCAATTCTACGCAAAGCTTCTAGTGTTTATGATGAGCCACAAGGGGTTCCCCGCTTCTCATTCCCTGTCCCCCGCCTCCCGCCCCCTACTCCCTACCAAAAAAAAAGGATTAGAAATTCCCTCTAACCGAGACAGGGCAAAGTTCATTTGCCCTTCAACATTCAACAAAATCCATTCTTTTTGTATAACAAACATAACTTTAGTAAGTTATCACAGCATCTAATTGAAGAAAGGGATGAGGAACGGAGATAATATTCACAGACCCGCCTGTGTTCCACTCTGGTGCATGCTCTCAACATATTATCTCATTTAATTCTCTCAAAGTTCCTGTGAAGGAGGCTTGTTCAACCCATTTTACAGATGTGAAAACAACCACAGACTCTAGCAGCCATCCTTACCCAGCCCGGTTTTTTAATACAGTGGTCTAGGCAGGTCCCTAGCACAGCAGATGACTAATAATGGTAGACGGCCTCCACAGGATCCTTGTCCCCTGATGGAGTCGATCAAGGTTTACCTCAGTTTTCCTGCCCTGTCCTCTCACCCCAAGCCAGTTATCATGTCTTATCTCAGCACTCAAAACATATATTAATGGAGAACAGAAAGCTCTTCCCACTATATTTGGCTCTCTAAAGGAAAAATCAAAGTCTCATATGTACTTATCACTGGCCTACTTTTTCCCACAAGGGGTTTAAAGTGATTTACCACAAAGAGGAGCACCTGGCTGGCTCAGTCAGTAGAGCGTGCAACTCTAGATCTCAGGGTCGTGAGTTCGAGCCCCATGTGGGTTGTGGCGCCTGCTTAAAAAAAATAACTAAATACATAAATAAATAGAGTGATTTACACAAAGATAGCTATAATAACATGACTGAGTAGCAATAAGAATAATATAATAGGATCATAGATAACATAAATATAAGTAAAATAAAAGTAACTGAAAAGGAAAAGAAAAATCATAAATTGTAGACATGAGGAATTACATAGTTACTGTAATTAAGCCTTAATTTTTAGTTTTTGTTTACTACCAGTCAAACCGGAAAAGGAAAACCTGGTCAGTTACATAGTTCTAAATGTTAAAGAAGAAAAGAAACTTTTTTGAGGGAAGCTTAGCTTTTCTAAAAATTTAGTTTTAAAATATACACCTCATGCACAATTTCATATTCTCTTCTACCCTCCCCACCTCTTGATAGAGTGTACACTATCCGTATCATACGTTCTTATAGCAAAAGCGAAGCACTGAAGTAAAACTCTCTCGTCAAGGTTAGACCCTCCAGAGAGGTTCTCAAGCTGGGATACACATTGCATATCAATTACATACTACTGTGCAACAAATCACCCCAAAGGTCAAAACTACCACCATTTTCTGTGCTCATTCTTCTGAGAGTCTGCAAACTGGGCTGAGCTTAGCTGGGCAGTTCTTCTAATAGTTCCCAAGCCTCACACTACAGAGGTTCTCATTTCACTGGTCTTGGATAGGGCTCTTCATTGGCAGCTCCCTGGGTGATTCTTATGTATTGCCACACTTAAGAACCACTGGCATTGTGCATAACCCTAAATCACAACTCAGTGAAGGCAGTTATCCCCAGGTGAAGTGAAGTTCAAAGGACTTTAAGAAAAGCCAGACCAAGATTACCCAAAACCATAGTGAAAAGGAACAGACTCCTATGTCCAGACTTCAAAACTTACTGCAAAGTTACGGAATCAAGATGTGTATGGCAAAAGGATCAAGATATAGAGCAATGGATCAGAGTTGAGAGTCCAGAAATAAACCTTACTTTTATAGTCAATGGATTTTCAACGAGGCTGTCAAGATCTTTCAATGGGGGAAAGAACAGTCTTTTCAACAAATGGCACCAGGACAACGGCATATCCACATGCAAAGTAATGATTCTGAACCCCACTTCCTTCCATCATATAGAAAACGTAATTCAAAATGGATCACAGACCTACAGGTAAGAGCTAGATCTATGGAACCCTTAGAAAGAAGCACAGGATTATTCACCATGACCAAGTAGGACTTATCCCTGGAATGCAATGTTGTTTTAACATCCAGAAATCTAAACACTTAACTCACTATACTAGTAGAATAAAGGATTAAAAAAAA
Organism: Nasua narica; assembly: GCA_028533885.1. Lineage (NCBI taxonomy): Eukaryota > Metazoa > Chordata > Mammalia > Carnivora > Procyonidae > Nasua > Nasua narica. The sequence goes on along the minus strand of CM052802.1, from coordinate 113,324,525 downwards.
AAAAAAAACAAACAACGTGGTCCTCAATAGCTATTGAAAAAATCATTGCTCAAAATCCAATTACATTCATGATATAACCTCTCGATAAACTAGGACTAAAAGGAGGCTTCCTCAACCTGATACAGGGCGTCTATGAAAACCTGACAGTTAATACTATACTTGTTAGTGAAGACTGAATATACCATGCAATATGATTCCACTTAAAGGAAGGAACTTCCAACACACGCTACAACATGGGGTACCCTGAGGACAGGACACTCAGTGGAATAAGCCACTCAGCTAGAATAAGCCAGTGGAAGAAGTTTTGTTTCACACAAAACACAAATATTGTATGATTCCCCAGAGAGGAAGCACCTAGAATAGTATAATCTGTGATGGCAGAAAGTAGATGGTGGCTGTCCAGGGCTGAAAAGACAGGGAGATGGGGAGTTACGGTTTAATGAGGACAGAGGTTCCACGTCGGGAGAGTAAGAAGTCTGGAGATGGACGGCAGTGACGTACACCACGTGACGTTGTGCAGTGGATGTGTACGTCAGTACGTCACGTTGTGACGGCCGTACGACAACGTGAACGTGTTAATGTCGCCGAACTGTCCTCTTGAAAATGGTTAAAGGGATACATTTTATGTTATGACTTTTCTGTTTCACCACAAGTTAAAAAATAAAAATAAAACAGTGAAAAAATTTAATGTTTTCCCACTGAGATTGGGAAGGAGGAAGGATATTTTCTCTCACCACTTTTATTCAACTGGAGACCAGAGTCTCTAGCGAGTGTAATACTGCCAGAAAAAAACAAACCAAACAAACAAACAAACAAATGGTAGACAGATTGGAAAGCGAAGAAGTGTAACTGTCTTTGTTGACCCTGTATGTAGAAAATTCTACGGACTTTCCAAAAACTCCCTAGACTTAGTAAACCAGATCAGCAAGGCCACAGGATAAAAAAAACCAATACATAAAACTACTTGTATTTCAACATACTAACAATAAACAACCCAAAACTAAAATAACAAAACAATTCCATTCACAATAGCATCGAAAAAAAGAGAACACTTGGGAATAAATTTAACAAGAGGAATGCAAGAACTATGCGCTAAAACCATAAAATATTGCCCAGATATTTATCTGAAGATCTGAATAAACGGAGAGACATACCATGTACATAGATTAGAATGCTCAATATTGTTAAGAGGGTGATCCTTCTTAACCAATCTAGAAATTACATGAAATCCCTATAAAAATTTCAGCAGTTTTTTGGTAGAGTTGGATGACCTGAACCTAAAAGTTATATGAATTGCAAAAAACAGAAGCACCTGGGTGGCTCAGTCAATTAAGCCTCCAACTCTTGATTTCTACTCAGGTCATAATCTCAGAGTCCTGGAATTGAGCCCCATATCGGGCACTGTGCTCAGCAGGGAAACTGCTTGAGGATTCTCTCCCTCTCCCTCTGCCCCTGCTCATGCTCATGTTCTCTCTCTAAAAAAAAATCTTGAAAGAAAAGAAAAGAAAAAAAGCAAGAAAGCAAGAAAGAAAGAAAGAAAGAAATGCAAAGAACCTAGAAGAGCCAAACCATTTTGAAAAAGAACAAAGTTGGAGGACTTATACTACCTGATTTCAAAACTTACTATAAAGGCATAGAAATTAAGACAATCTTATATTGGCATAAGTATAGACAGATGGGTCAACAGAACAGAATAGAATATCCAGAAATAAACCCTTATCTTTATGATCAATTGATTTTCAACAAAGACGTGAAGGATATATATATATATATATGTAATAACACATATGTATGTGTGTACCCTTACCTCACAGTATTCACAAAAATTCATTAATAGACCTAAATTTTAGGAACTAAATAATTATCTATACAGATGCCAAAATCTACCAAAAAAAAAAAAATCTCACTAAATCGCTCTTTGCTTTATTTCACTCAGGCAAGTGACAGAGGGTAAAGATGGGCCAAGTATCACGCATGACATTGTCTATTATTTTGAACACGTTCGCCAATAGTTTTCTTTCCGTGGCCAGATTTGTTGAGCTGAGTCCCTTGGCAGGAAAACCCCATCCCAGCACCCTGATGGACAGCTGCATTGAAAAAAAAGTCAGTGGGAATGTTGACCCCCAAGATACTGAAAAATCCTAGATGGGTTCTAAATTCAGATATTGTGTTATAGAAGAATAATTTGTTTTCCATCAAGAGAATTTAATTAAGAGTTACACCAATAAATTCTCAAACGTAGCTATAAACCATTCACCCCAATTTATTAAGACATCACAGGGAAAAGAAGGCATCACCCAGGGCTTTGGTTACTGGGTTTCTTAGGCCCCAAAGTATTGAGAGGGTCCACAAAGCCCTAAGTCAGCAGCTGCATTTCGGGGGATTTTACCCACAAGGTGCCCAGGTGTGTGTCTTTCCAGAGAGCCTGGAACATTGCTGATCCAGGACCGAGCCTGCCTCCCTGAAATGCCTCCCAGGCAAGCAGTCTCTCAATTAATCTTCTCAAGGCTTCAATAGACCTGAGAAATGAAAGAACACACCTCTCTCTCAAGGGAGAGCTGCGGGTTTGCCCATGTTTTCTGGATCCCATCCAGCTTCTAGGGAGGTTTTCTTTCTTGCAAGTCTGGAATGGGTGTGGAAAGCAGCAAGGCCCTCTTCTCCCCCAGTGACAGGATGTGCGTTCACTTGCTAACACAGGCAGCCGCCTGTAGGACCAACACCTTGCTTCTTTTGTTTGGAGATTTGGTACAAAGCAAAGCCGGTCCCCTTCCCAGGAGGCTAGTAAAAGGGAATTTGTACTTAAAACAAGGATCTGTGCCCCAAACACAATTTCTATCTATCTCCCTCCCTACTCACAAATACTCATTAAAACAGAATTTTAAGATTAGCCATATGTGTCTTTTAAAGGATTAAACTCCCTTCTTAGCAAATTAACCTTAAAAACTCTATTCCGGTTAGTAGTGACCTTTCTTCATTTTAGAATATGTCACTCTCTCATCAGAAACATCAAAGCTTCTTCTTTTCATTAATAAAGATGTCACAATTAAGTGGTCCCATCCAGAGACCCACCCACTGGTCCCACCCAGTCAGTTAAGTGTATGACTCTTGGTTTCAGATTGGGTGATGATCTCAAGGTTATGAGATCGAGCCCCAAGTAGGGCTCCCCACTCTGCATGGAGTCTGCTTGAGATTCTCTCTCCCTCCTGCTCATGTTCTCTCTCACTCTCTCTAAAATAACTTTTAAAAAAAAAGTCACAACTGGGGCGCCTGGGTGGCTCAGTGAGTTAAAGCCTCTGCCTTGGGCTCAGGTCATGATCTCAGGGTCCTGGGATCGAGGTCCACATCGGGCTCTCTGCTCAGCAGGGGGCCTGCTTTCCTCTCTCTCTCTGCCTGCCTCTCTGCCTACTTGTGATCTCCCTCTCTCTCTCTATCAAAAAATAAATAAATAAAATCTTTAAAAAAACTTCACAACTAAGAATTATTACTCTTAATATTTATTTGCCCTCACGCTATAATTTCAAGATGAAATGACCTGTCACAGTAGAACAGGTCATTTTCCAGTGTGGCACACACATACACTGTCTCTTTCAGATCTATTCCTCGATTTCAATGATAAATAGATTGGAGAAAATAACAGGACCATTCCCAGTTTGTGACAAAGTTAAGCTTGGCATGCGATCCCTGCTTTTCTAGTGTTATTTCTGGATATTTCTTCTACCAATATTCAATTTCCTACCATTTTTTTAAAAAAATGAAACATTATTCTCATCATCCTGCCTTTTTGTCACATTTCCTCTCGTTTTAAAAATAGCATTTTTTCAGATTATAAAAATAATCCTGTTTGTTATGAAATTTTAAAATATGAAAAGTTATGAAGAAGAAAATCAAGTTACCCCTAATCCTTCCACCAAGGGTTAATCCTGTTAACGTTTTTGGTGTATTTCCCTTTTGTATTTTTATGTATGACTCCCCCCCCACCCCAATTACATAGCAAATAAATCAGAGGCAATTTTCCCATTCTTAATCCATATCCATTTGGGATAAGACCACTTACATTTGGTCTTGAGCTTGTCCCACACTGCCTCCAACCCCGATCTTTGGGTCCTTGCCTTGTGTTCTGTTTCTCCATCCACCCTGATCCCAAGTTCCTCAGTTGGGGCCCCACTTTCATTGGACTCCAGGTTTGGGTTTTGGCTATTTGCCTTCAATGCTGTTTGACCCCTTGGGCCTTTGGGAACGTGAATTGTCAAATAGGCAAAAATTTTATTCATTCATTTGAAAGGAAGAGAGAGAGAGAGGGAAGAAGGAGGGGGAAAGGCAGAGGCAGAGAGAGATGTAGACTCCCCACTGAGCAGAGAGCCCAATGTGGGGCTCGATCCCAGGACCCCCGGGATCATGACCTGAGCTGAAGAAGACACGTAACTGTCTGACTCACCCAGTGCCCCTTAGTTTGCCTTTTTTAAAAGCAGACATTTCCAAAGACATGAGATGCTAGAGAACAGGCATCATGCCCATTTACATTTATAAATCGAACACATGGCCCATAGTAAGTGCTCGATAAATGTCCACTGAATGCTTAAATGACATTTATGGAACTCTTGCTTCCCGTCTGGGGGAATACAATCAAAGCAACGGTAATGACTGTGGTCGGTGTTTCCGAATCCTTTATCAGTCAGAGTCACTGGGCTTTAATCACTTAAACTTCTCTGTTCCTCCAGGCAGGGTCTCTCCTTCCTGGTCACTGGCCTCCTCCTCCTGCCACCTTCATGCCTGCTGCTTCCCCCCCCACCCCTCCCACCACCTCGGATGGATTGAGTTCCCTGGCAAGTAGAATGAGGTACCCTAATGTGGTTCCCATTACCTTCAATCAGCCTTCAGTGACGGTCTTCCTCAGCCTACAGTAGGTGTCTCCCACGCTATTCCACCTGATTCTAGAGAGCTAAGAGCAAAGCCTTTCCATTCTCGCACAGTGAGGAAAGTAACAGGTGAAGAGTGAGGTCATTAACAGAAAGCTATTTCCAAAAATTTTGAGGACAACTATGACCCCTGATGACAATCCCATGTTAATACCTCAGCAGTCATGGGGCATCTGGTTGGCTCATTCGATAGAGCATTCGACTCTCCAGCACTGGACTCTCCATCTCATGGTTGTGAGTTCAAGCCCCACATTGGGCCTGGAGCCTACTTAAAAAAATTTTTTTTCCCTAAATACCAAAAAACAACAACAACAAAAATAACTCAGCAGCTACATCACCTTGTCTGTGGTCAGAGAGGACAGACCTGCAAGGGGAACAGGGATGGGGAAGGCGAGAAACACAAGAGGGGCCCTGAAAGACTCAAAATGACCGATCACAAACTGAGGCAAATAATTAACTTCACCTTCTGCACCTAAGCTTCATCCCACCTTTAACGTATCATCCAGAGATCCTAGAGATTTTGTTATATCCTTTTATTCATCCAGTTATTGAAATTTTGATAAACAGAATCACATTTTTAAATATTGCTGCTTGAAAGAACCCAGACATTTTGCACCCATCAAAGTGACCCAGTTAAACAAAAAAGAAAGAAAGAAAGAAAAGAAAAGAACATGTTGGTGAGGATGTGGAGAAACTGGAACCAAAACAGTATAGCGGTTTCTCAAAAATGAAACAGAATTACTTCAGAATACTACAGTTCCACTGCTGGACATTTACCCAAAAAAAATTGAAAGCAGGGACTCAAAGAGATATTTCTGCACCTGTGTTAGTAGCTGCATTATTCTCAATGCCCAAAAGGATGGAAATAACCAATGCGTCCATTGACAGATGAATGGATAAACAAGATGAACTATATTATTTAGCCTTAAAAAGAAAAGAGGTGCCTGGGTGGCTCAGTGGGTTAAAGCCTCTGCCTTTGGCTCAGGTCATGATCTCAGGTCCTGGGATCGAGCCCCGCATTGGGCTCTCTACTCAGCGGGGAGCCTGCTTCCCCCTCTCTCTCTCTGCCTGCCTCTCTGCCTACTTGTGATCTCTCTCTCTGTCAAATCAATAAATAAAATATTTTTTTAAAAGGAAATTCCAAAAAAAAAAAAAAAGAGGAGGAGGAAAAGGAAACTGACACACACTATAACACGGATGAGCCTTGAGGACCTGACACTCAGTGAAATAAGCCAGTCACAAAAGGACAAATACCCCACGAGGTCCCTAGAGTGGGCATTCACAGAGACAGAAAGTAAAATGGCGGCTGCTGGGAGGAGCTTATTTTTAACAGGTGCAGGGCTCCCATTCTGTAAAGGTGAAGTTCTGGAGACGGATGGTGGTGATGGTTTTACAACAACGTGGATGCGCTTAATGCCACTGACCGGCACGCTGAAAAGTGGGGAAGATGATATGTTTTACGCTACTTGTATTGCCCGCAATTAAAAAAAAAAAAAAAGAGCCCATGAATGAATCCCTTTGTTTTTTTGTTTGTTTTTGTTTTGCTTTTTGGTTTTTTTAAAGACTTATTTATTTATTATTTGAGAGAGAGGGAGGGGGATGAGGAAGTGGGAGAGAGAGAATCTCAAGCAGATTTCTGCTGAGCGCAGAGCCCAATGCAGGGCTTGATCCCACGACCTTGAGCTCACGACGTGGGCCAAAATCAAGAGTCAGACACTTAACCGACTGAGCCAATAGGGCACCCCCGAATGAATCCCTTTGGAAAACCCAAGTGTCTTGTATAAAGTGAGGAATCACACCTTTTCCTCCTAAGCTGTTTTGGAAATTCAGGTTTATGTATAAACGTAAAGCCAGTCGCTCCTGAGATATGTTTTTCTCTGGGAGCTGCCCGTCTGCAGTCACCTTTCTGAAGAGATTCTGTGAGAGCCATTCACATACCAACATTTGATTTAATACTTGTCTCTAAAAATTACTTTGAGAATCATTTCCCTCACTACACAAACTGCGGCTTAATAACGTCATTCATCATTGCCGCCACCACAGGGAGACCAGGGGACATGGATACACGCCCCTCACCCCATGACAGAAGTGAAGTGAGAAACTCCAGCTCCTCTCAGCCCTCGGTGGGAATGTTGGGTTGGGTGATTAATGGATCGCCGGCCACAAATGAAGCTTCCTCTGACTCATCGAATACATGCAGCTGCTTTATCTCCCTTGCCCCACCTACCTGCCCTCCCCATCCTTTCCTTCAGAGAAGTCAGGGACTGAGATAAAAGTGAGCATGCTGCCCTCCAAGTGCAAGGAGGCTGCTGAATCAGGAGCTGGCCCAGCCCTTGCAGCATGGCCCCAATAACGCCTCAACCATGCCTTTTATCCGAGGACCTCAAAGTCCTCAAAAGCATTAGCTTACGAATCCTGGTGCAGGCCCTGGGAATTGACCTGGGCTATTTCAAAGTTGGAGAAACTAAGGCACAATGGGGGTCACGGTCACACTGGGTATCGTGTAAGATCATGGTCCAACAAGAACTCAGGACTTTCATGTTATTTTTAACCACCACCCTCCCTCCTGCCTTTTTTTTTTTTTTTGGAGTCACACATTTTATGGAACTCACATATTCAATAGGCGAGGGGAAAAGGATTAACAACTTTGTATAAAACATAATCCGCAAATAGCCCAGTAATTGAGGACATCTCAGAGAATCTGTGTTTGTGTTGCTTTTAGAAGAGCTTTTCTTGCTGAACTTTCCTAGGAGTGTCTCTCCTTCTGGAAAACCTTATTTCTCACGATGCCAGTGGTCTTTTGGAAGGCAGTCACCTCAGGCTCTAAGACTGAGTATTTCCCGAACTTGGTGTACAGACGAGTCACGTGGGGGATCTATTAAAATGCAGACTCCAATCCAATAGTCTGGGTGGGGCCTCAGATTCTTGGTCCAAGGACCACACTTTGAGTAGCAAGGAGCTAGACAGGGCAGGCCACTTGCAGACAATGCCCTTCTTGAAAACTAACACTTGGAGCCTATCCATTCCTCCCCCCCACCCCTCAGCACCAGCTTTCTGGGAGCTTAATTATTCTGAGTCTTTAATTATTCTGAGTTTAATTATTCCAACTCTTTAGAGCCTAATTTGCAAACCACGCTAAGGTTAGCACATGGAGGCACTGGAGGGAGGTGAGAGAGTGGTGGTTGTTTAAAGCTTAAAACAAACTAGACAGACCCATTATCTCTGATCATACTTAGCATAGTTAACCTACACGGTCCTTTAAAAGCGTGGTACCAAGTAGGACTGTGTGCTAACAGCATTCCAGGGCAACAGGCCGAAAAAAGGAGTAACATTAATAGGAGGTCGCTTGGGGGGTGAAAAGAAAAATTACTCTCGAACCAGTCATCCCGGGCGCCTCAGGTACAGAGTCCAGACTCGAGAGGCTGTGCTGCGGATACTTATCAGTGTTTGACTTGACCTTTCGCCTCTGCCGCTTCCCGCCCCCCTCCGTTGTCATGGTAGCGCTGATAACCCGCTGAGGCTTCTCCGCAAGAACTGAACATCCGAGTCCTCTGAGCAGTCTCAGTTCTAAGGTCTTCCAGCCTGTAGACCAAGAGGCAGGTGAGGCTCCGGGGCACAATTTCTAAATAAGTTGTATCGCGGAGTGTCGATTCTCCGCAGACCGCAGACTTCAACACACTGCCAGCGCTGCGCGGGAGGCAGTCGCTGCTGGAGGACCCTTGCCGGGGCTCCTGCCGACCAGACATCAGACCTGGAGGATCGGGACAGAGAGTGCATCTGGCAAAGTCTACTGTCCGCGGGGAAGGTGGTGGAGACGGCCCTGACAGTCCACCGGGTGCCCTCCCCGGGGGAGGGGCTCAGGGAGGGGAGAAGGGGGATGGAGGGAGCAGCCCCTCCAGCTCTAGCTCCCGCCCTACAGATTTTCTTTCATCTTTCTCTCTCATCCTAGCAAATATTTCAGATGTCCTGAAAAGGGCAGATATTACTGCCAAAGATGTATATGCCAGCTTTCTCAAATATCGCCATTAAATATTTTGAATGAAACCCAGGTACGGGTACAGTTAATGTTGGCTGCGTGCTCCTCCCTGGCCCTCTTGGCCTTCCTCATCCCAGAGTGGACCATCATCGTGACTTGGCTATTTGTCATTTCGGGCGTACTTTATACCCTCGCTTCATATGCTGCGTGACAATAAAAGTCTGTCATTGTTTTTGCATGGCTTTCTATCAGTGGCATCCCGCTGAAGGCATCTTCTTGAAAATATGTTTTTTTCATCCAACATTATGTTTAGGAGAGGTTTCCACGGCGGTATGTGCAGTTGATTCATATTAAGTTGGTGTATAGTATTCCCCGACATGGATTTCATCGGATTTATCTGTTCTTCTGTTCATGGCCATTGAAGTCACTTAAAATTTTCACTCTTACAGATAAGGTTGCCATGATCACCGTGTAAAGGCTCCTGGGGCACATGTCCCAGTTCTTTACCCAGGAATGCAGTTGTTGGCACACAGAATAGGTGTGTACCTTTAACTTTGCTAAAAGCAGCCAGTGTGCTCTTCCAAAGTGTCCCAGCTGCCACGTCCCAAAGCAGTGGGGCCGGCTCCTATCTCTCCATCCACATCCTCGTCAACACACAGAATAGTCAGACTTTACTTTCTGGCAGGAAGGAAATGCTATCTCCATCCCCCTTTAAAAACAGCCTTACTGAGATACAATTCGTATACCTTTAAGCTCACCCACTTAAAGTGTGTCATTCGGGGCGCCTGGGTGGCTCAGTTGGTTAAGCCTGAGCTTAACCTCTGCCTTCAGCTCAGGTTATGATTTCAGGGTCCTGGGATCGAGTCCACATGATGGGCTCCCTGCTCAGCGGGAGTCTGCTTCTCCCTCTCCTTCTGCACCCCCCTTCCCCTGCTTGTACTCTCTCTGTCAAATGAATAAATAAAATCTTAAGAAAATAATAAAGTATATAATTCAATGACTTTTAGAAGTATAGTCAGAGTTGCCTAAACATTGCCACAATCACTTGTGGAATATTTTCATTACCCCAGAAGGAACTTTGGCTCCTCTTAGCCATGACCCCGGCCCCTTCTTAACCCCTCCCCATCTCCCTCGCCCTGAACAACCACTCATCTACTTTCTGTCCCTCTAGATTTGCCTTTCTATTCTGGACATTTCATATAAGTCAAATTACACTTTCACTCTTTGCACAGGTTCCTATAACCTGACAACTTTGTTTCATGCCTTTTAATTTTAAAATATTTCAGTATGTGTCTGGTGCCCATCTTAATTTGAACTTCCCTAATTATTAGTAAGTCTCCTGAAGTTTTCATATGTGTATCGGCCAATTGGAATTCTTCGTCTGGAAATTGGCACCTTCCATTCTTTCATCCATTTCTTAACAGGATTGCTTGTCTCCTCCTTGCTTATTTGCAGGAGTTAAATATTCCGTATATGAACCCTTTTTTGGTTACATACGTTATGGATATTGCTGGGAGGCAGTCCTTCCTGGATTTCCCAGTGTTCCTGCACTGTCCGGACCTTTCTGAGAAACAAATATTGACAAGCTACGAAGACAGAATGCTCTCTTTCTCCCCAGACCCATTTTCTCTTCATTTTCCAAAGGTGATAAACCCAGAGCCAGCTGGTTACATTCCGAAAGGTTGTAAAAGCCCAGAGACCTTCCTTGCCTCTCCCCAGAGTGGATTTGTTGACATTGGAGAACAAAGGTCTCTCCTTCTACCTCCAGGGTTGGAGAAACAGATGTGTTGGCAGCTTCCATTCATGCTCTGAGATCCATCATTTTAGAGTTCTTCACTGTGATCTCTTCTCGGCCTTTTGGCTAAGATCAAGTGTAGAGTTCTTCACTGTGTTTCAAGTCCCTGCACACGCAGGGTACATCTGGCCCTCACTGCACTGCCTGTTGGGAATTGGCACCAAGACCAATATGTGAACAAATAATCAATCTGTTCTTGGATCCAGAAACTTCATATTTCCAGCCAGTATAGATAAACGTCTGCAGATAGGAAAAACTTAATAGGGGCGCCTGGGTGGCTCAGTGGGTTAAGGCCTCTGCCTTTGGCTCAGGTTGTGATCTCGGGGTCCTGGGATCGAGCCCCACATCAGGTTCTCTGCTTAGCAGGGAGCCTGCTTCCCCCTCTCTCTGCCTGCCTCTCTGCCTACTTGTGATCTCTCTGTCAAATAAATAAATAAAAGCTTAAAAAAAAAAAAGAAAAACTTAATATCTCCTCCTGGTCTTTTCCCTTTGTGTAGGCTATCTTCTTTTTTTCACTGTCGTAAAATATACATACGCTAAGTTTATCATTTTAGCCATGGTTAGTGTAATTAAAAAAATTAAAATAAAAAAATTAAAATTAAAAAGTTAATCTGAGGACATGACTATATTCACAGTGTTATGCAACTATCAACGTTATCCATTTCCCGAAATTTTTCATCTTCCCGAACTGAAACTCTATACACATGAAACGCTAACTTCCCATCTCCTCTCCCTCCAGTCCCTGGCAACTACCATCGACTTTCTGTCCCTCCGAATCTGACTAGTCCAGGAAGCTCATGCCAGTGGAAGCATAGAGTACTTGTCTTTTTGTGAGTGGCTTAGTTCACTGAGCATAACGTCTTCAAGTTGCATCCATGTTGTAGCCTGTGTCTGAATTTCCTTCCTTGTCTTTTCGTTGTAAAGTGCCAAGAACATAAATTTGAGCCTCTGACCCATTTTTAAATGCACGGTTGAGTGGAACTAAGTAGGTTCGCGCTGTCGTGCAACCCTCACCACCATCTGCTCCCAGAACCCTTTTCATCTTGCAAATCTGAAACTCTGTCCCCACTGTTTAACGGTATTTAAGGCCCATCCTCTCTCCCCTCAGCTCATTCCTGTTTTTGTTCCAGAATAATATTGTAACCACTCTATGTACATAACGCATTTCTTGGTCCATTCATCTGCGAATGGATACTCGAGATGCTTCCACCTTTTGGCTGGTGGGAATGATGCCGCTTTGAACACGGGCGTGTGCGTATCTGTTTGATTCTCTGCTTGCCTATGCTGTCTTTTGATGACAAAAAAAACTTAAGTTGTAACACTTTTCTTTTCTTTTCACCCTTTCCGTTAGGGTCTGTGTTTTTTACATTCCATGAAACATCATTTAAAAAACATACCATGCTTGGCGTGCCTGCTTAGCTCAGTTGGAAGAGCGTGCCACTCTTGATCTTGGGGTCGTGGGTGTGAGCCCCATGTTGGGTGTAGAGATTACTTAAATAAATAAAACTTTTATAATATATACGCATATACCTATATATATATACATATATACTTACACACATACACCATATATATATACACCATTTTAAATATTTAAATATATTAAATATATATAAATTATATAATTTATATTAGTATATAAAATTATAATATATAAATATAATATAAATATATAAATTAAAAATATTATTAAATATTAGAATGTACACATATATGTAAGCATGGCCCGTGTGTGTGTGTGTGTATACACACAGCTTGCTCTAACGGCCTGTCTGGTTTCTGGCTCCCATTGCTCTGTAATCACAATGCTGAAGCTATTTATCTCCAACTCAGGCTCTGGGTCACTTTGCCCAAATCAGGACAGACGGAGAGCTTGCCTTATGCCCTGGGCCCTCCCGTCAGCAGTCCGTGGGCCCACCCCCAGTCTAGGGGCACCGGCTCTTCTCTGATTCACCTTGCCTGAGTCCTGTGCACTCTCATGGGCTCTTGGGCCTGCACTCAGGTTCAGGGTCCAGGTCCTTGTTGTGTCCTCTGCCTGGACCACCAGCTCCCCGCTCCGATCACCCGATTGCCCGAGTCCTAGTCACCTGCCACAGCTTTCTCCAGCGGTTTGCTCTAGGGATCTTTTGCAAGGCCCTCCTCAGGTCACTGACCTCTCAGACGACCAGTTGGGGTCAACGCCTCCTCCCCAACACTGTCCCGACTACAACCAGATGTGCAGGCATCCCTCGTGTAAACAAACTGATCACTGCTCACTCTGCTCTTTTCTCATACCACCTACCGCGCACCAAGCGCTGCTTGGACACGGAGCGACCAGACCCATATTCCCACGGTGCTTACAGGGAGTAGGCCATAAGTGGAGAACAGACCGTGAATAAACATGTGAACAAATGAAACAATTCCAACCTACGATAAGGCTCTAAAGGTAATAAACAGAGTGTTGGGCCAGAGAGTGAGGTGGCCAGGGGGCTGCTGCTGTGGCCATTGGGGAAGGCCTCAGGGAGGAGGAGATAAGGGATCTCAGCTATAAAGGAGGGGAAAGTGTTGCAGAAGGAGCTTGGGAACAGAGGCTCACTGTGGCCACAGGCTTCAGAGGCCAGCGAGGAATCAACAGGCCACTGCCCGGAACTGAGCCTCAGCGAAGGGGCCCTACCTTTCCAGCTGGGCCCCTCGGCTCAGCGACCAGCTCTGTCCCCCTTAGGACACTGACTCTGTGGTCCCCCTGGACCTCTTGGGAATCTCTCCACCGTGGGCTTCGGCCAACCTCTCCACAGTGGGCCATTCCCACTGCCAAGAAAGTCACTCAACAAGATTTTTTAACAAGCATTTACTGAGGAGCTAAAAGGGGACCAGCCCTGAAGATGCAAAAGTAAATAAGCAAAATACTTGAGACCGGGGCCTTGCAGCAGTATTTGTGTATTTATACATTCATAGCAGCGCTATTCACAAAAGCAAAATGGTGGAAATAAAGTGTCCATCCGCGGATGAAGGGATAAAACAAAATGTGATCTCTACACACAATGGAACGAACTGTTACTCAGCCTTAACACGGCAGGAAATTCTGACACAAGCTACAATGTGGATGAACCCTGGAGAACATTATGCTCTGTGAACGGAGCCAGTCACAAAGAAACACTGTATGATTCCACTTGTACCTGGAGTCATCAAATTCATAGCGACAGAAAGTGGACGGGTAGTTGCCAGGGGCTGAGGGGGGGAAGGAATGGGGGACTAGTGTTTCATGGGTACAGAATCTGTTTTGCAGAAGGAAAAAAGTTCTGGAGACACAGGGTGGGGATGGGTGTACTTCATGCCACCGACCTGTAAGAACTCCATCAACTCTCCACAGGAGAGAAGCCATGCCAATACTCGCACCAAGAGACGTGACCAAACGCTGACAGGGCTTCTGGCAGCCAAGGGCCTCGTCTCTGGGCCAACTCAGCCCCCACCTTGACATCCTGGCTGGAAAAACTCAAGGTTGCCAAAAGAATTCACCCTTAGTTTCAGCTAACACCTAATTAATACCTCCCTTTCTCAGAGTATATAATAAAAAAATTAAAAGCTTCAAATTGTAAATCTTTCTTCCAATGATATGTATGTTTCTGCTACAATCCAGGAGTCTCCTTCTCTAGGACCTAACAGCCATTCCTTTTATTTATTTGTTTGTTTGTTTATTTTAAGGTTTTATTTATTTATTTGAGAGAGAGACTGAGAATGAGAGGAGAGAAGGTCAGAGGGAGAAGCAGACTTCCCG
>CM052802.1:113285068-113309584 GCA_028533885.1 Nasua narica | reverse complement strand
GGAGGGGGAGATGAAGCATGAGAGACTGTGGACTGAGAAACAGAGGGCTTTGGAAGGGAGGGGATGGGGGGATGGGTGAGCCTGGTGGTGGGTATTGAGGAGGGCATGTATTGCATGGAGCACTGGGTGTGGTACATAAACAATGAATCTTAGAACACTGAAAAAATAAAAGTCAAAAAAAGTAATACCCCCCATAAAACCCAAAAACCAAAAAACAAACAAACAAACAAACAAACAACAAACAAAACAAAAGAAGAAAACTACTAGCCCAGCAAGAGGAAGAAAGGTTTCCTTCTGCCCCAGTAACAGTCCAGCTAATGGGAGGCAGTCACAACTCAGTCAATGAGAAGCCACTACATTTGGAACTCCCAGTTTACTCCAAGGGGCTTTTGGTTTATTAGAACTCCCAACTCTACCCCACCTTTCCTCTATAAAAGAGGGGCCCTCTCCGTGCCTACACTTTTGCAGTGCCTTGGGCAGCCTGAGTTGTGATTTTCTTCTCTTTCTGAATAAACTCATTTTTGCTGGTGAAATCCTGGGTCGGAGGGTTTGGAGCTGTGACTAGACCAGTGGTTCTCGGTAGAACTAGAGTCTCCGGGGGGTTATGTGAAAAGGCAGATTCTGCTTGGGTAAATGGGTGAGGCTTGAAGCTCTGCCTTAAAGCAAGCTCCCTCCCTGGTGATCTCATGCTGCTGCTCTGGGAACCCTAGTTGAGTAGCAAGACGCTGGAACACACTACTGAGATGTTGAGAGGGCAGGAGGGGAAGGGAAGGGGCATGACAGGAAACCTACGAGCTCGGCCCCAGAGGTCACCTGTGCAACCTCCATCCTGCAATGCCTCTGAGTTTGAGAAAGCCTCTGAGTGCTTGTGGTCAAGTCGTGGGAAGGAAAGAGTGGGAAGAGCTCTGAGGTCAGACAGATCTGGGTTTGGGATCCCAGGCTCTGAGATTTATTAGCTCTGTAACCTATGGCAAATTACTTCTCCCTCTAAAACTCAATCTGTAAGTGACAAAGTCATGGCTACATCCAAGGATGGGAGGTGTTTGAGGAAATAAGCATTAAGCCCAGCTCCTGGCATGTACTAGGGATTCTGCTGTAGCCCAAAGTGTTTTTCCTTTGAAATCTGAGAAAAGCCTACTGTACAGGACCCTCAATGCACTTGCTAATAGACTACAAACAGGGACAGGGAGGTAGGGACAGGGGACAGACTAGATGCTGGCTAAGCTGGTGAGCTCTGGAGCCAGCCCTACGGTGTTCAACTTCTGAGCTCTGTCACTTACTCACTGTGTCAAGTGCTCAAGGCTTCAGAGCTAAGTGGAAGTGGGAAGAACAGCACATCCCTCAGAGACCTGTAATGAGCATGAAATGTGCAATGGCCCTCCAGGCAGAAACCCCTCAATTCCTGAGAGCTGTGGCTATTGTTTGTTTCAAATTAGCACAAGTGACCTTTCGGAAGGAAGTAGTCAAAGACCAGACACCTTTGTGCCCCTTAGCGGACCACCTGCAATTCTAGACAAGACTCCCAAAGGGAGTTGGAAATTGGAGAGAGCAGATTGGCCTGACAAAGAGTAAATCCTTCCTCTCCCAGCCCAAGCACTTCTCAGCCACTTTCCTTGTGTCCTCCCTCCTCTCTGCTGTTCCACTCAATTCTCCTTTCCCTCCGTGCATTCCCAGTTGTGCCCCCTTCCCCACACCCCCTTCTCCCTCTACCTCCTCCTTCACCGTGCATTTCCCATTCTCCCTCTGTTTGCCAACACGAGCAATCATCATTGCCAAATTAATTCATCCTGGAAAAAGTGTAAAAGTTGGCACACCCGATCTTTCTTCGAATAGTCATTTTTACCCCGAGCTCTTTGCCTGTGGGCCAAGAGGTTTGTTGAAACCTGCCCAGTCCCCCTTTTCCCACAAGTAGAGATCAAGCCCAGGTTTACGGAGCCCCCAGACTCTCTTAACAGAGTTTAGGATCAGCAGCAACTGGACGGTGTTTAGCTCTAGATAAGATCTGGAGAAGGAGAGAAGTCACACCCACAAGCGCGGAGAGGTGGCGAGGGGTAGGGGTGTGTGTGCGCACATGCACGCATGCACACACGTACACACACGCTCACATTCCCTCCAGAAAAACTTCTTTACCAGGAGTCTCCTGAGAGTCAGAGTAAGCACAAAGCCAGGAAGGAGCTCAGACTCTTCACTCCTTCGCCATCCATCCGGTCTCTAGAGAGAATCCCAATCAAGGGCACAGAACGGGCCTCACTCACAAGGCTGGCATCCTTAGGAGTGACAGGTCAGAGTTTCAGATCAATCCTTGCTCAGAGGCTGAGATCATTCTATCATAGCCGGAATGAAACTTGTCTGGGTTTTTAAATTATAAATGTCATTGTCCTATTAGTGACTAAAATGCTCTTTAGTAGAATACACACTCACACACACACACACACACACACGAGCACACACACATTTACAGCATCTTTGCCTTTATATTCCCACTCTGAGAATGGCCAGCGCCGTGTCTTGCATAAACGTTTGCCCATCCCGTCATCCCACCGTGATGCAGTTGAAGTTCCTCCCACGTTTCCCCGTTAGCCCCCCTGTTCTAAACCACTGCGTGTCTCCCTTTCCCAGCAGAACCAAGCCCTGAGCCTCGGCCTGCTGCATGGCCACACGAGATGTGCCCCGGTCGGGTCCCTGTCTGTCTTCCACTGCTTCTCCCCTACCCACCCTCGGCTCCAACCGAACAGGTTGATTCACTGTCTCCTGAATCACCCCCACGCATTCCAGACTCAGCTGGGGCCACTCTCTGTCCCAGAGCCTCTTTGTTCCCCGATTCTACACAGGTTTACCAAGTCCCCACTAGGAGTCAGACTGTCCGGACAGTGTGAGAAGTGGAGTGGGGGTGGGGAGCTGGGTTCTGAGCAGGGAGGGGGGGGGGAGCGCAGGCCTGTGGGGAGGGGCGCCGCATGGAATTGAAGGGGAAGAATAACATCAGCCATATTTACTGAGTGTTTCTAATAACTGCGGGACAGCCCTAGTTGTCCCCATTCTGGAGAGGAGAAGGCTGAGAGCTTGCGAGGGGCAGGGGTCCGTGTGCTGGGAAGGCCTCCTCTACCACCAGCCCCTCTAGATCAGACAGAGCTAAGGGACCACTCGCGGCAAGCAGGAG
Organism: Nasua narica; assembly: GCA_028533885.1. Taxonomy (NCBI): domain Eukaryota; kingdom Metazoa; phylum Chordata; class Mammalia; order Carnivora; family Procyonidae; genus Nasua; species Nasua narica. The sequence continues at coordinate 113,306,427 of CM052802.1, read as the reverse complement.
CGCTCTCCCCTTCTGCATTTCGCTTCGCAAGCGATAGCACGGGCCCTTGTTCTCTGCAGTGTTTTTAAACTTAGTGTGCGTGTCGTATCTTGTCTCCCCAGCTGGCTGTGTCCCTGTGGGCAGGGCACTATTTTGCACAGAGGAGGCAGCCAATAAATACCTTCTGAATGAATAAGTGAATGAAGGTACTCATAGCACCTGGTTATCTACCCGAATCATCTATCCCCAAAATTGCTCTACAGAACAGAAAACTGCTCTTTCCGACTTCACGGGGAGTACTGCATAGATGAAGTCATTGGGGTCCCTGATGAGACTTGAGATATTTCAGATAAAAAAAACACTACCTCTTGCTGGATGAAAAAAATAAATAAGCTTATAAAGTAAAATCAATATCACTTCACCACTGGGCCCTCGATTTCCCTCCTTTATGAAGCACAACATCTCATTTCAACTCAAAACAAAGAGAGTGGAGAGCAGAGAATAGAGGGGAAATTGCCGTTTTCTTCTTTACTGTCCTCTCTCTTTTTTGCAGCCTCTAGAAGGATTTCTGAGCGTTGGCCGTGTGCTGCCCAAATCAGGAGAGACGTCCAGCAATGCACGGCTCAGAGCTGGCCTCTTCCTGAAGAGTGGGTGGCCCGCCTCCCCCAAGGCTGGGTCACCGGCTCCAGGCGGCTTGGAGGCAGCCTCTCACTCAGCAATTAGGCTGCTGGAGCTCCACCCAGGCCCTGAGCACCCCCCAGCTTTTGTCTCGGAGAGAAAACGCTGCTGAGCCCTGACGGCATCTGCGCGGGAGAGATTAAAAATAATTGAGGGAGGTCTCTGGCTTTGTGCTCCTCGCCTTCCCCTCGGGGCGGGTGGCTCCCTCTCCCCAGGTGCCTTTGCAGAGAGGGAGGGCGGAGTGCCTTCTGGGGAGACGCCCTCTCAGCTGGCCACCCCCTGCTTCAAGCCTGTCCTCCCAGGGTGGAGAACTCTAGGCTTACCTTTTCTCCATCTCTCAGCTGCTCCTTGCCGGGTCACCAGTCTCCCCTGACTTCTCCCACGTCGTGCTCACTCTCCGACCTGGTGCCAAGTTTGAAAGCAAAATTCTCTTCCCTTGTCTACTCCTCCCGTGAAGGGACCCCTAGTTCCTTCCCCAGTTGCAAGGCAAAGCCCGTCGCTGACACACCCCGAGTGTAGCAAGGAAATTCATCCGAAAGGCCACCAAAGGAGGGGATGGGGGCAGGAGCCTCAGAGGCACCTCTGGAAGGGAAGAGGTGGGATTCTTTTCAGGGCCGGAGGAACAGGGTCCGCGTGAGGGGGAGAGGAGCTAGTGACGCAGAATCAGAGATGGGAAGTTACTGAGTAAAGGAGGGCTCATCCCCTTTTGTCGGTCTCTAAGAGGAGGGGAGTGGTCCCAGCTGGTTCCAGCCAGCTTCTGGATGAAACCCTGAGTTCCCACGCAATGACTAAATGGACACTTGGTTATCAGGAGCGTCAAGCAAGGCCAGAGCATCCTGAGAAGAGCCAGAAAGTGGGGGGGGGGGGGCGCGGAGAGTTGCAGCTTCGCTCTGCTGCCTGGTTAACTCTTTGGCTGCTGACTTCATTCACACTCTGGACAACTCACTTATTTCTGGGGTCCAATACCACCCCCCACCCACGTGGCAACATCCGTTGGCACACTTGCCCCCCCAAAGCACCAGCTCCCCAGAATATCTGGTTCTCTTCCCCCCAAAACTGGTCCTCTCCTGACTTCCATCTGGACAGGTTGGGCCACTGTCTACCCTGCTCCCGTGGGAGCCAGAAACCCACGCACTCCTCTCTTTCCTCTGAGCCCAACAGCCCCCGGGCTGCCAGGTCTAATCCCTCCCATCCCCACAGCCAAGGCCCTAGGGCAGGCGCTCCTCTCCCGCTCACTGGCCTCCAGACTGGCTTCTCCATCTCCAATCTCTCCCGCAGTCCACCTTCCACATTTTGGGCAAAGGAGTTTTTCTAAAATGCCAAATCCTAAATTCCTTCGGCTGGGTCGGGGGGAGGGTACTGCCTGAAGCGGTTGTTTCTAAACCTGAGGGCTTTTGAAAGTAGAGTTTGAGAGGACCCGACAAAGGCTGAGTCAGGATCTCCAGGGACTCTCAGTGAGCCCTGCCGGGGGAGCTGATACTGAAAATCACTTGCCTGAAGAACCAACTTCAAATTCCTTCGAAAGACTTGGCTCCGGCCGTCATCTGCTCTTTAGTCATCTTTAACAATGTCATTTCCCCAGCAGGTGCACCCGTTCTCTGCCCTGCTCCTCTGCTATCCGAGCACCCCCCACCTGAGGGCTTCCTCGTACCCAGGACAAAATCAATTACACCCACTTTGGGGCCTCTTCTGGACCCTGTAGTCGGGAAAACCCCTACTGTGTCCTTGTCATATTGTATCTATATTGCATTTTTAAATTTTTTTATTTTTATTTTTAAATTTATTTATTTTTATTTTTTTTTTAAGATTTTATTTAAGGCATCCAAATTGGCAAAGAAGAAGTCAAACTCTCCCTCTTTGCAGATGATATGATACTTTATGTGGAAAACCCAAAAGACTCCACTCCAAGACTGATAGAGCTCATACAGGAATCCAATCAAGTGTCAGGATATAAAATTCACAGAAATCAGTTGCATTTCTATACACAAACAGCAAAACAGAAGAAAGAGAAATTAAGGAGTCGATTCCATTTACAATTGCACCCAAAACCATAAGATACCTAGGAATAAACCTAACCAAAGAGGGAAAGAATCTGTACTTAGAAAACTACAAAGTGCTCATGAAAGAAATTGAGGAAGACACAAAGAAATGGAAAAATGTTCCATGCTCATGGATTGGAAGAACAAATATTGTGAAAATGTCTATGCTACCTAAAGCAATCTACACTCGGGGTGCCTGGATGGCTCAGTTGGGTGAGCAACTGCCTTCGGCTCAGGTCATGATCCTTGAGTTCCGGGATCGAGTCCCACATCGGGCTCCCAGCTCCATGGGGAGTCTGCTTCTTCCTCTAACCTTCTCTCCTCTCATGCTCTCTCTCGCTTTCTCTGTCTTTCAAATAAATAAAGCAATCTACACTAGAAATCTTTTATTTCATTGGTGTGAGCCCTTGAGAAAAGGAAATAAAAATATTATATTTAGATGAATGCCTAATTCTTGTATCTTCATGATCTCTTAAGAATCTTTTCAACAAGCAGGCCAAAGAAGGCAAAGGAGAGCTAGCACTGAATCGTCAATCAACAGCTTATTCTGGTCCCTCTCTTTTTAACTGAGAAAGCTTTAAAGATCATACATATTTTTATGTATGATGGTGAAAAAAAAAAAGAATCACAAGGAGACAGGAAAACTGGCAAGAAGACGCAGTCAAAGAGTCTAGAGTCAGACGCTTAACTGACTGAGCCACCCAGGTACCCCTGGAATTATTCAATTCTGTAAGAAATTCACATTTTTGAAAGAATGGTAATAATTACACGAACAAGCTGTAGAAAATGCAAGTCGTGCATAAAGGAAGCATACTTTCTACTAATGATTTTAATAGAACTAAAAGACATCTTTGTAAAGGCCAATTTTCCATATTTCAGTCTATACATAAAATAGGATAGCCCTTAGGAATTTTCAACCTTGAAAGAAAACTTCTCCCCAAATCTCTTGTCCCAATCGAGGTAAAAACTGACTTTCAAACTCAAAGAGTTAGAAGGGCTAGACTCTGTGAACTATGAGTCTCCCAGCCAGGATTGGGGTATTATGCCATTGACCAAGCTTTCTTTGAAGAACCTCACAGCAAGCATAATAGACCAGCTATGCCACAAAGCAGATGGAACTAAAGCTTTTCTTTCTTACCTTTGGATAAAGTTATTCTCAAGACTCACATGTTAAACTGGGTTTTGGATTGGTGAAGACAATGAACACCCTGCATCCATTCCTCTTAGTTCAGAGACATGGTCAAATCTCCCCCTACTCAGCCATATTGTTACTCCCTCTTCTTTCCATACGTGGTGGTCACCCTCCTCTGAATGGCCTCTCCCCTTCCCATCCCCATGCGGCTCCTACCCCCATACCCCACAAAGACACACCTGGCTCCTGGGACTATTTCTCAGACCAGTTACTCATGGAGCAAGACTGAGAAACTCTGTAAGATGACCTCCTTCCTTCTCTCTTAAAGCCAAGGCTATCTCCAAAACTCTAAGAATACAGTGCCAGTTCTGGGGTTCACCGGCTCTGCATATCCAGACCTGATAACTTTCTCATGTCTTTCCTTTTTTTATATTTAAAAAATGTTGTTTCTTTGAGAGAGAAACAGAGAGAGAGAGAGAGGAGTAGGGAGGGGGAGCAAAGGGAGGAGGAGCCCAATGCGGGACTCGATTCCAGGACCCCGGGATCATGACCTGAGCTGAAGGTAGATGCCTAATCGAATGAGCCACCCAGGTGCCCCAACTTTAGAATTTATTAAGAATTAAAGCCCCCTCCACAAATTCATAAGGCCACTTAAGTGTCTAAACATCAGGATTCCATGTGTGAGCCTAAGAGCCAAGCGTTCTTGTGTTTTCAGGGAAGTTTCATCATTTGGTAATAAGATCTATGTACCCTACATGCCTATGTAAGTGATTCATTCTTAGGGAAATGTTTGAGGAAGTGATGGCCACAGCATGGGGAAAACTACAAAAATACTGTTTGATTCTTGGGGAGTTAGCCCTTTGGAAGAGACTGCGGACCACGTGGAAGGCAGAGGGGAGAGACAGAGGTTACTCTTAGTCCAAACACACCGGAGTCTTGGAAATGCATTCCTTCCTGGCTGTCGGAGGTGGGAGCGAACCTGAGGGTAAGGTGGCTGCCCTCTGAGTCGGCCCACGGGGCCTGGCTGGTTTCTGCGCATTCTGGAGTGGATGAATCGTGCACTCCGCCAAACCAAGGCAGCTCCATGAATTCAAAGGGGATGGGGTGAGGTAGAGTGCTTGATTGCACTGACTTGAAGGTTTCTTAGCAATGGGAGGTAAGTGTGTTCCTAAAGGCAACCCACAGCTTTTCCTTCCCAAAATGACCAAGTCACACACTGACCAACATTTTGGTCTAGGTAAGAGTCACGGGATAAGGCACATCAGACAAAAGCACAGAAACGATGATGTCTAGAAACTGAATACTAATGGGACAACAAAAGCCTCCATCGTAGAATCCTGCCGGGCTGAAATGGGTCGTCTGCAAATTTTGGAGCACCCCACCATGAAGGCTTGCCCCCCTCATCAAGCCTGATGCCCCAGAGCCATGTCTCCATGTGGCTGCCGGCCTGGGACAGGAACCCCTCCGGAGTGCAGAGCAGCACGTGGATCCCCCCATGAATGTGTGCCGAGCAGACGACGGTGTGGGATGGCGGAAGTGCTGACGGTCGTCTTTAGCACTGCTCGTCCATCAAGAACTCTATTGAAACCTTACACTCACTTCCTACCCTTCCTCCTCTTCTTGCCCCAAATGACTAGCAGTAGGAAGTGAGGCCAAACTTTTAGTGTAGGCATAAATGGGATTTTATTTTTAATGGAATATAAAATGGTCATACTACCTGTAAACTTTTTAAGTCATCCCGTCCAGGAGGAAACGGTAAATTATATTACCCTCACTTTAAAATAATAAGGCAAATAATTCCCAACCCTAATAGCTACTTGTCTTAGTCTGTTCGGGCTGCTAGCACAGAATACCATAGAAAGGGCGTGGCTTATAGGAAACAGAAGTGTATTTTTCACAGTTCTGGAGGCTGGGAAGCCCAAGATCAAGGCACCGACAGATGCAGCATCCACTGAGGACCTGCTTCTTGATCATGGATCGCTGTGTTCTCACTGTGTCCTCACGTGGTCGAAGGGACCAGGAAGCTCTCTTTTATAAGGGCACTAACCCCATTCATGAGAGCTCTGTGACCTGATCACCACCTAAAGCCCTCACCTTGGATTACCATCACATTGGGGCCTAGGTTAAAACATATAACTTCGGGGAAACTCAAACATTCGGTCTACAGCACCTTTTTTTTTTTTTTTAGTATTTATTTATTTATTTATTTATTTATTTGAATGAGAGAGAGAGAGAGGGAGTGGAGGAAGGAGCAGGGTGAGAGGGACAATCAGACTCCATGCTGAGCACGGAGCCCGACTCGGGGCTCGATCTCAGGATCCTGAGATCATGCCCTGAGCCGAAATTTAGAGTCGACGCTTAACGGCCTGAGCCACCCAGGCGCCCCTCTATGGCACTTTCTTAGGAGATTCTTACAGAAATTGACCAACAGACTGAGATACTCACTGCCTTACTCTCTTCCTCTCAGTAGTCTAAGAGAACAGAAACACTTCCTTCCCCAAACCACTGGCATAGCTCCCTACGAAGACCAAATAGGAAGGGACCACTATCCTAACATTGCGCCAATATTTGGGATGATGGTCTTGCTTTTCTTTATTATTTTACCACGGTGTACTACATGATAGAGTCCTGCATCATTTTAAACTTCAGACGGCTGGACCGTGTGAGATCCATCTGTGTGCGTCTCCCATGCCTTCTTCCATTTGCTCAAGCTTTTTGTTTGCTGTGTGCATGCACCCCTCGTTATTAATTTTCATTTGCATCGTATTTCATCATACAAATGAGCTGCTTTCCCCATTCTACTGCTGGTAGATAGTCAGCTGCTTCTAGTCTGGGATTAGAACAAGCAACGGGCCAGGAACATTCCCGAATACGCTTCAGGGACACGCGTGCACGACTTTCTCTAGGGCACTGCTATCTGGTCGAACTTTCTGCAATGATGGAAACGTTCTATAGCTGTGTTGCCCAAGTCCGTGGCCACCAGCCACATGGGGCTATGGAGCATTTGAAATATGGCCAATGCAACCAAAGAGCTTCATTTTTATTTATTTAATTTTACTTAATTTAAATTTAAATAGTCACCCGCAGCCTAAAGGCAACCGCACCAGACAGCACAAACCCGAGGCTGTCCGCGACGGGGGAGTTAGTCATCCGTACAGCAACTCTGACTCTTCTGGGTAATGCCAGTTTCCGAAGCTCCTGGTCTATCTATTTGTGTATGTGCAGAAGAAAAGTGGTAACTTCTCCAAGCCCCAAGTGGCAGCCAGACTTCTCTAGAGAAATACGGATACTGAGTCTGCAGGAATCTGGAGAGATGCATTAGTGTTGGTTCATGAATAACATGTTTTAGTGACATGTGCTAACTCCCTTAGCAGGTTATAGTGAGTGGCCTTCACCATATTGAACAATGAAAATATTGGGAATTGTACATCATTTGCCCATGAAATCAAAGACCGGATTCAGGTTTTTGGGTTAGGAAGATATCTGAAAGTGAACTGACAATCATTGGTGTCGCAGAAAGGAAACCCGTGTCGGATCCCGAAACCTGACTTCTAATTCTGATGCTGCCTCTTGGTAGTGGCTTTGAGAAAGTCATGTAACCTCTGAGGCACAGTCTATTGTCTCATTCACGGGCAGGCATTTGGTAGATACTAGGGAAACAAAGGCAGGCCAAAATCTCTTAAGTATCACACTGCGTACTTGAGGAGAGAGCCATATGAAGTATTTACTCAATTATCAATCTATTCAACTGCAGTACCGAGAATAAAAAAATCTTACTCTAAGAAATAATCAGGAAGTGAAAAGAAAGCCAACAGAATGATAGAAAACATTTGTAAATATCTCTGGTAAGGGGTTAATATCCACAATATATAAGGAATTTCTACTACTCAACAACAAAAATATAAACAATGTGATTTTAAAACAGGCAAAAGATTTGGATAGACAAAGAAGTGTGTCTTCTCCAAAGAAGACACACAAATGGCTAGCACACATACGAAAAGATATTCGACATGCCTAATTATGAGAGAAGTGCAAACTGAAACCACAAAGAGATCATACCTCAGATACATTAGGATGGCTACTATCAAAAGAATAGAGGGTAACAAATGTTGGCGAGGATGCAGAGAAATTGGCATCCTCGTGTACGGCTGGTGGGAATGAAAAACGGTACAGCCATCACGGAAAACAGTATGGACGGTCCTCAAAAAATTAAAACTGTGATTGCTGTAGGATCCAGCAGTCCCACTTGTGGATATATATCTTTAAGAACTGAAAGCAAGATTTCAAAGAGGTATTTCACCCCCATGTTGGTAACAGCACCATTTGAAGTGACCAACCGGCAGAGGCAACCCCAGCACCCACTCACAGAAGAACGGGTAAAGAACATGTGGTGTGTACACACTATGGAACTTATGCAGGCATTTTATATATTTATTTATTTATTTAGAGATTAATTTATTTTTATTTGAGAAAGTGCACACTCACACGACACAAGTAGGGGGGCAGCACAGAGGGAGGGAATCTCAAGCTGACGCCCCGCCGAGCACGGAGCCTGATGCAGGGCTCGATCTCACGACCCTTAGCTCATGACCTGAGCCGAAATCAAGAATCAGACGCTTAGCCGACTGAGCCACCAGGGCACCCCTTATGCAGGCATTTTAAAGGAAATCCTGGCACATATTAGAACTTGAGGACACTATGCTAAACAAAACAAGCCAAACTCGAAAGGACAAATGCACTATTATTCTACTCGTATGAAATATGTAAAGTACTCGAGATCATAGAAACAAAAGGTTGAAAGGTGGTTGCCCAGGGCTGGGGAAAGGGAAAAGGGGCATTAGTGTTTAGTGGGTATAGAGTTTCAGTTTTGCAAGATGAAAACATTCTAGAGATCTGTTGCACAACAATGTAAATACACTTAACACTACTGAATGGCACACTTAAACATAGTTAAGATGGTAAATTTCATGTCAGGGTTGGTTTTTTTTGGTTGTTGTTGTTTTTAACCACAATGAAAAATTATCCCATGGGATCCTTATGAGAATGAAGTAATTAAACGAGATAACCTGCATGGTGGAGTGCTTCACATTTAACAGATGCTCAAAATTTCATTTCACTGCGGTGCATTCCCTCAGCATATCTGCACGTTCTTTCCAGAACTCCCTAACTGGTACCCGTGCCATCAACCTCTCTGCCTCCCAGCATATTCTGTGCAACGCTGAACCCAAATGTCACTTCTCTTAACTGGCCTGCTCTAGCACTCTCACGGTCTGCCTGTGTGACTGGTGCGGGGTATGTAACCTTCTGGTGAATTCGGTGCAGTAACGCACATGAGGTCTTTGAGCGCCACACCTAGTAAGTGCTCACTAACTGGTTGCCAACATTACTCTAATGGCTTTGCTGGTTACACCCATGTTTCTGCTCTCAGAGAAGGCCCTCTATAACCTGGGTCCATCTTACTTCATGTAACCTTGCTGGGCACACCCTGTTGACTGCTGACCCAGCACCATTTCCTCTTTCTCCTTGGAAGAACCCCAAGTGCATCCAGTAACACATCCTCCTCTAGGGGGGCGGGGGTGGCATGTGATTCAGGGAAATGGCCTAGCCCTAATCCCAAGGGGAGGACCACTATTAGTCCTAGCCATCTCCTGAGCCAGTGACTCGCAGTGCAATGCAATTCGCATAGAAATCTGCAAGGAATCATCTGGCAGACATGTTCTTAGCTGATAAAAAGAATGACGGGGGGGAAGTCCTTCTTTCTACCTCTGGGTATTGTCATGAACATGTGATACACTCCTGATGGTAGGATGGGAATACCATAAAGAACCAGGTTCCAGATGAAGACCTGGGATGGCCAACGGAAGCATCCAGAATGGGCCTGCCTCTAAACGCACATGGGAGATAACGCATCAGGGCTCCTTCTCAGCACGGACACACTGGTCATACTGGGTGTCAGCAAATTGAAACAGATCTGTGCTGCTTTGTTACCAGCTGCTGTCCTGAGCCTCCTAAGTGTCTCACTAGTACCCTTGCCCCTCATTCCTCCCCTGGAATTTGCTAGGCTTTCCCTTATCCCTCCACAATGGGCAAACACTGGCCACAGCAGAGGCCTCCATGACTCTCCTCCGTCACCATCACCAGAGGCCATTCTGGTCATTCAGAGGTCACAGAGTTAAAAAGCACGCTGCAACAGGTGTAACGTTGAAAAAAATCAACTTTGTCTTTACTGTTTAAGCCACATGGGTCAGGGTTCACTGTTACTTGCAACCAAAAGCACGTTAATTGACCCTTTCCTACGGATCAGAGTAGCCTTTCCAGGAGGGCGCTCTGCCACGTGGCTTAGCTTCTCGCCCTCCTACTCCCACCCATGGGCTCCCAAACGAGCCCGTGCCTCGATCCAGCTCCCGTCCCACCCAGCCAGTTAGCTCCCCACTCTGCACAGTTATACCAGACGTTGCCTGTGCCACACAATTCTGCACTCAACATCGCGCGTTATTTCCTAATTGTTCTGCGTGTAAGCGTAGGTGTTTGTGCGTGCGTGCACGCGGGTGTGTGTGTGTGTGATCCCATGAGGAAACAGTAATATTAAGGGCAGGAGCAGAGGTATAACCCTGGTCTATCCCCCAAAAGCACATCATCTGTAGGCTTAGAATGCTATTCAGCTCAGAAAAACACACACATATAAAATGAGCAAACAAGTAATATGGCTACTGCTGATTTTCATTAACTTTCGATTTCTGTTTGCAAGGGAATTTGTTTTAATTTCGTTTTTTGGTGGGGGGATGGATGTTGGAAAAATAAATCTGAAGTGTGCAGGTGTATGTTTGTGGTAAAAATGGACTCCACGCTCTCAAAGCTCCCTTGTGACCTCAGAGCACACTTCACATGGCCCAAGCCTCTCTAAGAACGCGACATGAAAGATACATAAACCAGAGCCCGAGGCAGGCTCTGGATGGCATTTCATCCTGCTGTCCACATTTTCTACTTCAAAAAAACCCCCAACAGACTCAGGGCGGCTAAGAGGCTTATCAGGGCTCGAGGGGACCAGCCGTGGGACAGCCTGGCCGTTCTTGGGGCGGGGGTGGGGTTGGGGGGCTAGTCCCGCCGCAACAGCTGTTGCCCTCAGAACTAGAGCAGAGGGCTGGTAATCACAACTACACCTGTCCACTTTCCCCTGGCCCTCCTGGAATTGTGAGTGACAGAGAGAATCTCAGATCCCTTCAAGAAGCTTCCAACAGGCCATTGGAAGTGGACCCTGTTACCACAGCAGGGGACATAGACCCTGTGACAGGCCCCCCCTGAGCTGGGGACAATAGCCCTGGCCAGGAGGTGCTTCAAGGCTCCCTCAAGGGCCTGGATCTCTCAACCTTCCTGGCCTGCTTCAAGGAGGTGACCTGATGTCCGGGAGCACGACCACCAAGAGAGGGGCTGGGGTAGGGGGGGCGACCACCAAAGCCAACACTGCCAAGCTTGGTGCACTTTCCACTCCTGCGGATGTCCCCGGTCACTAGCTGGACACATTCCTAAAAGCCACAAAGTCCCGATGGATCCCGCGCCACCCCTTCACACGCACCGGCCGGCCTTCTCTGCAGTCCTTTGCTGTCTGGAGACACGAAGGTCTGCGTGATGCACAGCGATGCACGCGCGGCCTCCACGTGACCGCAGCACACGCCCCGGCAGCGCCGCCGGCCCGTCCGCACCCAGCCTCCAGCTGCAGCCACCGAAGCACCCCTGAGACATCTACTCTGATGCCCAGGCCCCTCAAAACACTGGTTCTGGAAAACAGACTTCTGCGCTTGCTGGGCTGCCGATACTGGCTGGCACATCGGCTGCCGTGGGGTGCCCAGGGCTCCTGGGGCGGCGGCTGGACCACACAGAGCCTGCTGAGGCTGGGCGGGGCCTCCCTTGGGCTTATAGATAGAAGGAGCTGAATTCTCAAACCCCAAGTACAACCATTCAGAGATCTTTTCTGCACTTGCCTTCTTGTAGGGACTTGCTCTTTCTTTGTTACAAAAATGTTTCCCATTGTGAAGATTGTTGAATTTTTTTTTTCCCTCTTCCTCCAGACTGCCTTGTCTGAGGCAAGCCTGTCTGGTCAGGGAGCTCGATTTCCATCTCTGTGACATCTTCAGACACTGCTTGGCTCTGGAGAGCTGTCCCCAGAGAATCTGCTCTTTGCGGCCCATCCCCGGACTTCAGAGGCAGGAACATTTAAGCCCACTCTGGCCCATCCCAGGACTCAGACCCACTCCCCAAGGTCTAAAGTGTCTCTGAGAGCTGCTGGGAGGGTGAATCCAGCCAAAGCCCGGGACTGCTCACTGCTTTTTTGGTGAGGACGCTTTCTTCCCTGCAAGGCGCCGGCTAAATTTAAACAGCACTCATAATGTGTACTCGCTCCGAAACTGGAGAGGCAGGATGGAAGGTGGTATCCTAACCAGAACCGGGCTTTCCAGCAAAAGGGAGAGCTACTGCCTTTCTACCTCCCACTAAGCTATAAAGCAGCCATGACCGAAATCAAACAGCCAAAATGCAAAAATAAAAACCAACCAAAAGAACCCAACCCACAGCTCTACTGGCGAATCTCATTACGGCCTGGCCCGCAAGCCCAGAGGGACTCTGGCCCCCCCCCCCCCCCAGGTGGAGGGACGTCCCCTGCTCAGCGGATTTCCCAGCCTCAGCCACACAGCCCACCCTCTGGGATGAGCATGTGCTCCTTCACCTCATTGGGAAGGCCAGCCTCTCCTAGCCAGGCGCTGGGTGGGGGCGCGAGCTCCCTGAAGCAGCTCCGCCTTAGCCCGGGAGCAGCGCAGGCTGAGATCCCATGGCCCAAATCGGGAGCAATTTCCTAACAGGATGAGCAGGTCCCGAAAGTTAACCGACTCTTCCCACTGTTTTAAGGGAGGGCAGGGCCGACCCCAAGTAAAACTGTGAAGTCAGTAAGTTTGGCTACTGGACTTCTCCACCCTCCCTGCCCTGCACATTCCTCACTTCCCACCACACCCCTTCGGGCCTTCCACTGCCTTCCACCTTGTTAAAATCTGCTCAACAGAAATTAGCCTTTTACAGTTGGGTGAGAATTGGTCTCAAATTGAAATAAAATCCCTCACCTGCTCTTAAAAACACATTCCCAGAAGCAGTGTTGGTGGCGGAGGTCATTTTCGCGGCGATCCCCCCTTCCTTCAAGGGCTTTGCCGTGGATTCCACGACCACTGGCTCTGGAGACCTTGGTTTTGAGGTTTCAAATTATCCTGTGTGTAAAATAAAATATTTATTTTGGAAGAGGGTACCAGAGCAAAACCGCGGCCCTGCAAGTCAACTTGCATTCGAACTTCCTAGAATTCTTCTGGGAAACCAGCAGGGGTCACTTCCTAAGAGTCAAGCGTAGGACTTTCCCTGACACCACATTTGATTTTCATTCCGTCTTCATTTCAGGTGAAGGAACAAGTTCAGAAAGTTCGGTTTGTTCATCCTGCTGACGAACACTGGGAGGTGGCATTTGAACCAATCAGAATTTGCCTCGAATTTGCCAACGCCGCCGTGCTTAGAAATGCGAAAGCTGCGACCATCACCTGGTCCTCCCCATTCCGGAGCTGAGGAAGACAAGAGCTTATGGCAAATGACTTCCCCAAGCTCACTGGTCCTCTGCCCCACAGCTGGGGAAGTTCAGGCGGGCAACAAGTATCTATCTGCCCGTTGGTTTTTGCTGTGGCAACTTCCTTCCTCCAAATGGCTTTACTCTTTTTATTGATAGTACTGCATATGCTCCTTACTGAAAGCATTTCAAAATTCTTCACAGACGGGGTATAAAGTCTAAATAAAATAAGGAGGAATATTAGGTCCCAGGCTAGAATTCAGTTTCTTAATTCAAATCTGGGACTTTCTCAGTTACAGCGCGTGGCCATTTACCAACACCTGCAAAAGATGAATAAAACTAAGAATGAAGCAGGCATCCTACACATGAGGGGTCTTGGTACAGTGCTGTAACTTCATGTATGCTCTCCAAGTATGGCTTACACTTCCCAAGAAAAATCCTTTAGCCTCTAATCCTTCATTTTATATGGAATGGGTACCTTTGGGAACCAAGTGAAAAAAGTAACCGATACTTACTTTTTCTTAATAAACATTTATTGTATGCTAAAGGATCTATCTGCATTTTATCTCATTTAACCCTTACTGCAATATAATGGATACTATTATCCTACAAATTTCAAGCAAAGATCCTGCCACACTGTCCTCAGTAGCAACGGACTTTCAAATACAATTATGATGGTCCACAAGGGAACCTCAAGGTAAACTCTGGGGCACGATTCCCTGGAGCATTAATGTTACTTGATTATCATTTAAAAACTTTCAAAAAAGTTTTTAACAGGAATTTAGTATGAAGTAGAATACAAAACTCACATGGATTTTTTTTTTTTAAGCTAAAACAAGAGATTTGAAAATGTGTCTGGTGGTGGTGTGGAAAGCAGCTTGGGGCCATATTCTTCTGTCCCAGTGAGTACCTGCAGGAGGAAAGTGTAAGAAGCACATTAACAAGCTAACAAAATACTATGAGGAAAAAACAAGTATTTAATGCCTCCTTGTATTCATTTATTAAGAAGTCCCATTTTCCCCCCTCATGCATTATATATATATTTTATCTATATTTAAACCAAATGGAATGGCAATTTTTTATCCAGAAATAATAAATATTCCTGAATATAAAATTTTAAAAATATCTTCTAGAAGATTGATTTCAACAGATTTGGGGGACTCCCTTCCTCATTCCTGCCTTTGTAGGTTGCTCTGTCCTACACACCGCATATTCACACACACAATTTAAAATTTTCTAGCCCACAAAATATAGGTGAAATTAATTTTAACCTATTTTCTTTGGCCCTATATACTGCAGTCCCCTGGGCCCGCACCGACGGGGAAGACATTCCAAGACCCCCAATGGATGCCTGAAACCACGGATAGTAACAAACCCTGTATGTACCCTTTTTTCCTATGCATACATGCATGATATGTTAATTTATAAATTAGACACGGTAAGAGATTAACAATAATAACACAGAACACAATGATAACCTGCTGTAATAGAAGTTATGTGAATGTGGTTTCTCTCTCTCTAAATATCTTATTGTACTCTATCACCCTTCTTATTGGGATGTTTGATGATAAAATGTCACGTGAGGAGAGGAAGGGAGGTAAATGACCCAGGCACTGTGACCCAGTGCCAAGCTACTACTGACCTGAGGATGTGTCGGAAGGAGAACCATCTGCTTCTGGACCATGGTTGACCGCGGGTCACTGGAATCACGGGTATGGGGCTGGGGGGGGTGCGCTACTGCATGCAAAAGATTCACATTTCAGCGTGTAATCAATATTAAAAAGTTACTAAGTCACTTTACATTCTTTTTTTCCCCATATTTAATCTTCAAGATTCAGTGTGTATTTTGCACTTAAAATCCTACCCAGCCACACTGTGAGGGCTCAACAGTCATACGTGGCCCACGGGGACCGCAGACGGCAGCTCTAGAACTCGGGAGTCCTCGTCACTCCAGCTGGGAAAGCTGAGGCCCAGAAAGAGAAAGTGAGTCCCTAGCAAGTTCCCAGCATGCCAGACTCCCAGTCTCTTCAGGAGTCTGTTTTTGTGTGGTTGTTACTCTTTTCTCGAAGCATGTGTGCTGTTTTAAAGGAAAGCAAGTCCTGATTCCAGGAGCTACAACTTCTGGAAAAATGTTACTGAGGAGTTATTTCCTCAGGAGTTCTTTAAGAGGACGGATTCAAAACTCAGCCACCAAGCAGGCACCTGCTGTCAACAAGATCGGTTCATTTACTCCTTCGTGAAGGGGGGGGAACGTAAAGAGATGCACCCCGTGCAGCCTGAAAGTTCTAGCAATCAGCAGCCTAAGGGCCATTCATGCAGCTTACAGGACGTGTTAACAATTAGAACTCAAGAGCACAGCTCCCTCTAGAGGAGCAAACGTTACTGCAGGGACAATGAACAGAACTATCACGAAATTCAAACGGCACACAGTAAGAAAAAAGGTGCCTTTGAGATTATGATTCATATAAAAGGCAAACCTGCCTTGTGGGGTAACTGGCACCTTACACCCATTGATTCTATCTTTCCTAAACTCTCTTAAGAGATGTCATTCTAGCTTGGTCCCTTGGCTTTGAAAGGTCTTTTCTAGAAATCATTGATCTGCTACACTTTTTTAAATAATGGAATTGAAAAGAAAAAAATTTATGACTACTTGGTCTGACTCTCATACAGATGAAAATTTCACTCCCCGCCCCAAGGAAAGTGACTCACCCTTTCCCCAGCCAAGAGCGGGTTCCCCTCAACAAGCCTTGACAATGTTTAGTGGTGGGGTGACAGGAGACAAGCTCCCAACACCACTGCCAGTACTGGTCTCATTTGATGATGAACCAGGTCGGGCCAGACCAAATACCAAATTCCGCCCGTGTCCTGTGGCTAGCACGCTATTTTATGCCCTGTTGAAGCAAAGGATCAGGATGGTGCTTCCCTGGGGTAGTTTGTCAGCCTCTCAAGTAAGCAGAGGTCTCGTTTACACTCGGAACCACCTTTTAAGACAAATTTATCAGGCACCTTGGGTGGCTCAGTCAGTTAAGCATCTGCCTTTGGCTCAGGTCATGATCCTGGGGTCCTGGGATCGAGTCCCACCTTGGTCTCCCTGCTCAGCAGGGAGCCTGCTTCTCCCTCTGCCTACCATTCGTGCTCATGCTCTTTCTCTCTCTCTCAAAAATAAATAAATAAAAACTTTCAGTAAGCTAAATTTATCTTAAAAGACTCTCAGTCTGTATTTGGGAAAAGATGGCAAACTGTGTGAATTCTAAGCCTTAGTTTCAAAGACTCCCACTGTGACTTGGGATTGAATATTTTATTAGTCAGTCCAGTTTTGGCTGAGCACTTTGGATAATGGTCAAATGGTCTCACACAGTCAAAATCAAAATAACAATCTAGTTTAAAACCCATCACTTCCGTTGGCTTGAATGCCACTGAGGCAGGGCTGTGACCTACAAAGCTCAGGTCAGCCACCTTAAAATGGATGCCACTGGTCAGGGTCGGGCTAGAGATGGTACAAGTAAGTCCATATCAACTCCTGCTTCTCACTGTTATGAACATGGGGGGTGCGTATTGATGTAATACTCATTTTTTTTTTTAAGAAACACAACCTATTAATCGCTTACATATTTACTGTATCAGACAGCATGCTAGGTGCTGCGATACAAAATTGAACAAAGGTAAAAATCCTTGCCCTCATGAAGCTTACATTCTAGTCAGTTTCGGAGGTGAGCGAAGACACATGAGATAGATAGATATATACACATATATATATGTAAATTCAATACGTAAGTTAGAGGAGCTCTAGAAAAATAATGTGGCGTAAAGGCAGGATAGGTGTGTAAAGACCGCTGGGAAGGGGCAGACCGCAATTCCAAATAGAGCGGTTAGGACAGGCCCTCGGAAGACGGCATTATATTTTTAAACAAGGATCGGGTTTGCCAGAGCTAAAACTTCCCTCAGTCTTTGTTCAACATACAGGTTCTCGAACTGCATCCTGCTAGTAGCCTCTGAATTTCAGAGCCAAAAGGTCATCTCAAGTGACCTCAAGTGACACCAAGCAAGGCCAGCACCAAGAAGGCATTACGATTCTGCCTAGACCTACCTTTCTAGCCCATGTGATTGAACCTTGACGCCTAGGCAAAAAAAAAAAAAAAAAAAAAAAAGTTACTTAAAAATAATAAGACAAATATATAGACACTACTATTATGTAACGAACCTTGTTTGTGACATACTTTAAGTCATTAAAAAAAAAAAAACCTTTTCCTTATGGAAACTTTTAGACATCGAAATAGGATAATACAATGAATCCCTATACACTAATTACTCAGCTTTGGCAATTATTAATGTTCTGCTGATCTTGTTTTGTCTGCTGTAAGGAGGGGGATAAAGATGGGAGTATTTTCAAGCAATCCCAGACATCCTATTTGTTAGATGCATGAAGACCTCAGTCCATAGGGAGCACAATTTTTAAAATGGAACAATACCACTATCATATCTAATAAAATTACAATTCCATCCTATCACTAATACTCCATTTTAAATTTTTTCTGTTTGTCTAACAAACAAAAACAGTCCATTTTTTTTAAAAAAAGATTTTATTTATTTATTTGTCAGAGAGAGAGGCAGACAGAGGGAGAGGCAGACTCCCTACTGAGCAAGGAGCCTGGAGCAGAACTCGATCCCAGGACCCCAAGATCATGGCCTGAGCCGAAGGCAGACACTGAACCAACTTTGCCACCCAAATGTCTCAAAAAAAGTCCATCTTTCTACAACTGGTTTGGTCTAATCGGGATCCAAACAAAGTCCCCAGCATTGGGACGCATGTCTCTTCGACTGCTTTCACGTCTTTCAATAGCTCTTCCTTTTTCCTCGACAGACCTTCTGACTCGGATTTGGCAGATCGATTCCTCCCAGCCTCGGTTATCCTGTCCCTGTGAGCGGTGTATTTCCTGTCACTGCTGATCACGTCCAGAGGCTTCTGGATTGGCATTTGGTGGCTTTTGCAGGAGGCAAGGGAGTTCCCAGGTAGTCGTGTGTGCTTCTCCCTTCACCGCAATGGAAGCCCCCACGGGGCTGGCTGCTCCCTTCACACGAACTCTGGGAGGTGGGCGCTGCTTCTGTCTCCTTTCAGAACTCCGGGTCAGATACCAGCGAAAAGCCCGGCGTCCTCGGCGTCTCCCTTGGACGTTCCCTCTTCCTTATTCCGTTTAAACTCCGGCTCTCCTGAGGGCACTGCTTGCCCTGTCACCGTGAATCTCAGGTCATCGGAACCACTCACCTCCTCTCCAGGGGCAGGCATCGATGCCATCCTCTCCTGGCCCACTTCCCTAACACAGATGGCCCTGCCAAGCCCTGGCCTCAGGTCCTTGACCTTCCAGCCTTCGGTGCTCTTGTCTGCTCCCTTCCTGCGGCTACTGACGTCCATGGCTGCACCTCAGGTATTACACCAAGGGCAACCCTCCATGAGCGTGACCTTCAGTATCCCATTCTCTCACCTCCTCTCTCTTTCCGGCATCTGCACTCCAGCATCCTGACTCCAACAATTCTTTGGCCCCAAGAACCTACCACTTTTTCCACCAACAAATCTAGAACCCCATGATGTTCACATACAGGATTTGTAAAGGCTAAAATTTCGCCCAAAGATGATGAAGTTGGTCAGCCTTTAAACAAAACTACTAAGTAGCACTAATGAGACATGGAAACCTCTCTAGAGAGCTAGAGACAGCTCGGTTCACACATTAAATGATACCCTTACTCTCCTAGAAAAAAAAAAAAAAAAAACCCGAGGACGAGGACAAGGCTGTGTGATTAGTCGAGCTGTAGGAGAGCCACCTGCTCATAACCACAGCCTGCCAGCACTCAAAGCAGTATGTGGAGTGATGCAGAAAATGAAGGAAAGCCAAAAACCAGTCAAAAATTCCACCAATTCAAGTTTTGGTTCTCCAAATTCAAGTCCAGAGGTTTCCACACACTGTCAACTGGGAATGAGATCTCTGGAGGACACAGATGCAAGAAAGGCATCTTCTCTTTTGGAAACGAGCTTAAATGATTTGACACCCTGTACCACGATTTCCCCCGGGACAATTTTTTTAAAAAGATTTTACTTACCTGTCAGAGAGAGAGAGAGAGAGAGAGAGAGAGTGCACAAGCAGAGGACCGGCAGGCAGAGGGAGAAGCAGGCTCCCCGCGGAGCAGGGAGCCCAATGTGGGACTCGACTTCAGGACCCTGGGATCGAGAGCTGAGCCAAAGGCAGATGCTTAACCAACGGAGTCACCCAGGTGTCCCTCCCTGGGACAATTATAAAAACCTTTTTATCCAAGACAATGCAAACACAACGGCTATGGAAGTTAAAAACTGCAAGTGAAATGTAGGGAGTGTGATAACTGAATCCGATTCGAGAGACAAAACATAAAGAGCTCTTGCTTTCTGATCGCCCACGTCTGATCGCTGTGTCCATCTGATATGTTCACCAAACATCTTCCCAGGAAACTAAACCTTGAGAGGCTGCTGATCCATGCCACTCTTCCATCATCAGAAAGTAACCCCCAGAAATCAAGGCAGAGCTCTGAACGGGCATGGTCTCTGCTTACTACGTACAGACGACGAAAAACGAGAGAACCTGTCCCGCTGTTGAAAATGAAAGGATTTTCATGTCCTCATTTGGAGTTCATGACATTTGAGTTATCCTGAAACTGAACTTTTACCAGCTTCTAGAAGAATTTTTTTTTTCAAGTCTTCATTTTCTGAACCAAAAAAGATCAAGATTAATGAAATCACAGCCACAAAACCGGATGGGCCTGCTACCGAGAAACAGCAGGCTGCTTGCACTGAATTCAATAGAACATCCACGAACAGAAGAGATGGTCTCTAACATCTTGGTACCAAACCATGGAGTTTTCCAACCTCGTGAGTCCATCTTCATCGAGGAGAGAGAAAGCAGAAGAAAGCCTGACAGCCGCCCAGAACCCTGCTGCTGGAGCACCGAGGCCAGTGGAAGTTCTGTGCCCAAACTGCTTTAGCAAAGGAAGGACAACTGGAGTGGCACAGGCGAGAGCTGTGACTTTGGGCTTCAAAGAAATGACCCCAATTTCTCACAGTAAACACAAACACATTATGTAGAAGGATTAAATGTCAACAAGATAGGATAGGACATCAGACACATCGACAACAACAAAGTTATGTCCCAGCCTTTGAGTCAAGACCCAAAGCCCAGCTCCCCAAATGGAAAGTAGCTGTACCAACAATGAAACCATGGGCACTTCAGACCTGTCAAGCACGCAAAATTCAATTGCAATTGAAGTCAGCACGCAGCCCTCTAAGTTTGCTTAAGAATGGGCTTTTTCTTCCAAGCCTTCAGGTGAGAAAGACAGGAACGGGAAACACGGTTTCAAACAAGGTTGCCAGGAATAGCAGCAGTGGTTACTGGTCGGTATGGCCTATGGCCCTGAATCCAAACGAGGAAACGGCCTATCAGCAAGACAGTTATCAGAAAAATGTTCCTCAAATTAGAATCCCCTGACAGTCCCAAATTTAAGTGGGACTTGTAAGTGGCGTCTTACAAGCCACTTCCTCCCAGCAGTAATGCCAGTGAGAATGTATTGTCCCTGTTTTCTTGCCGACACTACTTCTGAAACTGATTCCAAACTTGTAACTGCATTAGATTCAGCAAAAGAAAGCACTGAGGAGCTTGACGCCCCCCAAAGACACCTTGTCCGAGAGTCTCAAACACATATGAGAAAGGGAAGATCCTGAAGCTAAAACCCCCAAATGTGTACGAGATTGCTAAGTCGGTTTCTCTCGGGCTAACTGGAGACTATTCCAGAGTGGCTACTATTGAAGTTCACTGAAATTACATTTTGGATTTTGACCTTTTTTCAAGTCAGGAGGAGAGGAGAATATGAACATAATAAATTCGACCTAATATTTTACAAGCTCAGCTGACCGTGCCCGCCT
>CM052802.1:113151186-113284968 GCA_028533885.1 Nasua narica | reverse complement strand
CCCCCCCCCCCCCCCCCAGTCCTGCTCCAGCCACGTTCCTTCCCAACACCAGAAGTGACAACTGCAACAGGCTGGCAGTGGCTTGGGTCATAAACCCTGAAGCCACCCCTCACCGTCATACGCCTCCCTTATTGCCTCGGCGCATCCAGTTCGCTACCCTTCGTTAAGCCTAGAATCCCACCACTGTCTCCGTGTCCGCTGCTGCGGTGTGAGACCGAGCCATCGCCAGCTCCCGGGTGGGCGACCACAGTAACTGGCCCCTGGTCTCCCACCCTCGCTTCCCACTCAGGTCCCCAAGGAGGCCAGAGAGCGCGAGAGCCTTCCAAAACACAAGTCAGAGCCTATCATTCCTCTGCTCAAAACCCTCTAAGGGCCTCACCACCACCTGATCTCTTTCTCAGTTATGGGTCCTCCTATTTCTGGAACATTTCAGGCACGCTTCTGCCTCAGGGGCTTCACGCTCGCTGTTTGCTTTGCCGGGAATACTCTTCTCTCCTGATACTCACATGACTCACGTTCAAGTATTTGCTTGAGTGTAGCTGCTCGGCGTGGGCTGTTTTGCGACTGCAAACTCCCTCCTCCCCAGGCATTCTCTCTGTTCTGCATTATTTCTCACCACGGAATTTACCACCTACTGATACACTGTTTTTTTTACTTATTTGTTTCACGCCTTGCTTTCAAAATGTAAAGTACTGGAAGGTAGTCACTTTTCAGCTTTGTTTACTGCTGTATCCCTAGCACCTAAAACACTCAAATATTCGTTGAGCGAACAGGCCAAAGAGCTAAATGTGAAATGGCTCATGAACTGTGGTATCTTCACTCAGAAGAGTAACAAAGACGAAGAGTAAGTGCATCCCAAATGAGAAGCAAGAGAACAGAGTCGCAGCGGATGATTACATAAAGAGCCAACTGAGTCCTCTTAGAAGCGAAACTCTCTTCTACAGAAACCGTGGCCCTAGGATCAAATGATTTCAGATCAAAGGTAGGTAGGTACGAGCAAAGCAAAAACAATCTGCCCACGTCTGGCCAGAGCGCCTTCACGTTTACATACAGACTATGGATGTCGGTCACATTTAAACATTTGTGATGCTTTAAAACATATTGCAGGAGAAAAAATATATATAAAAATAAAATTGTATAAAGTTCTTCATTAAAATAGTAGTTTAAATAAATCCTCTGTCAATACCACCCAGAGGCAGTGAGTGGATCTAGAGAGAGCTGAGAGCTTGTTCCATGGTTACATGAGAACGCGTGACCCCGTCTTCACGACACCGCCGTGAGAACCCCTTCCAGATGCAGCTCACCGCGCAGGCGGGAAAAGCGACTGATGGAAGATTATCCTAGGTCTTGAGTTCTGGTTCTATTTGCCCTTTTTCATCTTAGCTGTCTTCTCCTTTCTTTTTTTCACATGCTTCGGAATTTTGTTTTTTCTTTTCTCTCTCTGGGCTTCCTTGACCATCTTTTTTCTTTCCTGTAAAACAGAAACAAAAATAAAGGAACCTGCAGATTTCACTCAGAGTATTCATGTCACTATTACAACTAAGTAAGAAAATATATATGAAAGGATAAAAGTGAGTATGACAGGAAAAGATGAAAACGATCAGGACGGGGTGGTGTAATTTGGTTCCAAATTTGTCTCCAGGGTTTCTTAAGAGAAATTTGAAGAGTGCCAAACAGAAATATCTGGGAGGACTATTAAATGTTTGCAACTACTTTTCTTCACAAGTTGCATATTCTAACAGAAATGAAGGTTGGAAAGAGACAAAGCATTTGCAGTGGACAAAGATAGAAAATGATAGATAGATAGAAAATTAGCTTGGGTATATGTCTCAGAAGTCTCATGGACAGAACATTGTAAGGTTTAAAGGCTTAAGCTGAGAATGAACAGTAACATTTACATGGCAATCATGTATCATTCATCTCATGCTGATGGCTAAGAGTGAACTAAGTCTTTTAGATTCTGGAAACACCGGCTGAGTTGCAAATCCCCAGTTAAATGGCCCTTCGGTATTTCACCATGGGACAACTCCAACATCGGTTGTGTTTCAAGTGAATGACAATCATTTCTAAGCAATGAATTCAGAGTGTCCTCTCTCTAGGCAGTGCCAAGGGAGCTCCTAACAGAAGCCCAATCTCCACAGGATGTGACCTCCAAAGGCAAAGTTCCCACTTAGAAACTAGCACTACAACTGGAAGTACCTACTGATCAATAATGTTTTCAGCCATCATATTCTACTAATCTAATTACCTAATCGTGAGCAAAGAGAAACGAAACTGGCTTTGCCGCCATGCTGAAGAACAAGAAAATCCGTGTCCTCGGCTCACCTTTTTATCAACTTCAATGCCAGCAGTGGGTCTCCTGGAGCAGGCCTGGTCTTCCTGCTCTTCGGCGTCTGTGTCAGAACACTCAGAGCTTCCAGCATCTTCTGAATCAGAACAAGCCTTTTCCTTAGCCTGATTTTCTAGAAGTGCAGGGACCTTGGAAATATTACAAAAACAGGTTATCCTAAACCACTATTGTCAAATGCATTAATGCTAGAACTCAGGTTTCTCGGCCTTCCAAGTATACAGTGAACAACCACATCCTGTACTGAAACATCGAGAACAACAGAAGCAACGTGAGGAAGCAGCACATCGAATGAGGCTCCAGAACACACCCAAATGAAGGACCCGGGGCTTCACGCGGTGACCCGGATCACCGACAGAACTGAGCTGGGATTTGGAAGGATGAGAAATCAGGCAGAAGTAAAAAAATAAAGACTTATTTGCATAACTTCATGGCTGTTTTCCTGTGACCTGAATTTCAAGCAACACCTACTATTAACCCAATCAAGAGGGAAAACAATATCTAAACAAGAGAAATTTGTGTTTTTTCTCTGCCATGAAGTTTAGCAGTTTTTAAAGCAGCAGGAACCATTCTTAAAAAAACAAGAGGTTTTCTTTTTATAAGAAAAAATGATCTTTAAAATTAAGACAATTGTACAGAAAGGTTTTCTAGTCAGTTTTCACAAAACCTTCACGTGCTGGGACTCAAGGCACATGAGAGAGACCCTATAGCACTTACTAGATGTAACACGTACTGAATGTGTGTCTTCCTGATTCAATTCTTCCAAAAACAAAGACACAGTAAATTTTCGAAAAGCAATCTATGATCCTTCACATTTAAGCCTTTAATTAAGAACATTAAAATAGGTTCCCCTGGGTGGCTGAGTCAGTTAGATGTCTGACTCTTGATCTCAACTCTGGTTTTGATCTCAGGTGAGTTCAAGCCCCACACTGGCCTCCACACTGGCTGTGGAGACTACTTTCTTTCTTTCTTTAAAAGATTGATTTATTTACTTGAAAGAGAGAGACGGTGAGACAATGAGAGAGAGAGAGAGCTCGAGCATGAGCAGGGGAGGGGGCAAGGAGGGGCAGAGGTAGAGAGAGAAGCAGGCTCCCCACTGAGCAGGGAGCCCAACGTGGGACTTGATCTCAGAACCCCGGGATCATGACCTCAGCCGAAGGCAGATGCTTAACCAACTGAACCATCCAAACACCTCGCGTGGAGCCTATTTAAAAACAAAACATTAAAATAAACAAAAACTGCCTTTATTTTTGCTTACATTAGAGTTAATCCACACCATTCTAAAAATGTAAAACAAAACAAGATTGTTTCAAGAAAGAACACTGCAGGAATCCAGAACTATGAGACCGCTAAACCTGTGAGAATGCTCTGCAACAGGTTTTATACCCATAGGAGACCAGATTCCCTTGTTGTTAACTATAAAAACCTCAAGAAACACATGGTTATCATTAAAAACTCCATAAAGACCAGGGTATAAAAAGTATCAATGCCTCAGCAACAACAACAGAACAATTGAGAGGCAGAAATAAACCATAAATTCCTGTAATTCAGTCTTACGGTTAAAAAAAGTGAACGGGGCGCCTGGGCGGCTCAGTGGGTTAAAGCCTCTGCCTTCAGCTCAGGTCATGATCTCAGGGTCCTGGGATCGAGCCCCACATCGGGCTCTCTGCTCAGCAGGGAGCCTGCTTCCCCCTCTCTTTCTGCCTGCCTCTCTGCTTACTTGGGATCTCTCTCTGTCAGTCAAATAAATAAGTAAAATCTTTAAAAAAAAAAAGTGAACATAAATACAGCATTTCTCAAAATGCCCATAAACTTTGAAAGTGTCTATACTAGTAATACTATCGTTAGTTTAATTCTAGTATGCAGTAGGTTTTATATACGCTTCCCAAGAATATTCGTGTAAATGAAAGCAACACAAGTTCTTATACCTTCTGAACTCCGGAAAGATCTTTCTTCAATCCTGTCACAGTCTGGTACAGAATCTTATAACGAGAAAGACAAAAAGAAGAATCAACATAAAGCTAGACAGTGAAAAACACACATTGTAATATTACGAAAGAACACTGTGGGCTAACAATCTTCAGTGATTTTTAAAAGATGCTTAAATTTATCCCCTGGTTAGCACAGAAAGTTTACAGCGTGGGGTGTCATTCTTGCCCACCAAGCATATAGGCATTAGCAAACTCTGGCCCACAACCCATCCATAGATGTGATGGTTTTTACAAATGAACCTTTGCCGCCAATTTTATAATAGAGAACTCTATAACTTTGATTCTTAATTAAATGAAATGTATTCTCCTCCCCCAAAAAACTCCATTCGTCTTTCATTATTAGGAATCGTGAAAAGCTGCATCCAATTATTATTAAAGGGCTTTTAATTTCATCACTAAAAAACTTGGGGGAAATTTTTTCTTATTTTATAATGACCTATATAATAGCCTCAATTTTGCTTCTTAGCCTGCAAAGTCTAAAATATTTACTGTCTGGCCTTTCCACAGGAAGAAATGTTCTAGACCTTGAAATACGTATGTTAATGGACCTAGTGTAATAACCATTTACAGCCCAGACTTTACACAAATCTTCCGTTTTCTGCAAATACAGTCTGTTGGATTCAAATGTGCCATTTTCTTTCACAAATACCACTGGCTTCCCTTTACATCCAATGTGCGCAGAGGACTTGTTAATGCAAAGGGAATCAGCCGACTCAGATGATCAGAAGCCAACGTTCAAGATGGGAGGTGTGGGACAGGAGCTTCCTCTGTAAATCTGCATGCTACATACAAACCAAGTTACTCACATTGTCTTGTTGGGCGTTCATGGCCATGTCCTCTTCCTTCAATTTCATCATTATATCCATATCCCTTTCATAATTTTTTACTTCATTCAAGGTTCGAGGAATATATGCTCGCTTAAACACCTAACGGACACAGAGAAAAGGAAGATCAAAATGGTTATTCACGTGCTTCTCTCGTTCCCTGAGCGACGCACACCCAGACGATGTCTGCCATCATCTATAGGACTGATTCTCAGCCAGGCTCTCTGCACACACTGGCGTTGCTGCGTGGCATCCCAAAAGGACTTTGTGACTGTCGATAAAACGTGAAATGATTTGACGTGCCCTCTTTCCCCTTGTTTGCATTCCCAAAAGCTTTTGAGCGGGAAAGAAAGGAATGGAGTTGCAGTTAGCAAGTACTGCCCCTGGCTACGCCTTACAAAGGAACAGGGCCTTACATGGAAACATTACCTACTACAGTGAAAAGATTCAGAAGTGCTGATAAATAGAGGGTGCCTTATATTCATCCAGCACACTAACAGTCCGAGAATCTTTGATAAAAAGTATACTATAGGGGCGCCTGGGTGGCACAGTCAGTTGAGAGACTGACTTTTGGCTTCAGATCAGGTCATGACCTCAGGGTCCTGAGATTGAGCCCCACGTCGGGCTCTGTGCTTAGTGTGGCGTCTGCTTGAGATTCTCTCTCCCTCTCCCTCTGCCCCTCCCAATTGTTCTCTCCCTCTCTCAAACAAATAAATAAATCTCTAAAAAATACCGATCCCAATATTAAAATAATGTTCCCACCACGCATAAATATTTAAAGTCTACAACTGGCACCAAAATCAACATTTAAATCATTTAAAAATTCACATTTGTGAACTGAAATGGGATTTTCCTTCTTGAATCATGTTTCAGTAGGTTCCTTAAAAATGTTATCTATCGAAAGTCCTAATTTCAAACTACACTGCAAAGCTATAATAAGGGACACCTGGATGGCTCAGTCAGTTAAGCATCTGTCTGCTTTCGGCTCAAGTTGTGATCCCAGGGCCCTGGGATCGAGTCGCCCATTGGGATCCTTGCTCAGCAAGGAGCCTGCTTCTCCCTCTGCCTGCTGCCCCCCCTGCTTGTACTCTCATGCTCTCTCTGGTAAATAAATAAATAAAATATTTTTTAAAAAAGCTATAATAATCAAAACAGTATATGGCACTAGCACAAAAAGACACATAGATAAATGGAACAGAATAAAGAGCCCAGAAATAAACCCACACATATATGGGCAATTAATTTACAACAAGGAGATATGAACATGTAACGGGGAAAGGACAGTCTCTTCAATAAATGGTACTGGGAAAACTGGACAGCCACATGCAAAAGAATGAAACTGGACAACTGTCTTACCATACACAAAAATAAACTCATGATAGAGCAAAAACCTAAATGTAAGACCTAAGACTTTGAAATTCCTAAAAGAAAACAAAGATAGTAAACTTAACCACAGTCTTAGCAGTATTTTTTTGCATCTTTCCCCTCAGGCAAGGGTAACAAAAGCAAAAATAAGCAAATGGGGCTACATCAAACTAAAAACCTCTTCACAGCAAATGACACCATCAACAAAATGAAAAGACAGTCTACTGAGTGGGAGAAGATATTTGCAAATGATGTATCTGATAGGGAGTTAATATCCAAAAAATTACAAGGAACTCATAAAACTCACCATCAAAAACAAAACAAAACAAAACAAAGCTGATTTTAAAAAATGGGCAGAGGACCCAAACAGAGATTTTTCCAAAGACATACAGACAGCCAACACATCCACGAAAACATGCTCAGCCTCACTGTAGAGATACAAATCTAAAGCACAATAAGAGATCACCTCACACCAGTCTGAATGGGCTAGTATCAAAAAGAAGTGAGTGTTGGCAAAGATGTAGAGAAAAGAGAACCTCCAGGCACTGCTGGTGGGAATGCAAAATGGTGTAGCCACTGTGGAAAAACCATATGGAGGTTCCTCAAAATCTTAAAAATAGAACTACCACAAGATTCAGCAATTCTATTTCTAAGTGTTTATCCAAAGAAAACAAAAATACTAATTCAAAGAGATACGTGCACCCCTATGTTCACTGCAGTATTATTTACAATAGCCAGAATAATGAAGCACTGTAAGCGCCATTAATAAAGAAAATGTGTGTGTGTGTGTACATTGTTTTATGTTTTATTGTGTGTGTGTGTGTGTACGTATGTATACACACAATAAAACATAACTCAGCCTTAAAGAAGAGTGAAATCTTATCATTTGTGACAACACAGATGGACCTCAAGGGTATGATGCTTAGTGAAATAAGACTGAGAAAGACAAATACTACATGATTTCACTTATATGTGGATTCTTAAAAAAAATAAATGAACAAAAAGAGAAACAGACTCATAAATACAGAGAACAAACTGGTGGTTGCCAGATGGGGAGAGGATGGGGGAATGAGAAAGGGATTAAGAGGTATGAACTTCTAGGTTTAAGATAAATAAATAACGGGTATTTAAAATACAGCATAGGGAATACGGTCAATAACATAATAATAATATATATGGTGACAGATGGTAACTAGACTACTCAGTAATGTACATAAATGCTGAATCACCATGCGCACATCTGAAAGTCACACAATACTGTGCACCAACTAGTCTTCGAATAAACAAGTAAAGCTCTCCATCCAGGACAAGGTGTTAACAGGCTGCTGAGTGGGATGATGTAATAAAATGTAATTTATCCAATTTGGCTCAGTTGAATTATGTACAAGGAAACGTGCTCATCGTCTGAAAACTGCTTCTCTCTTAAAATCAAGTTCGTGACCTAGTACGCCCTTAAAAAACAGAAACTCAAAGTGTTTCCTACGGTGGTGGACAGACAATTCATCTTACCTCTTCGTCCACATGATCTTGGCTGGACCTTTCTTCCTTGGTCCTTTGAGATGCTATTTCCATGGCCTTGGAAAGAAATCAAAAGTTACTTTCTTTTATATTCAACCTATAGAAGATGCATCCGTTTCTGAATTTTAGCATAAACCTGCTCTCATCTTTATCAGTCTCAGCTCTACGCCGCTGAACGGATGGACTCCAAGGCCTCTGGTGCTACAGGTCAGCTCTCTCCGTCAGACCTCACCAAAAAGGCTGCTGTCAGCTCAAAGATAACAGCACAAATCAAACTAGCGAGCCTTGGGGAATCCCTACCCCTTTCCTCAAAACTGCTTTTCCTAAGGTTTTGGGGCTGTTTTTAAGATTTTATTTGAGAGTGGGGCGCCTGGGTGGCTCAGTGTTTAAGTTTAAAGCCTCTGCTTTCGGCTCGGGTCATGATCTCAGGGTCCTGGGATCGAGCCCCGCATCGGGCTCTCTGCTCAGCGGGGAGCCTGCTTCCCCCTCTCTCCCTGCCTGCCTCTGTGCTTGCTTATGATCTCTCTCTCTCTGTCAAATAAATAAATAAAATCTTTAAAAAAAAAAAGATTTTATTTGAGAGAGAGAGAGAGAGAGAACAGGAGGAAGGGCAAAGGGAAAGGAAGAAGCAATCTCCCTGCTGAGCAGGGACCCTGGGATCACAACATGAGCTGAAGGCAGACGCTCAACCGACTAGGCCACCCAGGCGCCCCTAATTTTTTTTTTTTAGCTAGGCTCACACCCAGTGCATGGCTTGAATTCAGGACCCCACTTTTCCTAATTTTTAAATATTAGCAAAAATATTTACTAAAAGAAAAGTGAGACCCAAAGGATGGAGGAACCAGCCTTTAATTCTTCTGGAGTCAATGAAGGGAATCAAAAAGAAAAAGTGAATTGTCCTCTAGTTTTGAGCATCTGTCTCTAACGCTGCAGAAAAATAAACCGCCAAAGGAATCTGTTTGAGCGGTGACAGCAACTAAGACGACAAAGATTCTGTAAGTCTTTGGGCTTGTGGGCGCCTGGGTGGCTCAGTGGGTGAAAGCCTCGGCCTTCAGCTCAGGTCATGATCTCAGGGTCCTGGGATCGAGCCCCGCATCGGGCTCTCTGCTCAGCGGGGAGCCTGCTTCCCCCTCTCCCTCTGCCTGCCTCTTTGCCTACTTGTGATCTCTCTGTCAAATAAATAAATAAAATCTTTAAAAAAAAAAAAAAGAGTCTTTGGACTTGGAAAACTGGAGATTTGTTCTCTACTTAAAATACATAGAAAAAAGGAAAGAATTGTACTAAATTTAGGAATAAAAACGGTTATGTATTTATTCAATTAAACACATGTAATTGCTTAGTGTGTGCCGGGTACAGATTAGGTACCGAAAATATAAGAATCAGCCTGCTGCCCTTGTGGGCTCATGGTCTAGTGGAGGCTGACAACATTAAAAAGAATTTAACAACAGGAGTGCTTGGGTGACTCAGTCGGCTAAACGCCTGACTCTAGATCTCAGCTCAGGTCTTGATCGCAGGGTTATGAGTTCAAGCCCCGCTCAGTGGAGAGCCTACTTTAAAAAAAATAAAAAAGTGAAAAGAAAGAACTTAATGACAAGTGAGGCAGTTTGACCACTTCTACTACAGGCTCACAAGATCTGGGAAATACACCAGAAACAATGATTTCTGCTCGATTTCTCCTTGAGAAAGTTATTTGAATGGGGCTCTAACGTGGCCAACGAGCACACGAAAAGATGCTCAACGTCACTCATCATCAAGGAAATGCAAATCAAAGCTATGAGACACCACCTCATACCTGTGAGGACGGCTACTCCAAAAAAAGAAAAAAACCAACACAAAAACAAAACCAGGACATAGTGAGGATGTTATGTGGAGAAACTGGAGCCGTTCGCGCAGTGTTGGGTGGGAATGTAAAACGGTTTCACTGCCACGGAAGACCGGATGGTAGTTCCTTAGAAAAACTAGAAGCCGAATTACTAGCTAATGCAGCAATTCCACTTTTGGATATTTCAAAGGAACTGAAAGCAGGGTCCTGAAGAGAGATTTGTGCACCTGCGTTCATAGCAGCATTGCTTGCGACACCCAAGAGATTTCGGGAGCACCCCGAGTGTCCACTCACGGATGGATGGATGCACGGGGTGTGCCATGAATGAATCTTGAGGACACTATGCTAAAGGAAACAGCCAGAAGAGGAAAATCATCATGATTCCACTTCCGTGAGGTACATGGAGTAGGCAACATCACATACAGAAAGCAGAATGGGGGGCACCTGGGTGGCTCAGTGGGTTAAAGCCTCTGCCTTTGGCTCAGGTCATGATCTCAGGGTCCTGGGATCGAGTCCTGCACTGGGCTCTCTGCTCGGCGGGGAGCCTGCTTCCCCCTCTTTCTCTGCCTGCTTCTCTGCCTACTTGTGATCTCCCTCTGTCAAATAAATAAATAAAATCTTAAAAGAAAGAAAGAAAGCAGAATGGGCCGGGGGAAGGAGAAATGGGGAGTTAATGTTTAACGGGTACGGAGTTTCTATCTTACAGGATGAAGAAGTTCAGGAGGTGGACAGTGATGATGGCTGCACGACAGTGTGAATGTACGTGATGCCACCGGACCGTGCACTTACACACAGTTACGATGGTATGTTTTACGCTATGTGCGTTTTACCACACCTGCAAAAGTTCTATGATTCGAAAAGGCCTCTGAGAAACAAGGGAAAGACTAGAAGCCAAACAAGTTTCTCACTAAAGATTCACGAACTTTGGCGGTCTCGGTAATCTCGCCCAGTGCCTCAAGTCAAGAAACCTGGTTTTTTGGCTTTCCCATTGGCTTTTTACTGTATTTTTGATTCCCTTTGTGTGAAATCAGGGAAGGTCTCAGGAAGCTGCTGAAACGAACATACACTGAGCAATCGGCATCCCTGAGAAGCGCCACGTGAGTGCCAATTACTATTTTCTGTTCCTTCTTTTCCTCGCCCCATCTCACCTTTGAGAGGTAAGCATCCATGTTGTCATGCGTAATGGACGGATCTGTGACAAATTCAAAGAGTTCCCGCACAGTCATCACAGCAACACTGTGCTTCAGAAAGAAATCTGTTGGAAGGAAAATACAGGACAGCCTTAGGAGGGGAAAGGCTGTTACTCCAACTGCTTTATGGAGAAACAAAGAGATGAATAAAAATATACCATCTCCCAGCAAATGGTAGAAGCATCACTACATCGAATGACTTAGTGCCAAGATCTGACATCAGCAGAACCAACACGCACAAACAAGCTAGTAGGAAATCCAATTTCCACTCACCGTTGACATTGGCACAGTCCTTTCTCAAGAACTCCAAGGCATGTGGGTGGTCATGCTCTACAGACTGAGAAACATCGATGATGTACACCCCTCCACTGTGGTACCTGCGGGCCAGACACGAGGGACTTGGGATCTACTACTTTCCTGCATTTTTTTGTTCAAAAAAATTCTATCTTAAGAGCCAGAGAAATAACCAATAGAAGGAACAAGGTGGGTAAGGATAAGAGGCCACTTTGACCAGCAGGAGATGAAAACTGAGACAATTTCCAAAGTCCTATACCTCTGTTAAAGACCAGACGGTCAGTTGACTGACTTAGGTGACTAAGGCCACCGCAGGCACAGACACATCCTACACTATGACCGTGTGGAAGCCAACTTTAAAACTCTAGAATTTAAAAATGACTTCCTGGGGCACCGGGGTAGCTCAGTCAGGTAAGCGTCTGGCTTCGGCTCAGGTCATGATCCCAGGGTGCTGGGATCGAGCCCCGCATCAGGCTCCCTGCTCAGTAGGGTGTCTGCTTCTCCCTCTCCTCCCAGCTCGTGCTCTTGCCATCTCTGTTCTCTCTCAAATAAGTAAATTAGAAAATAAAAATAAATAAAAATAAAAATTAAAAAAGACTTCTTGGCTTGGAGTTTTATTTTTTTCAAGGCCATGAAATGCTGTACAGGAGGTTCCTAAGGGACAAAACGCACTCACAGCATGTTAAATTCACTGAGATCTGCGTGGACAAGCCTGGCATCTTGATACATTCTTCTCATGTACTGGATGACCTGCAGATACAACTCCCGAGCCTTGGATTCTGATAACTGGACGTTTTTCAACAGTGGCGCTGGCCTTGAATACAAATAAAAGGAACTAAGATAAAATGCCCCAGAATGAGTTTTCTTGCTTTATGCTACACATTGCTACATGGAGGACTTCTTTTCCACAACTTATCACTGAACCACTATATCACTACAGATGTAGCAATCCAGAAAGTTGTCAAGAAACAGATGTTCTCCCAGCTTACTGGGTAAAACATTCCTCAAAACAGGGTGAATTTGGTTATTCTGAAGCATTCGAGACTTAAAAACGTAGAATAAATGAGTAGCTCTATGCACGAGTATAGTGGAAAAGATTCACAAAAAACATTTCAAGATGAAAGGAGCTGTTTAAATGAGAAATAGTCCTATATTGGATAATCCAAAGCACTTAAAAATACACTTCTGAGGGCGCCTGGGTGGCTCGGTTGGTTAAGCGACTGCCTTTGGCTCAGGTCATGATCCCGGAGTTCTGGGATCGAGTCCCACATTAGGCTCCCAGCTCCCTGGGGAGTCTGCTTCTCTCTCTGACCTTCTCTCCTCTCATGCGCTCTCTCAATCTCTCTCTCTCTCTCTCAAATAAATAAACTAAATTAAAAAAAAAAATACACTTCTGAGCATGTAATTATTAGGCCTTCCACACACTCACATGTCATCTTTACCAATGAAGCCCATGACGAGAACATGACTTCTCAGCAGGATAGGTTCTGGGCATGGGATCTGTGCTGTGTTTAGCCTGTGGTATTCAAAAAGACAAAAGGACAAATGAAAAGGTAACCCAGCATCCAAAACAAATGACAACAGCTACAGAACACAAGATTAATATGGCTGTTAGGAAACAGCACCAACAGGTCTCAACTGTATTACTGGATTTCAGAAACTCGAAGACCCCAGAGATTTGGGGTAGCACCGTGATGCACAACCAAGAATGCCCAAACACCGGCAATTAGTCTACACCTCATAGCCTCTAAGGCTCAGCCCGATACCAGAGATGTGGAACTGTGCAATGTGCATCTCAGAATTGATGAACTATAGCAGATAGGTCTTCTGAGTTGATCAGCCCCAACGATGATTAATAAAACAGTTGGATTCAGGGCACCTGGCTGGCTCAGTTGGTAGAGCACGTGACTCTTGACCCCGGGGTAGTGAGTTAGAGCCCCACTCGCACTGGGTGTAATTTACTTACAAAAAAAAAAAAAAAGAAACCAGTTGGATTCATACCAAATAGCCAACTGAACACAGGAAGATTTCAAAAGGACTTTCAAAACAAGTATTTAATACTAAAATATTCAATGTACGTCACCAATGCACTGCAGATTAAACGTTAAAAAGGGGGGCGCCTGAGTGGCTCAGTGGGTTAAAGCCTCCGCCTTCGGCTCAGGTCGTGATCTCCGGGTCCTGGGATCGAGCCCCGCATTGGGCTCTCTGCTCAGCGGGGAGCCTGCTTCCCCCTCTCTCTGCCTGCCTCTCGGCCTACTTGTGATCTCTCTGTCTCTGTCAATAAATAAAATATATTTTTTAAAGATTTTATTTATTTATTTGACAGAGAGAAGAGGCAGGCAGAGACAGAGGGGGAAGCAGGCTCTCTGCTGAGCAGAGAGCCCGATGCAGGGCTCGATCCCAGGACCCCGAGATCTCGATCTGAGCCGAAGGCAGAGGCTTTTTAACCCACTGAGCCACCGAGGTGCCCCAATAAATAAAATCTTTTAAAAAAATGGTTAAAAAGGTATTCAAAAGAGAAAAAAAAGCGTCAAATTTTTCAGAAAACTTGATCTCAGCTAGGTAAGTTGCCTTCACCTGATATAAAAGTGTCAGCACAAAGAACGTATAAAATATGTCCAAGATTGGATTGAAACCAGAAAAGGAAACCATGATAGAGTTTAGGTCCTAACAAAATTGTCCAAAACTCCAATTCCTAAAAAAAAGGACACATCCATCTCAAAACCTGACCGTGTCACTTCCCTGTTTAAAATCTTGCAACAGCCCCCTATCATCCTCGGTATAAATTTTAAATGCTTTCGCAGGGCTTCCAAGGTGCTTGGAATGAACCAACCATGCTGAGTAACTGTGAATTCTTCCTTAACGGGTTCTCAAAACAGAGAAGACGAGGTAGCTCTTGTTTGTCCAGGAACGTGCTGCTTCTGCATACCCCAGATCTAACAGAAATGGCCAGCACTCTGAGTCCCCGCCTTCAGACAGAACACCCTGGGGTTTGCCGGCAGGAAGGCGCGAGGGCCAGTACGGCAGACTCGGCCCAGCCACACGCCCCGCACAGTCACCTGATTAAGTTCCTCATTTCTTTTTCTGCCCAGGTTTTCACCATTTTTCTGGGGTTTCCTTTGCAATAGCCATGACGAAATCTTGAACGAGAAAAATATGTGTTATTCCAATCATTCCATTATTCCAGTTCATATTTGAGGATGTAGAAATTAGGCCAACTGGAAAGAGAATCTGAGCTTACCTGAATTCCCCACTTACATACTTATCCCGATCTTTGAACACCAAAATAGACGTTTTGTAAATTTTGATTGCTCTGCTCTCTCCATTTGCTGTGCTAGCATGGTACACATTCGCCTATTTTGCATCAAAAACAGAGGACGTTTGTGTTAAATAACTAACGCAGTATTTTAATTTTTCACTCCATTTGATTCTAGCCTCAAAAGTTAAAAAAAAAAAAACTCAAGCGAACTGAAGTGACATGTATGAGAAACACCATCATCTTCTGATTGTCAGCTAAAATCCAAAACATCACTACCAAACGGTATATAGTAAGTAGAGCTCTAATTTACGTATATAGTAGGATCCAATTTATACACAAGAGGCCGTTCCAAACATTTTTGTATCTCAAGTAGGTGAAAAATATTTTAAGATATTCTTACATTTATAAATTGAGTTCTACTGAGAAGTGCTTCCCATAGAATGAGTTGCTAATTTAAAAATGCCACATCTGTCTATCTCCATATCCATGTGCAAAGAAAAAATGGGAAAGAGATTTGTTGACTCACAGAAACTAGACTAAGCCCCTGCCCCCGTTAGTAACTATGTGATAAGGACTCGGGCCTGCAGGAATCAGGCCATCTGTGCTGACCCTGGGCGCCCCTGGACCCCGTCATCCAGTATAGCGATGGAGGTGAAAAGGCACAGTTGTGTGCCCAACTTCCTCCCTACCCATAAATATTAATAAAGCTGTTTTTGGAAACACTAAGCTATTCTGACTTGTGTATTTTTTTTTTTCCTTTTCTTTCTAAAGGCACCATTTATGTACTAAGTGCCTTAAGTTTCCTTTGGAATCTGAAGTAAGAAAACTAACATGAAAACATTCAGGCATCCAAAGAAAAGCTCACTTCTTTTCCTGTGCTTATGCAGCCATTTATCTCGGATATGATTCCTCTAGTCAACATCTTGAATAATATCATTCGTGTTCTAGGATCCAACACCTAAAAAAAAAAATGCAAAAATAAATAAATAAATAAAGTTCAGAGAGACAGTACCAAATATTTCTCATTAAAACAGCTGACCGTTAATAATCGGAAGAGCGTCAGTACTAGGCCATCCTGGCTGACTCCATGAGAGTATAAACTGTGTTGTTTTTATTCACTCCGATTTTTAGTGAATAAAATGTGACATGAAGCCAAAGTGACAAGAGACAAACCAACACGTTCAGTCACAGAAATTAAAGTCTACCAAGTCAAAGGAAAGCAGAAATTGACTGCAGACTGACCTTAGCTAAGGGAATATAATGCAAATCACATAACTAGATAACTAGTCACATTAACAGGAGTAAAAAATAGCAGGTAAAGTTTGTTGTATTTTATTTAATCCAGTATATCTAAAACCCTATCAATTCCAACATGCAATCGATATAAGAAGTTACCAGTGAGAGACTTAACACTGCATTTTTTCACCAAGCCTTCACAATCCGGTGTGTTCACGTTGCCGGCACGTCTCAATTCTGACTAGCTACATCTCAAGTGCTCATTGGCTTCTATACTGGACATGTAACTTTAAATCAGGGGTCAGCACCCTAAAGTTCATGAGTCAAATCCAGGCCACAGCCTGTTTTTCTATAGCCTGCAAACTAGGAATGGTCCTTACATTTTAAAATAGTTGTTTAAAAAAAAAAAAAAAAAAGTTGTGAGCCACAACGCTTAAAGTATTTATTTAACCCTTTAAAGAAGGAGTTTGCACACCTCTGCTATAGATGAGTAAATCAGGGAAAGGGTCCCCTTCGAAGTCAGAGCAATCAACTTGAGGTGGCCGCAGCAATGTTCTGACCCTTTCTATTACCTTTTCACATCAAAAATCTGGGCCAATGCTAACATCCAATCACAACCCTCTACATATGGGAAAATTAAGAAAATTCTTCTCCACTCTTGAATAGAAAGAATAAAAACAAGCATAATTTCTAAACCAAGTAATGAATTTCTAATTGAAAATCACACACACAGACACATACACCCACTTTGTGGCAGATACGTATCCCTTGAGAAAGCTCAGAAAATTCCTGCTGACCTTGTTTAAGACAAAAGATTCCGGTCTTAGAATGAATTCTGCTTCCCCACAGAAGAGGAAAGCACTGCACGGTGGCCAGAGGGGGCCCTGACTCTAATTTATCTATTAACAGTCCTGTTATAAATAAAGCAAAATGTAGATTTCTAAACTCAAAACTACAAGAAGGAGTACTTTTAGGTAACATTAGCATTAAGCAAGAAGAATGAATGCAAACTATAATCCTAATAGAAAAGAAATGCTCATTTAAAATGAGAGCTTGCAGGGAACCTGGGTGGCTCAGCTGGTTAAGCATCTGCCTTCTGCTCAGGTCGTGACCTCAGGGTCCTGGAATCAAGTCCCACATTGGGCTCCCTGCTCAGCAGGGGAATCTGCTTCTCCCTCTGCCTCTGCCCAGCTCATGCTCTCTCTCTCTCTCTTGCAAATAAATACAATTTTAAAATAAACTAAAATAGAGTTTGCAGCACACTGAAATTTTACCTGTTCCACAGTTGCTCTGTCCGCCTTGTCTTTGATGCGATACCTAACCCAAACCAAAAAAGTGTATGTGACATTCAAAATTTAGAAGCCAAAATAAAGTTTCCAAATGTTTATCATTCCCGGAAATTCCTACATAGGTAGTTTCTTATAACAGATTTCATAATCTCATTGTACTTTCATTGCTCAGTGATGATTCCTTCATGTCCCCTTAATCATCAATTCAGACCCCTAGATCAAAAGGAGCACATCTGCATATTTCATTCATATTTCTCTCCGAATTTCAGGAGGATTAGATAAAAAGAAGAGCTGGGGTAAAGTGAACTACGCTGCAAAAGAGAAAATACCAAGTCTGTTAATACTGTCCTTAAATCTTTAATGGTTCTATTAATACAGAATTAAAGTCACTGATACTGCCTTCTCTTTAGGGTTCCTTTCTACAAAGACACAAGTTTTTACTATCTTAAGATATTTACTGGGCTCTACATTAAAATGCAACCTCTGGTTGGTTTCAGCTTACACACGAAGTTACTCTAACAGCACCAATCCAAACTCACAAAGATCCAAACACAAAGATTCAAACAAACAATTCCAGGAAATAACAAGTGACTCTGGCAATTCTCAAGAAACTTCTATCTTGGGGCGTCGGACTCCTGGTTTCAGCTGAGGTCATGATCTCAGGGTTGCGAGATCGAACTCCCTCCACCCCCCCACCCTCCCACCCTCTCCGCTCAGCTGGGAGTCTACTTGAGAGTCTCTCTTCCTCTCTTCCTCCCTCGGCTCCAGCAGGTACACACACATTCTCTCTCTAAAAATAAAAGAGAAGCTGGTATCTCTTGGGTATACCAATAAACCAGAAGAAAAGTGGTTTTCAAGTTCAGGGTTTTTTTTTAAAGATTTATTTATTTTAGAGGGAGACAGTGCACACGTACATGCACACCCAGGCAGGGGGAGGGGCAAAGGGAGAGAGACTCTGCAACCAGACTCCTGCTGAGCCCAATGAGGGGCTTAATCTCAAGACCCTGAGATCACAACCTGCGCCAAAATTAAGAGTTGGACACTTAATCTACAGAGCCACCCATATGCTCCTTGAGTTTGGTTCCAACACTACTAGTTGTATAATCTTAGTATCATTTTCTACAATATATTGTTAATGCCTTAGAGTTATTAGGACATAGAAGTTAGCCAGATCTTAAACAACTGATTTTTAAGAAGAATAAATAAAAATTGTTCTTAGTTATATCACTATTTAGTTTTAAATCTTCTGTCAAATTTTTAAAACTATTTCATGGAGGGGCGCCTGGGTGGCTCAATAGGTTAAGCCTCGGCCTTCAGCTCAGGTCATGACCCAGGTCAGCCCCCTGCATCGGGCTCTCTGCTCGATGGGGAGCCTGCTTCCCCCTCTCTCTCTGCCTGCCTCTCTGCCTACTTGGGATATCTCTCTCTCTCTGTCAAATAAATAAATAAATAAATATATTTTTTAAAAAATATTTCATGGAAGGGAAAAAATTTTTAATAAATTCTTAAAAGGGAACATTTTATACTCTAACATTTCACTTTAAACTAGAATCTACATTTTACAACCATTACCCTCCTGAGACTGCATCTGTGAATTTCACAGAATTATAGTTTGACCATACATTTCCTAAGACTCAATATTTTCAACTTATAAAGGAAAGAATACACTTAAGCAAAAAAAAAAAAAAAAAAGAAAGAAAAAATTGGTTTAAGTATACAAAGAAATATCCTCTCCAAAAGATTTATGACCAAGATGCTACTTAATCTGTCTGGAACTAGTCCCGATCAGCCATGTTTTATAGTTAAAATATTACTTACATATCTGCTTCCTTTTGTCTAGACTTTTCGGTGACTTTATTTATGACAGAATCAGTAACATTCAGCTTATCTGAAAATTAAAAAGTACACAATGTAAACAACATTCAAGACAAAAAGACAACAGTCTAAATAGAATACTCCCTCCCTCTTCCTTATTTTGTAAATATTTTGTTGTATAGAGAGTATCTTTCAATACTGAAAAAATGTTCATGTTTTTAGAGATGAGCACGAAGTTGTGTCTCCTCAGTGACAAGTGTTCTCACTGTCATCACCACAGCTATAATCTCTGAGCCACAGAAACCCGGACCCAGGAATCCTCCCCAAATACTTCGCCTGCATATGCTGAATTTCAGATACTTGTTAATACTTTACACATAATTGCTTGAATTCCAAGTCTAGTTCTAAAAATTTCAAGTTTCATTTTAAATTATAGGTCAACGATAGGCTATGAGAGATGGGTGAGCGAGGTTTATAAAGAGTCAATGTCCACAAGACAAAGATGACCCTGCATTTTTCAAGAGCTGGTGGTTCAAACATGCGACTAGCTCACTAAATGACTGATGCCTACATATAGAGTGTCTAGTGAAGCAAAATGTACTTAGATTCTATTCTAGTACGGTTGACTCTTGAACAGCATGGGCTTGAGTCGCACAGGCCCACTCACCTGCAGATTTTTCCCAGCATAGCACTGCACATGCATTTCCTCTTATGATTTAACCTTTTCTTTTCTCTAGTTTCCTTTACCGTAAGAATTAAGTATATAACACATATAACATACAAACTATGCGTCCGCCAGCTGTTTAGGTTATCATTGAGGCTTCCCATCAACAGTGAGCCGTTAGTGAAATTTTGGGGGGAGTCGAAAGTTATACATGGATTTTCAACTGTGTAGAGTCAGCCCCTCAACTTCCACGTTCAAGGGTCAGTGTATTTTCAACACCCTACTATTAGATAATCTTACTGTAAAATCTAATACAAAACAGACGAAAACTTGAGCAGGTACCTCTAACTTTATAATTCTAGAGCAAAGAAAACAGAATTAAAAAAAGCCAAAGCTAAAGTCTCTTCCTGAAGCCAGGTTTTTAAAGTTACTTTGTTTTTATCTTCTCTAAATGTTATTAGTCAGCTAGTAACACTGATTACGCTCATTTTTTGACCTAATAACGTTTTATAATACTTTATGGTTTCTGAAGAACTTCCTCAGAGCCCAAATACATTTTATGAACTCACCTAGATTAATTTTATTCTCAAACTTCCGTAAGACCTTGTCTGCTGGAGTAGACATTTTGGCTGAATCGCAATTGAAAGTCTGTCGATTTGCCTGGAAGAAACTGAGTTTCAGAGTTGAAGGCACTAGTTTTAAATAAAGACCTAGGGTTCTTTATCACCTTCCTTTTTCCTTAGCTCACAGTTAACTAGTAAAGCATCAATACGTGAATGAGTACCCTAACAAAAGGTTAAGAATCAATCACATTTGCACAAGAAATTTTTTAAAAAGACATCTGAAATAGGACAAAGTTAAAGGAGTCTGTACCATCTGCCTCTTTTTAACCTCTCTATAATGTATTCCTCATTATTATAAAGAATAAATTAAAATTAAGTGCATTTTTTTTTAGTTCAACTGCTTTAGAGATTCAAAATTTGAAAATGTTCATTTACATCCAAAGTATATAACAAAGAGCTTGGACCAACATGAAACTGGTTCTAAGAATCTCATTTTGGGTCTACTGTCTCAAGAAAGGGAAAGATAAAGTGTGAGGCTTACTAACTTAGACTGGCACTATGCACAAACTTAAGTAATAGCAAAAAGAGAAGAAAGAACCCATAAATAAGAGAATATAGTTCAGATAAAAAGCACCCATAATAATAGCTGACTTAATCCTGTGACCTCAACTCGGAAATGTGAAGCTGACTTGTTTCTTGCTTGCACCGACCTCTTTGAAGCCTTCTACTAAATCTAATTTTTAAGACATTTCTAAATACAGGCTCACAGTAGAAAACACAGATAAAATTTTAATCACCTCTAATCCCCAAAACCCAAGATAATAGTTAACATTTAAGGACATATACTTACTTGTATTTCTAGCTTTAATAAAAGGGATTACACTCTAAGTTGAAATAGCTCAACGTCTCACCAATAAATCACTGGCGGAGTTACCAAAACAAGACCACAAGTGTGAAATTCATCTGGTTATTTTTAATTGCTCGCATTCTAAGTCCACTAAATAGTTTTAATAGTCAAAGAAATATTTTTGGTTTTTTTCCCCCTCCATCTCTTTCAAAAACCTTTATGTTCCAGGAAGATGTACCATGCTAATCCTAGGCCTCTGCAAACTCCTAAAACATTAAGTACTCCCAGTTGAGAAGACTTCATATAGTTTGGTAATTTGCGTTTTGTACATAGTAGAGATGGTAGATCATAAACATATGTCATTAGTACAGTTTTCCAGCAACATATCTTAAAGCTACATAATATCCCATCATGTGAAATCAGTCCCTCAGTAAATTTAACCAATTTAACCAGTTTCTCTATAAGCAATACTGGAGGGTCATTCTTGTGACATTATTCTTGGCACAATCCTAGAAGAACTGCTGAGTCAAAGCACTCGTTTTATGTTTTAAATGCTTTTTATCACATACCAGATCATCCTCGAAATAACTGTGCTTATTAACTCAATCAGCAATTACAGCTTGGGTCTTGGTCAGTTTCATAGGTGAAAAAAACGGCATCTCTACATATTTAATCTCCATTTCTTTCATCATTAAGCAAGTTGAACTTTTTCTCCATGTTTCTTAACCATTTGTAGTAAATGGCCTATTCACGTCCTTTCCTGGGCAGATTTTAAAGCTCATCATCTTATCATAATATCTAAATGACTCTTTATAAATGTACTGATTAGGAAAGGACTCTACATCCAGAAAATTATCAGAAATATGAAAAGGATAAAGAACGAAAATGGTTAAAAGCTGGGGCCACAGGGCACATAACCTGAGGGAAATCTTTCAGTTAGTCAATTCCAGAATGACAAAAAGTCCTTTGGAAAAAGACAACATAAACAGTAACATAAAGATGTATAAAATAATTTATAAAATACCTGGGGGTTACTCCTTGCATTTGAGATACAGCCCTTGGTGAGTTTCCCAATTCCATCATCCCAGTCCCAGTCGTCATC
Source organism: Nasua narica (assembly GCA_028533885.1). NCBI lineage: Eukaryota > Metazoa > Chordata > Mammalia > Carnivora > Procyonidae > Nasua > Nasua narica. Next base: position 113,262,842 of record CM052802.1, on the reverse strand, counting down.
ATCATCATCATCATCATCATCGTACTCCTCTTCTTCCTCCTCCTCCTCCATCTCCCCTCCCCCCGTCTTCTCAGACACATTCTGCAGGTCTTCAAACAGAACACCGTCTTGTTCTCTGATGGTCTTCAAGTCAATGCTTTCACTAGAAATAACAACGTTGCAGCATGTTCACGCATACCTCTAATTGGACTTATACATGCATTTATTTGGGATACAACAGACTAAATCTATACCAATAAATCTAAAAGTGTTCCTTCCAAAGTACCTCCTCATAAATTCAAGACCAGATTGTTTTTCACAGTGCCATTCCCCTTGTTCGCTTTTTCTGGTCCTACTAAAGAAGAAATACATCCGGTATGAAACCCACTTCTGCCTTAATGAAGTTAGGATTTACACTGTCATTTTCTCTGCTGAATGAATGGACTCTGACCAGTACACCAGACCCGGCTCTAGGAAAACCATTCGCAGATACACCTTAAGAAGGGGGGGAGAAAGCTTTTTGACGAAATTTGAGAATAAGTCTAAAGCAGCCTTACTTTGAGCTCAATGCCGCTCCAACAAAAGGAACTGTATCAAGATTTGTGTCACACAAAGAACTTCAAATCACCCTTGTTCGCGAAGGGAAGGAATGGTGAACACAAGCACCACAAATGAGAGTGGGAGTCTGAGTGTAACTCAGTACAAGAAGTAGTGATTCTTAAAACCAGAGAACAGGTCCAGAGTAAAGGGGAGCACAACCAATATGGTGTTTTCTTGCCATGGGAAAATTCAGACCAAGTGCTACCATATCTTCTTAGTTACTCAAGAGAAGCCAGAAGTGTGGATTTTTGTGGCAAATCTCCTACTTAACTGGTACATTTAATTGTAACAAAACACCGCACACCAAATAAAATGTCTGCAGGTCAGATTCAATAGAGGAACTACCAGTTTTGACCTCTCATGTAGCGAACAAAGAACCACATAGAACAGCTGATAATGTGAACTACTAGCTTAAAAACAGTCAGACAAGAGTTTAGTAAATTCAGATGATCAATCCTAATGATTAATTAGCCACAGCTTACAGGGTTCCAAATCTCCATAAATATGGATGGGAAGAAAATAATCATTACACATCTGCTATTTATATTTACTATGATTTTGTAAATACAATCCTTAATTTGATCTTTCAATTGCCAGTAACCTAGAGTGGCACGTTTAAGTTACACTTCATTTGTACCAGAATTTCTCATCCTCAGCTGGACAATTTTTTTTACTGCGGAGGTCCTTTTGTGCCTTGTAGGATGTTCAGCAGCATCTCTGGCCTCTATGAACCAGATGCCAGTAAGTACTCCCCCACCTCCCTGTTGTGACAAACAAATGTCTCTAAAGATTGCCAACAAACCCTTGAGTGTGGTGAGGTCACAAAATTCACTGGTTTATCTTCACAATATCCAGTGATGGATGGTAAACTAGTGCACACTTATTTCTATTAACTATTCACCAGCAACACTGGGCTGTGTTTCACCTTCCTACTTCTTCCCTAAAGCCTTATACACGCTTATCTGGAAACAAAAATCTGGAATTAATTTGAAATAAAATCTTATTTCTCTGGCTAAGTCCAATATAACCTCCTAGTATTAGCCTATGATCATTTGCTCAGGGAAGTTTTTCCTATTCCTCATCCACGCACACCCTGTGTCAATCAGGGTGGTGTTTACCAGTGCATCCCTACCCACTAATGTTAGATGTGACACACAGAAAATGATTTAACATATATTTATCGAAAAAATCCCCAACTGATTAATAAAAATCCGTATGTAAAGAATCCTTACTGTAAATGCAAAGTAAAAATGATTTTCTTGGAATTCCAAAGGAATTCTCATGTTTCGCGTAGGAATTATTCTTAATTCCTCTTGCCTCACCGCCCAGCCCACATCCAATCCACCACCAAATCTTGTCACTTCTACCTAAAACACAACCCTGTGACCCTGTATCTAGCTCCCGTCATGTCTGAACTGAATTGCTTTTATCAATTTTTTTTTTTAGAGAGAAAGCCTAGGAGTTGGGGTGGGTGGTGCAGAGAGAGAGGGAGAGACTCTTAAGCAGGCTCCACACCTAGCGTGGACTCCATCTCACAATCCTCAGATCATGACCTGAGCTGAAATCAAGAGTCGAAGGTTTAACTGAGTCACCCAGGCACCCCTACTTTTTCAATTTTGAACTGCTTCCACTCATGCCCTCCAAAACAGAGTAATTCCTTAAATCCTTTAAGTCATTCCCCTGCTAAAATCTCTCCTATGGCTTTCTATTAAAAGAGCTAAATACCCCAACTCCTCAACACTTAAAAAGCCCTACACCATGTGGCCCCTTCTCACTTCTACATTGTACCTAGCTAGCCATCTTCTCAACTACTTCTGTTGTGCTCTAGGTACAATGGCCTCTAAAATCTTCCCTTCACAGCCACGAGCGATACCAGTGTTGGGCCTCTGCACTGTTGTCTATTGCTGAACTGCTGTTCCTTCTGCTCTTCTTGAGACTGTCATTCAGATCTTGACTTAACTCTCTCCTGACATTGTCATTCGTCTATCAACTGATTTTAATTATTTGCATAGTGTCTTTTTTTTTAAACATCTCTAGGTATTCAACTGTCAGTCCCTCCCAAGTAGAAGGTAAAATTCATTGACAGCAGGGACTGAGTCTTGTTCATAACCATCTCCAGCGCCGAGTGAACCCGGCACACAGTAGGTGCTCAAATATTTTCGAACGCTGAATACAGGTAAAGAGCGAAAATCTATGTTTCCTAATGGCTATCCCAACTGTGCCTGCCAGCGATGCTAACTCTGCCGCAAAGTAGGATAAAAGACTCGGCTGGCAGGGAGAAAGAAGCGGAACAACTACCCGTCTCCCTCAAAAAAGCCTAAGGGGGCGGCGGTGGCGAAGATAGCAGGATCCCAACTGAATCAGTGTCCGATCCGCGCCCACCTGTCGGAGGCATCCGCGTCGTCAAACTGCCCCGGGACCACCCGACTCATCAGTAGCCGCCGGTAGTCCATGACGGAAGCACGCAAAGCCTCGACACCCGGGGAGGCCGTCCGCCCAGCGCTGGAACAGGAACCGCACAGGAACAGTCCTACCCGCGGCCCAGCAAACCGCCTTTCGGCGGAGGCCCACCTAGCAAACCACTCAGAAGCTCCGAAACTAAAAGCGTGCACCACGTGCTAAAAGTGGCATGCACTTGCAACCGGAGGAAACAAGGTCTCCCCGACCGGAAACTTCCGCCCTACCGGAAGTCTCAGCCCCGCAGGAAGTCCCGCCCTCCACAGCTTCGCGCTGGGGAGCGAGGGGCGGGACGAGGGCTTGGGAGGTGGAGTTCCCCTCCGAGATTGGCTGGCGCAGTGGACTGACGTCACACAGGGTCGTTCCAGCCCACCTGCCTGCCTTCAGTTAGTTTTCAAAAGCTTTCGGTGGGAGAGGCCTTAAAGTGTTGGTCTTCCTCCCGCAAAACCCCCTGCGGAGGGAGGAAGCACGAAATCCTTACTGCGGATCCAAGAAACTATGGACCCTGCAAGTGAGCGCACTTTCTAGACTTACGAAGTTTGGTGCATTGTTTTGAGGGGAAATAAGTGATTTTAGAAAGTTTGTCATAAGACTGAAAAAATTTTAAAAGAAAACTAGAATTTTGGGCGGGAACTCCCAATGACAAAATTTTTTAACACCCATCTTAAAACAGCGTTAGACTGTCCTGGAATATTTATCCAAATATCTGAATAAATATTTTTAAAGTGTGGCATAAATCTGGTAAGGACAGAATGAAAGTGGAAAGCTTAACTTAAAAAGTAAGCTGACAGATTGTGCCATATGAACAAAGTTCTAAAAGTGTAATCGGAAGTGCTAGACCATCAAAAAAAATTTTAAGAAATAAGGCTCTTGCCTTTTTCTGCATTTGGAAAACAAAAATTTTTTCAGATTCCCTTCATCACATAGCCTTCCGCGTATGTGTTTGGAAGATGGAAAAGGTGAGCATAAAGTTGGGCCTTTCACTGATCCCAGCTAGCCTGCTCGACTCACTGGCTTTTTTATACTTCAAGTGATGACATGATTTTGAAAAAAAAAAAATCAAGCCTCAATAAAGTATTCATAAATTTGGTAATTCAATAAAAGAATACAGGCAAATAGTGACTGCAGATTGAGAAGTTTTAATAGAAATAAGTCATTGGGAAAAAAAAGTAAGTCATTGGACTGCAGGATTCAGTCAACATTGACTCTGTGAGCAACACTGTTATTTGCTATAAGGAGTACCGAAAAATCATGCACGGACTCCTCCAGTGGAGTTTATAAGCTGTAAATACTGGGGCACTGACTGGCTTGGTGGGAAGAGTGTGTGACTCTTGATCGTGAGTTCAAGCCCCATTTTGGGTGTAGAGATTACTTAAATAAATAAAACTTTAAAAAAAAATCTGTAAGTGCCACTTTGAAAGGGTGGCAAAGTAAACAGGAAAATGAATACATGTTGAATTGTGATGGAGATTTAGACCCAACAACAATGCAGGAATTTTAAACCTAGATGAATGGGTAGATAGGAAAATATCTGGAGAGAGAAGCATTTGCCATGTCTGACTGAAGTAGTAAGGAGCATGATCTATTTACAGGGAAGTGAGCCGGATCTGACTAGAACAGCGGAGTACTGAATAGGTAATGTGGGTCCAGGCTATGGGAGACCTAGAAAGTCAAGCAGAAGATCTTGGACTCCGTGTAATTCGACATCCTTTCCAATCTCATCCCCTGACAGACCTGAGGAAGTCACGAGAGTATGGGCCAGTGTGATGATGTAAGAGGTAGAAAGAAAACATGGGTTAAAAAAACATTTTTAAAGGAGAAATGGTTAGGACTTGGTAACTGGATAGCCCAGATGATGAGGTAGAAGGATACCAAAGGTGTCTCCAAGTTTTCCGATCCAAGTGCTGGAGAGAATAGTATGGGAGGGGAAAGTGGGAGAAAACTGATTTACAATGTTGGATTTGATTTGATAATGACATAGTAGTATCAGGTAAGTAGCAATATAGTATTTTGTGGAACCCAGTGGTCCTCTGAGAATATTTTGTAAATATGTTTTAAGTATCTGAGAGGTCCCTTCATCTTCTGGGTCCCAAGTCTTAGGAAATTATTGAATAATAGCCACATATGTATTGACTTGCTTTTGTTCAAATCAGTATTTACTACGACACAAAGTGACCATGGTATACTCAAACTAAAAATTTTTATTTTTCTAACAACCTGACAATGGACATTTAAAAATTTAGGACAATGAATGTTGCTGCTTTCTTAATGCAAGGAGGGAAGGGGGGGGTTGGAACACTTTGTTTTCATATACTAATAAACATTAAAATTATGTTTTTTTAAAAGAAGCCTTCCATCATTCAACAGTTAGGAACGAGGACTATCAAAAAGTTTGGTTGTCATCTTCAGATCCTGTGCATTTTGAAATGGATGTTTCTCATGAAAAATTAGAAAGCATGTCGGAAACGGAGGCCATGAATTTCAGCAGTCTTTCTCAAGACTTAATCCACTCAAATTCTCCCTTCTATATGGAAACCAGCAGTACGACTTCAGACTTGCCTCAGGTGTGCATTGCTTATAAGTTCTAGGAGGTACAGATGTATTCAGCTTTCACATTGTTTTCCATACGAAAATTTCCATAAAAATATGAGGAACAATAAAAGAATTTTCAGTGGAGGCTTAGAGGAGGGGAATACAGGATTTGGTTTTCCCAGTTCCCTTAGCGTACAAAGAAAGAGAGAATTTTACAAATAGTGTTACAACTGATTCTTTCTAGCCTCCATGTGAAGTCTTAAGTGTGCAACCAGGGGACATGGCCACTGACAACTAGTGACAGGGGCAGGAAAAGATTCGAAGGGACCGGACATCTGGTCTAGAGCATGTTCTAATATGTCAGCATGTAAATGATTCAAATGTTATTCCAAATGGCATTGACAGACCCTACATGTAAATGATTTTCTATCTTAATGAAAATTCTAAGTGCCCTTTCTCACAAAATAAAAGGTTATACTGTCATAAATCATGAATATTGTTCTAAATGTTTCACAATTATGAGCAAGTGTGTAAGTAATAGGAATGAATTAAGTTGTGCCATATGTAATTGACTTTTTGTATTTCAAAAATGGACAAATATTAGCAATTTCATGCGGGTTAGCCCATAAATTGGTTTAACCTATCTAAAGGGCTACTTAGTGATAGGAAAACACATTGTATTTTTAATTCTACCTCAAGGAAGTATGCCAATGAGATACATTCAGAATTACCCTTAATAAATAAACATTAGGGATGCCTGATTGGCTCAGTCAGAAGAGCATGTGACTCTTGATCTTGGGGTATTTAAGTTAGACCCCAGATTTGGTGTAGAGATTACTAAAAATAAATAAATAAATAAACTTTTAAAAAGGTATCATTTAAAATAAAAAAATAAAAAAAAATAAGTAAACATTAGAAGCAACCTAAAGTTTTATCAGTAGAGACCTAGTTAAATTATTTCACAGATGTACACTGGATATGTAAACCTTAAATATGGTAATACAGATACAGAGTTGACCTGTGAACAATACAGGGCTTAGGGGTACCATCTCCCCTCACAGTTGAAAGGCTTCATGTAACTTTCGAGGCCCCCCAAACCTAAGTACTGATAGCCTACTATTGACCAGAAGCCTTAACAATAAACATAAATAGTTAACACATAATTCGTGTGTTATATTTATTATATACTGTATTCTTACAATAAAGTAAGCTAGAGGAAAGAAATGTGATTAAGAAAATCATTAGGAGTGGGCATGCCTAGGTGGCACAGTTGGTTAAGCATCTGACCCAGTTTCAGCTCAGGTCCTGAGCAATGGAGTCTGCTTAAGACTTTCTCTCCCTGGGGTGCCCAAGTGACTCAATGGGTTAAGCCTCTGCTTTGGCTCAGGTCATGATGTCAGGGTCCTGGGATCTAGACCTACATTCCCTCTCTCTCTGCCTGCCTCTCTGCCTATTTATGATCTCTCTCTCTCTCTCTTTCTGTCAAATTAATAAATAAAATCTTTAAAAAAGACTTTCTCTCCCTCTCATTCTGCCCCTCCCCCCGTTCTCTCTCTCTCTCTCTCTCTCCCACTCTCTGTCAAATTATTTTTTTAAAGAAAATCATTAGGATAAAATACATTTATAGTACTATACTGCGTTTATCAAAAAAATCTGTGTATAAGTGGACTTGGGCAGTTCAGACTCATGTTGTTCAAGGATGAAGTGTATACTTACTGATATAGAAAAATCACATTGCTTCTCACTGGGTAGTAGGCTTTTGAGTGTTTTTTTACTTTCTTTTGAAAAATAATGTTAAAGATTCTTTTTTATAATAATAATTTCCTCATATTTCCAGTTTAAAAGAAAATTTGGTTTTAGTATAATCAGGGTCTAACATTATGTATCAAATTATAGAGTCTTAATGTCTTAAATTATGTAAAAAGGTCCTCTTTCTTGGAATTCACTGAATATTTTGTTCTTTATAAAGAATTTACAGCCTAAAATAACTAAAGGCATATTTTAGTTAAAAACAGTATTATCATAGAAGACTAGAGTTGGAAGTGAGCTCTGAAATTTGACAAATAGTGGCGTTCCAAGAAATTTGTGTAAATATAACATCGATACATGTGAAGAATGCTATTTTATTTTTCAAGTATATTATTCTTGATACTTTTAAAATCTCATTAGCAAGAATGGTCTAAATTAGCAAGAAGTCTAAAAAACAAATTGTTGTAAAATATAACTCAGTTTTTCTCGTACTTGAGGTACATTCAAAAAGTGCAACAATGTTATAAAAAGCATAATTGAATAGAGGTTCGTAACCAGCTGACTTTAGTAAGAGATACAATTTTTTTTAGAGCATCCTTTAGGTCTCACATACTTGATACACTATCCATGATTAAACCAATGCTTTCCTCAAACATTCAAAATACTTTCTTTACTATCCTACTTATACTATTAATTTACTTCACAAAACCTTTTATCCTAGATAACATCAAGGTAACTTTGACAATAAGCCCTACATGAATTTTTTTAGATTTCTATAAATTAGAATCATATTTCACCTCATTACTGGAACCCTGTGTATCTTCATTGTCAAGACCTGAGTAACAACTATCCTAGAAGTTGTTTAGACCAGATTTAGCAAACTTCAAAGGATGATCAGAGATATATACATTATCCTACATCCCTATATTTATAGTAACATGATTTGACTTACCAAAAAACCAAAATATTAAAATAGAAAGATACTTGCTTAATGCCATTTAATATCATAACTCCATTAGCATGGTTTTACTAAAAAAGGAGTTCAGATATACAGTAGGGAAGAGTACCGGAAAGTACATTCTACCCATGCAACAAAAAATACTAACAAGTTACATAGCAATGCATATACACATTCAGAAGAGGTTTATGATATTTATTTGAAATAGTAATATTAATGCCTTTATTATTAATACAGAATGAAATAAAGAATGATGAAAGGGAAGACGAGTCTAAATGTACACTTTGCGAAGAAATTTATGGCACACTAGATGATTGGTTAGGTGGTAAGTATCTCTTTATTGGCAATACGCAAACAGAGACACTAAGATTTTTATGTGTGTCCTGTGAGAACAGCAATAATAGTAATAGTCAAATGCTAATATATATTTTATTTGCATAACCACATTTAATCTACAAACAATCCTATGAAATAGGGCTTTTTTTTTTTAATAAGGATTGTTTTGTCTCTATTTTACAGATGAGAAACATGAGGCTTAGAGAGTAGCTTGAGAAGTACAAACCATAAGCAACACATTTGACTCCATTAAAATTTTTAAAAATTTCTATGTGGGGGCGTCTGGGTGGCTCAGTGGGTTAAAGCCTCTGCCTTCGGCTCGGGTCATGATCTCAGGGTCCCGGGATCAAGCCCCGCATAGGGCTGTCTGCTCAGCAGGGAGCCTGCTTCCTTCTCTCTCTCTCTCTCTCCTTGCCTCTCTGCCTGCTTGTGATCTCTCTCTCTCTCTGTCAAATAAATAAATAAAATCTTTAAAAAAATTCTATATGACCAGATTATAACCAAGAAAATAAAAAAACAAGACTCAGACTAAGATACATGCAATATGTACATTGTCAAGATTAGTATCCAAGACAAAAACTCCAAAAAGGAAAGAGACACATATACCTCAAAAGAAAAACAGGCAAAGAATATGTATTAGCTTGCTAGAGCTGCCATAACAAAACACTGCAGAACAGGTGACTTCAACAATGGAAGTGTATTTTCTCACAGTTCTAGAGGCAGGAAGTCCAAGATCAAGGTGTCAGAAGAGTTAGTTTATCTTAGACCCCCACCCCCCCCCCGATAGCCGTCTTCTCATGTTTTTATGTGGCCTTTTCCCTGTGCCTCCCTGGTGTCTTTTCCTCCTATAAGAACACCAGTCATATTGGATTAGGGCCCCAGTTTTATAACTTCATTTAACCTTAATTACCTCTTTAAAGGCCCCACCTCCAAGTATATTTACATCCTAAGGTACTGGGGTATAAGCCTTCAACGTAAGAATTTGGGGGATATACAGTGCAGGCCACAGCATATCTAATAGGCAGATCACAGAAAAGGAAACCTGCAAGATTATTAAAAAGACCACAAAATTCCATTTCATACGCATCAGTTTAACATGCCTGGAAGGATGTAGCAAAACAAAGAAACCTTTCTGCTATTGGTGGAAGTATAAATTGGTAAAACCACTTTGAAGAGTAATTTTGCAACATCTAGTGAAGTTGAAGATATGTATTTTCTGTAATCCAGCAATTCCACCCAGAACCTAAACAAAAATTCTTAGTATACATTGAAACTTGTACAAGGATATTTACTGAAGGGTTGTTTTTAGTAGCAAAATTAGAAATAAATATCTAACGAAAAGGAAAGAAAGTGTAATCCTGCAGTCAAATGAACTAGAGCTACATGTATTTACATGGCTAAGTCTGAAAAGCAAAATTTTGAGTGAAATAAAGACTCTCATATGGATACACATATATATTTTTGTATGTAATATATAGGTTATAAATATAAATATATTTATAAACACAAAATTTAACACATAAACACATAACATATAAACACATAAAATTTTAAAACACAGAACATGATAGCTATAGTTCACCCAGGGTGCTGCAGGATCTTGTGAAATATTTAGGAAACAGTGATATTGAACATCTGTTGGACCCCACAAAATACCAGTTTGAGTTCACTATTTCAGTGTAAAACCATACTACAGCCCTTTCCATAAAATATTATTTGCAAAGCTGAGTTTTTGGAGGTTGCTATGATAAAAAGCAAATATTGTATGAAAACCAACGTGGAATAGAAAATGAGTGTTGATGTCATCCTATCTGATTCCAAGATTTGAGACATGGTATGCAATAGTGCATCCAAGTAGTAAGTTCAGTTTTATAAGAATGATATAAAACATTATGTATTCCTTTCAGTTTGTGCATATTTTCAAATATCTCCTAAGTTAGGGCAATACTTATGTTGAGCTTAACTATTTAATAAATGGAACTATTAGGTATTTCCTTTGATTTTTTTGATGCTGTGAAAAATTACTGAGACAGTAAGATGTCACAAAATGAGAAATTCTGGGAAGTTGATATGTATTATTTAAGGTACATAAAAGAGTAAATAGAAAAATATAGGTGGGAAGAATGAATACATACCAGCTTCAGTTCATCTGTAGTTATCTCTGGGGAGGGAAAAAGGAGGGAATTGAGACAGAAGGGAGGCGTCGTTAATTTTGTAACACTTTATTTCTTTCCACTTTATTTGCTTCTGATTTTTGAAAACCTATTAAGTCTGGATAATTTATCATATTGAGAATCAGTATAGCATAGCATTTAGAAATAGTATCGTAGATGCTAAAATCAAAAACACAGAAAACAACAGATGTTGGTGAGGATGCAGAGAAAGGGGAACCCTCTTACACTGTTGGTGGGAATGCAGGCTGATGCAGCCACTCTGGAAAACAGTATGGAGGTTCCTCAAAAAGTTAAAAATAGAGCTACCTTACAATCCAGAAACTGCACTTTTCGGTATTTATCCAAAGAATACAAAAGTACTGATTCAAAGGGACACATGTGCCTGATGTTTATAGCAGCAATGTCCACAAGAGCCAAATTATGGAAAGAGCCTAGATGTCCATTGACAGATGAATGGGCAAAGACGATGTGGTGTAAAAATACCCTGAAATATTACTCAGCCATCAAAAATAATGAAACCTTGCCATTTGCAACAATGTAGACGGAGCTAGAGGGTGTTATGCTAAGTGAATTAAGTTCGAGAAAGACAAATATGATTTCACTCATATGTGGAATTTAAGAAACAAAATAGATGACCATAGGGGAAGGGAAGGAAATAAAGATAAAAACAGAGAGGGGAGCAAACCATAAAGGACTCTATAGTTAGGGGAAAAACTGAGGGTTGCTGGAGGGGTGGGGAGGATGGGCTAAATGGGTATTAAGGAGAGCACTTGATGGGATGAGCACTAGGTGTTGTGTGTAAGTGAATCACTTAGAATCACTTTAGAATCACTAAATCTACCCCTGAAACTAATACTACACTATATGTTAACTAACTTGAATTTAGATTTAAGAAAATAAAAAGAAAAGAAACAGTATTCTAGAATTGCAGCTGTACTGCTTATCCACTCTGTGACCTTGGGCGAGTAAGTGACTTAATATCTCTTAAGTCTCAGTTTCCTTATCTGAACAACAGGGATGATAACAATGCCCAGTTCATGGGATTGTTGTGAGATGAAACAAGTTTATGTGTGCTTGTTATTATTCTATTGTGCTTTTGTATTCTTTGGGAACATAATCAAAACATTTTAAAATTACAGTAGAACAAAAGGATTTTGAAGCATTGTTGGTTATTTGACCAGAGTCATTGTAACAAGGTTTTTTGTAGCCATCATATGAGAACTTCCGGCCCCCGTGTAAAAGTAGTTCTGTTTTGTTTACTAGCACAGAGTTGTGCTGAAATCCACTCAATGAAAAATGTTGAAATTAATATAATTTTAAATAGACTCCAAATATAATAAGTAAGTAAGTAAATAGACTCCAACAGTTTTATAAATGTAAATGTAATTGTTAACATATAAATTTACGGTCAGCTAATTCTTATTTCCATCTTCTCCCTCTAATGAGATGTCAGCAATGGAAACGATTCACAGAACCTACTAACTCAGCCAGTTGACACCTGCATTTCCTCCTTCAGGCAATTTGAACCCATTTGCAAATTTCATCTCAGAGAAGCATTTAATAATGAAATGCTAACATTTCAAAATCTGACAGAAAGTTTACCTTACATAGAGAAACCAGAAATGCAAAGTTGCATGTGTAATTGTGCAGAATACAGCAATATGAAGGGAGATTCATTTAAGGAAGAAAATCCAGTGGGAACTAGCACCTCCACAAATGAAGACCAGCTTGCTCATGAGTGTGTCAAACGACCTTCTAGAAGCCCACCTCTAGTCCACACCAGTGGAGAGACACTGAAATTCATGGAAATGTCACTGCCTAAAAGTGCTTCCGTGGAGTCTGCACCCAAACCTAGTCAAACTCAAAGCTTCTTGTACAAGGAGAATGTGCACAGGGATGTTGAAAAACCGTTTTACAAAGAGAACCTCTTTGTAAACCTCTTAGATCTGAGAGCTAATCATACAACAGAGGAGGTAAGATTTTGATAGTCGGTATAATTTGAAGAGTGTTAAAATATGTGCTTTCCATATTATGTAATATAATCTGAGACTTTAAGTACTGCTAGATAATCTAATCATGAGGGACATTGCTTCTCTGGGAAAATGCCTTCTGAGATCTTAATCAATTTAGAAACAAATTTTTTCTAATAAAATCAAGTCCATATGTGAAGATTAGCTCTACTGAATGAAAATTTCCTTAAGGATCAGGGCTCTGTCTTGCTCATACTTTCATGTATCTTAGCATCTATGTGGTGCCTTGCATATAATAGGCTTTAATGTTTGGTGAATCAAATTGGCTGGAATTCAGTTTATAGTAAGGAAAAGGTTGAAAAGAAGAAAGCGATATTAGGTCATTTGACAAGAAAATCTTAAAATTTTTCTGTTGAGGGATTTCTATTGACAAGCACAAAATATTAATTTTTCTACCAAAGTGAAAATATTAATTTGTCTTTTGACCTATTCTTTCCCGGCACACATGTAGTATCCTAAGAACTCTGAAGATGCCAATAGTATAAATTCTGCATCCTCTCTGAAAATTTTTAAAAAGTAACAATTTTAAGAATTGATATGGGCAAATAGGTATAATCCAAGAATAGCAAGAATAGTACCTTTTTATTGTAAATCTGATGAGAAAAGCTGTGACTATTATGTTTCATTTGCAAGTATGAGCGGTTTTTTGGTTCATTTGTTTGGAAGCAGTATGTAAAAGAGAACTTTATTTCCCTGTGTTGATTCTGGAAAATGACATTCAAAAAAATCTGTTTAATTAGTGTTTCTCAAGATTGCTCTTTCCTATTTCCTCTGCATTTAGTCAGGGTTTTGTTTTTGTTTTTTTTTTTATGAGAGAGACAGAGAACACAAGCAGGGGGAGGAGCAGAAGGAGAAGGAGAAGCAGACTCCTCATTGAACAGAGAGCCCGATGCGGTGCTCGATCCCAGGACCCTGAGATCATGACCTGAGCCGAAGGCAGATGCTTAACTGACTGAGCCACCTAGGCGCCCCTGCATTTAGTCGTTTATTCAGCCAACAAATTCTTTCAGCAATCTTTTATGTGCTAGGCCCTGTACTATGTGTTGGTTATATAATGGTTCAAAAAAATACGGGTTTTGGGGGCGCCTGGGTGGCTCAGTTGGTTAAGCGACTGCCTTCGGCTCGGGTCATGATCCCGGAGTCCCGGGATCGAGTCCCATATCGGACTCCCGGCTCTGCGGGAAAGTCTGCTTCTCCCTCTGACCTTCTCTCCTCTCATTCTCAGTCTCTCTCTCTAATAAATAAATAAATAATCTTAAAAAAAAAAAATACGGGTTTTGTCCTCATAAAATACACCTTAGTAGAGGAAACTCACGTTAAATAATCACACAAGTGTGAATTTTCAACTATGGTAAGTGCTATGAATAGTTATATAAAGTGTATGTGAAGTTTGTGTATGTTATATAATGCATATAAACTATAAATTGCAAGTATGGTAAATGCTGTGAACAAAATGATGGGAATTTTACTGTTCCTGAAATAATGGTAATTGAGCGGGGCTCTGAAGGATGAGTTAGGAGTTAATTAAGTTAACTGTGGGTGGGATTAGCATTCCATGCAGAAGTAACATGTCACTTCAGGGAGCATGGCACCCACTAGGACCTGGCAGGAGCCCGGTGTTTTTGGATCGAAGGTGGCAGGGAGTAGATGAGGCTGGACAGGTAGCATGGGTCAGGCATCAAGACCAGACATGGGAAACTTGTAGGCCTCAGGAGGGATGGTTGTCTTTATCCCAGAATAATGATAAACCATTAAAATATAGGGATCCAGTATCTCTAAATTCTAGAAAGTTATGCAGCCCCCCGCCCCGCAGATATCTTTTACTGGATTTTATTCTTTTTTAAGATTTTATGTATGTATGTATGTATTTGACAGAGAGAGGGAGAGAGCGAGCACAAGCAGGGAGAGCAGCAGAGGGAGAGGGAGAAGCAGGCTCCCCACTTAGTGGAGAGCCCGATGGAGGGCTCGATCCCAGGACCCTGGGATCATGACCTGAGCTGAAGGCAGAGGCTTCCCTGACTAAGCCACCCAGGCGCCCCCTTTTACATATTACATTTACAAATTACACTTACATTACATTTACAAATTCATACTCATTAGAACATTTTCTTACTATAACTTAACGTCCTTTGAAAAAGCCCCCAAAACCTGTATTGTGGTAGAAAATCAATCATGAGGCATGTTCATCTGACATTCTTACATGCATAGGAGTCATAGCCACGAGATAATGATTTAATGAGTAATAAAAGAAGTCTTCATTCAAAAGAGGCGTCACAGACTGTAGGGTAATTGATAGATTTCTTTTAATTCATTTGAAGTCAAAGAAAGTACCTCACATATGTTCAGAAAAGTTCGTATCATAGAAAGGTGGTGAGAATATCAAAGCTGAGGGTTTTTTTTCCGAAAAAGTAAATGTAAATGTGATACATACCTCTGTCATATAAATACCATTTGTGCTCTGCTGTGCTATTGGGTGCTATATATACATTTAGCAGTTACTACTTAAGTATGTTTGTTAAGTAGATATTATTATTGGGGGCGTCTGGGTAGCTCAGTCATTAACTGTCTGCCTTTGGCTCAGGTCATGATCCCAAGGGTCCTGGGATGGAGCCCCACATCGGGCTCCCTGCTGGGAAGCCTGCTTCTCCCTCTTCCCCTCCCCGATTGTGCGCTCGCTCTCTCTCTCCCTCTTTGTCAAATAAATAAATAAAATCTTTTTTAAAAAAGTAGCTATTATTGGAAGAAGACATTATCATTGCTCTTTTATAACTGAAGAAACCAAACTAGAGATCTAGGATTCAAGGCCAGCTCCATATGATTTCAAAACTCATGATCTTTATACTCTTTTTCACACTTACATACTCTAATTTACAGATCACAGTGTCTTCGAAAGGAATACAGAACTTTGGGGATATTCCTGAGAGGTCAATCTGTCACCATGAGGAGGTCGCCGTGGAGGGCGTGGACAGGCCAGGGATGGGCTCACCCTGGTCTCCTGCAGGCATTTCTTGGGGTGGTGGAGCATCTCCAGAGGATAGCAAGATACCTGACATGAAGCAGAGCTTGGAAAGCTCACAAGTTCCAGAAGAGGAGATGGTTTTAAATGAAGTCTTACAGAAATTACAATACACTAACAAACAGCAGGAAACTCGGATCCAAGACCTGCAGAGTAGCAACAGTTATTTAGAGAAGAAGGTGGATGAACTACAGAAGCAGACTATCAAGCAGCAGGTGTTCGTGGACATCATAAATAAGCTGAAGGCCAAGGTGGAAGAATTAATTGAAGACAAATACAGGGTGATGCTAGAGAAGAGTGACACTGACAAGACGCTGCAGAATTTGCACGAGGTCTTAACTCAAACCCAAAAGCATCTTCAGGAAGCTAGGAATGAAAAGGAAACCTTAGAGCTGGAGCTTAAGAAGATCAAGGGCAATTATGTTCACCTGCAGGAAAAGTACATGACTGAAATGCAACAGAAAGATAAAACTGTCAGCCAGTGCCTAGAGATGGAGAGAACCCTGAGTGAGAAAGAAGAAGAGGTAGGGAGGCTGCAGCAACTCAAGGAGGAGCTGGAAAAGGCCGCCACGTCCGCTCTGGACTTGCTGAGAAGGGAGAAGAAGGCCCGAGAACAAGAGTTCCTCTCTTTACATGAGGAATTTCAGAAGCACGAGAAGGAAAACCTGGAAGAAAGACAGAAACTGAAATCGACACTCAAGAAGCTGCTCACTGAAGTTAATCGTTTGCAGTTCGTATCTGAAAACGAAAAGGCGAAGAACGCCCAACTCCAGCAGCAGGTCAATGAAGTCAAACAGGAAAACGCAAAGTTTCAGCAGCAGGTGTCGAGGAGCCCGGAGCCCAAGGATGCCCCTGGGTTTGACTCGGCTTGGTTAACGGAGCACTCGGGAGAAGCGGCGCAGGCAGAGATCACAAAGGTACTGGCACAAATTCGAAATCTCGAACGCATAATTTCATGAGTTGCGAACAGTCTGCTGATGCACATTTAGACACCGCACTCACATTTGTTGGCAGAAAGAATTATTAACAACAACAACAACAAATGGAAAATGTACCACAGGTGTGCAGAAGTTTCTCTGGTTCTTGGGTACCCAGATTAAAGAGAGCCATTTCTGGCCTCTTGTGACTATTTTGGTAGAGGTGAAAATTAATGTGGGAATTTTCTGGGTACCTATAATCAATCATCAGAAGCATCCCTTGAGAAAGGATCTTCTAGGTGGGGATCTCAGTGTTTTCATGCCACGTCTGCCTAACAATGAAACTAAATAATGCAATTATATAGTTGGTTTACAAGGTCAAACAAACCAATATTATCTCACGTGTAAATTTTGTGACATTATAAACTTTGTGATTGAGATGTAATTGACATACAACATTAGTTTCAGGTGTGTAGCACGATTTGCTATCTGTATATGTTGCAAAATGTTAACATCTGTTAAAAACAGCCGGAGAGCCTCATATCAGCAGGTTTAGAGAGGCTGTAATATTGTATTCTCTGCAGTTCAAATGGCTTTTTTGGCAGACGAGATCTTTTTCACAAGCCAGAGCACATCTATTGTTTTTATAGTATTGCTTATAGTTTTGTAGGCCTGTCTTAAAATATTTACAGTATAACCTTATTAATTCTGACCACTTAGAAAGAAGGCTCATCTTAACTAGAAAAATGTATGTTTATTTTAAAAATCTTAATAACAACTTGAGCTGATTGTATTCCCTTGAGGGATGTCCTTAGAGGACTTTTTTTTTTCAGGAATCCATAATTAGTACAAGTATCGTTTCCAAGTAAATAGTTCTATTATTTTTTTAACGATTCTCAGGAAAATATTGTTTTCTTATGTTTAAAGAATTCTCTCTGGAATCTTTTCTCCAGAAAGAAGTTAGGACTATCTAAGCCAATGCTCCTCAAACTTTAGCATTCATCAGCCTTAGCTGTGAAAATGCAGATTTCTGGGGCCTGCCTCAGGGTTTCTGATTCAGTAGGTGTGCCATGGGGCCCAAGAATACGTGTTGTTTTTTGTTTTTTAATTTAATTTTATTTTTCAGTGTTCCAAGATTCATTGTTGATGCACCACACCCAGTGCTCCATGCAATAAGTGCCCTCCTCAATACCCACCCCCAGGCTCACCCAACCCCCCACATCCCTCCCCTCTAAAACCCTCAGTTTGTTTCTCAGAGTCCACAGTCTCTCATGTTTTGTCTCCCCCTCCGATTTCTCCCAATTCACCCTTCCTTTCCTTCTCCCAATGTCCTCCATATTTTTCCTTATGCTCCACATGTAAGTGAAACCATATGATAATTGACTCTGCTTGACTTATTTCACTCAACATAATCTCTTCCAGTCCTGAAAAGAAGGGCCACATGTACCCCAATGTTCATAGCAACAATGGCCACAATAGCCAAACTGAGGGTCTTGCTTTTTTATCCAATCTGATAACCTGTGTCTTTTGATTGGGGCATTTAGCCCATTTACATTCAGAGTAACTATTGAAAGATATGAATTTAGTGCCATTGTATTGCCTGTAAAGTTCCTCTATTCCTTTCTGGTCTGTGTTAATTCTGGGCTCTCTCTTTGCTTTGATGACCACTTCTAATATTTCTTGTAGGGCTGGTTCAGTGATCACAAATTCTTTTAGTTTCTGTTTGTCCTGGAAGTTTGTTTGGTTGGTTGGTTGATTTTTTGGGTTTTTTTTGTTTTTTTTTTTGTCCTGGAAGTTTTTTATATCTCCTATTTTCAATGACATCCTAGCTGGATAAAGTATTCTTGGCTGCATATTTTTCTCATTTACCACCCTTGCTCAGAGTTCTTAAGAGTGGTATTTAAGGGGCGCTTGGGTAGCTTAGTGGGTTAAAGCCTCTGCCTTCAGCTCAGGTTATGAGCTCAGGATCCTGGGATCGAGCCCCACATGGGGCTTTCTGCTCAAGCAGGGAGCCTGCTTTCCCCCTCCCCCTGCCTGCCTCTCTGCCTATTTGTGATCTCTCTCTCTCTTTCTGTCAAATAAGTAAGTAAATAAATCTTTAAAAAAAAAAAAAAGCGTGGTATTTAATTCAGCATTTTACTCAAAGAGCAATCCAGACTCTTTATCTTTGTCCTGACATGTCTGAATTGTGTACACATAGGATTCTAATTTGTTCCTGAATTGCTCACCTGATGAAGAAAAAAGCCCGAGTCCCCCAGATGTGAAAAGAACTTCTCAGCTGGTCTCCAAAATTCACAGTGTTCTGGCTCTGATGGTAGGACTTCTCACATCCCAGGTAATTAAAAAACATTCATATTTTTAACTGGCGGAGGGAGAAATATCGAGGTCAGACTAAACCAAAGAGGCAATCTAAAGCCACAGAGTTAAGTTATGGGAGAAAAAAATGGAAGACCCTTCATTTAATACTTTTTACGTGTTCTGGAGCAGTAGTCTTGTTGTCTGGCTCAGTGTACTCCTCATGATTGGTAAGTGTTCCTATCAGCGAGCTGTTCACCCGATCTAAAATTCAGCTTTGGGGCAGGGGAGAGCAGTGCGGAGTTGTGTACATTGGTGAAATGAAGAACAAAGTTGGTATCAGGTGAGTTCAAATCCCGACTTCACCACCTCCTGGCTGCGTGACTTGGCCAGTGACTTTATCTTTATCAGCCTCAGCTTCCTCTTCCTCAATAGGAGAAATGATACTTGCCACTGCCCTGGGAGGTGACGCACTGCATTTAACGCGAGAGCATGTTACAGGGCATGGCATTTGCTAGCTTCTCAAATGAGCTCATTAACTTTCTTGCTCTTCTATTAATGTCCATTTCTCTGATTTTTTTTAAAAATTTACTTGAGAGAGAGAGAGCCAAGAGAGAGAGCATGAGCAAAGAGGAGGGGCAAAAGGAGAGGGAGAAGAGAAGCAGACTCCCCTATGAGCAGGGACCCTGAAACAGAATTCAATCCCAGGACCTGAGATCATGACCTGAGCCCAAGGTAGACGCTTAGCCAACTGAGCCACACAGAGGCACCATTTCTTTGATCTCAAGTGCTGTCATCCGAGCCAAAATTGAGGGGCATGGTCTGTGATGTTCCTGATCCAACACAATGCTTATTTCTATTGTGTTTCAGCTGAAGTTTGTTGGACACTAGCATGAATCTATAAGAATTCTTTCCACACTAACCCTTTACTGGATGTCTTACGAGTAATTGAAGAATTGGGTTCAATATTTTATCTCTTTTGGTTTGGTCACTTACTCTGGAAATTTTGTGTGTGTTTTCTGTCCTCCCTTTAACTTTACTGAAAACTTTTTAATATAGCTTCTCCAACTGTTACTCTTAGGACATCACCACTCCTGATGTTGAACATTTCAAAGAGAGCGAGAAAGTTAGTGATACAATGCTACAAAAATTGAAGCACTTCCATCTTAAAAAGAAAAGTTTAGATCAAGAGGTACTGTATTTATTGTTTATTCTAAAAATTGTATCATTTTTGGTGGAAAAAATCATCAAAGAAAAAGATAACATCAAAGTATAAAGAAATTCTCCAAATTTAGATTTTTTTAAAAGAATTGTTTTTGGCAGAGCACTTGGGTGGTGCAGTTGGTTAGGCATCTGACTCTTGGTTTCTGCTCAGGTCATGATCTCAGGGTTGTGAGATTGAGACCCATGTGGGGCTTCTTGCTCAGCTCGGGGTCTGCTTGAGATTCTCTCTCCCTATCCCTCTGCCCCTCCCACTAATTCTGTCTCCCTCTCTCTCTCAAATAAAAGGCAATACCAGGATGTTAACTTGTGCCAGTATTAATGTGAGAGAAATACAGAAGTGGCAAGTTTATCAGCTAATGGAATAAAAACATTGTCAAGGGGCACCTGGGTGGCCCCACATCAAGCCCCACATCAGGCTCTCTGCTCAGCAGGGAGCCTGCTCCCCTCCACCCCCGCCTGCCTCTCTGCCTACTTGTGATCTCTTTCTCTCTGTCAAATAAATAAATAAAATCTTTTAAAAATTTGTCAAATATGGGATTTTTTAAAAGATTTTATTTATTTATTTATTTATTAGGAAAGAGAGAGAGTGAGAGAGAGCATGAGAAGGGAGAAGGTCAGAGTGAGAAGCGGACTCCCCATGGAGCTGGGAGCCCGATGTGGGACTCGATCTCCGGACTCCGGGATCATGACCTGAGCCGAAGGCAGTCGCTCAACCAACTGCGCCACCCAGGCGCCCAGAATATGGGATCTTTGATATAGGATATATCTCTACTATCTATCTATCTATCTATATATCAGTCCTGTGTTATGAGGAAATTATTTCTCTGAACTGAGGTGGATAAAAAATTTGTCATGGGTACTCCGGGGAGTCTCTTTGTCTCCTAACTAACCTGATCAAGGAATAACAGATACACAGAGAAATTACTGTCCTCCATTTCTTAAACCAGCCTTCAGAAATAAGCCCCATTGAGGGTTGGAGCAGGATATTACAGAAATACAATTTCAGATATTAGTGTTGTTTTGGTAAATTTACTGAAATATTGGCAGGTGAAATGATGTGGTGGTGTCTGTAATTTGACTCCGTGAAGGGGGGTTGGAGGGAAGAGGACAGGTTTGGGAGTATAAATGATGCAAAATTTGCCACTAGCCATCAGTAGTCAGGGCTGGGTGGTAATTACATGGAAGTTCATTCAGTTTTTTTTCTCTGTTTTTTTAAATATTGGAAATTGTTGGGGTGCCTGGGTGGCTCAGTCAGTTAAATGTCCAACTCTTAATTTCAGTTCAGGTTGTGATCTCAGGTTCATGAGATTGAGCCCCAAGCCCTGGGTAGCACTCCATACACAGCGGGGAGTTTGCTTTTCTCTCTCTCTCAGTCTCAAGTAAATAAATAAATAAATAAATAAATAAATAAATAAATAAATATTTTTAAAAATTAAAAACCAAAATAAATATTGGAAATAGTTCATAATAAAAATAATTCTGTGCATCACACTTTACCTCACTGATTTTGGGAGAAATGTGAATGTCGAATATTAAAATGTATTGTTATTTTCATGAAGGAGCAAATGAACAAATAAGAAATGATTATAAATTACATCTAGGAAAAGTTGGTAGTTTTTTTTTTCTTTAAAGAATTCTGATAGCCTAACTATAAAAACAACTGAATATTGGGATAAGCTTCCAGAGATCCCAAGCCCACCCTCAGGTTCCATGATCTGCTAGGACCCGGACATAGTCAAAACTATGTTTCACCATGAGAAGCTACAGAGCAAAGTCAGCACAGGGAAAAGGGGCTTGGGGGCACCTCCAGAGGAAGCCAGATTCAAGCTGCCAAGAGCCCCTTCCCAGTGGGGTCACACAAGATGCACTTCATTTTTCTAGCAATGAGCCGTGACAATACGTGTGAAATTTTTACCGGGGTCTCATTAGAGACCCAGCACCCAGGGTTTTTATTGGGGGCTGCTCACATAAGCATGTCCCCCTAGCGCGTACTAAACTCTGGATCTACCAGAAGGAAAGGCATTCAGTATAAACGACACTCTCTGTACAAATAGGTTAGGCACAAAGAGCCATTCAGATTACAGGCTGATGGAACTCCTCCTGCTGTCCACGCTCCCAGATGCCAGTCAGGGCGCAGCATGACGGGCAGGCCTTCCTGAGGGGGAGCAGTCTCAGATCTGCTGTGTGAACTTTCTTCTGCACAAGAGCTGTAAAAGCAGTAGATCTTTGGAGACCAGGGACTAGACAGGGTATGGTTTGGTGATTTTGTTATCAATGTTATTGAATTAGTTTGATTTCTTCTCCTTTTCTGAAATATAAAATGCTTTTTTCCTTAGGTACTGGAACATAAAGACAGAATCACAGCTTTTAGAGAGTTAATTGCAAAAGAAAAAGCATTTCAAGATCAGGTTTTTGAGGTGAGTTTAACATTTCCCAAGTGCTGTCTTTAACAGGCAAAAATACCATTTCAAATATTTGTGTTCTTTTGGTATATTGGTTGAAATCCTTCTAGCTCCTAGCTTCTACACTTCTATTATTCTAGCCCCTGAAGAGCTCTTTGGTTGTTAAACTTATAAAGTATTTCCTGTCAAATTTCCCAAGGAATGTGAACATATCGGAAGTGAGCACAAATATATTTAATCTCAGTTTACAGGTTTTGATTCAGATGAAGCCACGAATGTTAAAGATGTGCCCACTTTATTGGGAGCCAAGCTGAATAAGTACCACAGTCTGAATGAAGAGCTTGATTTCTTGGTAAGAAAGATCTTTTGTTGCTTTGCTGGCATTTTTAGCCATAGCACCATTTTATTAGCAAGTTTTAAGAAACTATCAGCCTTCAAAAAATTTGTTCATTAAAACGGTCACACACAGGCACTGTGGCAGTATTATCTGACCATAAAAGTATAAAATTGAAGTTTGCATTTTCAGGTTTTGAAATTTTACATCTTGTTCTACCTGACTCTTGTTAGGAATAATCAGATTTATTTCTTTCAAAATGCAGAAATTTTTAAAAATGGGTGTTATTTTTCACAGTGATTGAAACACATTTATGTTTTTGCATATACCACCAACATTCTTTTTTTTTTTAAGTTTCATATATTTATTTATTTACTTACTTACTTATTTACTTATTTATTTATTTATAATCTCTACACCCAACATGGGGTTCTAACACACAGTCCTGAGATCTAGAATTGCATGCTTTTCCCACTGAGCCAGCCAGGTGCTCTGCTACCACATTCTTAATATATCAGCAGCTACTTACAACAACTATGATTAAGGAGGACTTTAGGAAATAGTTCACTTTAGATGCCATCCAAAGTTGAAGGGATCAGTACAGAAAAGAGACAGTCCTATGGGACTTAATGAAGATGTTGGCTACTGCTGTTGTATGGTGACCCTTTTGCAGTTTAGAAGTGTATCAAATCAGCATGCTGGCCGCCTTCAGCTTACACGGTGTTATATGTCAGTTATATCTCAATAAAGCCGGAAAAAAATAAAGGCAGATGAAGCAGGAAAAATATGTTACAAGAAAGTGAAAATGTGATCTTGGTATCTAGATAGTTACAGAGTTGCAATCCAACTGGATCCCTCTATAAGAAAGGGTGATTAAGTAATGTAACTTATTTTTAATAGCGGTTAATTAGAGAAGTCTACCATATTTCTAAATTATTAAAAATTGGCATTCTGCAATAAATTCATAGCATCACCATTCATCTTAGAGAGGGAAGAAAAAGTCCAATGTGGTAAAGGCTCAAAAGTTTCTCACAATTCATTATGTTTTAAAATTTAACGAGTAATTATTGACTTCTCACAAAAGGCTAAAAATGCTAGTTATTATGGGGGCAAAAAAGCCAAATCAAACATGATTTCTGCTTCTACGAAACCTGGAAAAGAAGATAAAATACATAAATAACTGTTCACGAGGGATAAAGGGGAAGTTCCTTAAAAAGTGATACAGTGACCAGCATCTAACAGAGGCATCGTTTGTTGAATGATAAGCTCAGATGAGGAACAGATACGTCTGAGTTGGGGAGTCATGGGACACCTTGTGAAGGGAGTGGCAGCTGGACTTTGAAGACCAGTAAAATCTGAACATAGGGAGATGAGAGGAGAGCCCTCAATCACTTCTGTCGGTCATTAATAGTTTCTGTGCTTCGGGCACAAACGTTAACATGAGTGGACCTTCCTCTTCCCAGCAGCGGGAAGCTGGAATGAGCAAGAGGACACAGCTAGAAGCCTGTCAGACACACTATATCCTTTCTAAAATGTGCTGCAGGATACGTGTACAAACTGCCTCTCAGGGAAACCGAATAATTGATGAGGGTAACCTCACTGAAAAGGTAAACTACTAAAAACAGAAAAGAAAAGGGATCGTTTGGGGGCAATTATAATGGCTGCTAAAACCTTATATTCAAGACTGAAGGGGAGCTTTTTTTTGAGAGAGAGAGAGAGAATTGGTAGGGTAATGGAAACTGGAAGAGAGGGAGAGAGAGAGAGAGAGCATTCCAAGCAGGCTCCAGACCCAGCACAGAGCCTGATGCAGAGCTCAACGTGGGGCTCAGGGAACGTGGGGCTCAGTCTCGCCACCCTGAGTTCATGACCTGAGCCGAAATCAAGAATCGGATGCTTAACCGACTGAGCCACCCAGGCGCCCCTTTGGGGGAGCTTTTAACAAATGGGTCAAACTGATAAGCACCTGAGCCTGTTAGTCAATTTCAAGCCCCTAAAGGTAAGCCGTGCACACCTGTGGCCCCTGATGTGCTGCAGGAGGACAGACACGGCAGATCTATGAAGTCGTCTCACCGAAACAACTGGATCCGAAAGCAGGCTTCCAGACCGAACTACCTTGATCGTAGATAAAGAGACCTATTAGATGACACCATGATAACACATCCAGAGTGGGGAAGATTCTCGTCCCTAAACAATTGGCACGAGAAAAGGGAGGGAGAGGAAAGGGATGGTTGGTATAGACTAAAGGACAGTAGAGACAAGGAGCAAATCAGCCAGATGCAGCGTGCGACACCTGCATAGGTCCTGAGTTGAACAAACCTACTCTAAAAAGGTATTTGTGAGATAGGAGCAGAAAAAGGAACACAGTCTGGGTATTAGATAATATTAAGTTACTATTTTAATAGCATTATCATTTAATATTATTGATATCATTGTTTTTATTTAACTTTTTTATTTTTTAAAGTTTTATTTATGTAATCTCTATACTCAATGCGGGGCTTGAACTCACAGCCCCTGAAATCAAGAGCCATATACCCCTCTGACTGAGCCAGCCCGGCGCCCAGGTATCATAGTGTTTTTAAAAGCCCTTATCTGTTACATATTGAAAAGTATTTGTGAATGATTTAATAGAACGTTTAAGTTTGCTTTATTTTTTCCTCTTAATTTAAATTCAATTAATTAACATATAATGTGTTACTAGTTTCAGAGGTAGAGTTCAGTGATTCATCATTTTTTTTTTTTAAGGTTGGGTATAAGTGAAGAGGGTAATAGCCATGAGTTCTGTTTTTTGGGGTTTTGTTTTGTTTTGTTTTTGTTTTTAAGATTTCACTCATTCACTCGTCAGAGAGAGAGAGAGAGGGAGAATGCACATAAGTGCAAGCAGGGGGAGTGGCAGGCAGAGGGAGAAGCCTGCTCCCAGCCAAGCAGGGAGGTTAATGCCGGATTCGATCCCAAGACCCTGGGATCATGACCTGAGCTGAAGGCAGACACCCAATCGACTGAGCCACCCAGCATACCTCATCATTCTCATATAATACCCAGTGCTCATTACATCCCATGCCCTCCTTAATATACATCACCTATGATTAAGAGTCTCTTATGGTTTGTTTCCCTCTCTGATTTTGTCTTGTTTTATTTTTCCCTCTCTTCCCCTATAATCCTCTGCACTGTTTCTTACATTCCACATATAAGTGAAACCATATAATTGTCTTTCTCTGATTGACTTATTTTGCTTAGCATAATACTCCCTAGTTCCATCCACATTGTTGCAAAAATGGCAAGATTTCATTTTTTTGATGGCTGAGTATTCCATTGTAAATATATCACATCTTCTTTGTCCATTCATCTGTCAATGGACATCAGGGCTCTTCCATAGTTTGGCTATTGTGGACATTGCTGCTATAAACATTGGGGTGCAGGTGCCCCTTCAAATCACTACATTCATAACTTTGGGGTGAATACCCAGTAGTACAGTTGCTGGGTCATAGGGTAGCTCTATTTTCAACTTTTTGAGGAACCGCCATACTGTTTTCCAGAGTAGCTGCCCCAGTTTGCATTCCCACCAACAGTGTAGGAGGGTTCCCCATTCTCCGTCTCCTCACCAACATCTGTTGTTTCCTGACTTGTTAATTTTAGCCATTCTGACTGGCGTGAGGAGGTATCTCACTGTGGTTTGGATTTGTATTTCCCTGATGCCGAGTGATGCAGAGCATTTTTCATGTGTCTTTTGGCCATTGGGATGTCTTTTTGCAGAAATGTCTATTCATGTCTTCTGCCCATTTCTTGATTGGATTATCTGTTTTTTTGTGTTGAGTTTGGTAAGTTCTTTATAGATATTGGATACTAGCCCTTTATCTGATACGTCATTTGCAAATACCTTCTCCCATAGAGAGGGTAGGTTTGCTTTTAAATACTCCAGGGAAATGAAAAGATGGCAGAATTGGGGAGGCGGGAGGTTGGAGACAGATGAAAAACTGATGGAAAAATATTGATAATCATTGAAGTTAAGTGACGGGCACACAGAGGTTCATTATACTCCTCGCTCTACTTTTGTATGTATTTGGAATTTTCTTTTTTTTTTTTTTTTTTTAAAGATTTTATTTATTTATTTATTAGGAAAGAGAGAGAGTGAGAGAGAGCAGGTCAGAGTGAGAAGCGGACTCCCCATGGAGCTGGGAGCCCGATGTGGGACTCGATCCCGGAACTGCGGGATCATGACCTGAGCCGAAGGCAGTCGCTCAACCAACTGCGCCACCCAGGGGCCCTTGGAATTTTCTGAAGTAAGGAGTTTTGGTTGTGTTCTTTGTTTTTGAAATGCAGAAGCATGCTCCAGAAGGCTCACTTCTCATTCTCTAAGGAACTCTAGGTCAGCAAGACATGGTCTGCTGGAGCTCAGTTTGATGGCTCATATGTCCTCTACTGCTTGTTATGTGCTTCTCTTGCGGCCCTTCTGACCCCTTGCTATTGGTTCTTCATCACAATTCTGAACTTCCTGTTGTTTCTTTCACCTCCTGACCTCCTCCTGCTTGAGATAGGGTCCTTGACCCCAGCTTTGCTTACTGCCGGGCTCTGGCACTGTGGGTATTTAACCATCAGGGGCAAAATGTCTCCTGTTCCGGGAAGCCTTTGATAAAGTACACTGAAGTCAGGGATTTGGTCAGAGGGAACAGCCAAGAGTCTAGTAAACATTGCTGGGGTTTAGGGTTCAGGTTAGGCTAACAGTAATGATTCCTCAAGGTCCTCCTAGAGCCCATCTTCAGTAAAATAGGAATCTTTTTATAAAAATAAAATATTTTTAGGGGCACCTGGGTGGCTCAGTCAGTTAAGCGTCTGCCTTCAGCTTAGGTCACGATCCCAAGGTCCTGGGATGGAGCCCCACATCAGGCTCCCCCACTCAGCAGAGAGCCTGCTTCTCCCTCTCCTTGGTAGCTTCCCTGCTGTGCGCACTCTCTCTCTCTCTCTGTCAAATAAATAAATAAAATCCTTAAAAAATAAAAATAAAATGTTTTAAACCAGTAATATAGAAGATATTCCTTAACTGTTATTATATAATAGTTAAAGATTAAAAAAACATACCATATACTTCACTATTCTTTACTATGTATATATACATACTTCACTACACACACACACACACACACACACTTCACTATAGTATTCTCTACATTGCATAAAACATTTAATTTATTATTTCAGTAGTCTTTAAAGTTAGATGTTTATTTCTAGTCAAGGAAATACTCAGAAGGTAGAAGATTATTTTCATATTCAATATCTCCTATAATCATAAAATGAGGAAACAAATACGATGCAAGAGAGAAAATTACTATTCTGGGAAAAATGTTCTAAGTGAGACAAAAGAAAGCAATCACAACCCGGTGTCTTATGGTTCCTCTGAATGATTAAAGATACCCACCAGTTCCTGGATTTGGACACAGTATTTCCTTGAGCAAACTTTAGAGTTAGTGGGCCTCTCTGCCACTGAGCAGCCTCCTGAGGAAGACTGTGGGCTCACTAGAACTCCAGTCACACAGATGGGACGGCTGTCCAGTCAGGTACAACTCTTGCTCCTCAGTTTCCACAGGAAGACGTCAACCTTACCATTTGTTTCCTTGCTCTCTCAAGCACCCTGGGCACTTATTTTATCAAGGGATGCTAAGTCCCCAATGCCATGTCCCAGGCCAGATTTTTGGGCGGCCATTACTGTGCCTACCACATCCTATTCCTCAACTTCCTGGCTTTGATTTTCCTAAATCCTATTCTGTGCTGGTGTAAGAAGCAGTGCTTGCCCTACAGACCCTTGTTGTGGGATCTGACATCAGCCTATTCACTGACCAACTCGGAGCTTGTTTAAAGACTTTTCATCCCCGAAGGATTGTCTGTGCAGCCGTCTCATGGCTCTCAGGGTAATGCACAGCAGAAAACAGTTCACTTCTTGGTCAGATACACATGTCCCCCTACACAGAAGAAACACTGTTTTTTTATTGTTCTCTTCTATGTTTTTGTGTTGGGCACAAATTCATTTCACTGCTTAATAAGGAGTCACAAACTGGGTCATGATCATTCTCAGCTGCTGTGTGGAACATGCTGGCTTGGCCTTCATAGAATCGCTTTTACCAAGTGGTGGTTGGTGTTAGGCCCAGCAATCCTAGGAAACCTCTTTCTCCATTTGTTACAGAGGTTATCGTTTCATTTAGGGCCATGGGGATGAGAGCTTCCTTTGAGAAAATAGGTGTGTGTCCATTACATGAATAATGAAAATCATGTAAATGACCAGATTTCAGTTTTGCTTTATTTAGCTATAGGGAAGTTCAATCAATCAATCAGCCAGCCTTCAGATGTCCCAGTCTCCTAGGCCATTCATAACAATGATAGATATATCTACTGTCCTGGTGAAATGTCATTTCTACTTTGACACACTTTTTCTCTAAGTTGACAGTAGCAGAGTGTAAGACAACCCCATATGAGGAAAAAAGTATTAATGGAAGCAAAAAAAAATTTTTTTTCTTGGAAAACCTGGAATTATGAACTAGGTAGAGCCAAATAGCTTGACTGTATTACCAGGCCACTTGTACCCTTCATCACAGAAGGTCTCAGTGATCCTAGTAGAGAGAGGTGTGTGGTAGGCACAGTAATGGCCGCTCGAAGATCTCCACACCCTAGTCCTGGGATATTGCAACAGGGACTTTGCATCCCTTGATAAAATAAGAAATCTAGACACTTATGGCAAAAGGGGCTTTGCAGATGGGATTAGATCAAGGACCTTGAGATGTGGAGCTAGACTATCCTGAATTATCAGGGTGGGCCCAATCTACTCTCATGCATCCAGCCATGTCAGAGAGAGATATGACCAAAGAATTTAAGAGACGTAACATTGCTGGCTTTGAGGATGAGGAAAGGGACCACAAGCCAAGGAATGTGGGCAGCCTTCAGAAACTGGAAAATCTCCCGTAAATCCTTCAGAAAGGAACACAGCCCTGCTGACTTCAGCCAAATGAGGAGACCCCTGTCAGACTTCTAACCGATAGAACTGTAAGATAATAAATTATGTTGTCGTAAGCCACTAAGTTTGTGGTTATTTCTTATAGCACCAATAAAAAACTAATACAAGATGTGTTGACCTTATTTATTTTAGTGATCTGGATTTCAGTGCCTCATAATATATTAGGGCAGTTCATACATTATTAACCTGGAACTATGTCCACAAATCTAGAACACAGGCGTCTTAGCAGGGACCCAACCTAGGAAATCTTTTGCTGGAGGACTTCATGAGTGAACACGGACACCTGGACCGAGGGGCCCTTCAGCCAGCCCTGGCAGCCAGCCAGCTTCTCCACCTCTCAGGGCCACGTGCATGCAGCGTGGAAAGCAGCTCTCCAAGAGAACTTCCTCCTGTACTCTGGTCAAGTGTACGTTGCTGTGGACGGCGCCAGACATGGATACTCTTCCTCTGCCTTCCTCAGCCCTACCCTTGGAATCTGCGGCTTCAAGATGATTGTCAAGGCCCATCACCCCTGCTGTGGGTCTGCCTCTGCGCCACGCACTCCAGCACACGTGGGCAGATGCCACAGGAAGGGAGGTGCTGGGGAGATGGGAGAGCACGCCACTGCTCCTGCTGTCGGCCCTCACGCACCCCGGGGTGAGGAGGTCTTGCTGGACCTTCTGTATGGGTTTTGACGCTATCTTAAAAAGTATTTATTTGAAATATTTCACACCAAACCGTGTACAAACTAATATGATAAATAGCCAGGTACCTACTTCCCAGGTAAATGAAATGTGAATATAGTTGAAGCCCTCTGTGTAGGATCCTCTCCAGTTGCATTTTCCTCCCCTCCACCCAGTGGTGTAACTGAATTTACCATGCATGTCTGTATTTCCTGCTTACATATTTATCTTTAAACAACGTACATATTGTTTTGCTATCTTCTTTATTGCACCTTATATATCGTGAGTTTCCCCCCCTCGATCTTATAACTGCAAGATTCTTTTTTATGATAGGTGTAGCTGTAACTTACCCTTTTTCACTCCTGGATATGAGTGAATAACATAACATATGAATAAATCATAGCTCACACTAGAACATTTCAGATACATCCAGTCGTTATCCACACATTTTTACAGAGTTGAAATCATACTGTATGTAAACTGTTGAATTTTGTTTCAATTAATTATCACACATTTTTACATGTTACTATGCTATCCATAGAGATTGTATATAGATTATATATATTTTTCAATGACTGCATAATATTCCATAGAGTGAAAATAAAATATTTTTTTAGCCCTTCCCCTTGTTGGATAATTGGGTTCTTTTTACTTTTATCTGGAGAGGTTTTTCCTTTGTGAGTTATTTCCTTAGAATAAATTATCAAAGTGGGATTACTTCTTTTAAAGCTATAAATAAGCATGTGAATCTTTATGTACACTAACGAATGAATTTTCAAAAGACTTAAACTTTACCTTGCAGATACCAGTGCGTTTGCAGTACTATTTCACCAAAACCTTCCAGTATTAAATATTATCACTTGGAATTTTTCTAGACAATTGGCCTCTCACTTTATATTTGCAGTAAGATGGAACATTTTTCAGTATAATTGCCTTTTCCATTGTATCTGTGGGACAATCTCACCTGTAGATTTTAATATATGTGGAGTTTAACAATTGTCATTTAACACAGGTTTCAACATATGCATTATATTTTCAAGGAATAAGAGTTGTGATAGAATAAATAATATCCACTATGTGCAGATTCCAAACTGCTTTCCAAGCCAAAGTGTTTTAAATTTGTACAGTATATATTCCTGGGCCTGATACCCATCTAGAGATTTTTTGCTTTATCCTCAATTTAGCTTGTCCCCAAATCCGATTTCTCTTCTACCTTCACTTAGTTATGGCGATTGACTGGGGAGGCTGGAGAGGTGGGAGCAGGGGGAGGAGTTTCCCAGTGAGAGCTGAGATCCTCACTGGGGTCAACAGAGGATGCCAAAATCAAGAACTAAAACTGAACAGGGCCCAAACCATGCAGGAATGCCATGTGAAAGGCCTAGAAGGGAAGCCACAAGAATCACTGACCAAACTGGGGGAGG
Organism: Nasua narica; assembly: GCA_028533885.1. Classification (NCBI taxonomy): domain Eukaryota; kingdom Metazoa; phylum Chordata; class Mammalia; order Carnivora; family Procyonidae; genus Nasua; species Nasua narica. Next base: position 113,230,759 of record CM052802.1, on the reverse strand, counting down.
GGGGCAGTGACTCCAGGCATAGATAGTATCTATGGATCCAGAAATTTAGGGCCAGGTAGAATAGAGCCCAGGAAAGGCTCTTCTCTGTGAACCATCTGGTGAATGGGAGCTCTGACATCTGTTTGACTCAGATATCTTGCCATATTTTTTTAAAGCTTATATTATTTGACAGAGGGCACATATAAGCAGGGAGAACAGCAGAGGGAGAAGGAGACAAGGAGACTCCCCACTGAGCAGAGAGCCTGATGCAACTCGGGGTTCAGTCCCAGGACCCTGGGTTCATGACCTGAGCAGAAGGCAGATGCTTAACAGACTGAGCCACCCAGGTGCCCCAACCCCTGCCATTTTAAGCCAAGTGCCTAGAAAGCCACTTTAACAATGTTTAGTTTCTCTCCCTTCATTCAAATCTACTTTCTTTTGGTGGAGACTTGGAGTGGGTTCAGATTTCCTAGCATTATGCTCTGAAGCATTACAACAGCTCTGAGACATCAAGGGAAAGACAGGACACTAAAGGAAAGCTTTCATTAATATTAGTCAAATAGCCACATTTGAGGTTATTTTGTAATGTCTTCCTTTACCAAAGAGAAATGTTGCCACCATCCCATCCTTGAAATTATTACTTAAATATTACTTTACATATTAAAAAGTACTTTTTAGCATGCTTTCATGAAACCGTTTTAGACTTTTTCAGTAATTTGACTCTAGTACACTGTCTTCTAAAATTTTTCTATTTTGGAATATCTTTTAAACTTTAAAATTTGAGCTCTTAATGAAAAGACAAGCCACAGACTGGAAGAAAACATTTGAAAATCACAGATTTGATAGAGAAGTTGTATCTAGAATATGTAAAGCATCCTCATACGTTTGTAATAAGAAAATAACCCAATTTAAAAAGTGGGCTGGGGCGCCTGGGTGGCTCAGTTGGTTGAGCGACTGCCTTCGGCTCGGGTCATGATCCCGGAGTCCCGGGATGGAGTCCCGTATCGGACTCCCGGCTCTGCGGGAAGTCTGCTTCTCCCTCTGACCTTCTCCCCTCTCATTCTCAGTCTCTCTCTAATAAATAAATAAAATCTTTAAAAAAAAAAAAAAGTGGGCAAAAGGGGCACATGAATGGCTCAGTGGGTCAAATATCCGACTCTTGATTTGGGCTCTGGTAATGATCTCAGGGTCGTGAAATGGAGCCACGTGTTGGGCCCCGTGGTCAGCATGGAATCTGCTTGAGATTCTCTCTCTCTGGCTCCCTCTGCCCCTCCCCCTACTCATATGCGTCTGCTCTCTGTCTCAAAATAGAATCTTTTTTTAAAAAGTGGGCAAAAAGATTTTAACAGACACCTCACTAAAATGATACATGGATAGCAAATAAGCACCTGAAGAGATACTCAGCATCATTAAGATGCACGTTAAAACCATGACGAATACCGCTACATCCCTATCACTGTGTCTGTTAAAAGACTGACCACATGGGGCGCCTGGGTGGCTCCGTGGGTTAAAGCCTCTGCCTCAGGTCATGATCCCAGGGTCCTGGGATCGAGTCCCCGCATCGGGCTCTCTGCTTCCCCCTCTCTCTCTGCCTGCCTCTCTGCCTACTTGTGATCTCTCTCTCTAATAAATAAAATTTAAAAAAAAAAGACCACGTCAAGGATTTTTGAGGGTGTGGAGCAACTACAACTCTCATACGCTGCTGATGGGAATGTAATACGGTACAGCCACTTTGAAGAACATTTTGGCAGTTTCTTAAAAAGAGAAATATATACCATCCGTCTACTCTTAGGTATTTACCCAAGAGAAATGAAAGCATATGTTCAGGGGCTGTCAGGTAAGCACCTGCCTTGGGCTCAGATCATGATCCTGGAGTCCTGGGATTGAGTCCCATGTCGAGCTCCCTGCTCAGCAGGGAGTCTGCTTCTCCCTCTCCCCTCCCTACTATTTGTGTTCTCTCTCTCTCAAATAAATATTTAAAAAAAAAAAAGAAAGCATATGTTCATACAAAGACTTATACATGAAGGTTCCTATAGGGTCAGGTAGAATAGAGCCCAGGAAAGGCTCTTCTCTGTGAACCATGGTTTCAAACTTTCCATGGTTCAGCAGCTTTAAAATGGCTAAAAACTGAAAGCAACTCCAACGCCAACCAACAGACAAATGGATAAACAAACTGTGGCATGGCCATATGGTGGAATACTATTCAGCAATGAAAAAGGGATGGACTACTGATACATATGCAACATAGATGAATCTCAGAATTTTGTGGAATGAGAAGAGCCAGACAAGAGTAAATATTGCTTCCATTCCCTGAAACTCTAGAAGACACAGACTAATCAACAGTGACAGAAAGCAGATTGGTATTTGCCCAGGGCTGGCATAGAGTGTGGGAGTCAGGGAAGACAGACGAGCAGGAGGGAGGAATTACCAAGAGGCAAGAGGAGGGGCGGTGATGTATATGTTTATTATCTTGATTGCGGTGATGGCCTCATAGTTGTATACTTATGTGAAAATTTACCAAATCATACTCTTTATTTTTTTTTAACTTTATTTTTTTAAAAAAGATTTCATTTATTTATTTGACAGAGAGAGAGATCACAAGGCAGAGGGGCAGGCAGAGAGAGAGAGGGAAGCAGGATCCCTGCTGAGCAGAGAGCCCGATGCGGGGCTCGATCCCAGGACCCTGGGATCATGACCCGAGCCTAAGGCAGACACTTAACCAACTGAGCCATCCAGGCGCCCCTTAACAGTGGTATTTAATGGGGACATTTCTGTCATTTTTCTTCTATTATTGATTTGAAAATTAAGGTAACTGCTAAGGGAATTTGTGAATACCCTTTCCTGATAATTAATCCAAGACGTCACTTTTAGAAATATAGTTTTTAATTTTTATTTATTTTTGCAAATAAACATTGGATCTTAGATCAGGACATGACATATAAGCCGAACTTTTTTTTTTTTTTAAACTTACCTTCATTAATGCAAGTTGAGGATATTCATCAAACCTGAAAATGCATCATCAAGCCCATCAGTGCTTTAAATAGAATCAAATATGTTTATGTATTGGTTATAAATGGAAAAAGGCCAAAAAAAAGAAAGCAAGTAGTGAAGATTTGGGCTGATATTTGTATTCACTAACGTGTTAAATCATTTGCAAAGCTGTCTCATAATGTTAAGTTGGAGAGAATTATAACTAATTATAAAATTATAATTTCTGATTATCTGTTCTAAATGCAAGCTAACTAGGATTAGCATCTATTGATTCACTTATGGTACAACTTGGCTTAAGAGAATCTTGGAATAAAGATTAGGTCACTGTTCTCATTTATTCTCAGTCTATGGTTTTCTTGACAGTTTTTAGGTTAGTATTTTTACTGATGTTTCTCCATAGATTGCAAAATTGGGAAACCTTCTAGAGTCGAAAGAAGACCACTGCAACAGACTCATTGAAGAAAATGACAAATATCAAAGACATTTAGGCAACTTAATAAATAAGGTACAAATTTTCTTACAGAAATCTTTGTCTTTAAAAACTATGCCGGGGTGCCTGGGTGGCTCAGTTGGTTAAGTGTCTGCCTTCAAGCTCAGGTTATGATCCCGGGGTCCTGGGATCGAATCCTACATCAGGATTCTGCAGGGAATCTTCTCCCTCTGCCTCTGCCTCTCTCTCTGTCTCTCATGAATGAATGAATGAATGAATGAAATCTTTTAAAAATAATAAAATAAAAAAACTATGCCAAATACTAAAAGAATAGAATTTTGGTGCTGCAAAGTATCCGAGGAATGATGGAACATATTTATATTGATTCCTTTTACTTCTTAATGACATTATAAAATGCTCCCATCAGCTTTTTTAGCTGACACCTCGCAAAGAACATTCTGTGTATCTTTACCTCTGCCATCAGCAATTTCAGGTCTTAGTATTGCGACCTCATTTTGAGGGTAATTATAAATCTTGCCAACTTAACATTCTAGTTTACCTTCTAAAAGCTGCATTCACTGAGCCAGACCGGCTCTAACCCTTAGGAAATACATCCACCGCTTCTGTGGAAGACAACCGGGTTATAGTTGACCCACTACAGCTGTCCCATTCTGACACTTCAGTCCTTCAGGAGGAGTAGGCACTCTATAATTCTATTTCTATTCACATTCCTGATTTCAAACTGTAAGGAAGATGTTTTGCCTCCTGTAAAACTACAGGCGGGAGTCACATAATTGAACGTCAGCGTGTAGAGATTTTTTTTAAAAAGCAAAAAATAAAAACTCTACAATATGTCAGAGAATAATTTTTAGCTTCTTTTCTCAAGGTTACATCATACGAAGAAATCATCGAATGTGCTGATCAAAGGCTCACGATATCCCACTCCCAGATTGCACAGTAAGTTGAAAAAGCTTAGTTTTTAATTTTGTAAACATTTACTCATATTTATTTTGCTCTCCGGCTTGCCAACTTTCTGTTCTTAAACACCTAGGAGGAGGGAAAATGTGTAGTTTTTATACATTAAGACCATTTCTTCAATGAAATAGTCTGCTTAATGTCTGACTACTTGAATAACTAGATTTTCATCTTCCTTTCTCAGAGCTCCCTTTGATTTTAGGGAGGTGGGAGGTGATGGAATTAGTGAGAAACATCCAAAAATTTCAGAAGATATTCCCTGGTATTCAAGTGAAATAACCTTATAATGCTTAAACTTTATCCACAAAGTTTTTGAATGCACATCAAATGAAACATGCATGTACGTTTATCAAGAACCAACTAAACACTCATTAGAATGAGATTCAGCTTGCAAACACTCCAAAATTAGTGTTTTTAAATTCTGCAAATTTTTTTCACTAATTTATTATCCTCATTTCTCATATGCTGTTTTCCTCATCCTCCCCACAATTTCATTTATACTGTGCTGGCTATCACTAGAGCTTAAGCAAAAGGTCTAATCTTACATTGAAAGACACCCCAAATATGAAATTTCTACAGGGCTAACTCACATTTGAGAAGATATAATGTCTCCACTGTGGCTGAAAGCAAGGCAGGGGGAATGGCAAGATGCGACTGGAAAAGCAGGCAGAAACTGTATCCTGAAGAAACTTGCAGGCCATGTTAAGAATTTTTGCCTTTATCTAAAAGTGATGGTTTGTTCCCCCACTCCATTTCCATTCCCATAGGTTTACCTGTTTTGTTTCTTCAATTCCACATATGAGTGAAATCATAAGGCAACAAACTATAAGAGACTCTTAACAATAGAGAACAAACTGAGAATTGATGGAGGGAGGTGGGTGAGGGATGGGGTAACTGGGTGATGGGCATTAAAGAGGGCACTTGTGATGAGCACTGGGTGTTATATGTAAGTGATGAATCACTGAATTCTACTTGTCTGGGTCTGCCTTCGGCTCAGGTCATGACCCCAGGGTCCTGAGATCGAGCCCTGCATCGGGCTCCCTGCTCTGCATAAAGCCTGTTCTCCCTCTCCCACTCCCTCTGCTTGTGTTCCCTCTCTCGCTGTGTCTCTCTCTGTCAAATAAAATAAAATAAAATCTTAAAAAAAAAAAGAAAAATAATATAACCTAAACATTAAGACCAGACAATGACAGCCTGAGAAATAAACGATAAGCTAATTTCATCATAAATATAGATGCAAAAATTCTAAACAAAAATTATAAATAAACTGAATCTGGCAATGAAAAAATAACAATAGTGCATCCTGAGCAAATTGAATTTATCACAACAATGAAAGGTTCAACATTAGAAAGTCTATTAATAAAGTCCACCACATTAACTGATTAAAGGAGAAAATATCATTTCAATAGGTTCAGGAATTCTACAGCAGTATATAATAAGAATTTTTTTTTTTTTGTAGAGCTCATGATAAAAATACAAGTAAGGGAATCTTCTACTTTTTGATAAAAGGTTATGTTCTCATCCCTCCATCAAAAAAAACCCAAAGCCAATATAATAATAAACTGACACACTCCCAAGTATTTGATCTAAAAATCAGGAACAAGATAAATAAACCCACTGTTCTTGCCAATTTTATTTAGCAATGTGCTAGCAGTCCTCACCAGTACTATAAGAAGAGAGAAAGAAATAAAAATCATAAAGATTGATATGAAAGTAACAAAATTTGTCATTATTTTCCAGTGATACAATGGCCTACAAAGAAAGCCCCAATCTACAAATTGCTGATATTTATAAATGACTTTAGCAAAATTGACAATTACAAGAAAAACTTCCGAAGTCAATTGGATTTCTGTACATGAGCAACACACCGTAAATAAGTGCAATTTTTAAAACTATATAATAGCAAACAAAAGTTCCCTACAAAAGATATGCATGAACTTTGGGAAGAAATTTTTGCCCTTATTGGAAGATTCAAGAATAAGTAAGTGGGGCACAATAAAATATCCATGGAGTAATGGGTAGAGAGTTATTAAAAAAAAAGTCTCAGTTCATTTCCTATCCTGGCCTCCCATATTCTCTAGCCATGCTACCTTGTTATTCTAGGTGATCTTCCATTTCATTGTCTATCCATCATGGACAGTAGTCTATAGGCTTTGAGGGCACTTGTCAGGTGTTTTACATTAATGTATTCACTATTTACCAGCCACAGAGTACCTACTGAGTCATGTCTCTTCTAGACAATACCGCAGCAACTATGGTCTCTACCCATGTGAAGTCCCTATAAATGTTTTTCCCTGCAAAACCAAATCGGAAGTCACAGAAAATTCCAGAGTGTAAATCCATAACCTTTCTTCCTAATTCCATTAGAGTCTAAACACAGGGCAATCAACAATATTTGCCTGTCTTGAACATGCTATTAAAAATCCATTGCTTGGGGCATGTGGATGGCTCAGTCAGTGAAGCATCCGACTCTTGGTTTCGGCTCAGGTCATGATCTTGGGGTGAGGTTCTCGAGCCCCGAGTCAGGCTTCACGCTCAGCATAGGGTCTGGTTGAGATTCTCTCTCTCCCTCTCCCACTGCCCCTCCCCTCCAAGTAAATAAATAAATAAAATCTTTTTAAAAATCCATGGTTTATATATCTTGAGCACAGAGAATAAAGTGAACAATTGTTCACCTTTAAGACTTGTAACCCCAGCAAAACAGCCACATTTAAATATGTAACATATTAAAAGAGCACTGACACTACTCTATTTATAATCACAATTCCACTGCATTTCTTTGACTTCTTTTTTCTTTTTTAATGAAAAAAGGTTGGCATGAGAAGAAGAAGAGGTAAAAGTGAATGGCAGAACAATAATTATGACAGATAGAAAAAATGGCTCCCTACAAAATATCCACATCCTAATCCCTGAAACCTGTGAATGCTACCTTTTATGGGCAAAAAATGGGGGGAGTCAGCTCTATGTGAAGTAATCCTGTTAATGTTAAGACAACATGTGAAAAATTAAAAAAGGAAAAAGCATGTGATCATCAGACAGAAAAAACATTTCACAAAGCCATTCCTGATACAAACACCAAATAAACTAGGAATAGAAGGGAACTCATTCAGTATGATGAAGAACATCCACAGAAAAAATACTGTTAAAATCATACTTAAGGATGAGAGACTGAATACTTTTTCAAGATCAGAAATGACTTCTATTCCTATTGTACTGGAAGTTCTGCCCAGTGCAACCAGAAAGAAATAAAAGACATTCAAGTTGAAAATGAACAAGCAGGGGTGCCTGGGTGGCTTGGTGGGTTAAAGCCTCTGCCTTCAGCTCACCCAGCCACCCATGAATTTGTTTTTTAAATGACAGGATCCTTTGTGTAGGAAATCTGGTGAAACCTATAAACAGCTACTAGAACTATTAAGAGATTAACAAAGTTGCAGGACACAAGATCAATACATAAAAATCAATTGTATTCCTATATACTAGCAATGGACAATCATTTAATTAAAAAAATAAAAATATTCCTAAAAGCACTGAAAATATGAATTACACAGGGAGAAATTTGACAAAAAATGGGAAAGACTATACAATGTTTAAAAAACACTATAAAGAAGACTGAAATAAATGGAGAGACACACCTTTTCAGGGCTTTTCAGACTCGATATTGTTAAGACTTCCTTTCTCCTCAAGCTGATCTATAGATTCAGTGTAATCTCAATACAAATTCAGCAGGCTTTCAAAATAGAAATCGACAAGCTGATTCTGAAATTCATATGAAAATTCAAAGGACCATAGAATGGTCAAAAGAACTCTGGGAAAGAAGGACAAAATGATAGATTCAAGCTGTGTGGAAACGGAGGGCCTATTTAATATTGTCGTCTCCTCCTGGATTGGACAATGTCTCCTCTCTAGCCTTTGAAAACAAAAACCTGATACCTCTGGACAGTAATGCAGAGGTTTCAAAATGCCACCGTGCAGGTCTTATGCTGAGACAGATGTGTTTTGTATCGAAAGTATAATACTTATTTTTGCAGTACTGCTAATGTTTAAAAAGGAAGATTTCCTGTAATAATTCCGATTTCCATCGCCTCTTAAAAAGTAAGACCTGACATCACTGCTGCAGCATTCCCACATAGGAACATCAGGCGAGAGGCAAGTAGCAACTCTGTCCTTTAGGCACGTAATAGGTGTGGTGTCTCTCCCCATCAGATGGGGGCCCCCAAACGTGGGTGGGGTGACCCGATTTGGCAGAAGGTGGGGCTCTTGGGCAGTGAAAGAATTCACTGGAGGCAGAACAAAGGAGACAGAAGTTTATTCAATAAATTCAACTGAATGGGGCGCCTGGGTGGCTCAGTGGGTTAAGCCTCTGCTTTCAGCTCAGGTCATGATCTCAGGGTCCTGGGATCGAGCCCCACATTGGGCTCACTGCTCAGCAGGGAGCCTGCTTCTCCCTCTCTCTCTGCCTGTCTCTCTGCCTGCTTGTCGTCTCTCTCTCTCTCTCTGTCAAATAAATAAAATCTTAAACAAACAAACAAATAAATAAATTCACCTGACTATATGCAGAGCAGCAGTGGGCACGATAGCAAAGCAGACAGAGCCTGTGTGCCAGGAGACAGTGGGTGGGGGCCGTATTTAAAGGAGAATGGTATGAGGTATGGGACATTTGGAATTTTCCCTTTTTGGGTAACTGTGCTTGGTTGTAAGTAGTGCATCGGTTAGTGAGGGCGTATGGCTATTTCGAGGTGGATTGCCTGATGGGCTTGTCTGCATTCATTTCGGGGGTTGGGGTCACCTTCGGCCCTTCTGCCTTGATCAAGTTGCTACTGCTCAAACCTCTTGTCTACAAGAGGCCTCTACAATAGAGGTACATGCTCTGGTTTGCCCCAATCCCCCCTGAGCTGGCTTCACTCATTTCACATACTTGCCCAACTCTTCCAAAGGCATTTGCATTTGACGTTAGGACTCCTGCAAGAGAACTTCCCGGCTCTGTGGTGGGCTGAGTAATAGCTTCCCAAAGATATCCAAATTCAATTCCCTGCAATTTGTGAATGTGCCCTTATCCGACAAAAGAGACTTTGCAGATGTGATTAAATGAAGGATCTCGAGGTAACAAGATTATCCCAGATTATCCCAGGAAGCCCTAAAGACAGTCACAACTGTTGTTATAAGAGGGAGGCAGAGAGAAATTTGATGACAGAAGAAGGCAATATGATCGAGCAAGCAAGCAGGCAGAAAAGGCGATGTGCTGACAAGCCAGGAACCAAGGAATTAGGATTGCAGCCAGACATGATGGAAAAGGCAAAGCACAGAATACTCCTTCTGAGCCTCTGGAGGAAGCACGTCCTTGCTGACACCTTGATTTTGGCCCAGTGCATCTGATTTCAGACTTCTGACCTCCCGAATCAATGTGCGTTGTTCCAAGCCACCAAGGCTGTAGTAATCTGTTACAGCAGCTGCGGGAAAGTGATGCTGTCCCTGGATGGGAAAGCGAGTTTGGGAAGAGACTGTTTCAATTAATTTGCCCTCCTAGAGGCAAGAAGGGAATATGCTAGTGTTTCTCTTGTTGGAAGCCATTAAAGTAGAACACAAGTACATCTCTGACAGGCCCCTGAGTGCTTTGATCCTTCCAGTGACACTATTACACATTTCCCCATGTTAAAACAGTTCACAGTTCAGGGGCTGTGTTTTTAACATGTTACCCCCCCACCCCCAGGATTATGCTGGCTTTCCTTTTAGGGGATCAGGGAAGCAGGGAGCAGTTCTCTACCCACAGTGTGTATAAATGAATAGAACATCGAATTGTCACTTTATAGGTTTACTACTGTTTACTACTTTCCCTCCTCACTACCGGAACCCCCTAAGGGGAGAGACTGATCAAATTATTGGAGTTGCTAGGAAAGAATTCCAAATTGTCGTATGGTGAGGTAGATGGATGAGAGACTTTGCCAAAAAGCTAGATTTGCCATTTATATTCATCTTCTCAAAACTTCCCGTGAGTCCAACAAAATGTTAGTTTAGAAAAGTCAATTTTAGTCATAAAATTCAATTACTTCTCCCTTCAGTTTAGAAGAGAGAAATAAACATTTGGAAGATTTAATTAGGAGGCCCAGAGAGAGAGCAAGAAAACCATGGTAAGTTTTTCCTTTTTTTATTCTAAATAACAATGTCTTTAAGTTTAAAGCATAAGTATATAAATAATACATCAAAAAAACCTTTTTTCTGTCTCTTAACTTAAGATAAACTATATGTAAGTTCTTGGTATTTTGCCTAGCATAAAATAGTTGCTTGATAAATGTTTTTTGTAGAACTTGAATTGGAAAGCCAGACTACCTACCCTCGTGGAACTTAAAACCACCTCTAAGGAAGATACTATAAAGATTATAAGCTAAGGTCTTGTCTACAGCAAAACCTCTGATCATCATACGTCCTGTAACTGGGAAGCCCTCCCTCTGAAATTTTCCTTGTATCGGTGTCTTCACGTCATCCCTACACCTCCTGCTTCATGCTGGGCCCTCATCATTTATCTGGCGGATGACGGTCATCTACTTGGTCATCTACTCACCACCCATTATTTCTGTAGATTTGATGCTGCAAGGTGTATGCACAAACCCTATGGGGTTAAGACCATTGTAGGATGTTAAAATGGGAGTCCTCCTGGCCTAGTCCCTGAGGTGTTAATAAAATAGTCACCAGTTCTTAAAGTAAGAGCGAGTTTTCCCCATGTGTAGAGTTTCTGAAGGAAATTAACAAGAACCTGTTTTATGACTCGCACCTCTTGGCCAGATCCAATATGTAAGAAGTGTGGAGAGTAGGGAAGACTGGAGAAGAAATTTCTTTGAACCCGTCATGTTGTGGACTCCCATCGGCCCCAAATAATTCTACCTCTTTTATCGAAAGCCTGGTGAGGGGGTTTCCAGAAGATCACCTGGAGAGCTTTGATCTGTATTTCCTAAAAGTGGGGAAACAGGGGATCAGGGATGCACCACGTCTGAGAAAAACTAAAGCAAGTTGTGGCAGTCCCACAGAGGGGCTGTGTTGGGGTGGCCAGTTCTCTCTGAGTTTGAGTCACTAGGATAAAAGATGTGTGCGACAGTTTGTTAAGAACCAAGCAGGAGGGAGTTGAGTTATCTTGGACTCTACCCAAAGCTGCCTGGAGGAACACCAGCAGCAAGAGGCTGAAAGGGAATAACAGATTCTTTGGAGCTGATGAAGGAGTATCAAGTGACCACCAGAAGAGTGATGCATCAGCCTCGGTCAAGGGCAACTGTAAGACAGATGTCCTTCGCCCTGGCTAGATACACAGAGAAAGACTCAGCTTAGCTACATTCCAGGCCCAGAGACTCTGAAGCCACCAAGCCAAGTAAAAATGTCCTATCACCTTACTTTTTCTCCCTCCTCCTGCAAATGGACAAGGTGGAAAACCTAAAGAGAGCAGAAATGGACTTCCAGTGGCAGATGGTGCCCATCAGCTACAAGACTTAGCTTAGAGAAGGGAATGAGAAATCCTACTTTTGAATGACGATTAAAGGATTAACATTTAAGACTGGACATTCTGCTTACCGAATTGAGACTGTGTACATGCCTCACAGTGAAGACTGACCTTATCTTAGAGTAAGCCAAAACCTCACTGGGCCTGCTGCACATTCAGCCGATGGCAAAGGAAAAACTCCCGAGTGAACAAAGTCTGAAGTAGAAATGGGAGGCAGATATCAAAATTGCATTTTGACTTTGTCATGAGTCATGAATGTTCAGCATATCATTTGCAATACAACTACATTTTGAAAATTAAAACCCCTTAGCAGATTTATACTAGTGTTTGCAAAGTGATAGGTTAACTATGAGGGTTTTTTTCCTAATATGAAAGAATATGATCTGATGCCTGGCATATTACAGATGCTCAGTAATTGCTGATTTAAACTGAGTGTGAATCTTCTCTGAGTTGCTAACAGAAACTGTGGAATATTTTTTTCCTGGAATCACTTTAAAATAAGAAAATTAGCATAAATACTCACACATTTCACTAGTGCAGATAGTTGTTTACGGATGCTTAGCCGATTATACAGTGGATTTGAGGCCCTTTTGTATAGATTTACACTGGCCTTGAAATCCAGGGGTGGTGGTGGGGGAGACGGCTGGACCTGAAGACCTCACAAGGCCCTTTCCGCTGATCAAGGCTGTTTCTTAAAAAACTGGAGACTTAAAGGAGCCTTAAGCCACCATCCTTGAAGCTTCCCATGGGCCCTAGTAAATCCAACAATGGGAATGCGCCTTAGACTACCTCTCCACTGTCTCAGAATTATGGTCTCCTGGTGCTGATTGTGTTCAGGAGTGGAAGACTGGGAAATAAGAAGATAAGAGCGAGCACAGCATGTTAATAGTTTCAGATTTTTTTTTTTTTATGCCTCTAGTTCTTTATTACTTTCAAGGAGCCATAATCTTATCCTAAAGAAATCCACGAGAATGTTAAAACAGCAACACTGTGGCTCAATGTGTTTATTTAATCGCAATGAGACTGATCCATATATTACATAACAGTGAAAAGCTTGATGTTTGAGGGTCTGATGATTCTATCCTAAATGGCAATTTCTCCTTGAAAGTGAGAGCAAGGATTTATCAAATAATGGTGTCCTTGTTCACTAGGTTCCCTGTTTTAGCCCTCCTTGCCACCACCGCCACCACTCTGGTTTGTTAACCTCATTCCTTTTCTCTCTCCTCCAGGCCCAGAAGATTAGAGAATCATCCAAAGTCCTTGACCATGGTAGGTCATATTGATGATCGCTATAAAGAATGTTATATCTCCATGTAATTTGACAGTAGCACAAGATTAAATTTCAGGAATGTTCAGCTTAGTTTTCCTTTCTGTCCTCAGATGAGGCCTCTTCAGCCTCTGATCATCATACGTCCTGTAACAGGGAAGCCCTCCCTCTGAAATTTTCCTTGTATTGGTGTCTTCACGTCATCCCTACACCTCCTGCTTCATGCTGGGCCCTCATCATTTCTTATCTGGCGGATGACGGTCATCTACTTGGCGTTTCTGCCTTCAGCGTGGCGCCCCTTCCTTCCATCCTCCACTGAGTAGACCTCGATCTTTCAGAAGCAAATAAGATGATGCCCCTTCCCTACCTAAAACTCTTCGAGATGGTTCCCTGTTGCATTCTGGATAAGTTCGAGCTCCCTAATACAGCACATAAGGTCCTCCATGACCTGGCCCTCGCCTTTCTATCCAGTCTTCTCATTCACTGCTTCATTCTCGCCTTTTAGTGCAGGAGTATCTAATACTCATTTTGGCATTCCCAAGCACCTATCCCAGAATAGATATGAAATAGGAGGGAGTGTTAGACAGACTCAGGACCCAGGACCAATGCTACCCATGCTGGAGTACTCCTTAATAGAAGATGCAGCCACGGTTGCCCTTTTCCCACCCTGGGCCGAGGGTATGTGTTCATGAAAACCCATGGCTTCTATGTGGCACAGCTTTGTGGAAGAGGGGTACAATCAAGGGGCATGTCTCTATATGCCCCACTGAGCCCCAGCTGTTCTAATGGTGGAGTTATGAGAATCCCTTAATACTACCAATTCTTAGTTATATGGTACTGGTAAGTCACTTCATGAATTACTTAGATTCTTGCTTCTGTTCCTTTTTCTTCATTCTGCCACCTGGCAACCAAACCAAGGAAAAGGAAACTCAACCATCCTTGTTCCTTGTCATGTTCCTTAATGGGAAAAAGGTTGAAACAAAGAAAAAGATTTATTAAAATATAGTATTGGTATTATCTGAGTTCTTCTATAGGTTGTACCCCTTTTCCATGTGTGTTTAAGAATTAGCTGTTTATGGAATAAGAGTTGTATATGTAATCAAGAATTCCATATGGAATCAAGAATTAGCTATTCTATCAGCGAATGTCTGTTTCCTAAAAAATTAAAGATACATTTTTTTTTGCTTTCATTTTTAGATGCCAGGTGTTTTAGAAGGAAATAGAGATTTTTTAGATTAAACAGGACTGAAGATTAAACATTAATCATTTTTGTCAACCAATCCAGGAGCAGAGTCATTATTTACTAAGTATAGAACCCAGGTTGATCATATAAATGATACATTAAAATCTATATAAATGATAAAATTTTACATTCCAAAAAATGTGATTACTTTTCTTCTAATTTATTCCCATGAACAATGAAACATATTCTGCGTTAGCATAAACAGGAAAGTACAGTGGTTTCTCTTCCACATGTCTATTTTCATTCACATAGAATAGCACTTCCATATTATCAAGCCTTTAATGACACATAAAAATAGTAATTTATCTCATTTCTACTTTTTATTACCCCCTGCAGGACATCCTTTTTCTCTGTAAGCAGGCAGGTTCTATTACTACCAACCAAATTTTAAGACACTAATTCTGTAGTCCTTTGGAATTAAAACCCAGATGAAAGGTCTGAGATCTAACCCTCAGAATTCTACTTTAACACAGTTTTGAGTAATTAGTTCTGAATTTAAACAAAGGAACCAGCGACAACTGATTTTATGAGATGTATCAGAAAAACAAATGTACATACATGCATATTATCCTTTTGATAAATCCCAGAGCCAGGATGTCGAAGTAGCTGTTGAATCAACTATTGGAAGGAAAGAGATGATTTTAGCTCCCTGAAATTAGTTTCGCACTTACATTACTCAGGTAAGTACAAGAGGAAAATATATGGAGAATATATATCTGGCGTTAAAGGAAGTACTGAATAAATAAAGGCTATTATTATTGTCATTTTCGCTGAGGAATTCTGTAAGACAAATCTTACGTGAATTTTGAAACGGAAAACGTAACTTCACAAATTCAGCAAATTGCAACACGTTTTAAGACAAATGATGAGAAATGCACAGCCCATTGCAGCCGCGACAGTGCTGTGTTTCAGAACATCAAGCACTGGAAGTTTTGGAAGTGATTCAAGTTTTAAAAAGATACACTATTATTATTCATAGTTTTAGGGGATCCTCTAAGGAAAATTAAAATATGGTAGGAGAAAGACAAATATTAACATAAGGATGGCTAAAGCAGTTCTAGAATCCGCACATGAATGTGATGAAGCAGTTGGAAAGGAAAGATTAGGATAGGGTGTGTGCAAACAGGAGCATGTGCATAAGGGCTCTGTTTGCCATGTACATTATTAGACATTTATGATCTTCTACCCACAGGTTGTCTCAAAATGAATGTGCCTTCTTTGGTACCTGACTCAAGGACACAGAGTCTAAGCCTGTGCTGCTTTCAGTAAATGTTCAGAGACTTTCAATAAACGATGTGACAGCGTCAGGGTTAGATGCTAAGGATGCAATGTAACATCAGGCAAAGATACTCAAGGACTACCTCACCTACTGAGGGAAACAGACTCTGTTCTAGAGTGGGGTGCCGGTGTGCCTGCCCAGGGGGCTCTAGAAGCATAGAGGAAATGGCTCAGGACAATGTGTGGGAAACTCAGGGAAGCTTTTCCAAAGAGGGTGACACATGAGCCAGATCTATCGCTGACAGGATAGTCCCCAGACAGATGGAAGAGGAAAGCTGCAGCACACTCAAAGCACGTTGGCCCGAGAGGCGCTGTGTTACATCCCCTGAACCACAAATCGTGTCTAAAACCCATATTCAGGACACCTGGGTGGCTCGGTTGGTTAAGCGTCTGCCTTTGGCTCAGGTCATGATCCCAGAGTCTGGAGATCGAGCCCCGCATGGGTCTCTACTCAGTGGCAGTCTGCTTCTAGCTCTCCTGCTGCCTGCTGCTCCCCCAGCCGGCGTGTTCTCTCTTTCTCTCTCTTTGCCAAGTAATTAAAATCTTTAAAAAATAATAACAAATAAAACCCATGTTCTTCATATGGCCGGACACGAAGATGATCGTGAATAGCATTACACGCCTTGCCAAAAAATGTGAACTTTATCCTTATGAGAAGCTCTGAAATATTTTAAGTAGAGGAGGGATATGGTCAGACATGCATTTTGAAAGATCACCCTAACAGCGGTGTGAAGGGTAGGCTGGTGATAGGTGATGGCTACAGTACTCCAGGCAAGGAAAACTGATAGCAGAAACTAAGATTATGGCAATGAAAACTAAAATTGTGGCAGAGGAAGATATGGATGCCCGGCGATGTCAAAGGGAAAGGGAAGAGGATTTGGTAATAGGTTAGCTGCTGGGGTAAAGACAGAGGAGCCTGGGAAGCCTAGCAGGGTTCTGGGTGTGTCGTGCTAACGGAAGTAGAGAACACACGAGGGATAGCTGGTTTGCAGGGAAAGATAGCATGAGTGTGAGGTTGCCGTGAAACTCCTAGGAGATATTTAAGAAGCCGTTAAATATATGCTGAGAAGGATCCAGTGGCCAGGGAAGGGACTAAAGATAAAGGGGAGAGCAGGGTTAATTGATGAGTCAAAGTCTCCAGGGAGAAAAGAGAGACTTGATTCACCAGCACCTCATAGGAACAGCAACGCTTCTTCCACTGAGCCTGGAAGGAAGGAAATCAGGACAGGCATGCTCAGGGCAGCCAGGGGCTGTGCCGTGGTAAGTGGGAGCTCGTGCCTGAAAGCTTTGCTCTCTCTTGTAGTTGGAGGATCCAGGGGAGAGGTGAAGGTTTGAAATAGGCACAGCCTCTGCCTTCACAGAACAAAGCTTCGACTCTCACCACGGATATGACAAGGAGGTACAATTTCCTCTCTGCCTCACGATTTCTATCTCCACTTGGTTCTCCTTTCCTCTAGTTCCTTGTTCCCGTGACTCGGACCCATCGCGTCTTCTTCAGGACTTGCCCCATCCATTGTTTTGATTCTCTCCCACCTTTAGTTTGTAACCCATCGCTGAATTCTTGCTCTTGCCCAAAAAAAAATCCTGCCTGTAGTCCTCTTCTCCTCTAAAGCTGTCGTGGTCGCTCTTTTCACACCCCGTTATACCTTCGGAGAAATGACTGACAGTTTACAAAGCACTGGATCTTAACCAGCCAGGCATCTCAGCTCGTTGTGTTTCTAATGTATGTTTTTCCACATTGGCCATCTCAATATTAAAGGCTGTATAATATTTCATGGAGTTTATATGTGTGTGTGTATCATAATTTACTGAATTATATATTAAGGACGAAGTTTTCGAATTCTTACTTTGTAGTCCCACATCTATTGCTTTACAGGCTCTGCCCCACCCTACTTGCGTGCCTTTGCCCATTTTGTTACCTTTTCTGAGACTTTGCCCTTCTCTGCCCTAACTCAACAAAACTTCCTCCCTTTTCCACCTCCACCAACCAGTTCCCCATACTGAACACATTTGTATCCTTCAAGCCTAATTTAAATGTCACCCTCATCCTTATCTGAAAGCAATCAGTAAATTTGTTTATTAAAGGTTTTATTTTTAAGTAATCTCTATACCCAACGTGGGGTTCGAACTCACAACCCCAATATTAAGAGTCACATGCTCCACTGACTGAGCCAGCCAGGCGCCCCTCCTCTATTTTATCTGAGACTTTCTAGTGATAATTATCACCCTCTCCTCTAAACTACAGCACACTGGAAGACGGTGTGCTACAGGAAAAAGAGCCCTCACCACAGAATTGGAAGATTTAGGTTCAAGACCCGGCTCCCCCATAACAGCTGTTGTGAGAACGGAGTTCGTAGTCATCTTATGTTAAGATTACAGGACTCGGGCGCCTGGGTGACTCAGTCATTAAGCATCTCAGGTCATGATCTCAGGGTCCTGGGATCAAGCCCCACATCGGGCTTCCTGCTCATCGGGAAGCCTGCTTCTCCCTCTCCCACTCCCCTTGCTTGTGATCCCTCTCTTGCTGGGTCTCTCTGTCAAATAAATAAATAAATAAATCTTAAAAAAAACCAAACAATTATAGGACTGTGTTACTACTATACTATTCGTATATTATATCTGTCTTTAAAAGACAGTGATAGTCGCCTACAGAAACGCAGCTCTGGGCGGGAGCACGTGATGGTTCAAACCCAGCGGCTCCACTCTGAAATAGTTACGAAGGACTCTGGGAGTCGGTTATGAATTCGCGACGGTACCTCAGGCGTAAGTTGTGAAACTGAACACAGATCGTCTTGTATTTAGCAAGGCCAAGCTTGCATGAAGCACAATTAGATTATATTTATTTTAAAGGTTTTTTTTTTTTTTTTTAAGATTTTATTAATTCACTGGGGCGGGGGGCAGAGGGAGAGAGAGAATCCCAAACAAAGTCTGTTCTGAGCACAGAGCCCAACGCAGGAATATACACAAGTTTCAGGTGCTCTATGCCAGGAACCAGGGCAGAGATCAGTATATATATTCGCAATTATTCCCGGCTCCACCGGGAGTCTGCTTCTCCCTCTGACCTTCTCCGCTCTCTCTCTCTCTCTCAAATGAATAAATATTCTCTATTATTTCGCAAAAAGTTATAAAAACTACAGTGCAAAAATACACAAGGAACCACTACAACTAATAAATATATCTTCTTAAATATACTCTTCCTGGGAAGCCTGGGTGGTTTAGTCAGTTAAATGTCTGCCTTAGGCTCAAGTCATGATCCCAGGGTCCTGGGATCAAGCCCTGCATCAGGCTCCTTGCTCAACGGGAGCGTACTTCTCCCTCCGCTGGCTTCTCCCTCTGCTAGTGTTCTCTCACTGACAAATAAATAAATAAAATCTTTAAATATACTCTTCCTTTTACTGAAGGATGATTCACATACTGTAGAACTCAGTGATTTACAAAGTAAATTTAAGGTCATGCAGTAATCACCACAATCTAGTTTTAGAATATTTCCATCACACCCCTCCCCCCAAATCTCTTCCAGCCTATTTGCAGTCAATCACTGCTTTAGCCCCCATTTCCTCAGGATTTTCTGGTCAGTCTTGTTCATGGGGAACATACAAGAAAAGAGTTAGTAGAACAAAGTATGATCAGTTGCTGGGCTTGAGCCTAAGGCTGCTCCTTGGTTACTTGGTTACTTTTTGGTACTTCACTGTTACCTGCCATGATCCATCTAGTTTTCAGAGGGGCCAGCTGGTCAATTAAATTGGAATTTGACAGAGACCACTGCCACTATGGGAGTGGCACACATCTTCCCCTTCCCTGGGATTGGGTGTGCTTTTAATTTACTATCTCTGTTGGGAAGGGAAGTGGTAGTGTCAGTTTGAGAAGCTTCCGCTTAGCTTTTCCTACACACAATACTCTTTTTTTCTAAGATTTTATTTATTTATTTGAGAGAGAGAGCAAATGAGGCTGTTGCTGAAGGGGCACAGGGGCCACAGAGAGTTTTGTTTTTTTAAGATGGGTGTTTGTTGGTGGGAATGATGAATTGTAGAAATAGGAATTTAGTAGGAGGCAGAAAAGAGAGAGCTGCTCTCAGAATCACATGTTTCTGAGGGGGAGATAGGACAGAGACTACAAATGGTGGATGCCCTTTGTGGGCCTATAAACATTTTTTATTGTAACAGAATGGAGGGCAGAGCCCAAGTGTACAGATAGAGAGGTAAGTGGTGGGTTTTGTGGATAGTGATCAGGTGACTGTGCTTTTGTCCATCGGTTCTTTTCAAAGAAATCTGAGCTGGGGAGGTCTGTGAATTGTGCAGAAAAGAGAACCAGATGGGAAGAATGCCCTGGAGGCTGGAGAGGGAATATAAGCCCTCCTTCTAAGTGAGGAGTCCCGCTGGAGAGTCAGGACTCCTTTGAAAGTCTTCCTTATTTTCTGTTTCTTTTTCCTGTAGTGCCCCCCCTTTGCATGAGGATTTTCTTTCAGAGGTAAAGGATAGCATAAAAAAGCCAATTCTTTTCTTCAGCCCTTGGTAGGTGAAAGAACACCTAAGTCTTTGCTTGCATGCAATAAACACAATAAACACTTGTTATTTTTTTTCATTTTCTATTAAGCCCACAAGGACACTGAGGTTGCAAATTTGGGGAGAAAAGATGTCACTTGTAACAATACAACAAAGTCAACCAATATTTTCTGGGTTCCCACAGAGAGTACTCTTCTGTAACATTGACTCGAAGGCATAGAGATCCCTGGCCTCCAGATGTTTACAAATAGGACACATGACCAACAATATATATTGTGTGAGAAAGTAACAAGTGCTGGGAATGAAGGAGAATAGAAAAAATGGGAATAGAGAGTGCGGGGGAGGGAAGGTTGGAGAGTTGTGGTTTTAAATTAAGCAGTGAAAGTGAGTCCCACTATAAAGATAACAGTTGAGCAAAAGTTTACCGGGATGAGGAAGTTCCTCAGCTATGTGGTAATCTGGGGGAATGCAACAGAACAAAAAACTGGTACTTAATGATCCCATTTGCCAAGGATGCTGAGGGGAGCTCTTAAGTAATCAGAGGAAGAGATGACTCTGCTACAAATTCCAAGGGAATAAAATGACAAAAGTGGAAAATCAACTGTAGATCTGCCTGAGCCATAGGAACGAGAATAACCAGGATGTAGTATATTTCTGGAAAACGAAGATCTTTAGAGAGATGGGTGCAGAGGTGAGAGAGAGGGAGAGCATGGGGAAATATCTGGAAAGATCTAAATAAATTAGTAGATAGATTTTTTTTTTTAGATTTTATTTTTAAGTAATTTCTACACCCAACATGGGGCTCAAACTCACGACCCTGAGATCAAGAGTCACATGGTCTACTGACTGAGCCAGCCAGGGGGCCCCTTCTCTTAGTGGTTAGATTCTTAATCCCATGAATCAAGGATTGCAACCAACTAAGGGGGAGAGCTCTGGGTGGGTACCAAGAGAATGCTTATTATAGGGAGAATGTAGAACATAATACAAGGTTTGTGAGCACGCAGATCAGGGTATTTTACTTCCCTGATCCACAGGCAACTACTTTTTATTTTTATACCAGTTGGATAGTTGCATATGTTTCTTTATTTTCTGGCTATGTTTTTATTTTCCCTAAATTCTGCACATCGGTCACATCCAGAATAGGCACATTTTATTTGTCCCTGATGAGCATTTAGCAGCTGACTATCTAAAATTCAAATCCCAAATAAAATCCATTAGTAATCATTTAATACCAGGTGTGGCAGTCCCAGTTGAAGCCTAAACTGGATTATCCTTACTGGTTCAGGCTATGTCTAAACACGTCCTGAGAACTGGAGAGATGGACCTACTAGAAATCTCGTTTTAATTATAATGAGAATCCTCCCCACTGCACATTAGTCCTCGGAAGGGAAAGGAGTCAGTGAGATACCCTTGGTCCAGAAAGGAGAACAGAGGTAATTCTGAGTACTGTATAATGTCGATTTTCTCTTACACGGCTCACACTTTCTGGTGTGAGGGGACAGCAGCAAGTTAAATAGAAGGCCGCGTTTGTCAAAAAACCTATCAGACATCGGGCACTCAGAAAAGGCCTGATTTGAAACTCGCGAAACAGAAAGCTGAGGGAGAGTCTTCCCTTGCCTGTTGAGTACTCGACAAGGTTCAGCCACGAAGTAGCGGCCGTGGCCGTGGTGGCTTTGGCCCAGAGTGGGAGCTTTGACAGCCGAGCACAGAAATGGAAGCAGCAGCCAAGTGGGAGGGTGCCCTCTACTTCTGCCAGCTGCTTTAGCCATGTTAAAAAACCAAAACTGAACCAAGGAAATTCAAAGATCCACTCGGCTTTATTGTGATTCATGAACTGGGCAGCATTCCATCTAGCAAGTAGAGGGCAGCTCCTAGGAGTTGTTCAAAATGGAAGGTTTTTATAGGAAGGAGGGTGGGGCAAGAAGTTACTAGCGGAAGAAAGGAAAGGATTGTTTCATGCGCAGTCACTGGCCCCTTAGGGGGAAGGACAGGCTGTCTTATTAGGTTGATTACCTTACCTTCTTTTGGAGGTTGGAGAAGGGCCCATGTGACAACACGGTTAGGACTCCATTTCTGGGGGGAAGTTGAAACTGCAATTAAGTTGCATATCAAGTCCAGATTTGGTGATTCCGCCTAAGTAATGCCATTTTGGGCCTGTGATTTTTTCTTTTTAACAGCAGCAGGGTCAGGTCAGTGGCACTGATGGCCTGGAGGAGTGGCATGCAGCTGAGCTGGTTCAGCCCAGCAATGTCAGGTTGTGATTTTAGCCAACAGAATTAATGGCAACAGCAGCCACAAGCTGCTTTTGCAGGGTCCCCAGGCCAATGAGGCCTTGAGCAGAGCCAGTGCTGGAGTAGAACAGCAGATTGTTCTAGGCCATGGAGCAGGAATCTGGAACCAGACTGCCACATTCAAATCTTGCATCTGCCTTTGACTAGCCCTTAAGCTTGGGTAAATTACTATCTGTGTCTGTTTCCTTCGCAGCAAATAATATCCAGCTTATAGGGATTTTTAGAAATTATATAGATTATGCATGAAAGCACAGCTCTAAGAGAGAGTGACTGACTATAGTAAGCATGCAATCAAGATTTGTTTCATGACCCGTATGATATCTGACATTTGGTTCACATTGTTTAAGTGTCATGAAATGTGAGAGTATTGGTAGTAACCTAAAGTCCAACTAGATGAGAAGGAAAGTGAAGGACAATGAACAGCCCATAGTTGCCTCTATTATCTATTTGCTAAATGTTTACCATATGTCAGGCGCTGTTCTAGGTGATTTATAATTCTGGAATGTAAAGAATTTAAGCACTCACTATTTAACTGTGAGTGAGGGTGTGGGCAGATAGGCAATTTTTTCCTCTATTTTTTATGCTTCTAGCGTTTTTTGAACAATTATATATTACAAAACATTTTTGCTTTTCAATGCCGCGTACGGGTAGTTCACGTTCCTCCTATCACGATTACTTAAAATTATACAGACTACCGCGCCTGGCACCAGGCGTATCGTCATTCAAATAAAGTAACTACTTACGACGCTAATTAATTGGGAACGACGGACGAGCGGGACGGGACGAGCAACAAACCTCAGGTGGCCAGCCTGCGTCTACTGGGAGAGGTGGACTTTTGCGGAAATGTCAGAAGCGCGGAGCAGCCGGTCACGTGATTCCTGGGGGTGCCCTCGCTCCGCGACAGTAGGAGCCAAGCAGCCACGTTGGCGGCGTTCCTCGGCCAGAGGAGAGGGCGTGGCAAGGGCCCGTGCGTGGTGCGTGCCCCGCCCCCTCCCGGAGCCCGGATGAAGAGTAACGCCATTATCGCCGGAGCCGCGGAGAGCACTGGCGGGCGGTGACTGGACACCGGACCGGCCGCGCCATGAGAGTCCTCTCCCGCCTGCTTCTGCTGCTCTTGCTCGTGTTCCCCGCTACCGTCTTGCTCCGCAGCGGCCCTGGAGGTGAGGCAAGGGGGGTGGGCGGCGGGTCTTGGCCGGGAAGAAGACGCCAGCGACAGCAAGTTTGAAGCTGGAGGCGGCAGCGGAGCCTGGGTCCGGCTTCCGTCCTGCCAGCCTCTCCCCACCCTTTCCCCGACCCCCGGCTTGTAGCAGCGGGGTCCCAGCGCGCGCGGGGCGAATCCCCGCTGGGGCCTCCGCCCCTTCCACGCGGGGCGCGGGGCAGTGCGGGCGACCTTGCTCGGTGGCCGCCCGTAGCCTTGCGTTTCTCCTCTGTCCCGGGACATGCGCCTGCAGCTGTGGCCGGAGTTGGTGGGTTTTCGGCACAGGGAAGGAGGCGAGTGGGCAGTGGGCACAGCTGCACCCCGAGCTCGCTGCAGCCCGTTGTATTTCTTCTGGTCGCCTCCGCTCCACCCCCTCCGCTCTGGGCTGACGTGTCTTTAGCTTCCACGTTGGGAGCCCTCCTTCATTCATTTGCTGAAACCCTTGGTTTCTACACACCTAAATTCTTAAGAGCATCTTTTCCCGTCTCCCCCTTTGTGGTCCTCTCCCGGTTGATCAGCACCTGAACCCTGTGTGTTACCAGGAGTCTTCAATTCAGAAAAACTCCCCATCTTCGCCTTCATTGTCCATCCCTATTCCCAGGCCGACTGAGGAATTCCTGTTACTCATTTTTCTTCTCCTTTCTTTTTTCTGTAACTTTTTTGTTTTGTGGAAGCATCGCATTGCCCTGGGGAAGAAACCTCGAATTCGACATTATACGTTTATTTCTGTTTATTCTTTCCAACAGTTAATCTGGTGTGAAAATAACAGAACATTAAAAATGTGGAAACTTGTCTTTTTGTCCTGGTTCTATTATGAGCTTCAGTTTTCTAATCTGTAAAAGTCAGTCTGACTAAACGATCACTAGAATTCCTTTCATTCTGTGAGTTTAAGCAAGCTGTGTGGCAAACAAATGATAATGACAGGTATCCACCAGTGCTTTTGCAAAGAAAAGTGAAGTGACTGGTTTCTCTTTAGTGGATAAAAAACCAAGTGGGAGAATTAACCAAAACTGTTAATGAATTCATTTGCAGGCTTAAAGAGGGATTCATTTCCTTTTTAAGTTGCTTGCTGGTTTGTTCTTATTTGGCTTTTTAAAGAAAATTTGGGGGCGCCCGGGTGGCTCAGGTCATTATCCCAGCGTCCTGGGATCGAGCCCAGAGCCCCTCATCAGGCTCTCTGCTTGGCGGGAAGCCTGCTTCTCCCTTTCCCACTCCCCCTGCTTGTGTTCCTCTCTCTGTGTGTGTGTGTCTCTCTCTCTTTCTGTGAAATAAAATCTTTAAAAAATTAAAATTTGACAATTGTACTTACATAGAATCTAGAGTATGTTTTTTTAGGTTTGAAAACATTTTCCTTTTTAAGAAACATCAATTGTATCTAAACCTAAGTGGATAGCTTTAAACATTTTTTCTGAGGAATGGTCTTTCTTTCAAAGGATATTTTTAGTTTTTGAAATTGAGAATTGCTAGACTTTTTAGGCACAAAATTGTTACTTATTAATATTAATATCTACTGAAATGTAGGGTGAAAAGCCATTGTACATACAGAGAACTCTTCAAATTTAAGTCCAACTTAAAATTATGTCAGAATAGGTATTTTTCTTATTGGTTTTAGAAAATGACTTATAAATTATGAATGCGCTATCTTTATTCAGCAAACAGTAGAAGCTGTTTCTCAGTTCATAATGTGTGGTTCAGTGTTCTTTAATGTTTTATATAAATCTTAACAGCTGGTAAAAACTCAAGGAAGTGGAAAAGGCTTAAAATGCAGAGTCCGTAATACATACTGATTTTCCTGGGTATTGTAGCATGTACACATGCTCCCTTTCCCACATTTTTTTCTCCTACTGAATTGCCACATCATCATTCTTTCTGAGAAATGTTGGAAGAGTCACTAGAACTTTGAAATTTCTTTGAGTGTCTTGCCCGAGATAGATTTAATATGACTTAGAGAACTTTTGCCTATAAAATTGTTTCTTGGCCTTAGTTATGCTTAATTTTTAAGTGTAGGGGAAATAAAAAAAGTACTTAAAAGATGTTTGAAGCCATATGCAAAAATAGATGCATGCTTTCAATGCTGTTATCCCTGAAGTTACCAGTATAGTTTTCATTTTACTAAATGTGCTTTATGCAAGCTAGTTTTTTACCATGGATGTCATACAAATATTTTTCCTTGGACTTACATTGCTATCAAGTTCTAAGAGTTTGAGCTGTAGTTAACTTTAATAACAAATGTTTCTTGCCTAGTTATTGAGATTGCTATTTTCCTTTAGACCTGAGCAGGGTTTTGTTGTTTGTATGGTTAATGATAGGGATTAAATTTTGGAGCATATTACTTTTATTTTTTTATGAGATTTTATTTCCTTATTTGACAGAGAGCGTGCCTGTGCGCACACACAGGCACGTGCACACAAGCAGGTGGAGGGGCAGAGGGATTGGGAGAAGTTAGGCTCCCCTCTGAGCAAGGAGCCTGACCAGGGGAGGGAGAGGGGTAGGTACATGGAGGCGGGCCCCAGTCCCAGGACCCTAGAACCATGACCTGAGCTGAAGGCAGACTCTCAACCGACTGAGCCAGCCAGGGGCCCCTGGAGTGTCTTAGTTTTAAAACAAACGTAAAGTTTTTTTGGTTTTTTTTAACATAAAGTTTTTTTGTTCGAGCTTCAAGGCATCTTTAGTTTCCACAGTTCATCTTCCCAATGAGTAAGTTCTTTTGAAAATTAAGCAGCATTTTCCGTTAAAGTTAACATATAGTTGGTAAGACTATCGATAAGATAAAATCAGGAGTATTCTAGATGCATTGTAATTTGGCATCTTTCAAGGGAACTGGGAGATTGAATTACTCCAAGGGGAAAAGTGTATTGCCTATAACTGGGACTAAAAAACATTGGTATGCTAGGGGTAAAGGTTAACTGCTTATTTGTGTTTTATTGTTAGGCTCATTAGCTGCAGCTCAGGATCTTACAGAAGATGAAGAAACGGTGGAAGATTCAATAATTGAAGATGAAGATGATGAAGCAGAGGTAGAAGAAGATGAACCCACAGATTTGGTTAGTGCCCTAGACAGTGTAATCCATGTTTAAATCATTTCTACGATTTATCTTTTTTTTTTTAAGATTTTATTTATTTGACAAAGAGAGAGGGAGACGCAGACTCCCTGTGTAGCAGGGAGTCTGATACGGGGCTTGATCCCAGGACCCTGAGATCATGACCTGAGCCGAAGGCAGGCACTTAGTATTAACCAACTGAACCACCCAGGTGCCCCTAGAATTTATCTTTTTATAGACCAATTTGGAATTAAAATTCTTGCTTTTAGGGGCGCCTAGGTGGCTTAGTTGGAAGCTCAGTTGAAGCCTTTGCCTTCAGCTCAGGTCATGATCTCAGAGTCCTGGGATCGAGCCCCTCATCGGACTCTCTACTCAACAGGGAGCCTGCTTCCTCCTCTCTCTTTGCTTGCCTCTCTGCCTACTTGTGATCTCTCTCCTCTCTGTCAAAGAAGTAAATAAAATCTTTAAAAAAAAAAATCTTGCTTTTAGAGGTTTGTTACTGTGATCAGAGTGGATTGAAGTTGGGAGAAACAGGCCAGTGATTGAGAATGGAATGAGTATTTTCTTGCACAAGGAGGGAGACATGACACAAAGAACAATTAAAGATCTTATGGACATAAGTCTAAGAGGGTAACAGAATGGGAAGGCATTGGACCAGTGTTGATGGATTTGGGATGCATGCTACTTTTTTGATTTTGAGTAGCTTCTCTCTCTGGATCTCATTTTCCCCTTTTTTTCCTTCATTCAGGAAGTATGTTTTTACTGGGTCCCTACTATGTGCTAGGCACTATTCCCAGTGCTGGGGTAAACAAACCAGGTATTTTCTCTGCTCTCATGGAGTTTCTGTTCTTGGGGCAGTATATATGTGTTTTGGTGGCAGGGAGTAAGGAGCAGGGAGTAAACAGTTTCTAAAATGTGTCCTGTGAAGAGGAAGGGGCTTAGAGAAGATCTCTTAAAAGTCCAGTTCTGAAATTTTTACTGTAAAATTACAGTAAAATAGTAAGAATGTTGGGCTAGAACCAAGATCATTGCCGCAGACTTCTAGCTCATTTTATTTCCTCTCTTGGACTACTATGATTTATCCTACACAAATTTTTAAACTCCAGAATCAGTCCTCTTCACAGACTTAGCAACACATTGCCTTCTGTGTCAGAAAATGAAGGCCATCAAGTATGAACTCTGTCAGATTTCTACTTCTGAATATATTATTCCCTCGTCCTTCTTATATTTTCTCCTTAAAAAGTAGTGAGTTGTCTTTACTCTTTCTAAGACTAGCCCTACCACCTGTGTTCTTGTCCCCATCTTGTCCTTTGGGATTTGTATTATTTCATTCTGTAACTTCATTGTTCCTTCTCAGTGACTTGACTCTGTTAAGCTATGCATGTATTTATATATGCCACTTCGTATTCCTCCACTTGAAGTTGCTACACATTTTTTCTTTACCAGCACATATCTTGAAAAGAGTAAACTGTACCGCTACTCATTTCACATTTGTACTGTGGTCTCGTCTGGTGTAGCTAGTAAAACAGTTCTTGCTAAGTCACCACTGACCTAATTGCGAAATTCCTGGCCTGTTTTTCATTGTTATCCTGTTTGAACTCTTAGCATTTGCAGAGTACCCCTTCCTTGAGTCCCTTCATGTTGGCTTCTGTCCCCCTGCCCCTTTAGTTTCCTCTGCCCAGCTGCTGCTGCTTGATCTCTCTATCACCTCCTCTCCCTCTGCTTGGCTCCTTCATGTTGATGACACCCATGGTTTCAACCAGCACCACCTTTTATCCATGACCTTCAGATCTTTTCTCTAGGTATTTACCTTCCTGAGCTCGGTACCTTTATTTCCAGCTTTCTGCCAAATAGCACCATCTAGATACTCTAGTCCCTGAAGTTTTATATGTTCAAAATGGAATTCACCTTTTTACCATCCATCTCACCTCCATAACTATTTTCTGTTTTGATATGTCTCTAGTGATTCAAGCTCTTGCCTTATAACTTCCATTTCTTTTTATCCCACAACCCATTAATCAAATCTTCGGGGTGATTTCTCTTAACTATTTCTCAAGTATACTCTTTCCTCCTTGTTACAGCTTATGGTTCCTGCCTTCTTGTCTCTGGTCTGTTCCTATTTGTGGGTCTCTTTTCTCAAAAGTAGAAATTCACTCTTACTAAATGAATAGTATCATTAAGGATACTTAATATATAATATCAAACAATTGCACAGTCATCAAACAAATGATTGAGTGTCTTGAGTGTATGAGCTGGGTGTGAAGAATTTTTAAAGTATAGGACAGTCTTTGCCCTTGAGAAGTCTGTCTATTGGGAGAGAGAGTGTTTTACATAAGTGAGAGAAGCAAAATGCCAATAACCAGTGGTGCCCTTAAGCATCTCAATTTATTAAAGACCTGAACACTTCATATGTATGAATATCTCTGTAATCCTCATTGATGAGTAGAGAAGTGCTGCACCAAGGATTAACATTTTTTTTTATTTTTTTAAAGGTAATTTTTTTTGAACATTCTATTTATTTGACAGAGAGAATGAATTGGGAAAAGGGGCAGAGGGAGAGGGAGAAGCAGGCTCCCCGCTGAGCAGAGAGCCAGTTGCAGATCTCGATCCCAGGACTCTGGGATCATGACTAGAGCTGAAGGCAAACACTTAACCAACTGAGCCACCCACACGCCATGAGGATTAAAATTTTAAATTAAAGTTTGTTCACATTTTGTAACTACTGCATTGAGATATAATTTACATATCATACCATTAACCTGTTTTAAACATATAATTGTATAATCTATAGTAAATGTACCAAATTGAGCAACTCTGAATTTTAGGACCTTCCCATTATCCCAATATGATCCTGCCTTTTTTTCTTTTTTTTTAAAACCACTTCTTCTGGGGTTCTGGGTGGCTCAGTCGGTTAAGCAGCTGCCTTTGGCTCGGGTCATAGCGTCCTGGGATCAAGCCCCACATCGAGCTCCCTACTCAGCGGAGAGTCTGCTTCTCCTTCTTCCCTCTGCCTGCCACTCTGCCTACTTGTGCTTTTTATCTCTCTGTCATATAAATAAATAAAATCTTTAACAACAACAAAAAAATAAAACCACTTCTTCCAAGTTGTGTGACATTGTCTCACAGGAAAATTGTTCTGTTAATTTGGGGTGATGATAAGGTTTTCTAGAACAGAAGTCAGCAAAATGGCTACAGGCTAAGTCTAGTCATCCTTGTTGTTGTACATATCGTCTGTGGCTTTCATACTGAAGCCTCAGAGTTGAATAGTTGCCAGAGGGACCTCGTGGTTACCAAAGCCAGAAACATTTGATATCTGGGTCCTTGGGTTGGTGCTGCTTTCGGAGTCTTGTTTCCTTCACCCTTGTGGGAGAATGGGGGGCGGGGAGACTGAGTTTGAGACTTTCCTGTGAGGTGCTATTCCTGGCTTTTAAACTAAGAGGGAAAATAAATACTGTTTGTTTTAACTGTGAATTAAGTATTCCTTTGAAAGACATTGTTTTAAAAGTCTTTTCAGACTTAACAGATAAAGTTTACCAACCCATGTTCTAGAACCTAATAGTTCCGAAGTGTGGTTTGAGTACCTGCAACCTTGGTATTTCCTGGGTGCTTTTAGAAATAGAGTTTCAGGCTTTCCCTGGAACTGAATCAGAGCTGCATAAAATCCCAGGGGACTGGTATGCATATTATTCTTTGAGATGCACCACTCTGGAAGTTGTATGTTAACTGATGAGATACACTGAAATTCATACCACTACTAATCTCTAAACCCAGCAAAGCCTTGGAGAAGCAGTATTTTGTCCCAAATCTAGTGAAGTCATTATTTTTAAATGATGTATTTTCTCCAAAATTATCTTTTTAATGTTGTCTTTGTTAGGCTGAAGATAAAGAGGAAGAAGATGTATCTGGTGAACCTGAAGCTTCACCAAGTGCAGATACAACTATCCTGTTTGTGAAAGGAGAAGGTAATAGAGATATCTTAGTTTTAACTCAGACATAGGAATTTTTCAGATGACAAGCTCACTTTTAGTAGTGTTTAAAATCTTTATTCAGGGGCGCCTGGGTGGCTCAGTTGGTTGGGCGACTGCCTTCGGCTCAGGTCATGATCCCGGAGTCCCGGGATCGAGTCCCATATCGGGCTCCCGGCTCTGCAGGAAGTCTGCTTCTCTCTCTGACCTTCTCCCCTTTCATTCTCAGTCTCTCTCTCTCTAATAAATAAATAAAAAATCTTTTTAAAAAAAATCTTTATTCATCTTCCTCTTTCTTACAAGTATGGTGTAAATACATATTTGAAAAAAATCCTCTTATACGTGTGATTACCCATATCCATAAGGTAGTATTCCTGGCATTTAAACTAAGGGGGAAATTAAATACTATCTATTTTAATCAGAAGTTAAATGTTCTTTTAGAAGATACTGTTTTTAAGTTTTTTTCAAACTGCCACAGTAAACCAATTCATATTTTGAGTATATAAATATTAATGAAATATTAAATCTGTACAGTTAGGCCTGGATTAGAGCCTAGTTTCATTAAAAGAAAATATAATGTCTTATATTTATGGAGAGCTATAAACAAATACTGTTCTCAATATTTTGTGTGCATTCACTTTATCTTAACAGAAACTGTATGAGGATAGTTACTGTTAAACTGAGATTTAGAGAGATGAGGAACGTGTCCAGAATTACTCATCTGGTAAATAGATTGTAAGGATGGACTCAGATGTCCCAAAGCCTCTGCTAACTAGGTGAAATTCAGCTCTGTAGGCCACATATAATTATTGAAGATTTTCTTTTTGAAGTTATTATCTTGGACTTCTCAAATTTTGTTTTATTCCCACATATATTTGAATTTTATGCCTACAAAAAATATGATGTGATTAAGAGGTTCCCCCCTCTTTTTTTTATAGCTTCCTCATTAGGTTATACCTTCAAATTTTGTGTTTTGACTGATTGCTTAAAATGGTATGGATTACCTGGTTAATTTTTTTTTCAATATTTTAATAGATGACTACAATTTTCAAGTGGACCTCTTAGACTTACCTGTCATTCTTTTCTTATCTGCACAGATAATAGATATAAGTTGGAGGTGACTTCAAGACAGTCCCACTGCAAGATAATCTTAGTGTTAAAAATACACAGCCCTATTTAATGGTTAGACACTGGCAATATTCCCTCTTAAAGAGGGGACAAGGCCACACATAAAGGGAAACTTTATTTATGACAGAACCAGCACTGAAGATCACTGGAGAAAGTTTTTACTTTACACTAAATGATGACAAAAATGAATCAGGCTCTTTTTACACACCATACATACACATCAATTTATAGTTGTTTGATTTTTAAATTTGAAAGGCAAAATTGTACTCTTTCAGAAGAAAATAAAGGTCCTATGTTTATGACCTCAAAAAAAAAAAAAATACCACATACCGTGGAAGTGATGTAGTCTGACATTGAGATGGTCTGTTCAGTTATGAAGTTGGAATGCTGGAGTGCAGACAAGGATTTCAGTTCATACACCGATCATACACCAATTGTAATCAGTTACTAGGTAGTGGGTGACTGGAGTGCACCACTGAAAAAGATTCTGAAACCAAGTCCACTTGCAGGAAAGGGTGCTCAAATCCTTAGTTATGTCTATTTATTTTGTGTGCTTTGAACATTTTCTAATCTTCTGGTTTCTGTTTTTTTTTGTTTCTTAGATTTTCCAGCGAATAACATTGTGAAGTTCCTAGTAGGCTTTACAAACAAGGGTACAGAAGATTTTATTGTTGAATCCTTAGATGCCTCATTCCGTTATCCTCAGGACTACCAGTTTTATATCCAGAATTTCACAGCTCTTCCTCTGAACACTGTAGTACCACCCCAGAGACAGGCAACTTTTGAATACTCCTTCATTCCTGCAGAGCCCATGGGTGGACGACCCTTTGGTCTAGTCATCAATCTGAACTACAAAGATTTGAATGTAAGGCCCTCTAAACATTTTTTTTTTTTTTTAAGTTACAGATAGATGAGGACAATTGACATTGTTAAATGAATACTCTTATATTTATTCATTCAGGTGCCTGTTTATGGTTGGAACTGTGATGGCCAACAGGGAGGCAAAGAGAAGTTGGACATAGGTATCTTCAGGTCTAGAATCCAGTGGGGCAGGTAGATACAAATAGGTGATAGTGCAGCATAAGTGATACAGACTAGAGATGAGTGCTGGGGCCTGTAGTAGCAAAGAGGATGTGACTTGAGCTTCAGCTTAAAAGAACAGTAAGCCACACAGTGGAGTCTACTTCTTATTAAGATGTTAAAATAGGGGCACCTGGGTGGCTCAGTGGGTTAAAGCCTCTGCCTTCGGCTTAGATCATGATCTCAGGCTCCTGGGATCGAGTCCTGCATCGGGCTCTCCGCTCAGTGGGGAGCCTGCTTCCCCTCTCTCTCTGCCTGCCTCTCTGCCTACCTGTGATCTCTCTCTCTGTCAAATAAATAAATAAAATCTTTAAAAAAAATTTTTTTTAAGATGTTAAAATATATAATTTGTTTTGTACCTGCATCCATTGCTTATATTTTGCCCATTTTATTGCTTCACTTGTAAGTCTTAAAGGCTTTCTGTAACTGTTTTTCCATCATTTTATATACTTGTAGATAAAAATATAACTAGATATTTTTAGGATAGAGCAGTGAGGTTTATGGTTTATGAGAACCAAATAGTCTAATTTAAGCTCTGTTGTCTTTTTTGTGGTTTTTAATATATATATAGTATGTCCAATGAATGAATGAGAGAAGTCCACTAGAATTTTACTGCTGGGAGTTGACCTGTAGGTGCCAGCTATTATATCCTTCAGATGAGAACACATCTAAACCATTCCTTTCTCAAAAAGTTTTCAGAGAAGGAAATTTCATTTTCTTTTGGAAGCTTATTCAACCTTTTCTTCAAGTAGTGTCAACATGTTTACTCATGTCTAAAATAAATTTCTCATGCTGCAATTAAGTTTTTTTTAATTAGTGGGATAGGTTTTTAATCCTTCAAAATAATATATTAACCTTCCTCAACATTATAGCTAAGCAGTTTGAATAATTAGATATTTTGTCTTGTTTTCAAGCAGAATTAAACTTAATCCAATAGACATGCAGTTTTAGTACTGTTTTGAATGTTAGTTTGTATCAATGTATTCTGATTCTTGGAATTGTCATTGGAGCAATGCAGGTGGAAAGATTTTGAAGTAAAACTTACATAATTACAGTTTAGCAGTAAGTGACAGTTCTGAGAAGTACTGCCTTTGTATGAAGCATCAAACGCTAGAAACAACTATCTATGTATTGTCCCAGTGATTCTTGTATTTGAAAACAAGTTGTGCCGAACTGACAAAATTATTCCAAGACTGCAACAGAAAAATATTTTGATATCGAAAATTGCATTTATTGTAAATTGATTTCCAGTCCATTGTGAACTTAGAACATGGATTTGACTTCTGTTAAAGTCTAGTTCTTAAAATCTGCTACTGCAGCTGCTGCTGTATACATTTTTGTACTCTTCCCTTCTTTTTTGGAGGATTATATTCAACAGAAGTTATGGCTTCTAGTTGATGGGTGTTCTGTGGGCTTCATTTCTTTCTGTGCATTTTATCCCCCTTTTTATTTTACTTCCCTGGTTTCTCACACATTTTCCCTTTTCTGCCCTCACGAAAGCAAGGACAACTTTATCAAAGTTGGAGGCATTTTTTATTTTCTGGAAGAAAGTAATATTATAATGTTGAGTCTGAATTACTTGCGTAGTGCAATTACATGTGACTTTTTGAGTTTTACTGACGTAAGTGATGAGAAAGCTGTTTTATATCTATTAGGGTAACAGTTTTCAGAAATCTTATAATCTATTTTTTCAATGCTATTGACATTTTTGTGATTTATTAATAGGGTAATGTATTCCAAGATGCTGTCTTCAATCAAACAGTTACGATTATTGAAAGAGAGGATGGGTTAGATGGAGAAACGTAAGTGAAATTTTCAGTATGTAGATCTTGATCTCACAGGGCAGACCTGGAAGGCTTACTCCTGTCAGCATTTGTTTTAATAATGAAAATGGACCAGACTATAGATTTCTGTGAAATCCTCCTTACACAAATCCATATTTTAGGATTTTATAACTATTAATAATGAGTTAGGAAAGATAATAGAAAATGACAAAAATTGTTTTAAGAAGATAATTGGCTTTCTGAATGTCCCCCTCTTCTAAATTCTTTTCTACCTCATGCTCATGAGCTGATCACCAGTCTCATCTAAGTTACATACCTCTTTAATCGCTATTAAAAATATAAAATAGATGTTATCTTAGAAACTGTCTTCTTGGTGAATGATGATGAGCATGTGGTTGACCAAAAGCAATTTTTAAGTCAAATGCAAAATAACGTGTTATTTGAGGGAGACAATGCAGTCATTGTCTGCATATAACCTAATGCCCTTATTTTGAACTGAGCTTGAGCGTGAGTATAATAAATTGTAATTTTATTTATTTTAGATATAATAATTGCTTTTTTGACTAATTGTTCTTAAAGTAAATCTGTGAAACTTACTATCTAGATCTGAGTAGAATATAAAATATTTTCTTCCTTTGCCCTCCAAGTTATTTGGAAAGCGTATATATCATGTTAGAATTATAGTTGTAATTACAGCTTTTGTATTGTTTGAGTTAAAGCAGAATTACAGTTTTAATTAGTTGTGGTGTTTCTTATGAATTAAAGCCAGTTTGTTTTCTCTCCTTT
The DNA here is from genome assembly GCA_028533885.1 of Nasua narica. Lineage (NCBI taxonomy): Eukaryota > Metazoa > Chordata > Mammalia > Carnivora > Procyonidae > Nasua > Nasua narica. The sequence goes on along the minus strand of CM052802.1, from coordinate 113,195,338 downwards.
TACATCAGAATCTTTATGTATATGTTCCTTGCTGGTCTTGGGCTCTTGGTTGTTGTTGGCCTTCATCAACTCCTGGAATCTAGAAAGGTAATTCTAGATGAGTGACTCCTATAGCCATACTTTAAAAGTTGTTACCATACTAAGGATAATCTAGTTATTTGTGGCTTCTTGCTCAACTGTGGGTTTGTGTATTTATAGGTTTGTTGTACCTTTTTAAAATAAATCCTGAAGATGAGGTCTTGGATACATGACTTACTTCTGTTCAGACTCCCGTACGCAAATGCATCTAGAGTCTTTTGGCTACACCCTCCAGAATAATCTTTACCTTCATACTGTAATTCTAAATAATGCTAGAATTTTTATTTCTTAAAACTCTGACATAAGATTTCATTGTTCTATTTACTATACTTTTTTATGGATATGTCACTCTGCCTGTAAGCAACACAGCTTTTACATTTGCTTTAATACTCTTTTAATTCTAGGAATAATTTCCAGTTAGCAATTAGTTGAGTCTTTTCATTTGAAAAAGAAAGAATGAATTTGATTGTATTCTACCAAACTTCTGTTCTTTTGTTAGGTAGTAAAGTGGCAGCACTGAAGCACCTGCTCTAATCCTGGTTTCTCTTTCACTGTATCTTTATCTGCGTGCTTTCCCTGCAGAGAAAACAGAACAACCCATATTCCTCTCAATGAAAAGTATAACAAGATTTGTATCAAAATTTATATTAAGTACTTGCTGTTTAAAAGAGAGATAATTAGTGCTCAAGTGTTAATTTCCATAACTTTCTTTACCTCATTTTCATAATAGCATTTTTGCTATAAATTTATGTATTAGGTATAATGGCATCTCTAGTTTTTTTTGTCTTTTTATTTTTGTTTTTGTTTTCATTTGAATGAACCCAATTTTTAGTTACTTTTCGTGTATTCAGAGTCCAGTTTTTGGGCCATATACCTAATACTCTTACGTAAATGATTAGGTTTGTTGTATAAGAGCAAGACTAAAGAAGGAATTCAATCACTTTCTTCCTAGTGGTTTTGCTGCAAATACTCCAGGGACAAGGTTTGAGGTTGTTAGCTTAAATAAGATTTAAAATTTTTGTTTTATCTATGCTGTTTGAGTTTATTTAGCTAACACTGCGGAAATCTACCTGCCTGCATGCAGTGTTTCACTAATTACCTTGAATTTTGTTGGATGTTAAAATACATTTATTCTGATTTGATTCCCAAAGGGAAAGAAAATCAATGTATAAATAGAAGTTCTTAGTCAGTCCAGCAGCTCACAGACAAATGAAATTTTATAGCAGAGGAAATGTCCTTTAAGACCTGAAAATAAATCATCGTTGTGAAGATTTATTCCTTATCATTGGCATTAGGCATGATTTTCTTCTAATTAATAAAATACTTAAGTAAGAATATGTTTTGAAGAGGACAGATTTGTTTAAGATATTTAAATTAGGTAACAATATGCTTTTTTAAAATTATAGTGACCATTATAATAGAACTCCTTTAAAATGTTTTTATGCTCTTTTAGCGTAAGAGACCCATACAGAAGGTGGAGATGGGTACATCAAGTCAGAATGATGTTGACATGAGTTGGATTCCTCAGGAAACTTTGAATCAGATCAGTAAGTACACTTATTATGAACTTAGCTGGAAAATTTTTCCCTTAGATGGAAATCAAATTAAGTATTTTAGATATAAAAATGTTTGCTCAATGCTACTTAACACTCATCTTTTCCATTATTTGTGTAGAATCCAATATAATATTAATAAACACTTTAAAATTTTAGTCTGAGTAGTATTTTTATGCTTTAATTTAGAATGCTTCCAAATCAGCAGTTTTATATACAAATGTGTGAATTCTCTGTATTCCTAATCCTTTCCTATCTCTTTTTTTCTGTTGCTTCAGTGCAGAGTAGAAGAGGTGAGGCAATTAATTTTTTTAATGATGTTTGCTATATATAGTACTGGATTTTGTATAGCATATGAATATTGTACCATAAGTTTAATGAGTAATGGAAGAGTTTTCTAACACTGTTTGATTAGAAAAACTACTAACTGCCCACTGTAGTTTGAAAGAATAAACCTGAAATATTGCCTGGTAGTTTACCTAACATATATTTCAGTTTCATTATGTATGTGATTAGATAAAATATTAATCTTTATGAAAGAATGTAGGGCTATTTTTCTCCAATTGTAAATGGACTGTTTTTAGGGTTTTGTTTTACAAGATTTATTTATTTACGTTAGAGAGTGAGCAAGCAAGCTAGTGCAGGAAGGGTGGGCAGAGGGAGAGAGAATCTCAAGCAGACTCTGTACTAAGCATGGGGCTTGATCTCACAACCTTGAGCTCATGACCTGAGCTGAAACCAAGAGTCTGTTGCTCATCTGACTATGGCACCCAGGGTCCCCCATAAAGGGATTTTTTTAGAAACATTAATTATAAGAGTAGTATGGCCTCATATTAAAAACATTAATAAATAGTACAGAAGTAAAAAACTGAGATCGCCTCCTGTCTCCACTAATTTCATTTTCTATAAATAATAGGTGTCTGTTATTCTAAGTATTTTCTATACATTTACCAGTACATATGTCTGTTGTTTGTGAATATTTTATATAAATGATGTCCTGCATACACCGTTCTACTTCCCAAGTTTTCATGTCTTGGATTTTTTTTTTATGATAGTAACTTACTTACCTCATTCTTTTTAATAACTGGATAATATTCCTTTATCTAAATGTGTCATGGTAAGTTAAACCTATTTTGTATTGAAGGATGTTTATTATTTCCAGTTTTTCATTCTTAAATTAAACCTATAATGAATGTTTTTATGTAAAAATTTATGGATAATTCCTCATTTTTTAATTGAGTTAGTTGACATATAATATTAGATTCAGAGGTACAATGTAATGAGTCGGTATTTGTATACATTATGAAATGATCACCACAGTAGTTAGCCATCTGTTATCACACATAGTCCAAAATCTTCTTTTTTTTTTTAGATTTGTTTATTGAGCGCGTGTGCACAAGCAGGGGGAGGGACAGAGAGAGAGGGGGAGAAGCAGACTCCCTGCTGAGCAGGGGGCCGGACTTGGGGCTCTATCACAGGACTCTCAGATCATGACCTGAACCGAAGGTGGACGCTTAACTGACTGAGCCACCTAGGCACCCCAAATCTTTTTTTTCTTATAACAAGAACTTTTAAGATTTTAGCAAACTTTCAAATATACAGTACAGTATTAAAAGCTATAGACATCATGGTATCCATTATACCCCCATAACTTAGTTATTTTATAGCTGGAAGTTTGTACCTTATGACCTCCTTCTCCCCTTTCACCCACCCTGTACCTGGGGTACATAATTCCTTAAAAGTAAAATGGTTAGGTCTAAGGTTACATACATTTTTTAATTTTTATTTTAATAAAAATCCTATTTCCCCTCCAAAAGATAGTTTATGTTCTCAGCAATTTACAATATTGCCTATTTCTATTCCACTCTCACCAATCTATTAAGTATTATCAAATGTTTTAATTTGGCGATATGGTACAAAATGTTGTCTTTCATTTATAATTAATAAGGTTTGACTTCTTTACACATATATATTGGCCATTTAGTATCTACTTTCTTGTGAATGGGCTGTTCATGTCTTCTCGAGGGTTATGAAGTGAATTGTTTTTATTACTACTTTCAGGGAGCTTTCTCTATTGAAATGTAATTATGATATGGTAGTTCCTTTATTAGAAGTGGGTACAAAGCAGTAACAGCATAGGAGAGAGGGGCCTTCGTCCTTTAGGAGAGAGTAGGGGAGTCGTTCAAAAAAGTTGACTTTTGACCAGAGTCTTGAGAAGTTAGGTGAGAAGGAATCTTCAGATTTTTATGTGCTGTGCTAAGGACTTGGCTTTCCTTCTTGGTAAAAGGCAGCCATCAGATACTTTGAAGCAGAGAAATAACAAATTTATATTTTTAAAAGACATTATCATAGTTTTGTGGTGTATGGTTTAGCAAGCAGGAGCTACTAGAAGTAGGGATGATTTCAATAAAACATCTGAGAAATCCTTAGGGCCTAAGCTAAAGCAGTAGTGATGTGGAGGAAAAGAAACCAGAAAGGTATTTCAGAATTGGAGCAGATTGGGCTTTGGGTGGCTTTTTGGATGTTTGAGGGAGGAAGGAGGGAAAAGTAATTTTGAGTTTTAGGCATCTGGAAAGAAGATGATCCTGTTACTGTTAGGGAATATAAGAAGAGTAGCACACATACATGAGGAGAGAGGAATTGGAACTAGATCTGTTGATTCTGAGGAGACCTGGTAAGGATGTCCAGTAGCATTTGAAAGTTGTATTTAGAGCAGAGGTGAATCAGGATTTGGAGACATTGATGGGGCGCCTGGCTGGCTCAGTCTGTGAAGCGGGGTTGTAAATTCAAGCCTTGCTTTGGGTGTAGAGATTACTTAAATACAAAATAAAATTAAAAGATTTGGAGACATTGGGACATAGAGCATAAGTGGTACCTGAGATCCCGTGAAATACTTTATCTTCAAATTTAAATCTTTAATCTTTTCTCTTTAAGGACAGGTTTTCCATATTATCCTGATACGGATAGCAAAATATGGAATTGGGTTGTAGGGTAGACTGTGGTCTCTTTATAATGCATCAAAATGACTTAGGTAGTCTGGTACGTTTAAAATAAAGGTTCTTCAAAAATAGTTAAATTTTAAATGTCTTACACAGAATTGGTTGAAACTTTGAAAAACATTAAAAGTCACAGTTAAAAAGTAAAGTCACTGTAAGCTCCCAAAGAATTTCTACATGACAAATAGATTGTGGGCGGGGGGTGGTTTTATAGTATCTTTTTCCCTGACACTGTTGTTCATGAACTTAAAGCTGAGAATTATTACACTTACAGAGTGTTATGTATTTATGATTATATTTTCATTATCAGGTGTCATGTAGTCTATCATAATACTATGCTAGGTTCTGAGTGGGCATGTTGAAAAGAAGAATATTACTGTTTTTTTCAGGAGTTTACATTTCTACCTAAGGAAAATAAAGCATATTTATGAAATATTTGAGTAATCAGAGATGGTATGTGATAGAGTGAATAATATGGACAACTTCTAGGTTACAAAAGGGGACCATATTAGGATCTAGGGAGGCCTTGTTGAAGGAAAGAATTAAACTTCTGTTGAACACCTCCTTATACTGGGCATTCTAGAACACTCTGCAAGGTGAGGTGCTGTCTCTATTTACTGATGAGAAATTGCTACTGAGACAAAAAAACTTGTTAAGATCTTCAGCTGGATTGTCACATTCTGAAGCCCATGTGCTTTCCCAGGAAGACTTAAAACTCAAGGATAGAGTTAAAGTCACTAAATGTTTTTTAATGATACTTGTCTTGCTCAAAGGCTGATTTTAAGTCCATGTCTTACCACCAAAGATGCTTGTATTATTCCTTTTTCCATTTACACGAAACCCCTCATTTTGAAAAAACTTCATCAACAACAGTGAAGCTTTTAAATAATTGAAATAATCTGATTTTCCAGTTAGGATGATAAAAGTTTTTATCAATTCAGGGTTTTGATGCATTGCCCTCTACAGGCTTATTGAGAGGCATATTATTTATAAATTATGGGAATTTGAAAATAGTTGGAAGGCACATAACACTCTCATACATAATCAGTCCTTTCTCACCATTACTCCTTTTAGCAAAGCCTGGGAGCTAAGAGTTCCTAGTTGGAGCCTCATCCTATGAAATCAAAGGAGTCCTGAGACCAATCAGAAATTAGGGGCACAGTGAGAGACTCTAAATGATAGAAAACAAACTGAGGGTTGATGGAGGGGGGTGGGTGGGGAAGGTTAGATGGCAGATGGGCGTTAAGGAGGGCACCTGCGATGAGCACTGGGTGTTCTATGTAAGTAATGAATTCTATTCCAGGAGCCAGTATTTCACTCTATGTTAACTACCTAAAATTTAAATTTAAAAAATACATATATATTATCTTGAATAAAAGAAAGTTTTCAAAATTAGCACAGAAGGAGGAAGAAGGGTGTGGAAAAATACCTGTGATTAGTAAAAACGTGGTTATTTGGCCCCCCCCCTTTTTTTAAATAATTTCTACACCAAACATGGGACTCGAACTCACAACCCTGAGATCAAGAGTCTGATGCTCTTCTAACTCAGCCAACCAGGCACTCTGATTATTTGCTCTTTTAGGGTGCAGATTTTTTTTACAGTACCACACCATCTCTAAAAGAATTTTGATTTGCAAATAAATAACCTCTCCTGACAGAGATAATGTCACATTTAAAGAATAATGAATTATTTTATTTATTAATAAATAATCATGTGGAAATTTCTTCAGTGGTTTCAGAAATGTCCTTTACAACTGGTTTTTACAATGCATTGCATCTGGTGTCTTAAGTCCCTTTTAATTTATAGCAGCTCAAGAGATTGGCCTCTGGACCTGTGGAAAGTGGCTTCTCAAACTTTAATATGTGCACAGAGCATTTGAAAATCCTGCTGTGATGCAGGTTCAGATTCAGGTGCTGTAGGCTAGGGCCTAAATGTTGGCGTTTCTAACAGGCTCCCAGATGATGCCAGTGCTGCTGACCCAGTTACCACCCTGAAGAATGAGACATGAGAAAGTCCCATGTTCCAGATTTCTCTTGGTGCCTTTTAGTAAAGATTTAACTTGGAAGATAAATCTATAGGTTTGATTAGATTGAATAATTTTTAACTGATAGCATGTATCATAAGTACTTCTCCCTGGATCACATCAAGAAACAGTATCTGATTGTCCCATCATTAATGATCCTAAATTGAGCAGTAGATTAGGGGGAGCCGCATGATCTTCCCATGTAACCAGGGAAGAGTGGTGGTTTTTCCTTGCAACCTAGAAGTTATCTCTGTGGTATTACCTTGGCATTACACAGATATTGCGTTCTCAAAACCATTCACCAGATTAAATCCTTTCATGAATTAGTGTTTCAGAAGTTGTAAGTGTTGATTGTTAATTGAAATTTCTTTAATTTTTACTAACTGTCATTCTTTTGTGAAGTAGAGCTCTCCATCAACTGGGATTTTTTGGTTACTTTAGAGAAGGCAGTTACCATTAGAGAAGGAGGATAAGTGCTTAATTTCTCCCTTTATTTTCCAGTTTTCTAAGAGTTAGCTTAAAAGCTACCCCAATGTGACAAAGAAGTTTTTCTAATTTTCTCTTTTGTTTTTGTATTACCATGTATAAACTCAGTTTCATAGAATCAGTATATTTTAGTCAGCTGTCTTTTTTTCATGCTCAAATTGTTACAATTTTGACTATTGGTTGCCTTTCTATGCTTGCTCTCGACCAAAAGGCTGAGAAGGGTTTACTGATTGCCTTTTTTGAACCACCTCCAGTCTTACCCTTTGGATCTTTGAATGATCCCTTCCTTGCTGGCTCAACAAGGTCATGCAGACATTTTGTAGTTGTAGTTGCCCTAGGCATGGAACAAGTGGTTTCTCCAGGGACTCCTGGATGATCCTAGAAATGAAAATCTAGGCTTTAGGAATGTCACTGATACTGGATGACATTGTTTCTAGGCCCATTCTGTGAACTAAGCTAGAAAGTACACATTTTTTCAAATCCTGAAATCATACTGATATTTTCAGTTCAATTTAAAAAATATTTTTACTTAATTTTGTATGCTTGTATTTTGTTTCTCTTAACGCTTGATTCCTTATAGCAGTAGTTCTCAAAACTGTAAAACTCACCAGAACCACCTGGCCAGCTTCTTACCCTTGCTAGGCCCCACCCCCTAGGGCTTCCAGTCCAGTAGGTCTGGGTGAGGCCCAAGGATTTGTGTGTTCTCAGGTGACTTTTGAGGCTGCTGGTCCAGACTATACATTGAGAACCACCCTTAGAACACGGTTAAAGGGATTGAGCCAAATTGAAGATAATTTAGGAAAAAATAGCCAGATCTTTCAAAGATAAGACATGTGCTTTCATATTTGAGGACAGAATGGAGAAAACCAAGAGAAAATTTAAAGATAATGGAGCAGGACGTATGCATCGTAGTGGAAGTCTCTCAGGCTTCCAGGAATTTTGGAGAGGGTAGTGTGAGGACAAACAGCTTTCAGGGGCCACTGTTTTAATTTGGCAAGAGATTTTTCTCGTCTCCATCTCATCAGAATGTAAAGGAAGGAGGTGTGGTTCAAAACGATTTGAGCCTGCTACAAATACATTTTTTCCTGATACATTGTGCATTTCAGATTAGGGTGCTTCCATTTCCCTCAAGTCTTTTTAACTGTAAATGACAGGTGATATTAATAGAAAATTATAGGTCCTTGGTTTAATACTAGTGTTTTTTTTTAAAGATTTTTTATTTATTTATTAGAGAGAGAGAGACTGAGAATGAGAGGTGAGAAGGTCAGAGGGAGAAGCAGACTTCCCGCAGAGCCGGGAGTCCGATATGGGACTCGATCCCGGGACTCCGGGATCATGACCTGAGCCGAAGGCAGTCGCTCAACCCACTGAGCCACCCAGGCGCCCAATACTAGTGTTTTTAATGTATACGTAAGGCAACCTTGATCAGAAACATAAAGATGAAGTCTTTCCTGTAATTTGACTTTCTTTTAACTCGGGGATCCATTAGAAAGCTTGGCGATTTTTATCATTAATTTAAAAAATCAAAAAAATAAAAAAATAAAAAATCAACCTGACAGCTATTTATATAGTATGACTCCCCCAGGTGTGATAGGAAATGGGATAGATTGTACAGTCTGAGAAGGGGGTGGTGAGGGACTAGTTTAAGTTTCTGCTAATGTTTTGCCTTTGTCTTTGTAAAAATGAAAAAAGTTGTGGCAGTTTTCCCACAAGTAGGTGGCTTTCTATAACGTCTTTCTTTTAAAATAAGGGCAGGGTGGGCATTTTCAGATCTGCCCCATTTACTGAATCTCATTAACATCATGCTCCAGTATTTCTTGTTCTTTCAGTTAAGTGATTTTCTTGTTTCATATAGTTTTAAGCTTTGCTTTTAAAAGTTAAAGGATTTTGACCTTAAATAATATGTTAGGGTTTTTTTTAAAAATAGCTTTTTAAGGTTTTTGGTGGGTCAAGTGGTAAGAGGAGGTTGTGATTTTTTTTGTCCCTTTGGCTGAAAAGCATCATTACACACATCAGTTACTGTTTTTTGCTGAAGTAAAATGCTGCTTTCTAGGCCCTTGAGGAATTTGGAGCCATTTTCCCAAAAGCCAAATGACTCTAGAATGCTCTCTTACTCTGTTTCTCAGTATCTGCTTCTTAACTTGGTTGTGCTGGGCAGCTGATGGAGGTTTTTAGAATCATTGTTAAGGTAGGCGGAGTTGGCTGCCTTACCGGAGTCCTGTTGATGGGTGTTGAAACAGGCATTGCAGGTCCTCTGCGGCTCTTTTTCATGTATTCTCCTATTTAAAACCCTGCTGCAGGTGGTTGAAATTGTCCTGAAGTGCTGATTACTGACTTCAGTTTGCATAGTAACCACTACATTCACACAGATGGCTATTTGATTCTGAAGCACTTTTTGGGGGCACCTGGGTGGCTCAGTGGGTTAAGCGTCTGCTTTTGACTTGGGTCATGATCTCAGGATCCTAGGATTGAGCCCCACATCAGGCTTCCCGCTCAGCGGGGAGTCTCTTCCCTCTCCCCCCGCTTGTGCTCTTGCTCTCTCAAAGAAATAAATAATCTTAAAAAAATAAAGTACATTTTGAGGGGAGCCTGAGTTGGTTAAGCATCCAGCTTATTGATCTCAGCTCAGGTCTTGATCTCAGGGTCCTGAGTTTGAGCCCCACACGGAGCCTACTTAAATAAATTACTTTTTGAATCCTCAAAGGTCATATTCAGCATATTGTTTATCTTAAAATATTATCTAATAATTGGTCAGTTGCATAAAGGCAGTGGTTTTAGGCTCATATTTCTGAAATCTGATGAAAGTTGTAGGCCTTCGCCATCAGAAAAATGCTTCTATGCTCAGTTTTGGGTGAGATGAGACCCCCCCCAAACACATCATTAACTAATCTATTTTAATAAAGTATTGAGGTCACTTTTCCTGTGATTTGCAGACCCAGTCTTAATATTTCATAGTCACCCAGTCTTAATATTTCATAGTCATTAACTCTAAAGCATATTTTTAAAAAAGAATTTAGCTGCTAAATATTCTTTTTTTTTTAAGATTTTATTTATTTATTTGACAGAGTGAGTTCACAGGCAGGCAGAGAGGCAGGCAGAGAGAGAGGGGGAAGCAGGCTCCCCGCCGAGCAGAGAGCCCGATGTGGGGCTCGATCCCAGGACCCCGGGATCATGATCCAAGCCAAAGGCAGAGGCTTAACCACTGAGCCACCCAGGTGCTTCAGCTGTTAAATATTCTTGATAAACATATACTGTATACTTTTAAAATACAGTTGTGATCTGGCAGTTTTAGAAAAATTAAGATCCTCTAGGTAAATTTTTTTTGTACCATTGTTCATGAAATGCTTTGCAAAATAAACCCCATACTTTGATGTTAAATATTTTTTCCAGCCATTCGGGTTTTTTTAAGCTGGAAAAATTATTACAGTTTTTAACTTGTACCACAAAGGGCTTCACTTCCTATTATATAAAGTGCTCCTAGAAATTAAAAAAGCAGTGGTCACAGAAGATAGCCTTACTTAAACATGTAGGAGACTCCTCTTACTGGATTGAAGTAGAAACTCACCACCAACGTAGATTTTGTTTAATAGAACCCACTAGGAATCTAATATAAGGAGATAAAGAGAAAAAAGTATACAAAGAAGGCTTGTGTATGCAGGATGCTTTTGGTATTGATCTTCTGTCTAAAAATTTCCTTTAACCTGCTGTTCGTTCCAGCTAAATCTATGAAATTGCCAACAATTATGCAGACTGCGTGGCTCTGTTTATAAATATTAATTCGTAGCCAGTATAGGTGTTTTTAAGCTGAAAATTTCGTATCTTTGATACTATCTCTAAAGCATTTATTTACGCATGTATAAACATGTTAGATTGCTGAATTTAAGATTTTACTTGGTGGCTTTAATATTCAAGTAACCAAGATTAGACCTTTCCCACCCTGATCACAAAGAGTTTCATTTGAATTAAGTTACTTCTTGTAAGGATTAAAGGTTAGTTTAACAACCTATACTAGATAAGAGGTATTTATACTAGAGTATTTTTGCATATGTGTTCTTTTTTTTAATTTAGTGTTAAAAAAGTTGAAGGAAAATGCTTTTTTAAAGGTCTTTTGAGTCTGTCATATTTACAATAAGCAAGTTGAAACTTTCTCTTTTCTTCCAGATAAAGCTTCACCAAGAAGGTTGCCCAGGAAACGGGCACAGAAGAGATCAGTGGGATCTGATGAGTAAATGTTCCTTTGTGCAACAATTCAGTCTTTACTTAACCTGCCCTAATGTTTTTCGGCCTGATGGGAATTAGTGCAGAGAAGCCATATCACCATAGAAGGCAACTACTACTTATGTGTGGACTGAGCAATCAGAGTCTGTGGCGATAATATTACTGAAAATGCACTGCATTCATTTTTCTAAAGTAACAAATTTGGGGTTTTTTAAGCCATTAAAATCTATGTGTGTGCATGTGTATGTATGTGAGCAGTCGGTGTTACCAGAATCATTGTTGAACTACCTGAAGCCTGCCTTTAGAATACTAAATATAATGCTGTTGTCTCTTTTTGACATTTTCTGATACTTCCCCTCAAAATTCAATGAATATTTGTCCAATATGATTGTAGATGTCCTGCCTTAGATTGTTTTAAAAAAAAGGTTTTTTTAAGAATTGCTCAAGTTGACGGCACACATTAGTATTTTGTTATTGTTGCTGTCTCACAACTAGTATTCTAAAGGCACAAACAGGAGTAGCTGCTTTTTAGCAATAGAATTTTTTTGGTATTTTGCTGCTGTTTGCCATAATGCGCATCTTCAGAAAACTTCCCAAATGAGTCCAAGGAATTTGGGGATTTCTAGCTACAAAATTGTGAAGCATGAGAATTCTGCTGATTTTGATACATAAAACCCACCCCACCCTCTTTTTCTTTTTTCTTTTTTTTTTAAAAGAAAATGGTACATTTGTGGGACCTGAGTTGTGTTATCCATTGTTGTTTTCTTTCTTGACCCACTTAATTTTTTTTGTTTTTTTGAAGAGATCGTATTTTTCCCTTAATAGGCATATCTTGCTTGAAAAAAATTGCCTTGGTCTATAGACTAAGCAAAAAGACAGTTTATAGGGCAGAGATATATTACAGGTAATACTAATCTGTATTTTAAAAAAATGAGTTGGATATTTTTTAAGTAGTTATAACCAGTTGGTTTAATCTTTTGGGTATTTTGTTCAGAAAACCTTTTTTTAAGTAAATCTGAAGAATTCCAAAATTTTAAGCACTTAAGATCTCAGAACCAAAATTAGATTGGACTTTATAAAATCCTGTTAGAGTCACTCTTGTCCTAGGTAGTAAATTAAGTTTGGCATTATTGTCAGACTGGATAAAGGGTAAAGTAAAATAGTATGAACAGGTAAGAGGCTTTTCCCCTCTGTCTTTAAGCCATATTCTCCCACGTATATTTTGTAAAGAAATGGTAAATGAAATTCTAGTGTCTGTTTAATTCCTGATCTGTCTTTAACACAATGAACTGACCCCTCCTCCCCTCTTCTTAATAATCCCCACCCATTCCCACATGAAACAACAGCAAAACAAAAAAAATCTTACCAAGTTCTTTAAGTATTTAAACATCTGAGCCAAAGCCTATGACAATAGAATAGAAGTTATTATTGTATAGTTGTTAATCACTTTGCAAGTAGGGGCTAAGGTGTCAAATTCTCTATATTGGCATTGCTGAACTATAAACTTTCTACACCTGTAATATAAAGTGTTTTGAGTTTTTAATTGGGCTGTATGATCAGTAGCTTATTTTGAAAAAGCTCTGTGAGCTGTAAAAACTGCATGTTTTTTGTTTAATGTAATATAGGAGACCCTACACCTTCTCAAGGAATGTATTTCAAAACATTCTTTTGTGCATTCCTAAGTTTGTGAAACTACTAGAACACAATGCAGTGAGGTGTAATTACAAAATTTAAATGGTTTCTAGACAGTTTCATCGACTACTTGGTGGTACTTAAGCAGTGGCAAAGCCACTGAGTTATAGGTACCAGCCCTTCTGATTCCTAAGTAATTTGCCTTACATGCTAGCCTTTCCACTGCTGAGGTTCAAATTTAGTGCCTCGGAAATCATTTGTCATGTTCTATTTTTTAGCATCGATTGGGAACAGTTGAAAACTCTTAAATCCTCAGCTGCCAGGGTCTTCTATAGTATCAGTATGTGTTTAGCAGAAAACTAACTCCATAATGAATGGAATTCAATTCCACACATGGTTTGTTCAAGCACACTTAATAAGTAGCCTATTTTTTAAATGTCTTTTTTAAATGTAAATATTTGGATGAAGTTTTTAAAGTTTGTTTTGATATATTCATTTGCTACACCAACCATGGTTTCAGAATTCACCTTTTGAGCAAATTGGTTTCAGAATCTGTAAAATGAACCAAGAATCTTGTGTACTAAACCTGTCACGCAGACATGTGAGAATAATGTGTTCATAAAGCATGGATCTTGCTTTGGTTGTATAGCTTCATCATTCATTTCACGGTCTTCCGTAGTGAGTGACTTTTCAGACTACCCCTGTCCTCTGAAGTGTTGTCTGAACAGCGGGGTGGGGCGCGAATGGGGGCTCGAAGGTCCTGAGGAAGATAGAAGTCAGAAGAAAAGGAACATGGACTTGATTTTGGTAGTTTTTAATTTTAAGTAAGTTTCAGAAAATAGTGACTTTTATAGGAGGAAAAGGCAAATTTAGATCTTAAAAAAAAAAAACAAAAACAAACCGGCATTGAAAAGCCACTGCCTTTAAAGGTGTATTTGCAGTGCATTAGCCTATAATTGTATTTGCCTCTGTTGAGAAGTAGTTAATGGTGATAATGTGACCTTGAAATCTTTATTTAATGCCTTAACATTATTTTGGAGGTACAGTAGTAGTAGGTAAATGTAATATGTCAGTCTGTCATATAGCATTCTTCTTTTTCGGTAGAATGATTTCCATACCCTTGGTTGGAAGAAAAAAGAAACTTCGTTAGTGAATTTAAATAATGGTGTATTTTTTTTTTTTGAATCTTGAACTTGGCAATACACATTGTCTCTCACTGGGAGCATGATAGGTTGCAATCCTTGGTTTTTCATTATTTTAGTTCCAAAATTAGTTGTTAGCTTAAATTTAAAATTTTTAATCTATATTTCCAGCTACACTTGAAATAATTTGCCACATTTTTGAACAGCATCATTTATAGCTGTAAAATCAATACATTTGTTCTAGTTTTACTAAATAAAATCCTACTTTGAACTAGTATCTCCGGCTTAGTGAAGAGCAACCTGACCCGTCAACCCCTCACTACTAGCATAAGCGGAATATTACGATAGTATGAAGCAAGAACAGAACTGACCTGCAAAATTCTCAACAATTTCTTTAGCCCTCTTATAACACTTTATCAGTTAATATTTGTATAATTTTATTCTTTCTTCACACAAAAGCCTAGGCTTTTATAGTAATTAATTCTATATATAATCTGAAGTTCTGGAGTTTTCCCTTTTTGGAATTATTTAGGAGTTATGGCTCTGAGATTCAGGCACCATTTAGCTGCTTTTTTAAAAAGCAGTAGAAAAGGAACTCATTTATTAAACATCAGCCATGGACTGTGTTCTGTTGGGCCTTTCCATTCATCATCTAATAAAGCTTCACAACAACTCCCTGAAGGAAGGTGATTCTCACTTTATAGATGGAAAAAACAAAACCTCCTGAATTTAATTAGCTTGCTCAAGGTGTTACAATTTGAATTTAGATTCAGAGCTTTTTCTAAAACTCCCACATTCTTTCCCCTGCACCATGTTTAAGATGGTTAAGGAAATTTTATAAAACCAAGCGTTTGGGCAGCTTACAAATACTTGGTTTTCCAGAATTCAGCAAACAAAAAGCTCTAATAAATTCAGTACTTAATATACTATATCCCTAGTTGTACTATACAATAGTATATAAATGCCACTCAACTCTAGAATACTATAAAATAACCCCAAAGAGTCTCTGAGCTGTTACAAATCGAGTAGAGTGTTAGTTGGTGGTATAGACATATAATTCAGAATTTTTGTATGGTAATTGAGTTCTCCACAGTACCCGATTTGATCTCAATAATGATACCTCTTTACCCTTGATTAACAAAATCATGTTGTTGTTTTTTTTTTAACAGATTTTATTTATTTGACAGAGAGAGAGAAATCAAAGGTAGGCAGAGAGGCAGGCAGAGAGAGGGGGAAGCAGGTTCCCCGCTGAGCAGAGAGCCCGATGTGGGGCTCGATCCCAGGACCCTGAGATCATGACCTGAGCCAAAGGCAGAGGCTTTAAGCCACTGAGCCTCTCAGGCGCCCCCAAAATCATGGTCTTTAAAAACATTTTCTTTAAGATTGATAGGCTAGTCTGGCTGGATTTTCAAGTTTTAAAAGGTTGAAGGTTCATCTTCCTGTTAAAAGATGAGAGTATGACCTCTGAACGACGAGCTTGAACTGCATGGGTCCGCTTACACGTGAATTGTTTTCAATAAATGCAGTTCTGTAAATGTATTTCCTCTTAGGATTTAATCTATATTCTAGCTTTGTTAGGGATATCAGATATAATACATATACAAGCTATGTGTTAATCAACTATATTATTGGCAATGGTTCTGGTTAACAGTAGGCTATTAGTAGTTATGTTTTTGAGAAGTGAGAAGTATGTGGATTTTTGACTGCGTGGGCATCAGTGTCCTCAAGCGAAAGAAAATCCAGTATCCTCTAGAAAACATGAAGAACAACCTTTATGCAGATTTCTGTTACAGTCCCTGTGACGATCTGTCATTTTGGTGATCTGTCTCTCTGCGGACCGTGACTTCTGCATCTTATTTGCCTTTTATCCCCAGTTTCTAGCTTGCGGTTTTCATGTGGAAACCTAATCACAAATGTTTAAAGAAAGAACGAGACAATGTGGGCCAGTTTTCTTTGTCATTCTTCCATGAGATTGTGTTTAGAAGTGTTCCTGGCAATGATAACCCAGGATCGTTGGCCATTCTGTGAAGTTGAACAAAGAGAGGTGGCCTGGTTTGCTAGCCTTTGGATTGGGACTATAGCCCACCCTGGCCACTAAACAGTGCGAACCGGAGAAGGCAGCTCATCTGTGGAGGCTTGGTGTGTGCTTTTTAAATTGAGAGATACTCGAAGCATCCCAAATTGATTCTGTTACCCACAAACCCTTAATACAATGTTATTAGATGATTCTTACATTTAGTTCGCAAAACCAGAAAGAACTAAGGTATAGCGTGTGGCTGTCCGGGTTTAGATTCCAGCTCTGGTTAGAGTCAAGTTACATCATCCCGTTGGCTTCTGTTTGTGGTGCCTACCTTCTAGAGTTGGTAGCTGTTCAGAACTTTGCCTGGCGCGTCCGAAGCTACGCCAGTGATGGCTGCTGCTGGCGTTGAGCCCCATGTTGTAACGTCCCGTGAAGCATAGGAGTGGGAGGTGTACATGGTCCTTTTTGACTTAAACGTGGATAGTAGTTAAATCCTACTGTGGAGGAAAGCTAAGTAGTGGTCGTTGTTTGGTTTTGTTTGTTTGTTTTTTAGTTTAAGAGTGGAAGTCTTAAGATGGACATGTAACGTGACTAGCGCTCTGGATATAATGAACCGGAGCCATAGGGTGGCCAAGGGGGAGTTTTATCATAATCTTATCAGAGCCTGCCCGTCAGACAGCATTATCTTTTTCCGAACACTTGGAGCGGCTGCTGTGTTTTCCAGCAATGGCATTGCTGTTCAAAACACTTCTTACATTCCTCTCAGAATTTCTTTGAGCTTCACACAGAGCTACCCAAAGAGAATCAGTCTCCCTTGTGTATTTTCAGAAGCCCATTTGTCTGATCATCTGTCTTACATTTGTCAAAATAGGTTCTGAGGTTCTAAACGCATGTTAGAAAAGAGCATGAAATATTTTCATCAAGAAGAGTGCTCAACTTGAGCAGGTGTGTGTATGTGTATCAGACATCGGCTCTGTGTGCGACTGCATACATTGCTGTTTAATGCTCACATCATCCGCCATGCAACTGCTTCCAGGAGCCCAGAGGCACCCGTGGTGCAGATTTGGTCCATTGCTGCCTCCAGCTTTGTTGGAGCAAGACCTGTGACTCCTCGGAGCACCTTGACATTCACGCACAAAATCCACTTACTTAACGTTCTAGATACATCGCTTAGGGTCTAGTTGGATTGCTTGGTATTTTCTCTGAGGTAGATACCTTCTTACATCTTTTTGTGTTATCACAGCCAAAAGTCACGATAGATTTATCAACACTCTGGACAGTGGCTTTTTTGAGAGGACCTGTTGCCATCATCCAAGGTAGAAGATTTAAAGGCATTGGTCCTTGGTATGCATGAAAACAGGACTTCCTCCCTTGGAATTCTCTAAACTCTCCTGGGCAGTTTATTATTATTAGAGTCATGTGTGTTTTAAGGGCTTGTATTTAATGCCTCAAACTGTTCATAATCGAGTGAGCTTTTCATGGCTAAAAATACTGGTTATGTATTTCAGTTCACCCCTGCAAGCCGGCTGGCACTCTGTGTCCCCGGTCCACGGGAAATGGCTTCTGGTGCAGGCTGGGGTCTGCCTGTCCTGAAGCCATCTGGCAGGACAGAGGAGGACTCTGTGCAGTAGTCTGGGAGGGGTCTAGCTTGATGTGTTAGTTGAATTCCACCTGGGTAACCCACATCTGGTTTAGACCGAAGCCCCTGCCGGGAAGTAATCTCGTTTTGGGGACCATCAGTAATACCCTGTGGCTCTTTGGTCCCTGTGGTGACTTCACGTGCCTGATGGCCTGATAGTCTGGTTTCAAGGAAGAATCCTGGATGGGTGCCATCTTGGTCTGGGCAGTGAGACCACTGTCTACACAGGGTGTTTAGAGCTGTTATCGGGACTTCATTGTCACCGTGGATTCTTGAGACTTCTGTCTCCAGATGTGCACCTCCTTTCCCATCGTCCTCACCATCTGTGACATTTTTCCTTTTGTGCACACCTATACGAAAACCCTCCTGTCTCTTGCATGATTCTTTTGCCCATCTAACCGCATTCCTGTTTTGTTGTTTTCTCTCTTTGTCAAAGTATTTCTCATACTATTGGATTCTTTTTCTTCACTAGGCTTTCAGTCTTAAATTTCTTTTGATTTAGCTTCTGTCCAAAACACCTGTTCTCATGATCTCATGGTTCCCTATTTGCCAGTCTTCTGCAGCTGAATTCTCTGGCCTCGACGTGTGTGGTTAACTCACTGACCACCAGCCACCCCCCCAAAGTTTCTCTTCGCTTCTGTGATGCTCTTGCCTCATTTTCTTACCTCTGCTGACTAACCTGAAACTCAGGCTCATTGTCCTTCTCTCTCTACTAGGTCTCAAGCGCTTTATTAACTGTTTACTATCTCAGTCCTCACTTATTTTCCTGGGGCCATTCTAACCACCTGTGATTGGTTTTCACTTAAACTTTCTATTGTAATCCAGAACAAACAAGTCACAGATGTTTATTTCCCTCTGTAAGTCTCCCCAATCTAACTTCTCGCCATTCTCCAGTAATATGGCTCCCATTTGTCCAATATGAAATGCAAGTACAGTCATTTGCACGTAAGCATTTAATAAATTCTTGCTGATTTTAGCTCTGCTGTGAAGTAAATTAGACTGTAATTCTCCACTTCATAATCTAACAACTTCAGAACTTCAAAGACATCTGAATTCATTTATTATAGACAAAATACCTCTGGTTCCAAATATTTCTTTTTTTATTTCCTAATTCATGGCAGGAGGTCTCGGGTTTGCTATTTTAATTCTAGTGCTTTCAAACTTGGAAGGTGATTTCTGGCGTATTTTTATCAGGTTACTTCCCGTACCTTTCTTCCTTGGGTTTTATTTGGCGACTGTCCAAGGATGTTCTCGGACAGTAGTTCAGGACTGCTTAATGAGAGGGGGCCTGACTAATCCGTAACTTCCTTGTGCACCTTTGAGAAATGTTGCTGCTCTATGAATATCTGGAAATCACAGTTTTTCCAGTTTGGTAAACCCAAGAGCACCCCTTTTCTTTGGTCTTTACAGTGGTTTAGCCTACCACCAAAACGACCTGCCGTCCTGTAAAATGCATTTTAAAATTTACATAACCCTCAGTTAAAGCTGGTCTTGAAAGTACTTGTACGCAGTACAGAATGTTTCCAGAATTGCCACTGCGTGTGTGGCTAGGCCTTAAAGATGAGAGGCACGAAGTGAATCGGAAATGCTAAGCAAAAAAAAAAAAGAAAAGTACAGTATTTTTTTTTAAAGATTTTATTTATTTATTTGAGAGACAGAGAAAGTGAGAGAGAGCATGAGAGGGGAGAAGGTTAGAGGAAGAAGCAGACTCTCCGTGGAGCTGGGAGCCCGATGTGGGACTCGATCCCGGAACTCAGGGATCATGACCTGAGCCGAAGGCAGCTGCCCAACCAACTGAGCCACCCAGGCGTCCCAAGAAAAGTACAATATTGATCTTAATTTTCCCCTGGAATTTGTAAGAAGAAAAAAGAGCCTCACACATTTTCTGCTTTTAAAATTCTGACATTTCAAGCAACAAAGTCTTGCTTTAGAATAAAGATGATTTAAGAGGACTTTTTCTTGTGCTGTCAGCTAGTTGACTTTTCAGGCGATGGCCATAAGACACCCCCCAGCCCACCCCCCAGCCCCGCCCAATACTCACGCACATTTGAGAGTTCCGGTTCCCAGTACACTGCATATCCTGACCTTTTTAACATTTTTAAACAAGCAGAGAGGCATCTTTGATTTAACTTCCTCATCTCTGTTGATGAGTCAGTACCTAGAATTTACTTTTCAAGTTTATATGGTAAGCGATAGAACTGAATTACTGTGTTCTTCATAGAAAAAGTATGGAGAGCTCCAAAAAACTTTGAAGATGTAGTGTTTATAGCTATGTAATGTTTTTAGTCTTTCCTAAAGGAAAAAATGAGGAATCAAAAAATATTGGGGCAGTAAGAACCATCACTTTAATTTCTTGTCCAGAATGCTTGAAACACTCAGTATTAAATAAATGTCAGATTAGTCCAAAGTCTGAAGATTAATATACATACAAAATGCTAAAGCAGTTTAAATCTAGGGTGGTAGATTTTTTTTTCTTTTTCAAAATGTTTATAATATGCTTCTATTTTATAATGGAAGAAATAAATGTTAAATTTATCTGAGCCTCCTACAGTGAGTATAATAATCACAATGGTTGTGGGCAGCTTTGCTGTAGCTCAGAAAATGAGCCAGTTTAAGAAACTTGGATGTGTTGTCACTTTACGTATTCAGAGAAAATTAAGATTATTGGTGAAAAATCCTTGAGAGTATTTTTCGTTTTTTTCCTTAAAGGAACTCCAGCTTCCCATGCATTGTTTTTTAAATTAATAAACTACATCTGTAGCTGCCTTTGTGCCAGGCACTGCGTTGAGTGCTGCCCTTCCTGCCCGACTTGTTGCCTCCCAGTCCCTGTGCCAACATTGACCCGGCGAGTCCGGTCCTGCCCCTCGTCTGGCCACCAGTCACACTCCAGTGAACACGGGGACCACTGTCGTCCACGGCGATCTGGTCCTCCCCTGCCTCTCAGCCCTCCTCTGCTTCCCTCTGGCCGCCCTAGCCTTGGCCTTGACTCCCTGTACCCCGGTCCCCACCCGCACGTGATCCTTGCGTGTCAGGCCTCCCCGGCCCGCTCCCCTCGTCCGAGGCCTCAGCTCAAGCATCTGCATCCCGGCACTGTTTCTAACTGTCCGTCCACCGTCACCACTATCTGAAGCCACCTTGGTCTTCCCTTGTCTGTCACCCCCTTTGAAGAATCATACTTACCAGATCACCAAATCTTAAAATAGTACCTGACACATGGTAAATGTTTCAATAAATATGAATTCTTATCCCAGCCATATAGTGAAGTAGGTATATCCTCATTTTGTAAATGAGGAACCTGAATACACAAGTAACTTACTAAAAACCACTCGGCTACTAAGTGGCAAAGCTGAGATGGGAGCACAGTCATGTCTGTGTCCAGAACCTTCAGGATTCTCCTGCCTCCCTCATGATATGCAAGGTTTCCAGGTGGGAATCCAGTCACCATTCCCCGAAAACCCAGGAGAAAATAGGTTGAATTGCTGTGCCCGAGTCTTGGCTTCATCTGTGCACACACACACAAGACTTCCAGGCTCACGTGGCAGACGGCCGCACCTGGAGGATTCTAGGGAAGAGGCCGAATTGGCCTCTTGGCTGTACATAGCAGCCCCCACAAGAAGCATTTGCCAACACGAAACTCAGGAGACTGGCAAGCGAGTGCCCAAGAGTTGCTGTAAGTGAGGTTCCTGTGAAATCCCGTAGGTGAGTTCCAGAAAAGGAAGTGAGACAATAGGGAAATCGTAGCTGTAGCTTCAAAATGAAGTCAGTTCCCAAACTGGGAGTGAATCGCAACCTTAAGTATTTGTTAGATTTTTTTGTGACTTGGCAAACTATACCAAGTTGAGACGATTCAGTAAGCTATCGTAGGTGCTCAAAAGCTGCCCACCAGCCATTACACGATCACCGTGAGGAAGGACGGACTGAAGCAAATGGAAGTGCAAGCCCTGTTTGAGTGGTATTTCATGTCAAGAGACTAGCTGTGTTAAGATCTTTTCAGTTACTAAGTTTGTAATACGGGAATGATCAATTACTTGCTTCTGTGTTTTGGGTTTCATAATTTTAAATCAGTAGTACTCTTCTAGAATTCTCCAAATGATGGGAAAACCCTTGAAAGCATGGTAGCCATTATTCCCAGGCCAGCCTTTCTATTTGTCTGCATGAGTGTGTTTTGCTGCCCTCTGCTGCTAGCAGTTGGTGCCGCACAGAAGGGTTCCTTCACGGGGCAGCCCCTTGGCATTGCTAGAAAGGTGAAGAAAGATTGGGAAGAAGACGAGTCTGTGTTAGGAATTCTTCTCTCCTAAACAAACTACGGCTCCAGCCCGTGCAACCCAACCAGCCTCTGCATGCCCGTGCTCCACCTCCCACCCCAAACAAAGCATCCAATTAAAGTGAAAAGTACTGCTTTTGCTAAGATGCCAATGAAATGATTCGGATTTTTAAGTTATTTGAATGACCATGTCAGTGATGAATGCTGTGGTCCTGTGCGTCACCTGTGATGCTGGCCAGCCACCCCTCTGCTTTGCCTCCACCATGTACACACACACACACACGCACGCACGCGTGAGCACGCATGCGCGTTTGCTTCAAATATTTTCACTCGGACATCACTGCAAGATGATGGCTAGATAGTTATTGGAATTCGATTTTGTTTGACTCAACGCTCACCCATTCAGTGGCTGGACAACCTTAGATGAGCCACTTAACTGTTTTCAGCCTGCTTCTGTAAAATGGGATCATAGTTCTAGAGTTATTAGTTACTGATACTCAATGAATATTTGTATAATCCTCACTGTATGTCAAGTGTCCAGCTTTTTGCCCAGTGCAGGACTGCCTTCCGTAAACCCCTCTGTGGACACCTCCGCTGGGCCAGGCCCCCGCTCCCCTCCTTGGAGAGCTCGACTAGTAGACAATTCTTTCCTCAACCCAAATCTGCCTCCTCGTGCCCTGTCCCAAGTCCACTCTCCAGATCAACTAAGAAAAAAATCTGCTTGCTTGCCCTTAGGACAGCCCGTGTATTTGAAGAGCCCAATCACTCCTTCCTTGATTGAACGGCATCCTTTAACCAGGTTAAAGTAAAAAATAATAATAACCACTTCAGCCTACCTGGATTTTTTTTCTAAAATAGTCCCATAATCTCCCCCCCCCCAAGGAAACACTGTCTTTATTAAGATGATGGGAGATATCTATCTAGCCACTTAAAATCTTACATACTTTATTGAATAACGTAAGGGTCCAAAATAATGATTAGTAAAGATTAAGGATGGAAACAGTTCCCTTCGTTCTCTCCCTCCAAACTGCGTTAGTTCGGCAGTTCCTTGCCCTTGGGCAGCATTCACGAATGCAGTTGCCCAGAAGACCGCCCCGGGGAGACGCGCTTACAGCTCAGCGTTCCGGGCTCCGTCCCCAGAGCTTCTGACTCTCGGTCTGGGCTGGAGCCCAGGAATCTGTGTTTTGGACAATAAGCCTACCCAGGGCTCCCACGTACTGCAGCGCGTCCCCGGAGAGCCGGGGGTCCCACCTGAAGGCACTGCCTGGTGCAGAGCCGTGAGCCCATCTGCCCTGTTGCCTCTGGGAGCCCCTAACTCGCCGAGTGGCGGGGTGACATTTGTACCACCGGCGGCAATGCTTTGCGGGGCCCTGAGGACTCTGCTCGTGCGTGTACGGATGGGGCTGCTTCCCTTGCCCGTTCCCATAGTTCCCGCCCTCTTGTTGGACGCCCCGGGGGCCTCGGAAGGCGGCCGTGGCGGTGGCTGACACTTGGAGCACTTCTGTGATCCAGGGACCCCTCTAAGCGTTTTACTTGTGTTCACGCGTGTCACTGCCAGGGCCCCCCGCCCTACGAGAGGGGTTCTAGTCCCATCGTGTTGCCGCCCAAGACATGGAGGCAGAGATCGAGAAAAAAATGTATCTGTCGCCCAGCTTTCGAGGTCGGAAGGCCCCCCAGGATTCGGACCCTGGCGGCGTGACTCCAGCCGTGTGACTCTGTCCCGCCGCTCTGCCCCAGCACCGCCACCTCTCCTGGGGCCAAGCCCCAGTGTCTCAAAGGCCCCTCAAACTCAACACGGAAATGGGTCCTTTTCCTCCCTAAACCACTTTCTCCTTCAGTCCTTCCTGTCTCAGTTGGTGCGGTCGCTGCCACAGGAAACTCCCTTTGTCCGGGTGCCCGCCCTCCTTGCCACTCTCCTCTCGGCTCAGTCCCTGCACCTGACGACATGGGGGGCGGGGTGCTGGCCTTGCCTGCGGTGCTGGGACAGCTCTGACCCAGGGTCCTGCCGGGCCTAGTCCCTGTAAGCCCACCACCCACGCGTCGCTCTGCCCTGCTTAAAACCTCGCCACAGTTCCCCACAGCCCGCAGGACCAAGACCAGATCCTCCACTGTTTGCCTACGCCTGACCTTTGAACCTGACCTCTCACCCGTCCCGACCTCGAACTTGGACCCCTGCAGAACTGCCCGTTCGTTGCCTGCACACACGGCACCCGTACCACCCCCCTCCCCCGGCCCTCTCCCCAGACGGAGGATGCAGACACCGGCCCCTACCCGCTGGCTGAGCGCCTAGCTGGGGGCGGGGGGGGTAACCTTTCGTTCTGATATTTCAAACTTCCCGAAAAGTTGCAAAATAGTACAAATTCCCTATAGCCTTAACCCTCACCCTGATCATTACTCATGAACGTTTTGCCACATATATACACACGCACCATCCACTTCTGCTGACCTGTTTGAGGGGGAATTGCAGACGTGCTCTTTGCCCCTGAGCACACCACTGTCTATGTCCTAACTACAAATGCATGCTCTTACACAACCAAGTGACAGTTGGACCCTGACAGTACGTCAGGAACTATAACCCCGAGGCGAGGTTTTCTAATCCACAAACAACGGTCGGTTTCAGGAATTGTCCCAGGGATGCTCAGAGATCACGGGTTACATTTAGTTGTCCTATCTCCTTGATTTGTTTTTCTTAGCTTTTATTTATTTATTTGACAGAGAGAGAGGAAGAGAGAGAGTGTGCACATGAGCGGGGGCAGAGAGAGAGGGAGAAGCAGGCTCCCTGCTGAGCAGGGAGCCCAATGCAGGGCTCGATTCCAGGACCTGAGCTGAAGGCAGCAGCTTAACCAACTGAGCCACCCAGGCGCCCGGTCATGTCATGTCTCTTTAATTCCTTTCCACCTGAAACCTTCTCTCAGTCTCTCTGGGCTTTTAAAGCCTTCTTAAGGAGTACAGGCACCCCACTTTGCAGCGTCCCCCACCAGAGCCTGCATGCTGTTTCCTTGTGAACAGATTCAGATTATGCCTTCTTGGCAGGAAGAGCACAGCGTGACATGGAACCTTCTCGGCGCAGTGAGGCAGGAGGCCCGTAGGGCTGCTGGCTTGTCCCTCTTGTCCCTCTCAGCCATGTTGATACTGATAGTGTGGGAAAGGTGGGGTCTTACTGGTTTTTCAACCTCGGTTTTCAGGTCCCCTCTTCGAAAGAAGCTTCCTTTAGCATCCCCCATGCCCCTTCCGGGCACCCCCAGTTAGGTCTGGGGTCGCTGTCCCCATAAGGGGACATTCGGGACCATTCGACTGAACCCTGGCGGTGGCGTGCCCGTCCTCCCCTGCCCCTGCAAGCTCTGAGCTCCGGGAGAGCGAGGACCCCCTCTTGTTCCCGGCCCTGGGGGGGGTGGGTGCTGGCCCAGCGCAGGTGCTGCACGCACAGGGGAGTGAATGAAAGGATGAGTGAAAGGCTCCAGGAGCTGCTCACTCACAAAGCAACCCCCACCCCCCAGCTCTCTCCGCCTCAGGCTTCATGGCTTTTTCTGCTTTACTCGTGCAGCATGGCTAAGTGTTTTATTTGCGCGGACACCGGGTTCTCACCGAAAGCATGGGAGTCTCGCTAAGTCCCCGTTGAGAGGCACAGTGTTCATCCTTGCTTTGCGGGACACACAGGATGGACCGATTTTAGAAACATTGAACCCCACTTTTAGATGTTCCCATTTGTCTCTTCCTGGGGGGAGGCTGGGCAAGGGGAGATTCTCTGCCCCTCTGATCGGGTGAACTATTTGGCCCCAAACAAGCAGGAAGCGTCTCTGGGGGGGTGGGGGAAGGTGGGCGCACAGCCCTGTCGCCTCTGTCCGGCCCCCTGCTGCCCTGCGGGGACAGACGCGATTCCAGGGCTGTCCCGAAGCCTCTCAGGAGGTCACTGTCTCCCTTTGTTGTTGCAGACGCAGGAGGAGGGAGACGCACTGAGGCCGTCATCAGACCTCTCTTGCAGCCTCCGCCCTCTCCCGGGGTCCAGGTGCCGGGCTGCGCACTCCGCCGAGGCTGCCGCAGGAAACCCCCCTGGACGTGCGGGTCCTGGAGACTGGCCATCTTTTCTGCACCGTTTTGCTCTCTGTGACACCTAGGACCGCACCGACCTGCTCAGCTGGATCCTCCCCCGGCTCCCGCTGAAAAGTCACGGCCACGAGAACGGCCGTGGGACCAGGGCTCTGTGGCTTCTCATTGACAGCTGTCGTGCGTTGTTTCTGGGTGGAGAGTCCCTGGGAAATTGGGCCTCCCCTGCCAGCAGGTAGGCTGGGGGGTGTGGGGACCAGCCGGCGAGGACCCGGCGAACCGTAGGACCCAAGCAGTAGACCCCTTCAGCTCAGCTTGCTCTTACTCCATTACATAGACGGTGACGAAGGTCAGGAGACCAGCGGCTCTGGGTGAAGGGAGCTCACCAGCCCCTGGGACGTGATGGTTGCGACACATACCTTAGCAGCTTCCAGTTTCCTCTTAGGGAAACGGTCAAAGATGAGCTGGGCCCGGAGGGGCCTCGGATGGGGTTGGGCAGCCGCGGCTCACGGCAGGGCCTCGGGAGCAGGGAGAGCTGAGTAACGCCTCCTGGGAATGCAAGTCCCCAAGCCCTATCGGTGAGTGGGGTCCCTCCGCCCACCCTGAGGCCTGTTTTGCACGTGCTGGGGATCCTAATAGGCTTCCCCGGGCTCTCTCATGATGCGGACACGAATTCAGTTGAATTGCGTTGAGTCGAATCAGACTGAAATAAATTGAACCGAAAGGCCTACAGATACGTATGACTCTCTTGCTGAGTGCCAGGCCCTGGGGGCTCATAACCCGGTCCCGTCCCCACCAGTGGGGCCTCTGTGGCCATAATACTCTGGACTCGCGGCAGGAACAGATTTGGGGCTGGGGGTGCGAAGGGCCAGGGGGGCACAGGAGGCTCCAAGGGGAGACACTCTTTGAGCTGAGCCTTCAAGTGCAGGGTGGGGGCTTTGGAGAGAAGAGGACAAAGGCAAGAAGGACGTTATGGACCAGGGAGCCAAGCAAAGGGTGTTCGGGGAACAGAAGGGAGCTGGCAAAGAAGCTGGTGACAGCTGTCCAGCTGAGAGATGACACCAGCGTGCCCGCGCAAAGACAGAGTCACCCAGAGAAAACGCCTCACGGTGGCCCAGAACATCCCCCACACCTGAAGCAGGATCCCAGGGAGCTGGCCCGGGAATCTGCATTTTAAAACCAGCGCTACAAGTAGCGAAATGGATGTTTGAGGCTCACGGTCAGGGGGTGGGGGTGGGGGAGCCTCTGCGAGGTGGTCACTTCTGGTGTCGAGTGGGTAATTGTCGCACTTGGAGCAGCAGGTCAGGACCCCCCCCCCCCGCCCCCCGGAGGGGCCGCTAACACACAGACGGCCGGCCCCGGCCTGAGAGCCTGCGTCGGCAGGGCTGGGCTGGGGCCTGGGTGTTTGCCTCGTCCGGCGTCGGGCATATGTACCACGCGGGGGACGGGGGCGCTGCCGGACAGCCAGCGGAGAGACCCCCCGGCACGGGTTCCGCGAACTCAGCCCACCGGCCCTCCTGAGGCAAGACACCGTGAGATTTGGAGCATTCACATTTGATCAGCTGCGTCTTCTTTCTTTTTTTAAAAGATTCGTTGACTAGAGAGAGGGAGGGAATCCCAGGCCGACTTCTCAACTGAGCGGGGAGCCCGACGCAGGGCTCATTCTCATGACCCTGAGATCATGACCTGAGTTGAAACCCAGAGTCGGATGCTCAACAGATTACACCACCCAGGCACCCCGAAAACCTTATTTAAATGAACTAATGTTCCCCACCCCCCACCCCGAAGAAAACTCAAGTCACAGGCATCTAGTCCTAGGCCCAGGGAATCTCTTGCTTTTCCAAACAAAAACAAACACAAAAAAGCAAAACACTTTCTTATTTCTCCGAATCCTAAAAAGATACGTCTAAGGAGAGGTGAGGGAAAGACAGAAGGCAGGCCGACCTCGGCGCCGCATGAGCCCAGCAAACAGGGGTCCCCGTGATCACGGGGCCCAGTCTCGGGAACGTGGGCCTTGTGCTCTCCTGTGGTGAACGTCCAGGGCACTATCCTCCCGGGAATGCTGGTGGGAATCCCTCACTCTTCTGGGGAATTGCCCACGTGCCTGACCCTCTGCTGCGTGCTTTGCAAGCAGTAGCCCCTCCGCGCCATTTTCTTCCCTCTCCTCGAACCCTATCACGAGCCACTCGTTGGTGGCGTCAGGCACACGCAGAAAAGCGATCGAAGGCAGCGAACTGGCCTCCTAGGGCTGTCACCACAAATACCACCGGCTGGGCGGCTTCGGTGACAGAAGTTTATTTGCTCACAGCTCTGGAGGCTGGACGTCCGAGATCAACCATCAGGGTTGGTTTCTCCAGAGGCTTCTCTCCTTGGCTTGCGGATGACCGCCTTCTCCCTGGGTCCTCGAGAGGCCTTTCCTCCGTGCGTGCGTACCCCTTCCAACCGAGTGTCCAAAATTTCCTCTTCTGGTAGGGACCCCGGTCCGAGGGGATTAGGACTCACCCGCAGGGCCTCATTTTACTCCTGTGGCCTCTTCAAAGGCCTCGCCTCCACAGACGGTCACGGTCTGAGGTACTAGGGGACACGACTGAACATGCGAATCGCAGGCGGGACACCATTCAGCTCCTAGCAGGCAGTATTTCCTTTACTATAATCTCGAATATCTATAGGTGGGGGGGCGGGGTTAAGAGCTTTGAATAACGTAGAAGCTCCATCCATCACGCTTAAACTGCCCTTCTTTACCTCACAATCCCATTTATTTTATCTTCAGATAAATATGTCAGATTGGCGGCCTCCTGAAAACATGGGAAGGCCTTTCCATTTTTAGAATTCGAAGCCGCTTCCTGGTGAGCCTCTCTCTGGTAGCATTAAAAACTGAATTCTGGGCCCCGCATTTCCTGGCCGTCACCACCCCTGTGGTGTCTCAGAATGTGGAGGATCTTGTCCAACAACACTCGGGACACAAGAGATGGTGACTCCCATCGGCAAGTGTTCCTCGCACACCCGTGGGGCCTCGCCTTCTTGGGGTTTGGGCTGGGGGACGCCACCAGGAGCTGCCAACAGGGGGACTGCACCCCCAGCGGCAGTGCCACTCCCCCACACAGGGTCCCCGCTCCCTTTTAGAACACGGACAACCCTAAAACGAATAGATAATAGAAGATTTGGTATAACGTGTCGAAAGAGGCATCGAGGTCAGTTTAGAGGAACCATGAATCCTTTTCTCTATAATCAGAAGTAAAATTAAGTCCTCCGCCCTCCCCAGCTCTGTGAAATAACTGTGGCTCCCATTGTCTGCACGGGCAACCCCCTGAAGGGGCTTCGTTGTCCCCACACAATCCGGGATATGGGGGACTGTGGGTCTGTCTCCAGGAAGGTCTTAAGTACTCAGGGGGGCTTGTACTTATTTGAGTTCTGAACGCACCTTACATTCTGAGCAATATGCATGTTATCCCCATTTTCAAGAGCAGACATCAAGGTCCAGAGGATCCGAATCAAATGCAGGGAGCGAGGCTGGGGTTTGAGTGCAGGGCGGTTCGGCCCCAAATCCTGTGAGCTTTGCGCTATATCTCACCGCACGGTACCCGGACGTGGGTGGGTCCCAGCCTTCTGCACATCAGAAGTTTCCAGAGAGCTCTTAAGTTTCCCAGTGTTGGGGGCCTGGGTGGCTCAGTAGGTTGAGCGGCTGCCTTCAGCTCAGGTCACGGTCTCAGGATCCTGGGATCGAGCCCCGAGTCTGTCGCTGCGCTCAGCGGGGAGCCTGCTTCTCCCTCTCCCTTTCTCTCTCTTGCTCTTAAATAAATACAAAAATCTTAAAAAAAAAGAAAGAAAGAAAAGTAAGATTCCCAGTGTTTCGTCCCACCCTCAGAGACTGATTCAGCTGGCCTGGGGTGGGTCCCCATCACTCAGCGTCTAAACAGTCCCCAGGGGATTCGAATGAGCAACCCAGACAGAGGACAACCGCCTTCTAAGAAACGCACGAGGGAAGGTCAAAGCTACAAAATGTGCAGTCAGGTGAGGTGAGCAGGAAGTCGTTAATTGAAAACTTGCCCATCTACTTGGCCTGGGCGGCCGCGCCCGTGTTGACATCGGCCTACGTGACACAGGAGGCCAGACCCTCTGTCCCCACCCGCTGCCCAGACCACACAGCCCCTCAAGACCACGTATCAGGGCTTGGCTTCCATCTCTGAAATACAGTCATGGACTAGCTAACACATGCGGGGCGCTAGGCTAAATTCTGGAAGGGACACACACACAAAATACTTGTTTTTGTTCTTCCACTTGGCTGAGGAGGCAGAGCTCAGCTAAAGAAAAAAAAGGAGAGTACAAAAAAAAAGTACAAATATATTCCATTTAATGATAAGAACCCAGTGAGTGATCTTCCCAGAAGGGCTGAGTAGTCTGGGAGGGCTTCCAGGAGGAGGTGAGACCGAGGAGCGGAACCCCACTGGAAGTCGGCTGAGGGCCTGCTCAGTTCAGGGCCTGGTGGCGCAGGAGACCAGGTGGGTTGGGCCGGCCGGGTTTGGGAAGGGAACTTCAGGTGTCATTCTCCCAGCTCCCGGGGCCATCGGAGGCGTGGGGCGGGGAGGCCGCTGGAGGAAGATTTGCCGGCTAGTAACAGCTTCACTTGGTCGGAGGGCCCTCCTGAGCCCCGAGCTGGGCCAAAGTGATGGGTAGGGCCTCAGAAGGAAGAGACAGGTGTCACCATCAAGGGACAGGTGATGATAAGTCCGGTCTGAACACCGCTCCCTGACACACTTGCAGCTCACGGTCCCTCCAGCGCCATGTGGCCTCTTGCAGCCATTGAGCGCTGTTTCCTGGGCAGGCCCTGGAGCGGAGTCGTGGTTGCCCCCCGGGGCTAACCTGGTACTTCGAAGGCCGCCTTTTTCCACCTGCAGGCAGGGCTGGGGCTGGAGCTCGCCAGTCCTCACCCCCTCCGCGCCCCCAGGTCTGGCCATGACTGGGGGAGGGCCGGCCGGCCTCTGCTTCCCCAGGGCCCATCTTTGCTGCCGACAAGAGCAGCCCCTGGGCCTTCCTCACGCGGCTGCCCCCCACCCCCACCGCCTGACAGCTTGAGCTCTACTCCCCTCCCCTTGCCTCCCCTCCCTTGCCAGCTCCCTGGGGGAAGACCTTCCTAAGGCCGCTGGCTTTCTCATGCTGACTCTCCCTTCTCTGAAGACATCCAAATACCCAGGGGCTGGCCGGGTTCTGGCTCGAGTCCCTGACCCTGACTGATCCAGGGTCAGGCGCTGACCCTGCCAGGCCAGTCATCAGATCTGCTTGTCTGGGAATCCAAGAGGTGGCAGGGGGAGACCCTGAGTCCCCAGGGGCGCCCTGCAGAGGGAAGACCCCCGAGGCCTTAAGCCAGCCATAGTCCTTTCCTGCTGGCTTGCATTCAAGAGACTCGGCTACTCCTATGGGTCCCGCCGGCCCATCTCTCCCCTTTCGGCTCACCTGCCTCCTGGCCTGGCCTCCAGACTCAGCCCTTCCCGCCCTGGGGGAATGCAGTCAGCAGCTCGGGTCACTGCACTAAGCGCCCCCGTGCCTGGACACTAGAAGAAGGGTAGAGGGCTGTGGCACTTGCCTCGAACTGAGCCACATTCCGAGTTGTAAAGCCAAGCAGTGTGCTCCGTGCTCACCGGAGTCCCCGCACATCGGCCCTCCCTCTCCTTGGGCCCTGTCGCCTGGTCTCCCCGGGGCTGCTCTGCCCCTCCCTGCCCCCACCCTGTTCCCACGTCCCCCCACCGCCCCTCACTTTGCTCTTTGCAGACCGTCTCTGCCTCCTGGAAACAAGGAGGCCTTCTAACCGGAATTTCTCAACTTCCTCCTCTCCCGGGTGGGGTTAGTGGTCTGCATTTTCCTCTCTCCCGGAGTCCCCATCTGTTCTTTGGAGCTAGGTCGTTGGCCTGACTGCACTTTGAATCCCTCTCTTTGTCCCTCCTCCTGGCCTTGGCCAATCACCACCCCCTTTCCTGCCTGATTAGGGAAACTAACCCCCACTACGGCCAAACACAGACTCTTTGCCTTTATCCTTAAGTGTCCCCAGACCCCCGCCATCCCCTCTGGTGACAGTCTTATATCACTCCTTCCCCAGTCCCCAAACTCCCTGCCTTCACACCTGCATCTCCACGGGGTCCCAGCTCCCTCCCTGGGGCTTCCTGCAGGGGTGGGGGAAGCAGCCGAGTACCAGCGTCCCCTTCCAGGACTGGGCGTGCTCCCCCTCTTGCCCCTGCTTCTCTGAGCTTCCCTACTGTCGTGTCCCTTTCTGGGTCTCTCTCCCTCGCTCTCTTCCCGTCCTCATTTGTGATCCCATTCAGGACCGGAGCTGTGGCTCGTGAATGGGACTCAAATCCCGCTCGGGCTCCCGGCTGTCCCCTCAGTTACAGACAGCCCCCACCCGGATCCCCAAATTCTCTGCCTCCTCCCAGTGGCAGCCCCCAGCTGCCCTCTGGGGAGCTTTCCATCCGCAGGGAGTTCAGGGCTATCTGGCTCGGCTGCTCCAAGAATGTGACGGGACCCAGAGAGGAGCGTGTGGCCCAGACCAGCAGGGAAGACGAAATCCTGGTGGGCTGCCCGGAACTAGCTAAACTGCTGAATACAGGGGTGGGCTGCTGCAGGGGCTGGGACCCTCGGCGACAACTGTAAAGAAAGCAGACCGGGGACAGAAGAGGAGACAGGTGACCCTGACTCCATCCCTGGAGAGCCTAGAGCTGGCCATGCAGATAGGCACCTGCTTCTAGACTTTTCAGCGGTGGGGGCTGATGCCATCCCACTTTTGCGTAAGCTGGTCTCATTGCGATTTTGTCCCTTGCCGTCCAAGTAGGAACCTCAGGCAAGACAGAGGCCACTTGGGCCATGACCCACCAGACCAGCCCCCACCCCATCTGGCCTCCCTGGCTGCAATCATGGCACCGCGTCCTGGGTCTGCCAACGGCGACGGCCCTGACATGCCACTCCTCCCCTCTGAGCGCCCCCCCACATGTCAGGCCAAGTTTCATCTCTGCGTTGTTTCAGTAATTTCCTCACTGGCTTCCCTGTCTCCATCCAACCCTCGGCTTTGCAGCTGGGATGTTTCCAGAGCACAGCCCTGAGACACCAACGGCCTTCACCAACCCGCCTTTGACCAGAATCTAGGTCCCTTACCCAAACTCTGCTCCTTCCCTCATTCGTCCCCGGGCGGTTTTCACTGCCCTCGCTGTGGGTCAGGGAGCGTCCCTGCATTCCCTGCATCCCGCAGCCTGCATTCACGGCTCCCGGCACCGTCCCCGGGCCTCCCCGGCTGCCTCACCCACCGCCACACCCTGCCTGCTGAAACCCGCCCAAGTGCCAGTCTGGGGGGCGTCTGGGTCCCCGGGCAGAAGCGTCCCCCCTGCCTCTGAGCGCCCACAGTGCTCCTGCACCGTTTGACAACACCGCTCTTCTCCAAGGGCCGCTGACCTTCATCTTTCTCTCCTAGACTTCCGGAGAGCCGGGTCTGCGTCTCCCTCGCCTTGGGATCTCCTCCTGCCAGTACCTGCCCCGCCTGGGGACTCGCAGGCGAGCGAGCGAACGAAGGAACGGCCACGCCCGAGCACGGTCAGTCCTGAGCTCAGGCTCCCCTCCCCGCCCTCGATCCGGGCTCCTTCTGTGTGGCTCCCGCAGACCAGGAAATCCTGGTTCTCACTGGCTGGGCCAGGTTCCCCACCGACCGACCCTCTTTGGGAGATCATTGCAAAACTCACCTCCACGAAGCCAATCTGCAGGTTCGGCCTCTGTAGCAACTTCCAGCTCTGCAATGCCTGGGCTAAGTGTCTGCCTTCAGCTCAGGTCATGGTCTCAGGGTTCTGGGATCGAGTCCCGCATCGGGCTCCCTGCTCAGCGGGGAGCCTGCTTCTCCCTCTCTCTGCTAGTGTTCTCTCTCTGACAAATAAACAAATAAAATCTTTTAAAAAGATCAAAAAACCCCACCAACGTCCAGCTCTGGCTGGGTGTGGATGCTGGGGGAGGCCGTGAGTGTGGGGACTGAGGGCACATGGGAAATCTCTGCACCTTCCTCTGTTTTGCTGCAAACTTAAAACTGCTCTAAAAAAGAATCTTTTTTTTTAATTTAGTGATTCATCGTTTACATATAACACTCAGTGTTCATCATAACAAGTGCCCTCCTGAAAAAAAATAAAGTCTTAAAAAAAGATAGTATATAACAGGGAAAATGGGTGTGGTGTAATTCAGTTTCAATGAAAAATTAGTAGGCGTTTTCCTCCTTTTGTATTTACTCCCATATCCTCCTCCATCCATCTCCACTCACACCCTCCCTGGCTTTTGCTTTCACTATTCCTTTCATGCTGACAGAGCCCCTCCCCAACTTAGGGGCGAAGCCTGCTCTTAGCCCTTCCCTTGCCTCACAGACCAGCCCTCCCTCCCTCTCCCCTGCAGCATCCAAACTCCAGTCGTCAGCACTCACCTCAGGCGAAGGAGGGCTGGGCGGCCGCTCTCGTGCCAGGGAGCCGAGAAAGAAAGGCAGGTGGGAATGATCTGGAAGATTCTGGAAGGATGTGGGCAAGGCGGGGGCGGGGCAGGTCTGTTGGCTCATATGGCCCCGTGTGGGTCCCAGAGCTGGGTACACACTGCACAAGTCAGAGTTCTGTGCTTTCCCCAAGAGCTTGGGGCAGGGCTTGGCACAGACCTGGCGTGGTGAGGATGGGAAGGCCAACCCACCATTAGTGCTGGCTTGACGCAGCCTCACTGGTGCTGATCAGGAAACTCGATACCCCTCTCAGGAGAGCAGAAATACAACTGTGTGCAGACCGGGAGGAACAACTAAGCCCTGGGCTTGAGGTCAGTGGGGGGACGGTAGCCCCCAGGAACCCCGCAGCCAGGCCTGAGACAACAAGGGGTGCTGGGACCCATGGAAACACCCAGGCTGGGTTCTGGACCTCCAAGACAGGAGAATGGAACAGTGTCCCCTTACCAGCAGGAACTGTACTTAGGAACTTAGGAGGGTGACCTCTGGGCTGAGGGGCTGAGGCCGGGGCCGCTTCCTGGGAGCACGTCCGGCCCAGTCACCCAGCTCAGTGTTCGGGGCTCTGAGGCGCCATCTTGAAATTCTTTATGATTGTATCTTTGAACTGGGCTTTGGGAGTGAAGTCTGATGGGACAATGGAGCACGCCCGAGGGGCCTGGGGGCTTGGAGGCTTGGCTCATGTGTGGTCCTGGTTTCCTCCGCCTTCTACCTTCCTGGAATGGGGTCTTGGCTGCCTCCCCCACTTTCCAGGTGGAGGCCTGGGGACAGATACAGGGAAGGCCGGTGTGCTGGTGTGTATGTTCCTCATTGGGGGCTGCTGGGGTGTGGGTGCCTGTGGGCACCTCCCCACGAGGAATCCCCCCCCCCGCCTGACACAGTGTGGTCTTAAATAGCAAATAGGAAACACCATGGAGGGGGCGGGTGGGGGAGCGAAGGAAAGAGTTCTTTCCTGCTTCTTGAACAAGGGCTCCTTTTTGTTTTGCACTGGACCCCAAGGTCACTTCCAGCCAGCCCCAGCTGAGGGAGAAGCAGGTACCAGAAGACGGGGCAGCCCAAGGTTCCAGGCAGGTGAGTCAGGCGGAGGCTCCTGCTCCTGGACGGGGCACCAAGGCTGAGCCCTGGTGCGGCTTCTTAGAGGTTCCCTCCCTGGAAACTGGGGTATGGCTCCAGGCTGGGTGGGGGGGTCCCTGGGCTGACACTAGCCCCTGAGGAGCTACAAAGGCTAGAAAAAGAGGCCCTACAGGGGTGCTCGAAGGAAGGTTCCAGGGCATTGCCTAGATTTCAGAAAGCGCCTGTTTGCAAGCAGTTTGCCTTAGTGCGAGCCTCAGGGGCGGCCTGAGGAGCATGCAACCACCTTTAGTTTCTGGAGCCTTGATTTTCCAACATCCCTAGGCTTCAGAATTCTCTGGGGATTTGCTAAAGATGCCTATGCCCGGGTCCCACCTTCTGAGATCCCGAATCAGCAAGTCTGGCATTGAATTTTCTTTTTTTTTTAAAGAAGTTTTCAATATTCTTTTTTTTCTTTTTTAAGATTTTATTTATTTATTTGACAGAGAGAGATCACAAGTAGGCAGAGAGGCAGGCAGAGAGAGAGGAGGAAGCAGGCTCCCGGCTGAGCAGTGAGCCCGATGTGGGGCTCGATCCCAGGACCCTGAGATCATGACCTGAGCCGAAGGCAGAGGCTTAACCCACTGAGCCACCCAGGCGCCCCCTGGCATTGAATTTTTAACAAGCAATCCAGAAATCTCTCTTTAGTGGTTGGGTAACGCAGGCGGGGGGACCCACAGCGAGGTGTCTGCTGGCAGGAGGGACAGGAAGGCACCCGTCGGGAGCGCCTGCCCTAGTGCACGCCTCATGGGGCCGAGGACAGCCGGCCCCGCCGAGCCCGGCCTAAAGGACCTGTCCCTGACCCTACGTCCTCGTGGCATTTGCTTTGCATCGAAAGAGCCGGAAGAGGTGGGAATGCATGGAGCAACCGTGATGACACAGCGATGGCGCCCCGTCACAGCTGCGTTCCCCGCGCTCAAAGAACAACGCGCACCCTCGAGGACACCCCGTGCCTCCCGCCATCTGTCTTAGGGGCTCTCTTCCACTCAGGAGCTGGCTGGCCTGGGCAAATCATTTCAGCCCCTGTCTCGGCTCTGAGATGATAAGGTCTGTTTTTCCTTCCCAGTTCCCTGGATGTGGGTGAAGACGAGGGAGAAAACCACAGGAACTCTGCAGTGTGCACAGGGCCGCATAAACACGTCCCCGATGAGGAAGGGGAAAAAAGCCCCCCTCCCAACAGCAGTATTCAAGGAATAAACACAGCATCTGAGCAGCGGGAAGGTTGCTGTCATTTTTTTCTTCCTATCTTCTGGCGGCTCCCCAGTTCTCTCCGCTGAGCAGCGAGGGCTGTGATTTAAAAGCCCCATCCGGGAGCAGCGCGGGGGACACGGGCCGGGCCGGAGAGCAGCCAGCAGCACCCCACCCCGGCCTCCTGGGCCCACAGCTTCGGCCAGGCCGGCCCCGGGCAGGGGACAGCGAGGACCAGATGTGTCACTGCCACGTTTGGCTGTGGCTTCCTTCCCCTCAAAGTAAAACGGGAAAGGAGGGCCCACTGGTTTCTTATTTGGGACCCTGACCTTGGCAGCCTAGAATCTGAGGGCACTGTTTTGTTTTTGCTGAAAAGCAACCTTCAATTTTCAGTTTAAAATAAACCCGGTCGCCCTTCCCAGTCCGCGGCCTCCCAGGGAATTGCTGGCACAGGAGAGGCCCTGGACTGCTTGGCGCCCAGGCCGGGAGCGGGGAGCCGGCCGGCCGGATCCCCGGGACTCTCCTTCTTGCTTCTCGGCCCCTCCAAGGAGCCCTGAGCATCCATGAGCAGGGTGGCAATGCAGAAACTCCAGCGGATCCAGAAATCCCAACCTTCTACGTGCTAGCTGGGCTCCGCATCCCTCCTGCTGAGATGGTTTCTCTCTTCGGAGCAGGAGCCTCCAGCAGGGTCCGCGTGGCCGGCAGGGCCAGCTTCCTGGGGACCAGCTCTGGGCTCTGGCCAGGCTGCTAACACTGTCCACCCAACCCCCCGAGGCTCCTGATGCCATGCCGGGGCTGACCGCGGGGTCTGTGGGCCTGGGGGGCTCCTTGTGGCGAGGTAGCGAGGCCTCATTCCCAGGTTTGAGGTCTGCCCTCAGCCCCCAGCAGGCCCCGGGGGAGGCAGACCCCAGCCTTCCCTGTGATGGCGGAGGCCGTGAGGTGGGCCCTCCCTAAGGTGCTGAAGGAGGAGCTCGAGGGGCCTCCCTCCCAGCAACTCCAGTGGGGGGACATCTGCTGTGCACCAAGGCCCCGTGGAGTCCCCGGCCACCGTGAGCTGTGGGGCGGAGGTGCCCAGTGACAGCCCTGTGGAGCCCGAGGAGGCCCGCCGCTCTCCGGGCCCCTCCAGCTTTGCAGGGAGCATTCGGCCGGATGGATGAGGTCAGGCCCCCCGGTTTACCCAGCCCCCGGGCAGCAGAGCAGGGTGGCCCAGGGGCAGGTTGGGGGGGTGGGTGCCCAGGACTCTGTGGGGCCCTTCC
Organism: Nasua narica; assembly: GCA_028533885.1. Lineage (NCBI taxonomy): Eukaryota > Metazoa > Chordata > Mammalia > Carnivora > Procyonidae > Nasua > Nasua narica. The sequence goes on along the minus strand of CM052802.1, from coordinate 113,157,194 downwards.
TCTTCCTTCTCGAGAAGGCCAGGCGACCGAGAGAGACAGACGTGTGTGCTCTGGGGCCCCGGGCTGACTTGGGACCTTGGGGGCTGAGCGTGTGCAGAGCAGGTCAGGGATCGGGCCTTCCCTGCTAGTCTGGCTCCCGTCCCTCCAGGGAGCCAGCAGGGGCTCAGAGGAGGCCTAGACCTCTGGGGCCTCGAGGCTTGGTCGTCCCCCACAAACCCCTTGGCGGGCGGCTCCCCACAACGTCTGTGGAATGAACGTGTTGTGCGGCCGTTGGGCCCACTTGCCTCCCCGGCAACCAGCGTGGCCTTCTCCCGGGGGCAGCGGTAAGGAGGGACTCGGACCCTCCTGCCACGCTTCCTCGGCAGCAGGTGCCGTCCCAAACGCCCCATGTGTTATCCGCTCTTCTAGTCTGCACGGCAATCCCCAAGGCAGGCAATGATGCCCATCTCCTTCTCAGGGAGGGGGAAACTGAGGCACGTGGTCATTCACTAGGCCCAAGAGGCAGAGCTGGGATTTGTGCACCAGCCAGATGTTGTGTAATTATTTGAGGGAGAGCAGAGAGCACGACGGGGGTGCTCCCGGCTGCACGGGGACCGGAGCCCGGCGCAGACCGCAGAGCCCACGTCCCGGGTGGGGGCCAGTTTTCCAGGCCGCTGCTCTGGAAAAGCAAGGGAGTTAGCACCTGTACGCTGGACATTTTTTGCGGAAGTTATTTTTTGGCTCCCAAAGAAATGTATGTAATGAGCTTCATTTAACCATAGTCTGTGTATTAGGGAAAAAGTTGGGTGCGTGTTGTCTCTTCCATTATGCCTTCAAAGAATTCCCGGCCAGCAAGCAGCCCTCAGGTATACGCCAAGGACCGTCTGAGCCAGAGGCTGAGCACCTTGTGCGGCGTCCTCCCCTTCAACTGTCTTCTGGACATTTACTTTCCCCGGTGGAGGGGGGCAATGAAAGGAACTGATGTTTACGATGAGTCTCACAGGGACGTCTGGGCGGTGGGTTAGGTCAGCGTGGAGCTGGGAGCCAGGCCCCTGAGCGGGGAGGAGGCTCAGCCCTGGGGCAGAGGTGGGACTGCCGCCCTCCTCTGCAGGGAGTGCTCCCCAGGGGCCTGGGCGGGCTCTCCAGGGACTTGGTGGAGGCGGCCACCCACTCTCCTTAAGCAACAGGCACAACTCTTGATAAATCCCACCTTTCACCTCCTATGTGCCTTCTCTCAAAGCAACCTGGACCCAGGGCCTAGTGCTGCACGCACGGCCGGCCAACGGTGGCCAGTGGTGGGTGGGCGGAGTCATGTCCCACAGCTCGGGTCCGTGCCCTTGTGCTCCCCAGGGGCTGCCCCTTTGCTCTTCACGTGGACCAGGTGCAACCCAAATCCCACCAACCCCCCCCCCCCAAGTGGTGGGGAGAGGGGCTGTACACGCGGCTCATCGGCCACCAGCAGCACCCGGCCCCCACGACTGCGGAGGCCTGTCCAGTCATTACGCTGTAATCATTCCCAAGGTATTTGCTTGTCTTATTTAATCCAAGTTCAGGACCCCCGGTTAGCATTGCGGCCAGTGTCCTGGGGCTGGTGAGGGAGGGCTGTGTGTGTGTGGGGGGGGTCCTTACAGACCAGAGCACTCTAACTCGTCCTCCGTGACCTGGCACTTAGACCGATAGCACGGTCAATGCATTTGAAGCCCCGACTACAGTCACCTCATCCCGAACCCAGTTCCCTCCAGAGTCGCTTTCCAAGTCCCAGCTTAGAAGATTCGGGCCGTTGCCCACTTGTGACTTTACAACGACAGACCTCCCCGCTGCGTGGGTTCTCCCGCGCCCAGGGGCAATGCAACCCCTTCTAGCCGGGGTGGACACCCCAGGAGGTGCTGCCCAGGAGACACAATTCCTGGCTTTAGCTGTCGCTAGAGCAGCAGCCTCGCCGCCTCCCGGGTCGGGGAGCAGGCACGCGGTTCCCCCGATGGCCCCGGACGGGGTGGGTGTGGGGGAGGCAGACAAGCAGGCGGGACGACGGCAAATCACAGGACGGCCGTGTGACCGGCAATCTGCCATTTTTAAAATATAACATTTATTGCTTAGATGGTTTGATACACAACAGCTTTTCTTCTCATTCTGAATTTGGAAGGACTACACAACTGAATACAAAGAGGAACAAAAAGTACCAAAACCAAACTTGTGATTCTGTTCACGTGGCATAAACCGGTTTTGTACATAACACGTAGCAGCAGTTAAGTTCCCTTTAGAAAAATATGAATTCTACACATTTATTATTGTTTCCTGTTTAATGCATGGGCTGAAATCACTGGGATCAACTCCCTTCTTGAAGAAAGAGAGGACAGAGACGAAGAGGGTGGAAGGGACGGTGCATCTTTCCGAAACAAGCACCCGACTGCCGCATAGCTTCCCCCGGGGGCTGTGTGGGAATCAGCCCTGGGTTTTATATTCCGTTTTCACAGCCGGGAGTTTCATGTAGTGATTGAATCTCAGCATTGTGTCCATAAATCAAAGAGAAAAACAAGAGAAAAACTTGCACCTCAAAAAAAAACTTTTCAGAAGATCCATATATATATATATGGATATATATATATATATATATATATATATATACTATTTTTTTTGTAAAAGCCCTGAGAGAAGGAGAAAGAGAATCAAACAAAATGTATAGAAACAAATTAGCTGGACATGCAAACTAAACTATGATTCACCCAGAGTTTAAACAAATCACAAATTTCACAGTTTAATATTGGGGGAGGGGAGGCAGAACGAACAAATAATACATTTCTGGACCTCACTAATAAAATGTGGCAAGACCTTATCGACTACGAGGGTACAGATGGAGGCTAAATAAAGCTTTAAATCAATAGTGATTATTGCGAGCTGTGGCCCCCGGCCGCGCGGCGGGGCCCGTCCCTGCTACATCTCACCGCGGCATAGCACTAAGTCATGGCTTCTCTCCACAGAGTCGCGAGTTTTAGTGTGGAGAGTTGCAGAGAAAAACAAAACACAAGATACCCCAAATAACAACAACAACAACAATCGTCATTAAAAAAAAAAAAATGAAGGGACGCGTGAACTGGTTTTTTAACTAAGCGGACCACGCTGGGGGTAAAGGGGCTCACGGGACCGTTGGTTCTGATCTGTGGTCATCCAGGGTAAATCCCATCTCGGGTCCCCAGCACAGTTACAAGTCACAGATACCTCCACCTTTTTCCTTTCACATGCAAAGAGATCACGCGTCATTATCCCAAAAGAATAGAGATCTTCCTTGGAAGTCTGGGCAGTTGGGATTTTGGCCCCGAGAAACAAGGCGAAATTGGGAAGGAAGCGGGGAGAAGAGGGTCTGTGTGTGTCTGTGTTTGTGAGTGGAGGCGGAGGGGGAAGACTCGGGGGGCCGGGAGGGGGGCCGGGGGAGGGTGAGCGGGTAGGGCTGCGGCTGGGGCACCCCAGAGGTCTCGGCGAGGGCCAGGACGCTGAGCGCTGAGCGCAAGCTCAGCTACAGTAGGGAAATGTTTCTGGTCACTGCCGGCGGCTACAGTGAGGGAATTCCATCCCCCGCACGAGATGCTCGTGGGAAAAAAAAAAAAAAATCCTGCCTTTTCGAACCCAGGGGTTCAGGCTATTTCAGGAACACCAGAAACAGCACGTTTCGCTTCAAGCACCAACCCCACGTCACAGGAAGGTACCTACCCATCTATCTCTCATCTTCCAAGTTTGCATGTGCAGTTTTATTACCAGTAGTAGTAGTAGTACTTCCTCGCTTTGCAAACGACAGTAGCACAGGCGGGTAGAGGCTCGGGCCGGGTTTGGCAGAGAGACCGGTGAGGGTCGGGTCTCCTCGCTGCCGGGCTTTCTCGGAAGCCCCGGGCGCGCGCCCCCTCGCTCTCCCCTCTCTGAGCTGCTCTCCGGCGGCCCGTGCGGGACGCCCGCTCCCGGCCCCCGCTGGATTCTGCAGTCATGGAAGAAAGGCTTGTCTAAGTACAGTAGAAGAGCCACCACCCGGGGCGGGGGGGTGGGGGAGCCGGGGGGGCAAGGAAAGCTGCAGGCAGATGCCCACACGGGGACCCGGGGGCAGCCCAGGTCTCCCCGGACAAATATTGCCCATTTGTTTCTGTTGACTGCAGAGACCAGCAAACTGATGCGCTAATAATAATAATAATAATAATATTAATATTAATACATATACCAACATGGGGGAAATCAGATATAGGACATCTGTGCACGTTCTCCATAGGTTAAAGATGCCACCGTAACTCTCCTCTGGAAGTTAAGAACGGATGTCTTGAAACTTGAACATTAACAGCATGTCTAACGCTGAAAACACGTACAAGGTTGAAGCTAGACTCTTCCCCGGTTTTGGCTGGCGCCCAGTTGGAAACCTTCATCAACCACATCCCGCCATACGGAGGCCCAAATTACAGCTCTGCCACGTAGCAAAGAGAACGAGAAAAAGGTCTGAGAAAAAAAAAAAAAAAGAACATCTTATCCATATTTCCTCTGGCAATTTACACGAAATTCACATCATTTTCTTCCAGTTATTGGCTATGGGTATCCGAGGGCATGTTTTTTTTTTCTTCTGTTTCCAGCTCACAGAACATACGTTACCATCACAGATTCGCAAGAACGAGCTCACACACCAATACAGAAGGCAACGTTAATGCTTAAATGAAAAGGTCCGCTCCAAAGAATTCATTAAAATATTCGCTTTGTTTTTCAAAACGTCACTTGGGGGAAACACAATACCCAGGCTGACACCAAAGGGCTGGCGAGTACGTAAGGCACTGGAAGCGTGCGTGCGGAGTCTCTTGCATGGAGATGTAAGGCTATGGCACCGGGCAAGACGGCCCGCTCCCGCTCCTGCTCCTGTCTGTCTGTCTGTCTCTCTCTCTCTCTCGACAGCTGAAGGGCACGGAGGAAACCTCATGAAATATAGATTCAGGACACTTTGCTCTGCTGGCTTTCGTCTGTGTGCTGGTGGGGGGACACGATGGGCTGTCATTCCATCCCCAGGAGGGGCGAGGCACCGTCCGCGGCCAGGATGGGGTGGGCGGGCCCCCTGCCTTGCAGCCCTGGCAGGTCCTGCACGAGGGCCGCCGGGCTCTCTGGGTCAGGGTCACCCTGAGACGCTTGCTCCTCGGGGCTGCCCGCTGGGACGGCCTTGGGAGCACTCCTGCCGGCTTCGGCCTGGCCGGCACCCGCCGTCCGACCTGCCGCCCGCTCCTCCCTGCGGCCGGGATCCTTGGTGGCGGTGGCCGGGCTCTCCCTCCGGCTCCGGGTGACAGCCATGTGGTTGCTGGCCGGCGGGGCCGAGTCGGCCTCGTTTTCTGAGACGGGGTTGTTGCCGCTGTGGGTGGACTCACTCTCGCTGTCCTCCTCCCCCCGCTCCTCCTTGTCACTGTCCTTCCCGTGCTGCTTGGCATGCCTGGCCTTCTGGTGGACCCGCTGATGGCGAACCAGGCTGTGCTTCAGGGTGAAGGTTCGCTCACACGTCTGACACTTGTAGGGCCTTTCCCCTGGAGCGACGGGAGAAAGAAGGCATGTCTGTTAACGGGGGGGCCAGCAGGGGCCAGGGCCACCCCCTTACCCCCCGCCCCTCTGACTCAGGGGAAACCCTCCTCTTTGTCTGAACTGGAAGACAAGGAAGCAGAAATGCAAGGGGCCGGCCTCAGCTTCTCTCTGCCTTCCATCCCTCCAACGAGGTTGTCCACACTCTGATGGAGGAACCAGGGTCCCAGCTGAAGCCTCACGGACACCCAGACTGGCCTGAAAAGAACCTCAGGGGAGGACAGCAGCGGGGTCCCTCTCGCAGGGACAGGGCAGCATTTCTGTGGCTTGCGCACGACAGCGGCACCTTCCCAGTCGAAGGCACCAGATACTCCGCGTTCCGATCCCCGGCAGCTGGGGCTTTCCCTCTTGCTAACAAACACGGGCCGAGAGCAGCTGAGAGCACCACCTGCCAGGGGCCCAAGAATCCCTCTCTGCTGGGAGCCATGCACGGGGCCCTCCAAAGCCTG
>CM052802.1:112962570-113145811 GCA_028533885.1 Nasua narica | reverse complement strand
CCCCACCCCCACCTGAGGGACAGAAGCACAGGACACAGTTACACTCGTGGACGAATGCCTCTGGGGAGAAGCTCTCTGGCTTTGAGCACTGGGGAAACCTCAGACTTTGGAGACCTGCGGAACTGAATCCACACTTGTAACTAACCCACGGCCAGCTAACTAGTCAAGTATATCGGTAACACACAGCAGCCAATTTTCTGATCTGTTTGGGGGGGGGGAGGGAGGTGGAAGGCGCAGAACGCCAACACTTGGGAGATGCCTTAATGTACTGAATAGAGGACAGGAGTGAATACAGAAGCTGTAAGAAAAAAAAAAGGTGGCAGGAGACGCACTGAGCAGCCGTTAATTGCTCTGTAGGGGCTGGAGGAAGGAAGCACATATCAGCACAGGAGAATAATACCCGGATTCAGGTCAAGCAGAGATGTGATTAAAGAAAGGACATGCAGAGCGCTTTTTCAAACAAGACAAAGTTTTTTTTACTGGGAAGAGAGTTATTGAAGAAAAAAACACCCCTTCCCCACACGCCCCTCCCCCATGGAGGGCTGGGCATCACTACTTCCTGAAAAGTCCCCCACTCTGTAGGATGCTGCAGAGGCTGGGCTTGGAGGAAACAACACCCCAGGCCAGTAGGGTTTCAGATCCTTTTTAGATGTGATCCTACCGAGAGCTAGAACTGCAGCCCCAAGCTCAGCTCCTTGCTGGGGGGGGCGCCACCCCGATCTTCCCTAGCGGCTCAGGAAAGCGATCTGGGGCACTGTGGGTGTCTCCCAGGCCCCATCCTGCTGCACGCATGCTTCCTGGGGACCGCCTGCCGAGGCCCACGGAGGAACAGGAAAGGCAGCCCGCCACGCTTGCACGGCTGGGGCCGGCTACCACGCCGCCGGAGCCCTCCTCTGACCCTCTCCTCTCCGGCACCCGGGAGCACTACCTGTGCTATCATGGGGTCCAACATCACTCTCTTTTGACTGGGGGATAAGCCCGTTTCTTCTCAGGGAACAGTTGGTAACTCCGTGTTTGCGCAACTGGTGACGTTCACAGTTAGATTTGGTAGAAAAGAAGGCATCGCATTTTTGACAAGGGAAGGGTTTCTGACCTGAAGCAGGAAAAAAAATACACATTTATCTGGCTGTCTACTGCAACGAAAAAGAAAAGTCGCTTTCCATTCATTCTCCTGGGATAACTGGCATTTGATCCCCACCCCCACTCCACCCCTTCCTTTACACACACACACACACACACACACACACACACTGGTAATAGCAACAACTCAAGTGATATCTTCCCTTATCCTGAGTGAAACGGAATGAAGGTTTTGTCTTCAAAATGCCAAACGTTAACGAGACCAAGATGGGTAAAAACAACAGCATTACCATTAAAAATCTTAACAGTAACAACAAAAGAGAGAGAGGAAAGGGATTTGAGAGCAAGGCAAGGAAACACCTCTAATCTGCCACAGAGAGAAGCCACCTCTTGGAAGTTTCTGGTGTAGCAAGGACTTCCGAGGCTGGGAAATCAGTGTGGCATCCGTAAGCCTGGGGTGTCCCCAGGAGCCATCCCCTCTCCCTGGCCCAGGCGGCTGGGCCGGCCTGCAGTGGCCCCGAAGCAGGGAAACGCGCCCTCCTGTGTGGCTTGCTGACACAGTCCTCCGGGGACCCCTGGCCGAGCTCACTGCGGTCCGAGCGCGGGAGGCAGAGGAGGCCTGCTCCCCGCATTCAAGGTTCTCTGCGACCCACACAGGACCGAGTCTGTTAGATCAGGTGCTCCGGGCCACATCCCTGCCTACGGAGAGACATGGCTGGGCAGGGCCCTACCTCCTCCCACGCTCCACCATGGGGCACCTCCTGACACAGGAGTTCTCTGCTCTGCTTTGCCTGCCTTAACCTTCCATTTGATCCCTTTTGTGCCGTAAAAACAATATATGTCAAAACGCAGACCAGGCTCCTCTGTCACTTGCCCTGTGTTTGTGTGGCTGCAGGGGGAGCCGGGGCGAGGAGGGAGGGAGGAGCACGGGCGGGTGGGGCCCAAGGGAAGGGAGCATGAGCTCCAAGTTCTGGAGAGAGAAGGTGGCAGCAAATCGTTTACTCTATCCCCGGATTCCTGTTTCCCCCAAGTGCTAAGATCCCAGTTTCTGGTTTTACAGGGAGCAGGCTTCGTGCGCTAATAGCCACAATGTCCAAGCTGCAGCCTGGCCTGCGAGCCTGGGGACCTCGGGGCGGCCACAATCAAATGCACGTGTCGCCACCCGGCAGCAAAGTCAACCCAGCACAACCCCCTGGGAACACCAATCACTGGGACCCTGCGGCCTCCCGGGGACGACCCACAGATGCCCCATCTCGTGCAGGTGACCAGCCCCGGCACTCACGGCGAGCGGACCGCCTGGGCCAGGTGCTGGGGCGGGGGGCGGGGGGCGGAGAGCTTATCAGCACCCAGGGAAGGAAGAAGGTAGCGCCGCGCACCACACAACTCCAGGGGGCGCCATTCACACAGAGCACGCCGCGTGCAGCCCAGCACCGCCGGTGTCACTGCCCCGCCGAGTTCCAGCACCAGCAACCGCCAAAGAGAGGGGCCAGCCCTTCCCTACGGAGCGGCAAGACCCTTTCGGGTGAGGCTTCGAAATCACCACTGGAACTTTTTACAAACACAGATGCCTGGAACCAGTGACGCCCACGGAAGGAGACAGCCAGAAGCCTGGCACGGGTGCTTTGTGGGAGTCCGCGGGGGACCTGCAGGACCAAGCGGAGAACCCACTGACTGCTTCCCGTCGCCCCTCCACAAAGCTCAGGGAGTGTTTTCTGCTAAGTCATACAAACGACATTAAAAAAAAAAAAGTCACGCTTTTGCATGAAGACTGGTTGTGTTTTTGTTTTTCCGGTGCACACTTCAAATTATTCTCGTTTTTCACTATAAATTAAACGTCATCTCTCATAAGTATTCGGTCTTTATTTTCAGTACGAAAAAGAACATCGTCCAAGATCCAGTATCGTAGCTTCTGTGAGTCCGGCCCGACTGAGGGGGAGAGACCCAGCTGGGACTGAAACCAGTAGAAGCTGGGATGCGAGGAACTGGAGGATTCTTGATTTTAAATAAAACCACCGGTTCCTTACTTCTTCCCATTGCGTGGTTCACTCTGCGATTTTACAGCTGGGCACGGACAGCCTGGCTCACGCCCCACGATGAAGACTCAGATTCTTGCGCTAAATTCAGACAATGACCCAATGATATCAGAAGGTTCTCAAAGTGACGACGAACAGGAACCCCTCAAAGTTCCCCTCTCACTGCAGAAGGCCTTACGCTTGTGCATGCATTCACTCGCTCGTTTCTTTTGACTAATGTATGACTGACATACAAGTCTTGCATTTTAAAGAGCGGCGTGCTCTCTGGAGCGCATGCACAGAGAAAAACATGAGCCCCTCCAGTGTTTTTTAATCAGGTTTCCCCGAAACGTGTCGACTGGTAATCTACATGGAAAGTATCACACAATTTCATTTATTGGGGTGACTGACAAGTTATGCTCTGGCAAGGGTGTTTCTAAAAGTACCTGTAACCACAGGGACTGTCCTTTGCACCAAAGACCTACAGCGCCTCCCCCCTGCCCAACAGGAGCCGTGAGAACAATCAGCTAGCCAGTTTCCCTCCCAGAGAGCAGGCAGGAGAAGAGAGAAACCCTGTCCTACGGGATGCTGTCTGGCAGGCACTGGGGCCATCTGGAGCAGAAGAATGAACAGCGAGAGTAAGGGTGATCACTCGGCTTCCCACCTGCAGACGTCTTTCTATGGCCTTCCATCCTCGCGGGGATGGCTTCCTGTTCACTGGCTGGGCGAAGATGGCCAAGGATGCCCCCCAGAAGGTCGGAAGTAGCCAAAGCACTTTCCACGCGGAGGTCTGTGCCCAGCAGGTGGGAGAGGATGAGGACGGAGGGCCGCAGCTAGCAGACAAGAGGCGCTCAAACCGACCGGGAAAATCCCAAGATGTCAGAGCTGGGGGGTGGGGGGGCGTGGGAGGCTCAGCCTTCCCAGGGTCCTGACCCCTCCACTTTAGGAGAAAAGGGAGTAGAGGAGGAGGAAGGTAAGGAGGAGAAGAAATGGGCTGACTGGGGTGCCTGGGGGGGTTCAGTGGGTTAAGCGGCTGCTTTTGGCTCAGGTCATGATCTCGGGGTCCTGGGATCAAGCCCTGCGTCGGACTCTCTGCTCAGCAGGGAGCCTGCTTCCCCCTCTCTGCCTGCCTCTCTGCCTACTTGTGATCTCTCTGTGTCAAATCAAAAAGAAACGGGCTGACCGCATTTTCTGTATTCTCTTGGCCTGGGACCTAAACGTAGGGGAAAAGGGAGGGACAGCGGACTGTCCTCTCCCAAAGGGCCAACCTGTTCAGGTGGAGGAGTCAAGGAACCAGGAGCCATCCTCGCTCACCCAGACGCAGGCTAGGAGGAGAGTGCAAGGAGGGGGCTCAGCCGTGCAGGGCGAGCTCACCAGGGACGATGAAACAGGATGGCAGACGCCGGCTTCCTCCTGAGACATGACCCCGAGAACTTGAGCCACAGGCCCCTGGGCCGCCGCCAGCCCCACTGGTCTCCGCAGAGCTGCCCGTCTAGGAGACAGCACGCGGAGGTTATGATCCTTGTGCGCACGCGACTAGGAGCTCAGGAGGCGGCGGCCTCTTGAGACCCAGATGCGGTCTGCCTAACATCGATCTAAACCCCGACACCGCTCGAAGCTTCGGGCTGGAACACAGCTCGATTTTAACACTATCTCCACTGCACCCCTCGCCCCAAAAGGCCTCTTTTCTGTATAATGCTTGTTGTTTACAGGGCTGTTTCGCAGGCCTGCTTAATTCCCAGGCGCAAAACATTCGGGCCTCCGGTCTTATCTCGAGGTTTCTGGAGGGAGCTCGTCCCAGAGAGCCAGGGAACCAAGCGCGGCCAGCGGGTTCTTCAACTGCAGAGCATCTACCAGGGAAACACCAGTCTGTGGGAAGCGCGGGTGGGTCACATGGCTTCCCAGGCTCCGTCCAGTTGTGACATGCGACGCATGGAAAATGTCCTAACACGGCACCAGGCACAGCCGAGCGCTCTATAAACTCATTTAACAGAGGTGACGCTGAGGCTGTCCCTGGAGGCTGAAGCAGGAGGACAGCAAGGCAGGTCACAAAGCCCAGGAGGCGCCAGCTTGGACAGCGTCTATGCGTGCGGCCACTACCGGCCCGAGGCCAAGGTCAGGGCTCACTGCTAGGATTCGGGGCTGTATCCGTGTTCACCTCCTCTCCAGCCCCTCGCCAGCCTTCTGCACTGGAACGTGTCAGGACGGGCTGTGAGGGCAGGAGAAGCACGCCCTCTCCTGCCAGCAGAGAAGCAGCAGCCCCACCCCGACCGTGGGGCAGCGGCGGGGACCGTGACCCTGCCTTTGAACTCGAGCCAACCAGCTCGTGACCCACGCACAGGCCGATGGGCTGTTACTCAGTGCTGCCCAGCCTTCATCTCCTTGCTTCCAGACGTGGACAATGTTGCCCTCATGGGACTAGCTCGTCAGGAAGACTAGCTCGGGGAGGTCTCCCTACCAACCCTGAGCGCTCCCCTCGAGTCACAGCCAGAAACCCTCCGCAGGAGGACACGGCGTGCGAACACGGTCTCACGGACAGGATGTCACGGACGGGGCTGCAGCAGACACAGCCACCGAGGGCCCAGGAACTGCTCAGGGAGAAGCGGCTGATCGTGTTGATATTTACGCCCACCCCGCCCTACTCCATCTTCAACAGACCTCCCATCTTCCTTGCCTGGTTCCAGAAGCTACGAGGCTTTAAACCAACGAGGATATTTTGGCATTCTAAAGCCAGGCGACTGAAACGACTGCGTTCACCAAGTGGGAACTTCTAGCAGGCACATGCAAGACGTGGACCAACTCTGCAAAGGAAATGCCAGGCGCTTTGGTCCTCCTCGGGAGACTGGTGGTTTGCTAGGAGGGCAAAGCCCGGGAGTAAATGGCCTCCCCCGCAACAATGTGCATGCCTTCTGCTAAACACAGGACGCCCAGCCACGGGGAGGGTGTGCGGAAGGCAGGGCATGGCAAGAGCCAAACTCCCCGTAAGATCGAGCCATCTGCTTTCTGAAAAGTGGTAACAGAAGTACTCACTTCTCCAAAGGCTCTGCAGGTAACAGACAAGGGCCCCCCCGCAAAAGGGCAGCAAGAGCCTGCTGCGCGGCGCACTGCCTGTTTACCAGGCATTTTCTTTTCTGAACCGCTTCCTCCGGAGAACTGCGACTTGACTTTGTCAGCCGTACAGGGTTTCAAATGAAAAGGATGGTCTGAAAAGGCAGCATATACTTCCCAAATCTAGAAATTCTGTTCCAGAGTGGAGTCTTTTGTGGACAGGCACTCCTGGCTTGCTGCCATCCGAGTCCTGGATTCGAGGCCCCACCAGCCCAGAGAGACCCCTGCCCCCACTCGCTCTCCCCTCCCCGTTTCCCAGGGACTGCTCGGCAACCTCCCTCCCTCGTTAGTAGAAAGAGCCCGTCACGGGCTTCTTAGAAGCTTCTCCGATGATCACCTCCCTTCTAAACGAAGCCTTTCTGCTTGGGGATGGAGCCTGGCTCCTGCCTCCTTCCCAGTACCTGCCTTGTAAGCTTTGTAACTGACTAGATCCTAAGCCCTGTAACTGACTAGGGCTGCCAGATTGAGCAGCTAAGAACACTCCAGTCTCAATTTCAGATAAGTGACCATTCAGTAGTCTATCCCCAACAGGGCGTGGAAAAATACCTACCCTAAAAATTATTCGCTTTTTATCTGAAATTTAAAGTTAACTAGCATCCAATTTAAAGTTAACTAGCATCCCTTATTTTATCCGGCAATCTTGTATCCTACAATTCTCTGTTGGGTTTTAGGTCTTACACGTTAGTATTCAGGCGGTAATCTCCAAAAGGCGAAGAATCTCACCCAATTCACCTTTAGGTCAATGATATAGACCCTGTATAAATATTCAGTAAATTAGAATTAAGGGGAGAGTGTATGGCCATGTGACTATTCGAAGTACCTGGTAAAAAAATACTTAAGATATATTCTCAACATCTCTTCGAAAATCAACATATGGAGACTAACACTTGAAAAATACATCAGGCTATCTTTTTGGCAACTGACATCTGAACATTAGACTTAGAACATTATCATATTTGGGTGTTTCTCCAAGAACAGCTGATGATTTTAGTATAAATAAAATTAAAAAAAAAAAAATTCTACCACTACTTGTCACCGATTTTCCCCCATAATCGGGAAGGTGGGACTGCCTTAGTGAAATGAAAGAGAACTGTGAAATCTGCAGTATTCCCTTTAAGAATTCATGGAATCAAAAGAACCTCACGAAACGTTCGCAATGTTCAAAGCTGCTCTGCAGAACCGGGGAGGCAGTTTTTCCTGCCAAAGCAGCAAGTTCACCCTGGCCGATCCCTTCCCACCAACTTCTACTTTCCCTCACTGCCTCCTGTGGGTGTCGGGGGAATCCTGCTACATCCTGCTTTAAGGGAAGACGCTTCGGATGAACGTCAGTATTCAATGGGCCCGGACTATTTTCACCCCCAAACACCTACGTGTAACACCTGCCTTCACCAGCAGCCCTTCGGGGGCCGAGACAGCGGGAACAGGTGATTCTGGTGACAAGGGCACAAAGGGAAGAACTCTCGGCACCACGAGGTAAGCCCCCTGCTTCCGAGACCGAGGGAGAAGCTGGAAATGGAGTCGTGGGGAAAGGGTCCTGCGCTTCGAAGCCTGTGCCCTGTGCCCCACCCCCCTCCCCGGCCAGCCAGGCCATGGCATCCCCTCCGGGCAGGAGCGCTCCTGGCCTGGCGGGCCCTCTTACCCGTGTGCGTGAGCATGTGCCTTTGCAGGGAGCTGGCCCAGGGGAAGACCCGGGGGCAGTGGGGACAGTTGATCTTCTGCAGGCAGTTGGCGTAGGAGTTCCGCTTGGCCCTCAGCAGCTTGTCTTCGGGAGGGCTGCCCTGCTCCTCGTCACTGGGCCCCTGGGGGTCCGCGGGGGCTCCGGCCACTTCGTCCTGAGCATCGTCCTCTGTGGTCTGTAGAAACGGACTAAACTTGTTGGTGTCCGTGGTGGCCAGCATCTTCTCGATGCTGGCAAACTCCCCGCTGGAGTCCAGATCTACCCCGCCGCTGCTGGAGCGCGGCCGGCTCCTCAGGCCCTTTTTCCGGCCCCTCTTCTTGGACGAGCCCACCGGCCCCTGCTCGGTGGGTGAGACCGCCTCCGGGCTGTTGGCAGGAGGGGATGGGTCGCTGGATTCTTTGGGGCTGGTGGTGTTGGCGGGGGCGGCGGCGGCTCTGGGGACAGCGCTCCCTAAGCCGTCTGGGGCTGTGCTGGCACCGCCAGTGCTCGTGGGGCCCGGGTCGGCCACCTTAGCTTTCAGCAAGGTGGGGGCCGAGGACACAGATGAGATGATCTGGGCGATGGAGGCCAGCGGAGGCAGCTCTTCTGTCACGGGGGGCTTTGGCAAGAGCAGCGGGGGCTTGGGGCGCAGCGGCCGCAGCAGCGCCGGGCTGCTGACGAGGGTGGAGTTGCCCAAGATGGGGGAGTTGTTGACCAGAGCCGGGGAGTAGATGGGGACGGCGAGCTGGACAGAGCCCTGCAGGGGCTGAGCGTGGGCTTCCAGAGCGGAGGCTGCGGACGCGCCCGGCTTTTCCAGGATCCCGCTGGGCCCCAAGGTCACTGGCAGGGCAGGGCACGGTGGAGGACAGGGGGACGGCTGCTCACCGCTCCCCGGGTCCTGCTCGGGCTTCTTGGCTTCACCGGGCACAGCGGCATCCTTGTCTCCTTTCCTGAAGTTCTTGGGGATGGACAGGTCGATGGGCTCCAGGGAGCAGTCATAGGGCGCCGAGGAGGAGGGGCTCAGGAAGGAGGGGATGTTCTCCTGCTTCACCTGGACCAGGGCCAGGCCCTTCTGGGAAAAGTCCAGGGGCTCGTTGAAGTCCCCGGGGAAGTTGCCGGCGGGCTCCAGCTTGACGGAGACGTGGGGCGGCAGAGGCTGGGGCGGCGCCCCGTGGAGAAAGCCGTTCTGCGGCTCCAGGAAGGGCGCCAAGGGCTTAAGCTCGCCGAAGGTCCCGCCGCCGTCCTCCATCCTCCCCGCGGCCTCGGCGGCCGCATCGGCGGAGCTCAGGCCATCGGCCGCCAGGACGTAGCTCTCGATGTCGTGCTCGGGCACGTGCAGGTGCTGCTTGAGGATGTGGTGGACGCAGTTGCGCTTGGCCGAGAAGGCGGCGCTGCACTCCTTGCACTCGAAGGGCTTGCGGCCCTTGGGGCAGCCGCCCAGGCCGCGGCCGCAGTGCGTGCGCATGTGGATCCGCAGCGCGCGGTAGTGCTTCAGGTCCTCGCCGCACAGCCGGCACACCGTGTCCGGGGCGCAGAAGGCGTCCACCATCTCGGCGGCGCTGCTGGTCACGTACTCGATGTTCTTCTCGATGTCCTTGCGCGTGGCCTTGAGGTGCTTCTTGCGCAGGTGCCGCTCGCAGTTGGCCTTGACGGTGAAGGGGTAGTGGCAGATCTTGCAGATGTAGGGCCGCTCGCCGCTGTGCGTGCGCAGGTGGCGGATGAGCGCGGCCTTGTCGGCGGCGATGTAGTCGCAGATGTTGCACTGGTACGGCGAGATGCCCAGGTGGGAGCGCACGTGGGCGCGCAGCACCCCGGAGAAGGCGAACACCTGGTTGCAGAAGCGGCAGGGGTAGAGCACCTTGCGCATGGCTGGCGTCTTCTTGCCGCCCGGCCCGGTCATGATGGCCTTGAGGTCCCCCTCCGTTATCTCCTGCTTGATCTTGGCCTCCATGCTCAGGGGCAGCAGGGCCTCGATGATGCTGTCCTGCTCCAGCTGCGCCTTCATCTCGGCCTGGCCCGGCAGGTCCACCCGCGGCTGCTGCAGGAAGAGCTGCGTGGCCATGTCTGGCTGGGCTCCCGCCTGGGACGGCAGCAGGTGGGCACTGGAGGCTGCCTCCATGGGGCCTTTGAGGGGCTTCAGGGGCGGCGGGGGGAGGCTGGGGCTGATGCAGCCCGGGGAGGCCTGCTGGGCATTGAGGAGCGGCGGGGGCGTGGACGTGGCCACCACCGTCCGCGGGGTGACCAGGGGCTTTGGCTTCAGAGGGGGCATGTGTTTGAAGATGGCCTGCAGAGGGGCGGCGGGGGCCTTGGCCAGAGGCGGAAGACTGATCTGCGGGGGAGCGGAGGCTGCCATCTTCAGAATCTGCTGGATGTCGGCCAGCTCGATGGCGGACTCGCCAGAGATGGGCTTGACCACAATGCTGCTGTCGGGCTGGATGATGAAGCCCTTCTGGAAAGGCTGCAGGGACAGGTGCTTCATGCTCTCCTTGGTGGCCGGGAGGACCGTGAGAGAGCCGCCCAGGGAGGCAGCTTCGAAAGGAGACAGACTCAGCATGCCGGTGCAGCCGGGGTCCTGAGGTAGCTGACACTTGAGGGTCTGGAGCTGCGCCACGTGGCCGTCTTCGGGCAGGGGCTCCTCGGCGGGGGCAGGCCTGACGTCTTTGGTGTGCTGCAGGCCCAACAAGGCCAGGAAGAGCTTCTGGTCCGGGCCGTCCCCGGGCAGGGTCCCGGCCGGCAGCCTTTCCCGTCCCTGGTCCACGGCGACGTGGGTCTGCCTGTGCAGGGTGAGCGAGGAGCGCATGGGGAACGCCTTGTCGCAGGCGTCGCAGACGAAGCGGTGCTGCTCGCTGATGCACCTTCGTAGGTTTGTCTCACACCAGGCCTGCGTGGAAGCCGGGTCGGCAACAGCAAGGGAATAAAGAGGATTTAAACATGATCGCCACCCTGAGATGCAGGAGCTATCTGTTGGATAAGCTGCCCCGGGCCCCAGCCCTGGCCTCCCCCTGCTTGCTAAGCCCTGCTCCGGTCGGAATCAGGGACACCCCCAAAAGCACCTGAGGCATCATCTTGCTTGATGGATGACAGCAGTCTCTAGGGTAGCTCAGAGAAGCAGTGGAATATGGTTAAGTAGGAACAGCACAAAGGTAGGATTAACTCTCTTCTTAAAAATGGGGTCCTGGAAAGCTAATGGTCTGGGGACTTCCTACCACCAGTGGAGAACTGGCTACCTTCGTGTTTGTGGGACAAAGGGCACGGCCTGGAAGGGGCGTGATGCAGCGCCACCTGGGGGAGGGATGTGGGAGTGCATACATGCGGGTATACGCTTCTATGTGTCACACAGGGAATAAATTCGCTGAACTTGAGGCTTCTGTGCCTGGAGAGTTTCCCTGTGGATATCCTCTATCTCGGTTATTTAAAAAACAGTTTCAAAGTAGTTTTGGCAGTGTTTTATAGGCGGAGAACAAATATGGTTCAGGTTACTAATGATCCAAAACATTTTTAATAGAAGCTACAACACTGGGAAATACTTACCTGTAATATGGGTGTTAAAGAAAAACAAAACAATTACAAATTCAACTCAGAAAGGGCTGGGGAAGGGGTGGTGAGCAATGCACAAGTTTAAATCCAAACGCTCAAGAATGAGCAAAAAGCACAGGTGAGCTAGACAATTCCTTAAGTAAGTAAGAAATTCGATGCAAAATAAAAGCCCACCTACCCCTCTCAGCTCAATGACCCACGGAAGACTGAAAGGATCAAGCTAATTTCAAGAGAAAAGGTTGTGACAAAAGACAAAGAGACAAAACCCAACTGACAACATTTTAAGGAAGGGAAGCCTAGCGGGGAGGGGAGGCTGTCCAAGGACACGCCCGTGGAGGGGACTGCCGGGTCCACAGGCTGAGCTAAATACCTGAGAAATTCGAGGAAACTTCCTACAGGAGAAGTCAGTGAATCCTAAGTCATGGAAGCCAGCAGGAATGGAAGGGTTGTTCTGAATGAAAGGCCTTCCCATCGCGTCCCTGGGAAGTTGTTTGTGAACAAGTGCATTGTGGCGCAGCAATCCTCGATGGGTTCGGAAGGTAACGCAGCAAATGTCACATCTGGCAGAAAAGAGGGACAGGATATAAGGGCGCAGCCAAGTCCGGGTCTCCACTTGTCCAGCAGCATATGATATTTGTGTGCTGCTTCACTTCAACAGAAGTAAAAATGATAGGGCATCAAGGAGCTTAGGACCAAGAAAACTCTTCCTTTAAAAAAAAAAATGGTATTTTATCAACCTGTGCAGACAGAACAGGTGCGTCTAATAAGAGAGCCGGGCACCCGAAGCCACGGCTGCAGGCCTACTTCGTCTTACCTGAATTGCAGGTAGCAATGCGGCATCGGGCAGTCATGTCAAAGGTTTTGCTCCCTCCCTCGGCTCAATGGATTCCAATTATCATAAATGTTTAAATGTCAAATAGCATACATTTGCAGAGAATCTAGAATACCCCTGGTCTCTGACGGGGATGAAATGATCGGGATGAAATGATAATCAAAATTCTCCAAGTAAATTAATAGCACACGACAGTGACTATGTATTTGATTCTGACATTATTACCAGCATTATGGGAAAAACCACCACGGCTTCTAGACAAGGAGCCAGGCGTCCTACAGGGGCAGGGAGCACGCCCCCGGCACGCGGGTGGGTATCCTGATTTTCATCTTATCGATGATCACACCGAGGCTCAAAAACCTTACGCAACGTGGCTGAGGTCACACAGCCAAGTGCGAAGCAAAGATAAAATATGAACCTCATTTGTCCTCCCGCCCACACCTATCACAATGCTGTCACTTTTCCCTTGAAAGACTCGCACGGATGCAGTCCATCAAAAGGTCAGCACCCTCCACCTCTGAGATGACCTCCACCTAAAGTGTCCTGGGCCACACAGACATGAGACAAACGTATTTTACTGTCATTGTTTATTTTTATTTGGGGGGGGGGCAGGGAGGGAGGGAGGGAGAGAGAGAGACAGAGAAGGTGGGAGGGCGGAGAGAGAGGGAAAGAGAAAATCTTAAGCAGGTTCCACGCCCAGCATGGAGCCCGATGCGGGGCTCGATCTCATGATCCTGAGATCATGACCTGAGCCGAAATCGAGAGTCCGATGCTTAACTGACTGAACCACCCAGGTGCCCCCAAATGCATTTTATGATGCTTCCTCCGCTCTCCACACCAGTGTCACCATCTGGGTCTTAACCCGAGAACCATCCGAACGACCATCCGATCATTACGGTTTCATCAACATCCCACAGACCGGTACTGAATACGGTAGCCACCCGAGCCACACGTGGCTATTTACATTTATTAAAATTTCCTCAGTCACATTACTCTCATTTCAATGGTGGCCTCAGGCGGTGCAGACCTAACACACTTCTGTGTTTCTACGACCGCAGAGAGTTCTGTTGGACAGGGCTGTGGGCCTACCGCCCTTCCAAGTACTTGCGTGTCCAAACACACCTCCGTCTCACCAAGGCCCGACAGCAGGCGCCGTGAGCGCTCTACAGGAAGGAACGTGGGGCAGCGAGGGGCAGAGCAAGCCGCCCGAGTTTTACACCGCGCACACCTTAGCGGGAACTTCCTTTGCTCTGAAATTCTTCTCTGTTAATAAAGAGACAGTAAATCACCCATGAGGCAGCTGAGCTCATTTTCCTCTCGTGCTGAAGGAAAGAGGCGCCAAGCGTGTGCGAGTCGGCTGTCCTCATCGCGCGGTGGCTGGCCACCGCGAGTGGCATCCTGCTGTGTGGCCACCTCTCCCATCTCCGGGGCCACCCCGGCCGCCTCTCACCATCAGATTCTGGCATTGTTCCATTACATTTAGAATCCCGGGTTCCCTCAGGAAGACTTTTGTGTTTTGAGTGGCTCGTGGGAACCCGGTGTGACGAAGGTTCCAGGGAAAGCAGGGCCACGGAGAACCGGGGCTGCCATTAGGTACCCACACTTCTCACGGCCGTGGGCCCACGCAGCACCGCTGTTTCCTCCTCCCTCCCCGGCCCCGATCCCTGGGGATTCCGCATGTGCACTCGGCTCACGGGGTGGCCCCCCAACCACAGGGAACCCTGGCCAAAGCACCTAGAGGGCTAGGCCGTGAAGAAGTGAAGGAGGGAGGCAGCCCGGCCACAGCTGCTCAGGTGATGACGGTCTCATCAAGGGCCACGCGGCCTGTGTGGAGGGGCTGTGACCCCGAGTCCCTGCTGTCCTGCCATCCTGGAGGTGACACTGTTCTCTTCCAGCACGGGGACCTCGGTCCCCCCAGACTCCACGTTCAACTGCACGCTTCTCGTTGTCACCAGCCCATGGCCCTCCCCTGACCTGGAGAGAAACGGCTGGACTGGGGACGTCTGATGCCGACCAGACACGGGGCAATAATAAGAAATCACTGTTACTTTTTTAAGTTGTGGTAATATATGGGTTGTGTGTGTGTGTGTGTAAGTCCCTTTTCTTTACAGATACGTGATGAGATAGTGGTTAAGTGAAATGTGATGCCTGGGACTTGTCTTGAAATTATCTGGGATGGGGGAAGAGATGAGTCACGACGGGCTGGGAGTTCCTGAAACTGGGGGAATGAGGGCTCACTGCACTGTGCTCTCTGCTTGGGCCTATGTTTAACACGATCTTGATACACGTGAAAGACAGAAACACCTAAAAAAAAAAAGAGAGAGAGAGAGAGGAGGGAGAGAAACACTAATTACAAATGGCTAATGAGAGCAGGCTGAGTTCTTGTCTCCTTTTCGGAGCTTCAACAACATCCACTATTTGCGGCAGATGTGGGGGGGGGCAGTTTACAAAAACCCCAGAAGAGAAGCCCTCAACACCGAGTGTCAGTCTGGAACGGGTGAACGGAAGGAGCCCGTTTCCCCAGCAAACCTGTGGGACAATCAGAGCGTCTGGGAAAATGGCGGACGGGCCGGGGGTCGGAGGGAGGCGCCGGGCTCGGGGCTCAGGAAGGCCGTACTGCTGGAGTTACGTGCAGGCAGAGAGAGCCACACTCGGCGGGCTGGGCGGTCCAGGCGCTGGCCGCATCTGGAGTGGCCCTTTGTGACCTAGAGATGGTTCCAATTTTCTCTCTCCCCACCCCTTCCCCTCGGTCCTGACTTGGCCAGAAGCAGGTGAGCTTTGGGAAGCTGCGGGAAAAGGGAGCTGGTCTGTGCCTTCCCTGGAACGTGCGAACAAGAGGAAGTGACGAGGGCAGGGCTGAGGGCTGCCCCGTGGGCACCGCGCACCTGATGTCTGCACTTGTTCTTCCAAACTAACGGCACCGACTACGTACATTTGTGTAGGACATTTGCAGAGTGTTTTATTTAATTTAAAAGATTTTGTTTGACAGAGAGTGAGCACAAGCAGGGAGAGCAGCAGGCAGAGGAAGAGGGAGAAGGAGGCTCCCCGCTGGGCAGGGAGCCCGATGCGGGGCTCAATCCCGGGGCCCTGAGATCAGGACCTGAGCCGAAGGCGGAGGCTTAACCGACTGAGCCCCCCAGGTGCCCCATGCAGAGTGTTTGAAATTCACCTGCACTGGTGCCAGACACTGTCCGGGATGCTGCGGTATCACGACAAATACCTGAAGTCATTCGTCCTGACAACCCCGGAGACAGCGCTAGTAAGAGTCCACGGGTGTGTGATGGACTGGTCGCACCGGGGGGCGGGCCCCGGCTCCCCGCTCAGCTTCCGCGTGAAGGTGGCAGGGGTCACTGCACCTCGCAGGGGAGGGGCTCACTGTCAACGTCAGGGACGGGCTTGGGTGGGGCGCGCTTGAAAAAGAAGCCACACAGGTGCGAACTATGTTATCTGACCTAAAACACACACAGCCGAGCCTCATGACTGGTGGATCCTGTACTTGTCCATCTGCCGACTTGCTCCGACGTACCTGGAAGCCCCCACCGTGCTTGCCGGGCATCTGGGGACACGCGCAGCGAGCGGGCAATGCCAAGTGGCCCGACGTGCGCGTTCCCAGCTGCGCCTCAAGGAGGCGATGCCGCCCCCGCTGTCTCTCGGCAGCTCCTGCTACAAACCAGTGTCCCTCCACCGTCTACTTGGGGCCACAGTTACAGCATTTCTGTGGTTTTGTCGGTGAATTCGTGGTTTGAGATGGCCTGCAGGCACAGCGCCAAAGCCTGTGTGCTCAATCCCAGGACCCTGGGATCATGACCTGAGCTGAAGGCAGACGCTTAACTGAATGAGCCACCCAGGCGCCCCGATGAGAAAAGTTCCTCTTACTTTTCTCTTGTATCCTAGAGACCTTTTGAACACCGTCCCCGAGTCTACTGCACTAGTGCACAGCCTGTTGGCTCAGAAGACTCAGGGTGAGGGGCGGCACAAGTCGGTTTTCTAAAAAGAAGGAGCATGTCTCAAAATATGGCAATTAGGGGCGCCTGGGTGGCTTAGTCGTTAAGCGTCTGCCTTCGGCTCAGGTCGGGATCCCAGGGTCCTAGGATCAAGCCCCCGGTTGGGCTCTCTGCTCAGCAGGGAGCCTGCTTCTCCCTCTCCCACTCCCCCTGCTTGTGTTCCCTCTCTCACTGTCTCTTTCTGTCAAATAAATAAATAAAATCTTTAAAAAAAAAACATAGCAATTAGAGCTGACCGCAGCTATCACAGCCGCGAGTTTTTAATGACACTGAGTTTCCTTCACTTCCTTCTAACATGTCTGTCCCCCCTCCCATTCTCTCGTTCACTCTAAAGTCCCTCCCGTTTCTGGCACCCAGGACAGTTACACATGGTAGGTGCTAAGTAAACACATGGCTGAATTAACCAGCACCAACCACAAGCTCTGTGTGCCTCCTGGAAGGCAGCTAGGGAGCGGCGTGGGATGGGCTCAGGGACCAGAGACGGTGGGAGGGGAAGCGGAGGCTGTGCGATCTCGGACAACTTATTTCATCTGTATTTTGATTGCCTGCTGGGCAAAATTTCCCAAACAGGCCCGAGATAGGAATCGCTCCCTCCATGACCTCCGTACTACAGAGAGAATTAAGTGACAGGTCCTCGAATCTGGGGACACCCGATGCCCCAGGCCTGGGAGAGCTCTTCCTCATCCTTCTCTGGGCCCCTGACTGCTCTCCCATCTATAACATGTGGATTCTTAGAGTTACTGTCAGTGACAGAGAATAAAATGCTTGGAAAACTGCAAGAGGCTACTCCAGACTGAACCATGAGCATCTATTGCTAGGAACAAAAACCACCAGGAAGAGCCCATTTCCCGGCCATGATAGCAAATGTGAAAATGCAGGGAACATGAACTTTAATTTTGAAAGAATGTGTTCTCTCTCTTCATTCTCAAGAACTTTACCACAATCTCCACAGCGTCTGTTTAATCTGGAGACACGGGATAAATGCATGTTCTTTCTGGTCGCCCTCTGTCCTGCGCCACCTGCTTCCCCCACTTCCCCGCCCCCCTCCCCCCGCCCCCAGCCCTGCTCCTGGGGCCACAGCTCAGAAGAGAACCGCATGCCATCCCAGCCTGCACATGCCCCCAGAGCCACAACTTCACGCCTCTCCATTCACAGGATTCAATCAATGTGCTCCTATTTCGCTTCTGAAAAGATACAGAATGTCATCTCATAAGCTGCTCGAAAGTGGCAGAGGGGACCAAAAACAAAAAACAAAAAACAAAAACACACAAAAAACCCCTGCTTTGAAACCAGAAGCACATCGCAGGGGGGATGGCTACAAGGAAGAAAATGAAACCCCACAGAAAAAGGCTGCTTCCCGTCTCCTGCTCAGCACCTGTTGGCAGACCTTAAATAAAACTAGTGTGGAAAACCATCGCCCAGAAATATTGGGCAGCACTTTGTCAGCCAGAGACACTCCGGTTCAACCAGCCTTCCCCGAGGCCCCCCGGGAAGAACACTTTGCAACTGTTTCTAAAGAGCTCTTCGAGGACAATGGAGATCATTGTTCATCTGTGGGCGACGCTGCTCCCTGCGGGCTCTGATCTGGGGGTATTGCTAACCTCACTTGGGCTTGTCAGTCTTCGTGAAGACCACGGCCATGGGTCAGGTGGGCCCAACTCTCCCCGCACCCCCGGGGCTTGTGGGATCTCTCCAGCCTGCCGCGGATGCCACTCCAGGGACCCGAAGGGGCAGGACCGCACTTCAGAGGTCGTAGGACCGCAGAGTGCTGGAGAGCAATTCCATCTTGTATGTGAAACCAACAGGGTGCCGGAGGGAACTCTTACAAACACAAGAGATCGCTTTGCGATACTGCGGCGATGCAAGAGGAGGGCAACTTTCCCGAATAGAGGACTTCGCAGTAAGATCAGTGCATCCGGGGGAAAGTGTAACCGGTGAATCCTAGCCACGGGATTTACAGATGCCAACAGAACTCCTCTAAAAAATAAAACTTTCTTTTTAAATCACATACTGATATAAATCACTCTAAGGAAAACAAAAACTCATCAGTAGGCAACACTCCAAAGACAAGGTGAGGTTCCAGATCAAACACCGGGATGAACGCGGATACGGACATGCGGCCCGTCCTCAACTTACAGACACACCTGTGTACGTGTGAATTCCAAATCACTCTGCTCCCAGACCCAGTGTTTCTGGACCCCAAGCCAGTTCACCAGAGCCTGTTTCACCCAGAAAACACCTGAATTCCAGCACATGCTTCTAGCAGAAAGAAAACTTCATTTAGAGTCCTGGAGGTCTGACCATTCCCCCCCCCCCCCCGCCCCCCCGCACCACGTGACATCCCAGCCTCCCGCAGAGCTGGCTGGGTAACGGTGGCTCCTGTTACGGGGCCCCGGGCTCTGCAGGTGGGCTAGGGGTGGGTGGGAAGGCAGGCGGTATGGTCTCAGGGCTCTCCTAATAGCACAGGGGCAAAGCAGCGGCCTGCGCCCCCGGCCCCCGCCTCTCTCGGCACCACCTGCACTGTCACGGCAGAGGTATGGGTAGGTGTGAGGCAGACAGGAGAGGCCTAGGGTGGGGGTGCTAGGGGAGGGAAATGCCTCCCAGCAGCATGCAGCGGAGGTGAGCCCAGTTCCCACTGTGGCCCCTGGGGGCGGAGGGACACCCCACGAACACAGAGAGCCTTCAATATGTACACTTTATCCACGGCCCTTGCTGTCCCTTCTGCAGAAATTAAACAAATAAGCAAAAATCACACAGCAGACCAGCCCGATCTGACAAGGGCTGGCCTGGAAGAGAAGCCCAATTCTCACAGGCACGGGGACCTGGTGCAGCACTGGTGCCAAAGCCGGAGAGAGACCCGACTCCGCCAGCCACCGCTCAGCCTCTGCCACTGGCTGTCGCAGGCCCATGGACAGCGAGGCAAGGGCTGGAAGACTCCAGCTCCAGCCCGCCAAGAAGATCCTCTCCTGCCTTAGCTGAGGGCTCTGTCCTTTGGATTCTCAAAGGACTTGAGTGACGATGTTCTTATTTATACCCAGATCCGCCACTAGTCTTCAAAAGACAAAAAAGTTAAAGTTTCCCAGATAGCCTTCCCAAAGGACCTACAGGGGAAGGAAGCGTGCAAACACATCCAGGTGGAGAGTCGAGCCGAGGGACACCTGAAGGCGAAGTCACTAGCCGGGGGCTTGACCGGAGGAGTGGAAAAGCAAGGCTGCCAAAAAGCTTTAAAATGAAAACCTTGTGGCTAAACAGATTTGGGGTTGGCTCGTCCCAGTGCTCACCACAGTCCTACTGCATTCCTCTGGTGACCCCAGCTCTCCAGAACGAGAAGAAAAGTCGGATGTCCACGGAAAAGCTTAAGAGCAGGCCGGAGAGACAACCAGCACCTCCCCGCCAGGTGCCTCACCTTTATGGCCGTGTCACATCCACCAGGATGGCAGTTAAGGGGCAGGGGACCTCCATCAAGAAAGGGTTTTTATATAAATTTTATACATATACATATATATATATATATATTTTTCCCCCTAATGCTTAACATATTTAATTTTTGAAAGGCTGTTTTGGCAGGACTCAAACCAAATTTAAACAGTCATTCAGCTCCCCGACCTTTACAGAAGCAGAGCTGGATGAAAGGGGCTCTCTATGACAACAAGCCCCTGAATGGGACGCCTCAGTTTCCTTGGCACGGGATACCCATCTGAGGACTGGACTGCCCCCCTCCCCCTCACCGCAGTCCACGAAAGCATCTTGCAGCCGGGGAAGAAGGCTCGGCCGGCCTGGGGGCCAGTGACGTGCCAGACGGCAGGGCCGGATGGGGCATGCCGGCGGAAACCCCACTCCGCGACGCTGTCCGTTCGGAGGACAGGGAGTGGCCGATGCCCAGCTCCTTCTCCAACCCAGAGCACACTCTCAAGGGATGGACACCGGACAGTGGCTCACACCCCTACTCCCTGGGCGGCCGGTGGGCCCGGCCCCTGTCATCAGAACCCAGGAGATACCTTCCCGGGGAAAGCTGAGCTCGCTCTGGCTACTTCTCTGCGATACTGAATTTCTTGCTCATTACAGTGTTTTAATCGAGACACTGACATTCCTTTTTAAAAGGGATTTCATGCTTCATTTTTCTTCTGCTCGGTCTCCAGAGGCAAAAAGGAGTAAGTGCAAACAACCTCTTCTCAGAGCCTCACCCGGCTCAGACATTCCTGCCCCAGTGCCCACCCTCCCTTCCCCCTCCCCTCCCCTCCCCTCCCCTCCCGGCCAGAGAACTGACATCCAACAGCTGCACTAATCTCTCCCAGTTGCTGGGAGCAACATCGAGGGCCCTGTGACAGGGCCCGGCCAGTGGCGGGCGGCGGCTTGCCCTCCCCACGCCCAGGATTCCACCAGACTGCACACCGCGTCCCGACACCCTGCCCGGACTATTCAACCAACCAGTGTGGCGTGAAGTCAGGGCAGGTCCAAGGCACTTCACGGCGGGCAGGCTGGGGTGAGCACAGAAGCCGGGGTGGGGGGGGCACCTTGGCTCTCGATAGCCCGAGCCCCCCCGGGAGAGCCCCTTGGGCAGCGGAGAGAGGGGGCATCCGGACAATGGTGCCTCCGACTTCCAGGTTCGGGGGGGGGGACGACAGGACACAGGACACCACACACACGCGTCCCCTCCACCCCCCTCCTCAGCTCCCAGCACCGTTTCAAACCTGCCTCCACCAGGCCAAGCCACGGACCTCTGGGACTCTTAAATACAAGATGCCGAGGACTGTTTTTTATATTCTTCCCTTATTTCTAGGATGACGTTTAAGTGTGGGACCAGTACCACGGCGATTAGTCTGACAGGCTCCCCGCAGGTGATGGGGTGTGTATGGGGAGGGTGGTACAGCAAAGGGAGCCAAACATTCCTTGGAACACTCGAGAAAGCAGAAGAAGGAAGGTTCTGGCACGTCGTTCCGGGTGCCAGACGAGGGGGTGGCTTTCGCCGGGATGGCACCTACCCACAGCAGGGAGGCCGTACCTGCGAGAGCTCACTCGTGGTCCCCACGGACTAATTCCTGACCTAGACCCCAGACAACTGAGATCAAGAACTCGATCGGACAGAGGAGAGCCTCCACCCGGAGGAAACCGGGAAGTAGCACCCCACCTCGGCGCGTGGAAAATGTCAAGGGAAGCTCTACACTAAGGGCTCAGGCTCCCTGTGCAACCCGTGCTCTTCCCGGCCCTGGATTCGTCCCTCCTGCCTCGTGTTCTAAGTGCTCATTTCCTTGTTTTTCCACCAGCCCTCGAGGGGCCCTGTCTCCAACATCACCGCTTTTTTTTCCTTCAAGTCTGGTCGAGTGCTGGGCACACAGAGCGCACTCAATCACTTGGATACATTTTAGCTGAAATAATTTAAAAATTATTTATGACCTGCCCTGACGTAAGATTAGACAATTAACTTTTGCTAAATTCTGCCCTTAGCAGCGGCCCCAGAGCCACGGAACCAGCCAGCTGTCACCCCTCCTGGCCCAGTGCCCCCCCCCCCCGCTCCCCACCCCCAACAAGGCCGAGACAATTCATTCACACGCAAGACCAGGAACCAGCCCGCTGCTCGGGCGCCCCCTCCCGCCCGCCCCCCGTGGGGGTGGGGCTTGTCGCGGCCCGCGCCTGCGTGGTGGGCTCCGCACGCCTGAACCGTGGCTGGCTCAGACTCAGAGGGGCGTGACTGTACCCCACACCCGCACTGTATGTAGCCAGGGACACGAAACATCCCTGAGGGTTCTTACACCGATTCCGCGTGGACATTATATTTTGGTATTACTGCTTCAACGAGCACAGTCACTTCTGCCTATTTCTTTTTCCTGTTTACAAGGTGACCACTAGAAAATTTAAAACACTCTGCCCACCACGTCTGATTCCAAATGCCAGCTCTCTGCCACGCCCCCCAGTCTAGGGGCCTGCGCAGTTAGTGCTGCTCACGTCGGGGCCCGAGCGATGCCCAGCACTAAGAGCCGCTACGAGCAGCTTCCCGCCGGCCTTCTGCTCTACCCTGACATACGCTTCATGAACTTGGAATGGGGAACAGCCTCGGCGTCCACCCCAGTTTGGACTTCCAACGCTTTTCATTAAGGGACAACAGCCACCTTGCCAGCTTTGGGGATGGGGGGGGGGTCAGGGCAGGAGAATGAGAAGCCAACAGCTGTTTTGAGTTATAAGCTTTGTTCAAACCGGTAGCATCCCACTGCGGTTCTGCTGCCGCTGGGGTTTGCAAATGGGGTCGGTGTCTATTTTAGCTCTGGGTTAACAAGCTCTCTCTCCCACCAGCTCCTGTCACAGTTCACTGGCCGGCCGGGCCCTGCCGGCTCCTGCCCGCCCCCCCTGGCCTCCTCTGATAGCAGGCTATTATGTGGAACAGCAGAGCAGAGAGGAGAAGAGAGAAATTAACTATGTTCTATAATCAAGTCCCTTTGGTTTCCAGATGCAAGCCCCACCCCACGTCGCAGCAGCCACTCGACGGGACGGCTGGCCCGCTCCCCACAATGGACGGGCTGAGGGCACAGCGTCTGGGGGCTCCAGCGGTGTGGAAGGCTGCCAGAAGGGGCCAAGCCCCCCGCAGGCCCTCCAGGCGACCCCTCACCAGACAGAAGGCATCATTCCCGAGCGGCAAGGAGAGCAGGCAGGACTTCATAGGGCATCTACCTCATCACAGCTTGGGGACACACACGTAAATTACCCACTGAAGTGTGCAGGGCAGGACAAGCAGTGTCCATGCACTCCCTATCCCCGCCTCAGAGTAGCAAGGCCAGCCCCTCCCCCAGGCTTGAGCTTCACTCAGGCCATTCGCTGTGCTGTACACGCGCCAGCGGCCCCAATCTCTCTCGCCAGAGTCAGATTATTTTCCCTGTAGTATGGGATTCTCTAGAAAGGGGCAAATGATTGTTCCTAAGATGGTATGTGATGCTGAGTGAAATAAAACACCCAGAGGAGCTCTGAGACGGGCAGTGCGTCCACTCTCCGAAGTGCCCGGTCGCGTGGCTGACTGGTGGGGACATGGGGCGGCGGCTGGGGTCCCGCGTGCAACTGCGGGCTGTGCTCGTGACTCACCCCGTGAGGCCCCACCTCTGTTTGCTCAGGCCCTCAGCTGAGAAAGCTATTTCAATGTTCGCCGCCCACCACAAGCCCACATCCTGGGGATGCCGTGGACGTTCCTGAATCTCTCGGGACGAGAGGCCTGCAAAAGGAAGGGCCAAGTCCCTTTTCCTGGTGGACGAAGGATAGCTGTAAGAGACCAGCCCCTAGAATCTAAGGCCTGAGAAGGAATACGGGGATTACGTGGTGCAGCCCCCCTGCAAGGGTCACAGGCAGCCGGTGGAGGGCCCCTGAGAGCGGGTGGGATCTGGGAGTTTGGACCACCAGCCCATACCCTCTCCTACGCGGCCAGCAGGCACCTTCCCGAGTTGGGAGAGTGATGAAAAGACATTCTGCAGTGCTTCAATGGCTCAGCAGTTTAAACTCTTCATCAATTCCTTTTTCCCCTAATGGAAAAACGTCAAGCTAATGTGATGAAGTATGACGCTATCTGACCCGGCTTTAATTACCGTACAGGGAGGCTTCCCCCCGCCCTCGACACAAAAGTCTTGGGCTGGCTCAGACCTCTTCACTCCCGAGTCACAACCTAACACGTATCCCGAGAAGGAACGCGGGTCCGGACATCGGCGAGTCTGACAGGCGTCCAGACTGCTGCTCCCCAGCTCTCTCCCGAAACCCAGCCCCTCGAACGTGCGTGCGCTCCCCTGCTCGGGGAGATGCTTCCACCGCGCCTTGCGGGACACCCGCTTAGATCTGGTCGCTTCCCTGTGGCCCCTGGTTCTTCTTGGTACTTCAAAACCACGGCAGTAGCATTTTAAAACTGGCAATTCTACTAAAAACATTCCAAGCCTATCTGCCCCCCTAAGAACGCAGGTCTTGCTGCCTGATGAGAAAGTTCTGCCAGAAGATGGGGAACGAAAGCCCGGCCCTGAGTGCCGCTGGAGAATTCTAACACGGCCCACCGTCTCTGACCGGACAGGAGAAGGACCAGCAAACCTGGAGCCAGCAACTCAGGCCGGCAGAACCACCACCTCTCAGCGTTTGCCTGCGACGGGCTCCACATCCGGTCGAGTGTCTTGCATGAATTAGAACTCTTCTTACCCTGAAAGGCTTTTGTAAGGTTTCTGGGCTACTAGTCTGATCCAGGCAAAACAATGAGTAGCTGGAATGCCCTCCCGTCCGCACCACACACTTGTGCACGGCTAACAATCACTCCGGCTGCAACACCTCGCGTGTTACAGAAAATGTGCTTGCTGCCCCAAAGCCCCCCGTCGCAGGAGACGCCCTGGGCGCCAGGCCCTCACGGCAACTGCTCTGGGGCCTGGCTTGTCCCCAAACCCAAGTCGAATCCCTTTAGCTCACTTTGGAGGACTGGGGAGTACGGCTCGGTCCTAAGTCTGAGGCCACCGGAATGAAAAAGAGCTTTCCCAGAGGACAGGTGCGTTCCACCATTTCTCCTACCTTAGTGGGTTATCTGAGTGGGTCTCCATGTGGGTCTCGAGTCCATACTTGCAGACGAACTCCTTAAAGCATATGGGGCAGTGGAAGACTTCATCGGCCTTCTCCAAGTCACCCAACTGCCCATCTTCCACCATCTTGGGGGGAAAGGAAAAGAGTGCTTCAGAAGAGACGCCGATACTAAATCCGGAGCCACAGGGAGGCCTCCCTTCTTGGGATTAAGGAGGCCACTGACCAGGCCTTCATCCACGCAACAAATCCTCACCGAAAGCTTCCATCCAACCACCTTCAACCCCCTCAACCCATTCAATCCGCGCTGAGGGGGCACCTGGTGTCCGGCAGGGACACAGTAACAGAGGCCCCCCCAGCAGCACGAAGCTTCCACTCCAGCTGGAGAAACCAAACAGCATAGAGCAACGAAACAAACTCCTCACTTCCCGGGGCTCAGCGTGGGGGTCCCGCAGAGGAAGTGCACACGGGTGCGCTTTCCTGTAGACACCTTGCAAAAACGGTGTGGGAAGACACAGGTTAAAAGCTTAGGATGTCTGCCAAGTCCCTAGACCGTGAGAATAAGGACTAGAGGTATTTCTGCCAGGAGCCCCGTGGTTAGGCACATCGGCGCGGGTCGGGGAGGGTGGGAGGGGTGACGGCAGGAACCTTTTTAGCAGGTGCTGGGTCTTCTTTCTCTGACTCGGCATCGTGACTCAGTTTCCTCTTGGAGGACAGCCGCCTGCGCTTCAGCGGGGACGGGGGGGCCGTAGCTGTAGCGTTGTTAGGGTCCTTCTCGTGAATCTTCATATGTCTGGAAAGACACACACACACACACACACACACACATATGCACACAATGTGATTTGGCAAAAAAACAGAGTTGGTTGATTTCTTCTAAATTTTTCGTGTTTTTTGGAATGGTATGTTTCGGGGTTGGTACTTGAACTTTCTTTAAGATAGACGGTACGATTTATACCGTGACTGCTCTCTTTTTAAAGCCTTCTGTGATCTTCCTGAAGCCCTCCGTAAAGCTCTCACAAGCGCTACCCAAAAATGTTGCTCAGTGCTTTGCTGTCTGTTGGAAGACAATCGTGAACCTCACCGACACTAACAGGATGAAAAAAACCATCTGACGGCCTCTTGTACGTATTCAGATGAAAGGTGCTACTTGAGGTCATGCGACTCTACGGGATAAGGAATTCCCAGATACGGCCCGTTCACACGTCGAGTGACCCCTCTGCATCCGCCCCCAGAACCCACCTCGCGAACGCCAGCCCTACGGGCTCGCTCTCCTCTGCTTCCGGAGGAGGCACGCTGGGGGTCGAATCTGAGAAGCGCTAACGCAGCAAATGTCTGGAGTGAACCTGAAAGGCTTTCTGTGTTGATCACGGTGTTACGCGGATTTACAGACGGTGAGAGTAGCTGGGGCAAGGCAAGGAGTGTGTTGCACGCTGCGACCCTGACATCTGCAAGCCCAGGAACACACGTGTGTGAAAGCGTTACATACAGTCTGTCCGTCTGCTCCCAAAAGAAAGCTTTGCGGGTGACCTGATTCGGGTGGCCTTACTTTATCAAGTTCTAAAGCGAATACCCTAAGAACACGGTCCCAAGGCCCATAAGGAGAGAGAGTGAGATTACAAAAAGACAGTCTCAATTTCCTTCCTTTGTGACATAAAGGGGTTGGTTTTCCTAATGACAATCGTCATCACCATCATCATCTTTGACTGGGGTTAAACTGTGTCAGATGTAGGAATGAAGTCCCAGCTTCTTAGGAAGAGCTCTTTTGTCGGATTATCTCACTGGGGAAGCACTCAGGAATGGGGAAAGATGGCGGGGCCTTCGGAAACGGTCCAGTCACACTTCCAGAAAGAAGCGCAACTCAGCTCAGCTCCTTCTTAAGAGGGGACGGGCCGGGGATGACAAGGCTAAGAAGCCTGTGAATGACAAGCCGGACAATTCGGGTGTGTGGGCCAATGGCGCAAAGAGGCGGTTGAGATAAGGCCTTTCTCCCCAACAACCCTGCCCTGTGCTACCCACAGGTGTGGGGCTGAGACCCTGGGCGTCTCCCCTTCTGTTCTACAGACATACTTTAGGAGGCAGAGGGTCCCCACCCCAACCCTGACCATCTCTTCCCCAGCCCACAGAGTGCCAGCCCGGCAAAGGCACCAGTAGGTTGGATGTGGCCTAGCCCTGGAGGAGATGGGCCTCAGGCCAGGCCTCTGTTCTCTAGGTTGGGGGGCTCGGGGTGGGGAGTGGGGGGCCACTGTGGTGGAGCCGGAAGACCTAAAGGGAGAAAACGGAAAAAAAACCACAGAGAACCACCATGCCCACGTCCACCTAATTCTTTGCTGAGATTATCAAGGAAGGATGCTTTATTATTAATTCTTGGTCATCTAAAACCCCAGGAAAACTCTTAGGAACGAAGAACCTCATTCTAAGTACCTCTCTCTATCTCAAGCTGATTGGGATTTAGAGACCATCTCTTACTGTCAGTGTTTAGAGGGAAAAAGGAAAAGGCTAGCAAGTTTGATATTTAATGTAGCGCATAGTCCAGTTTTAGAAATGTAAAAAAAAAAAAAAAAAGTTTTAAAGCACCCAGGAACTGAGAAAGTATGACGAATACCATGGGATGTAAGTTAGCACCAAACCCTTTCGATACATCATTAAAACACCGAGTCGAAGATGAATACTTTCTCTACAGCTGGGGGTGACGTGCCCATGAACACAAGGCCACAGATGGCCTCAGAGAATACTGGAAATCCGACACTGACCACCGTAAGCGGCTCACTAGCTCTTCAAGCTACACCTTTTCCGTCACAGGATCCGCAGTTTTACGAAGTGGGGCTTTACTGTCTAGTTCTGGGATGTGGGGCGGAAGTGTTTCCCACAGGGCAGAGGACGAGGAAGGACAGCAGTGAACTCACTGTGGGACCCGGTGGGAAGTTCACAGATCCTCATTTCCATGCTGCAGACAGGGCTGCACAAGAGTGTCTCCGCTGTCCCTCACGGCCAGGATGGCCCCAGGTGTGCCCACTGCGGAGCCTGCGCTCTCCCCGCGGACGGCCTCCTAAGGCCGAGCCTTTGATGTGCGCTCTAGACCACCAGCAGGAACCTCAGGGCTCCAGCCCGACCCCGGACACTTCCTCTCTGAGCGACTGCGGTCCAAGGCCTAGCACTTGGTACCAAGCTCCAGCCAGACGTCAAGAGAACGAAAGAGATCACTCTCTGCCTGCCCCCCCCCCCCACGTTCTGCCTCTGTCTTATTCTGAAAAACGGGGGCTGCCCTTGAGCTGCATCGTTGCTAAAGGCAGGAAAAGGAGACCAGATCAAAGCAGTCTCAGAAGGCTTGGTGGCAAGCACGTCACCCCACTCTGGTTCTCCGACTGAGCCCTTTGGAGCCTTGGGCTCAAAGCTCCAGCGTGCTGCGCCCTTTTGGGGTTCAATCTCTGACTGGGAGTTTCCAGTCTGTCCCTTCGGCAACATGGTGACCAGCAGCTGCAGGCTCACTAACTCAACTCAGTCAAGGGTCCAGCTGCCTGGGTCGGGGAGCCTCAGCCGTTTCTGAAGCTGGATGTGATCTGTAGCTGAGATTCCGTCTCACCTGCCCCTTCCCTTCTTCCCCGGGCTCCGATGGTAGGAGTGGCAACGGTAACTGTCCACTTCCTCCCGAACGCTCACAGGAAGTGGGGCGTGCCACCAGAATGAGCCAGTAATGCCCTCTTCCCCCACAGCGTGTGGCCAACGCAGACAGACAGGAGGGCTGGCGGGGAGGGCAATTCTAGGGCTCTTCTTTGGAAAGTTTGGATCTGTTTTTCTCTCAGGTTTTATTTCAAGGACGAATGCTTCTCGTTTCTACATAACCCTAAGCACCCGTACCTTCCAATGAGCCTCCGATCCAGCAGGGGGTTGAGATGCGAGCCGGCCTCCCCCTCAGCACACCAGACGGACTGGCATTTCATGAGGCTTGAACACTTTTCCATTTTCAACGATGCTAATTATTCAAACCAACTTTCCCGTGTTGAGCCCCCAAATCCTATCCTTCCTTTAAATGTCTGTCTGTCTGCGGGAGAAACGTCGCATCAAATCTACATTCTCTCCCAGATGGCAGCTCTTCAATTAATTCAAGAGGACTACGGCGTTTCTCCAGAAGTTTCTCTTCCCCAGGCCGGCCCCACTCTGGCTCTGCTCTCCACGCTGCCGAATCATACCGGCCATTCCTAACCCTGGGAGACGCCCCCGTGTGTGGCTCTCCTTTCCGCCATGTTGGATCAGAAGGAGCGGCCATCTGGATGTGGTGTGAAGGTGCAGGAGGGCACAGGACCGGGGCGACCGCCTCTGCAGGTGGTGTCGACAGAGCTGGGGTTCCCGTGTGCGTGTTCAATAGTGATGCCACACTGCCAGCTCCCCCTGCCTTCTTCACTCCAACGGCCTCCGAGCCCAGTCTCCTCCAGTCTCCACTCGAGCCCCTTCCACCTTTTCATGTGCCAGCTTGGCAGGGGTGAGACACGAGCAGTGTTGATGCTGTGCTCACGCGTTGTTGATGGGAGCAAGAACGCTAACGACCTTTCTTCAACGCAGCGGAGCGACAGGGAGCAGAATTTTAAACACGTGTGCCCCTTATCCCAGTAATTCTCCACCTCAAGGACTTGGTCTTGAGGATTAAGAGTTGAACAAATGTGCAAGGACTTGTGCACAAGGACTGAGGTACCATCATAACTCACGGATGGCATCGCTGAAGAAACACCGGTGATGACCGCATCTTCAATCGGCCTGTCCTATTAAAGTTTTGAACTGACCTCCCTGATCTCCCTCTTGCCGGGCCGCCGGGCCTTCTCTACACCACAGCCAGACTGAGCTTCTAAACATCTGCCGAGCAGCTGAAAGTCCCAACCGATGAATGCACGAAGGACTTGCAGAAAACCTGTCCACCTGCCATCTCTCTACAACCTCAGCCTCCAAGGAACCTCACGATTAATGCCCTTACTTGGGTGTAATGTGGGCAAACTCTATAGGAGACTGTAAACAGTGCTGCGGTAAAGGGACCTGAATGAAAAACACCAAAAGATGAACACTGAGGACCCACGTGAATTTCTCCCATTATTGGTACAAATCTGTGTTCGTATGTTCAAAACGCCTACGTTCACAGTAAGCTGCTTTTGGCACAAAATTCTAGAACTTTCCTTCAGAAGTATGTTGCTTCAGTCGCAGAAATCCTGCCACACCATGGCCTAAGAAAGGAATGTTATCAGTATTCTGCGGATTCAAGTGAAGTTTTCTACCACTTGTAACACCGGGCTGAGGGCAGTGGGTGGGGCATGGGTAGGTCTCTATAGTAATGAACAAGAACAAATAAAGTAGAATAAAGACTCTAAATCCAAGTACTTTTTAGTACTGATAGGGGCCTACTTTGAATTTTGGCATGGATGCTAACTTCCAACTCAAATCTTCCTCTAGTAACGTACGTAATCCTTTATCCTTTATTTTCTAAAATGTAAAAAGACCCAGTTTAGCTACGGGGGACTGTTCGTAAGGATACTGAACACACCACAGCTAAACAAATACATCTGGTACAAGAGCTGAATGCCAATCTAGTAACTCAGCAGAGACCGACCAACTCCTGAAGCATATCCCTTTCTTCCTCCCTGAACCTCCTCACCTCCAGCTCTCCACCTACAGGAACTTTCTGCTCACCTTTCTTTGGTATATAAGTCTGAAGATTTGGAAAGGAGGGTAAACTCTTATAACTTGAGCACTGGCTTGCTCAGAGAAGCAAGTGGGAATTCGGGTAGACGACTGAGCAAATCTGGGTGGGACGATGGCGTAGTACAGAGACCATGTGATGGCAGAGAAGTCCTGGTGGGGGTCCTGAGTCCCGACACAGGGTAGACGTATCCCCGTTCTACCATGCAGGACCCGGGGAGACACCACGAGTCACCCAGACTGCCTCCCCTTCAGTTCGCAAATCTATAAAATGGCGACCAAACTGCCAGTCTCAAGACGTGGCCCTCCACCCAGAAGCCTGTCACAAATGCCAGTTCTCAGGCCAGCCGCCTCAGAACCTTGGGGCCAGGGCCCAGCACCCTGGGTTTCCACAAGCCGTCTAGGTGACACTCGTGCCTGCTCCCGTGTGAGAACCACTGGACCACAGTTCACTTCCTCAACTCTTCATCCGGGTCACAGGCTCGGCTGACCACCTGACTGGAATGTCGCCATTGTGGGGGGAGACGAGCATTACGGCCCTCCCAGGCTCACGCTGCGATATACCAGCAGATCCCCTACAAGTTTACCGGGCATAAACACGTAACCAAAACAGTGACGAAATTTAACATTCTCAGAGTTATTTTGGGGGTCAGATCCTTTGGAAAACTCTCAACAAGTTTAAAGGATCACCCACTGGAAGGTGTCCTCATGGCACGTCTCAAACACTGTTCACGTTCTTCCATAGCTACTTTATGACCCCGTTTACCTGAGAAGGTCAAAGTTCAGGCAAGACCTAGACCCTTCTGGTATTTGCTAACTCGTCCTGCTTAGTTTCTTCACAGGTGTTATTAGCCCAGGAGCTGAATCACTGGATCCTCTGAGGAAGGTCACCGTTTCAGCACACAGGACACAAACCGCACACAAACAGCGCTCGGCCCTGCTGGCGGGGGGGGGGGGGGGCTGTGCGCCCAGCTGAAGTCGACAGGCTCCAACAGGTTTCCGCAGCCTGATGACAGATGCAGCCCCATTCCTACCGGTTGCTCGCTTGGCTTTTCCAACAAAGTCTTGTGATAGCCAAGAGAGGGAATGAATCAGATAAACGAGCACCACCGCTCCACAACCTGCATTTTGGGCCAAAGAGAAGTGGGCCTTCCAGAAAGACTCCCATCCGTCTAACAGATGTACAGGGAGGGGGTTTGGGGGTGGAGAGCCGGGAGGGATGCCCGCACGCCGGTCCAGGCCCATGCCAGCACCTGGGGGGCGGGGAGGGCAGCGAAGACAGAGGCGGACGAGGGGCCAGGGAGAGGCTGGCGAGGCTTCAAGCTTCCGACTCCCAGTGTGGTTCCACCTCTGAGCTCAGAGCCACCTTCTAGTAATTCGGGTGTTGTTCAGGCTCAGTCATGCCGATCCAGAAGGCAGGTCGCGCCAGCGGTGCCCGGGTGTGGAGGAAGGGCTGACGATGACGGTGGATGTAGGCAGCCTTGCCGACTGAAGACAGCGCTCTCGGAAAACTCTAGAAGCCAGCCTACGGTGAGGTGTGTGCCTCAGAGAGGCGGCCCCCTGCCGTCTGCGGGCTGGCTGTGGGAACGCTTACCGCAGGCTGCTCCCAGAGCTCTCGGGATGCTTCTGCTCAGGTGCCCGGATGCTGCACCCGCACCCCCCCCCCCCCAGCCGGTGACACTCCACGTCATCTGACTTTACAGACCACACCCCCCGTTGGCTTTTCTCCACAAGCTCCTCTTCCCTTGCAAGAGTGGGGGAGACGCAGCCCAAGGGTAGACCGCCTGTGGACCGCAGCCTGGCCCGCTGGTGGTGCCCACGGAGGCATAGATCGGACCAGGATGCAAAGTTGAGGAATCGGCTAGACCTGTGAGGTACTAGGAGTCCGGGTCCATGCTGCTCCAGACAGCTGCCTTCGAAGCCTCGCCCTCTCCACTGCTTCTCGGCCCCCTGCAGACTGTGGGGTGCAGTCCTGGCTGACCCCTCATTTCTGCCCTGCTGTCTCTGGGATGCCCCACGGTGGTAGGGAAGGCACTTCCATCTTCATCCTGCTCTCGTGCAAAACCCTGGTACACACACTTCTCCCCGATGGACAGAGCTGGGTCAGGACGCCTGAGCTGCACATGCCCCTCGAAGGCCCCCTCTCCCCTCTGTCCTACAGGAAGAGGCAAGCTTCTGGCTACTATGGTCCTCCCCCTCCCCTCCGACCTTCTGTACTGATCCTGGAAGCCGCTGACCCACAACACAATAATCAAGGTCCAACATTCTCCAGTTATTGATGGTTTACTGAGAAAACAGAGGGCCCTTCACGGCTCATTCTGAAGCTCCTTCCTCCTCTGCCGGCGTTCAAACACAGTGTAGGGGAGGCTTGGCAGTTGGCCCAAGTCAATAAACACGAACCTTTGCAAAAGCTTTATTCCAGACCCTGTTCCTAAACAGGTTCTTTGGATCAGTACACCTTAAACCCTCTTGGACTTTTTCTTTCCTTTGCTTGCCCTTGTTTTGCTAAAATAATTTGTTAGCACACTCTCCGTGTGTTACTCGGCTTCCCGGATACCTGTGTATAATACCCACAAAGACAGGCGGTACACTTTTCTCTATAAAGTCACAGCTTCCCAAAAAACAAACAGAAGACCTCAGAGGTTGAATGCGTTGACCTCTCTCTCACCCAGAAAGAGCTCTTCTTCAGGCAGAGCTAACCCTGGCCTGCTTGGGCTGTCCTGTGCTAAACCAGGAAACGGTAAGTAGAAAGCTACCACTTTCCCACCGGATGGTCCCCTAGATCTTTTACGGCGGCCGCCATTTTATAAAATGGACTCTTCCCCTTCTCTGGGCTAACCGCCCTCCATTTCTTCAACCCTCCTAGACAGCCCAAGGTCCCAACCCCAGGAGAGACTCCCAGAGCTGCAGCCTCCAGGGATGGAGCCCACCTGAAGGGCAGCCCACAGCCATTCGCTCTGAGGGAGGCAATCACCACCACCCTCCTCCCCACCCTGCAGAGGATGCCCTTCTGCAGTGAACGGCTAAGTATCTGCAGGGAAGCCAATCCCCAGTCCCAGCCGTCATGGCAGACTTGAGAGGCGGTCACGCAGACCCTTTCCTCACTTCAGCCCTGAAGGGAGTTAGCTTCAGCTTTCGTTCTTAAAGACAGTAGCACCTAGTTACTCACATCCTTTTCTTTCTACAGAGGAGGAAGAGATGACTATCTCCACGCTAAGGCAGTGCCAACTCACTGCTGGCTACTCCTCAGCCTCTTCCAAAAGAGGAACAGGAAACGCTCAGGCTGAGCTGCTCGAGAGGGCCCACCACATGCCACAGAGGGAAATGGAAGGTGTGGGTGGTGGGTGCGGAGAAGGGGCATGGTGAAAAGGAAAGCCATCAACCCTACGGGGACACCACACTATATTCTTGAGGGGCAAGGCAGAAACAGCCAAGAAGGAGAGGGGGGACCAAGGTCACACTGTGTCCGACGTGAGACGGGAAAAAAAAGATGAACATAAATGAAGCCAAGAAGAATGATCCCCTGCAAAAACCCAGCTAGGCTGCGGGGCCCCTTCTCCGCAAGGGCGTCAGTTCCCGCGACCCCCCTCGCGCTTCCAATGGGATGGATGTGGCACACTCGGGCCTCTGCTTGCCTGAGGTGACCCAAATCCCCAAACGACGCGCTGCAAGGGAGAGTGGGACAGCGCTCTGTCCACGGGAGCCCAAGGAAGAGAGGTCCAGGATTTGCTTTCACTCTCAGCTGAACCTGCAGCATCGCAGACCTCCGTCTTCCCACCCGTAAAACTGCAACAGTCCTCGCGAGTGAGCTGGGTTTTATATAAGCACGAAGAATGAGCACGAAGTGCTGACGCTACATACTGGTATCTATTATGCAACCGAACCTCTGGTGTAAGGCAACACACGATCTCTCCCAACCGAAGACCAACAAGCTATCAGCCCTAAGCCCCGCAGGCGGCCGGGGAGCCAGGCCCTTTGGCACACGCTCCTGCCCGGGGCAGATGAGCGGGGATTCAGTGTGACGGATACGCAGGCTAAGCTTTCTGGGCTGCCTGTTCACTTTTTAGTGGGGGGTGGGGGGATGGGCGGTGGGAGACAGAATTTGCTGCTAATCACCTTCCTTAACAAATCAGAAAAACGTTGACAGAGAGTGGGCACGTTTTGATGTTTGCTAGCACCAGCTTGTTCGGCCCAAACAGGTCGGACAGGTTGAATATTTAAACAAAGGCGGAAAAATGCGAGGTATAAAGCACGAGGTGCAGCGCTGAGGGCTTAAGTTTGTGATCTAACGCTGGCGGGCAGGCTCGCTCTCCTCCTCCCCGGCCTCCTCACTTTGCTACTTCGACAGCATAGGATTAAGTGGGACACCGGTGCAGGATACGTTCCCAGTTGCAGGGACATTAGCAGAGGGCAGGGTGGGAGAGGAGGAGGGCGCACGGCGGGGTCCAGAGCAGAGGCGGACCCTTGGCTCCTCGTCCTACCCCCAGAAAACACATAGCTTACCTTCTGTGACCCAATTTCTAGCTCTCACAACTGCCAGGCCGTTCAAGTGTGGGCAAGCCGTGACGCCGTGAATTCACCACTTCTACCTGGTGCAACTGAGCTTTCAGAATATTTCGACGAGATAGGTCAAAAATACCACGGTGCTCGCATTCGACAGAAACGTCTTTTGCATCTGCTCTCACCTCCAAAAACAAATACCACCTTGTCCAAAAGAGGAGCAAACCTAAAAATTATGAACATTAGCATCCAGCTGGCTGAATGACGATGAACTCCTTAATGATGAAGCACATCATGAATTTGAGAAACAGTGATGGGATGAAAAGGCTTTCACATTCCCGCACTTCCGGTCTGTCCTCTTTGGTGTAACTGAACCTGACCTGGTCCTCAGGAGGAAAATGGTGAATAAATAGTGGGCCCCAGGGGCGCCTGGGTGGCTCAGTGGGTTAAGCCTCTGCCTTCGGCTCAGGTCATGATCTCAAGGTCCTGGGATCGAGCCCCACATCGGGCTCTCTGCTCAGCAGGGAGCCTGCTTCCCTCTCTCTCTCTGCCTCCCTCTCTGCCTACTTGCGATCTCTTTCTGTCAAATAAATAAATGAAATCTTTAAAAAAAAAAAGTGGGCACCAGCCACAAGGCCATTTTTCAAATATCCTTTCAAAAAGTAAACTATGCTCATCATTAAGGGGCACTAGAAAAGAAAAAACAAAGTAGAAGGAAAAATGTTTTAGAGAATGTCAAACATAAAATGGACTTCGCGAGAGACTTTCAGTTGAAATGGGTCAACTTTCAGCTTTGCTATTTTCTTACGCTTTTCACTTTATCTGAAGAATGAAATTCTGTGACCAATCACTCTGACCTGTTCTTTTTCTCCTAGTGGTAGCTTTCTGCTATTTGTGGATTTCTAAAACGTAAAAGTAAGAATTTGGAAAAAAACCACAGGCTCTCATCCAGTAGTGTAAATCCACATCCACACGAGAAACAGACTGGCACCTCAAAACAAGCAATCCCCCCCCAAAAAAGAAGGGTCTGAATAATAATGAGGATTTGAGAAAAGAAAGTTCGGGCCTTCGGCACACAGCTGCTCTACAAAATACCCCCCTCAGACTGTCAGGTTCTTAGATGGCAGCTTAGGGTACCCTCGTGGTTGAAGGTCACAGTCTCGTCTCTTGGTTTTGTAAATGCACATGCTTATGAGCACACAGAAGGAACTGGGGGGGTAAGTTTCCTAAGGGAGAAGAGAAAGGAAGGGAAACACAATTTGTTGAACATTTAAGTGAGCCCGGGCCCTGGGGGTGAGCACTTCACACTCATGCTAACAAACTCTCGGGAACAGGACAAGGCCCCGTTAACAAATGAAGAAACGGGATGCTCCGGCATCCCTTATCGGCGTCGGCCAGAGAGGAAGGAAGACCTCTCAGAGGACACACAGGCCACCTTTATACAAAACACTCCTGCATTTAAAATACAGGCACACAGGTTTCACTTTCAGCAGAAGATGTAAGGAGATGTAAGGAGATCTCCTTACACAGAGATGTAAGGAGAGGGCGAAGAGCGTTTAAATATAATCACACAATAAACTCACGTGGTGAAAGTTTAATAATGCTACTGGGGGAAACTGGGAAGTCTGACAATTTGCTGTGATACATAGATTTGTCAATGTTGATGCTCAAGGGGAAAATCCCGGGCCTCTTAACGATGTGGACTCTCACAGAGAATGAAAGGCCTATTAAGAGGCATGATCACCGAATGGAGTATTACGTTTACAGGATGGTTTTTTTTTCCCCCTAGTTAAAAAGAAAAAAGTGGCAACCCGCTTAAAGAAAAGCTTTCTAGACTATGCTCGAACTATGACTATTTCAGTACCCACAGAACTAAGACGGATGAGAACTGCCTTGATACCCAAGTACAATCATCACGAAGCCACTGGCCAGTCATCGAACACCGCCAAAGGTAAGCGGTCCGGTGTCTGGCACAGACCACACCTTCCCATCGCGCTGACCGCATACACACCATTAAACTCTCCGCAAAGCCCTCAACCACCTTCGTAGAGAGCTGCAGGCATGGTCACGGAACACTGATCACGTTCTAAGTGGAACCGAACGTGTTAAGGTTTCTGAGCATCTCCTAAAGCGATTTTCTTCTGATCTTTCCCTCCAGGGAAAGATACTTAAGTTGTAGAGAGCTGAAATGTCATTATATAATTTTCTCCTTCTTTCCTTCCTTTTTTAGAGAAGGGGGAGGGGCAGAAAGAGACTCCTAAGCAGGTTCTAAGCCTAGTGCGGAGCCCAACGTGGGGCTCGATCCCATAACCCCAAGAGATCACAACTTGAGCTGAAATCAGGAGTCGGATGCTCAACTGCCTGGGCCCCAGCTGGGCACCCAGCTGCCCCATTTCCTACTTTTTAATAGAAAAAAAAATTCACATGGTCCTGAGTAGGGTGACCTACAGATTTTTATCCTATGAATTACTTCTTCCCATGAGACTTGATACCTTTCTTTCTTCTTAGGAGTATATCGGGGGGGGGGGGAGGGCGCCTGGGTGGTTCAGTGGGTTAAGGCCTCTGCCTTTGGTTCAGGTCATGATCTCGGGGTCCTGGGATCAAGCCCCGCATCGGGCTCTCTGCTCGGCAGGGAGCCTGCGTCCCCCTCTCTCTCTGCCTGCCTCTCTGCCTACTTGTGATCTCTCTCTCTCTCTTTCTCTATCAAATAAATAAAATCTTTAAAAAACAAAAAACAAAACAAAAAAATTAAAAAAAAAAAAAGGAATACATCAGGGAAATGCATAGACTTGTTTCAAGATGTGCCTCGCTGAACGTCTGAGCGCCCACCTCCACTCGGGAGAAACAGCAAGTCCCAAAACTAGTTCTGGAGTGTCCTCAGAAACTCATTAGCACCGTGGGCGAGGTTCACAGGGCCCTTCCTCTTGCTGGGCTCTGAGGGTAGGGAAGTGACCGTCCCCTTCCAAGACACTGTCCGACCCCTGCTCCTTCTGTCCTTAACTGCTGGCCACCTGTTCGGATACCCAAGTTCACTTGTGCGTGCCAAGGGCTGGCTCTGCCTAAGCATCTGAGAGCAGTGTGCTAAATTCAGAGCCTCCGTGGTCTCATTTGTCATGGAGCAGGTCACATTTCTGTGCAGCGAACGTTTTCTTCCAGCAGAATAGGAACATATATAACCCCTGGAACATAATAAGCCTCTGTTCCCAAAGCCTATTGTCCAGCGGTGCCCTCAAGGTCTATGTCTCCCGTACGACGCAACAGAAAAAGTCACGCCTGTTGCGGTAGGAGAGAAAGCCCACGCCAAAACAACCCGAGGATGTTCCAGGGATTTCCCTGCCTCGCGTTCGCCCTTCCACGACACGGCCGAAAGGAGGACACGGCCCTGCTCTTTGGGGAATGAATGGAGAAGCCACTTAGGAAAGCCTGTTCCTGCCACAGCCCGTGGCATGGCTGAAACTACCGCGTACTCCACAACTCTCTTCGTAAGCTTAAAGGTCTATAGTCCGTAAGACGAGGAACAAAGTGGAAATTCGTTTCCTATTTTCCCAAGGCAGGAACGGGCTGGCGAAAGAAAGACACCCGTTCCAGAGGTAAGATTTCTCCCAAAGGAGATCCGATTCAACCTTCTCTTTCGAGTACCATCACTTCTCCATCGCTCTGAAGTCCAGCGCTTTCTGGAAAGTTTTGCTAATTGCAAAGCTCAATGCCCTTTTTCCTACACTGAGCTCTCCCAGTAGGCGTGCTCTGGCTCAGTTTCCCAAGTTTGTTTTGGAAGACAAGCACTGCTCCATCCAAATTTTCAACGTGGGAGCGACTGATAAAGCGTTCTGGGAAG
Source organism: Nasua narica (assembly GCA_028533885.1). Lineage (NCBI taxonomy): Eukaryota > Metazoa > Chordata > Mammalia > Carnivora > Procyonidae > Nasua > Nasua narica. The sequence continues at coordinate 113,107,044 of CM052802.1, read as the reverse complement.
TGAAAGGCTGGAGCCACGGTGATGTTTCCGTGATACGTGTTTTGCACTTGATGAAGCCTATTATTCCGCCCAGGAACTCGGCTGTGGCCAGAGCGGTTTGGGATGAAGGACTTCCAAACCTCAAAAACACAAGAGTCCGCAGACTGGGAAGTGGCAGCTTGAACAACCGTACCGGATCTGGTAATAGATCGAGAAGGCCTTTTTGCTCGGGTGCCGAGGGTCCTCTCCTACGACTGAGATGAAGGAAACTCAGCAGAAAGACCGAGTCGCCTTATAAAGAGTTAACTACTCTATCCTCATATGATGACTAGCGGCCCGAGGAAAGAGAACGGGGTTGCTTCATCAAGTGGGTGGCGACAGAGTACCTCAAGTCAGTTAAGAACCACCTGAAACCGAACAAGATCTAGTTCCCGGGGTGTGGGTTGCAAGAGGTTCACAGCAATGGGGAGTGTGGGGGCGGAGCCCAGATCGGTCCCCTACAGCACGCCGCAGGCTGCTAAATACCGGGAAGGCAAGGCTTATCTGGAAGAACCCGCACACCCAGAGATAACCATCGCCTCTGCACGTGCAGATGCCCTTCAGAGTAGCAGGGCTGAGCAGGAGGCCCGAGGAAGGTGACCTGTGTGTTCCTAAGTGACACTGTGTGCTGGACCAGCCCTGTAGAATCAAGTCTCGGGGGAGTGGCTCCTGAGAGCCACACCACAGGGATCTGCACCCCCCGGGGGGAGAGAGGGGAGATCAGGCCGGGAACGCGAAGGGAGGGCCTGGAGCAGGTTATCAATAAGACAGAATGGGACACGGGGGGCAGGGGGGTGGTGAGCGAGCCCGGGATGCACGGGGTCTCTGATCAGCCCCCCCACGGAGCTCCTGCCTCTCCTGGATCCACGCAGACCTGGGGAAGCAGCAGCAGCAGCAGCAGCGGAAGGAAACGGAGAAAGAAGAAAGAGAAGAACAACTTCCATCTTGAGCGGCAAACTTACAGTCGACCGGCCTCCTTCCATGCTCTGAAAACCCGGCAAGGACGCAGCACGTCAGACCTTGGGTTTTCACGGTTCTTTTTAACTCCTGCACACGCACGACCCCGGGCCGCTCTGGCCCCTGATTAATGAAACACAGGCATGTGCTTACCAGGAGGGATCGCAGCTCACCATTCGAGCCTCAGGTTCCAGAACCGATGCACTGGGACACATAAATCCAACTCCGCTCTTCTCTAGCACATATTTGTAGGTGTTTTCACATTTTTATGGGTTTTTTTTTCAGAAGTACAGTTTCACCAACAAATGAAAGTAGTAATGACAGTGAATGATGACCAAAACCTGAATGCTTTTTTGACTCATTATCTGTGATTTTCTGCGGAAAAGGCAAAGTCAGCGTAGTGTGATAAACTCAAATATCCTAATGGTTATTCAGATGACCAGATTCGGTAGAGCAAAAAGAAAACAAAAGCGAAGGCAACCTCTTGGTTTATTTTCTGGTATTAGAGGAATGTTTCCTTGGTATACTTGTCCCTCAGTGGCACACACGATAGGAATATTGGTGACCGCGGATTTAACAAACATTCTCCAAAGCGCTTCGCATGTATTAATTCACGAATCTGTGCCACGCTGCCACAATACTGGTCAGATAGCACTTCTTCCTACAGATGAAGTAACCGGGACCAGAGAGGTCAAACAACTTCTCTAGGGTCACACAGCTCACAGATTATCACAAGGGAGCTTTCAGCACTAACAAACTCAGAAACACCCCCCACCCAGGACATTTCCATGGTACCCGGTTATCCTTCGGAGCCTGCTTTCACAAACATTACTGCATTCGAGCACAAGTCCTCCGTGAGGTTTGACTATGCCATTTTGTGACAGGATAGACAAATTAAGAGATTCCTGCAAAGTTCCGCAGAATCACGACTAGAACTTGGGCCCACAACGATCAGTCCCTTTCTCCGAATCAAGGTGACTCACAATAAACAAAATCAGTACAAAACCCCAAATGAGCACAAACATCCCTCAGGCCTGCTTTAAAAAACCGTATTTACAAATAATAATTTACAAACAACTCTACTATCCGCTGTTCGCAAATAAGAAATATACCTTCGGATAATATCAAGGGCTGTGATATAAAAAAATTGAAGATCATTACTCAATCACCCATGATAAACAACACACCATCGTAAATCTAATACAAAGCTATTCCATGTTCACCAAATACGGTGTTTCACTCTAGTACGTTGGTTGCAATAGTTTAACACTGAAAATACAGTTGACCCTTGATCAGGAGTGTGAACTCCACAGGTCCACTTGTACATAAATTTTTTTTTCCTACGGTAAAGTACTATAAATATATTTTCCTTAGGATTTTCTTAATGACATCTTTTCTATAGCTTACTTTATTTTAAAAATAGCATATAACCCATACAACATATACAATAGATGTTAATCAACACGGATGTTTATGTGCTCGGTGAGGCTTCCAGTCAACAGCAGGCTATTAGTAGTTAAATTTTAGGGGAGTCAAGAGCTTTCTGTGATTTTTGACTGCCCAGTGGTTGGTATCCCAACCCGCGCACTGATCAAGGGTCCACTGTAATGCTCTACAGCAACATGGAATTGTTTTTTGGCGAGGGAAGGGTATGAAAGAGTGCTTTTTATAATACACAAAATGGCATGAGTGCTGTATCAATGATTTTTCAGATAGTTAAAGGATTAAAGGCAGAGTCTCAAAACCCGATAGCCAAGGTTCAAATCTCGGCCTTCTCTGTTCCTCTGATCCCAGGCAAGTTTCCTCATCTGCAAAATTGGATAATGATGCCCCAAACCATAGGGGCAGAGCACATAAAAATAAAATGGAGGTCAATAAGGAAATAGGAGACGCAAACAACATATCAACCAGCTTGACCTCAAAGCACCTCTACAAAATGTGCCAACCAACGGCAGCAGCTCGCACATTCCCCAACAAACATGGGACGTCCTCCAGGACATGCCATATGTTCGGCCATAAAACGAGCCTCCAGAAATGTCAAAGGATTGAAATCATACAAAGTATGTTCTCCAAGTACGATGGCATGATATTGGAAATTAATAGCAGCAAGAAATTTGGGGATTCACAAATATGCGGAAACTAAACAATACAGTCCAAAATAACCAGCGGGTCAAAGAAGTCACACAGGAAATAAGAAAATACTTTGAGATGAATGAACAAGAAAACACAACATACAAAAATTTATGGGCTGCAACCAAAGCAAATGCCGAAAAGGAGATTTATAGCTGTAAACGCCTGTGGTACAAAAGAAGTTCTCCAATCAATACCCTCACCTTCTGCCTTAAACCACGGGAAAAAGAACAGCAAGCTAACGTTAAAGCAAGTAGAAGGAGGGAAATAATAATGTACAGAGCAGGAAATTAATGAAATAGCAGACAACCTAACAGAGGAAAACCTACAAAACCCCAAATTGTCAAATATTTAGCTAGACTGAGGGAAAAAATAAAGAAGACTCAAATGATTACCATCAGGAATCAAAGAGGCGACATTAACTACTCACCTTGAGACAGAAAGGACTAGAAAGGGAAACTATGCACAAATTGTAAGCCAACCAATTAGCTAATTGACATAAAATGGCCAAATTCCTTGAACAGACACAAACGACTGAAATGAACTCAAGAAGAAACAGAAATGTGAAGAGACCTATCACAAGAGACTGAATCAGTAATTTGAAAACGTCTCAGAAAGAAAAGCCCAGGTGGTTTTGTTGGTGAATTCTACCACATACATAAAGAAGAATTAACACCAACAAACTCCTCCAGAACACAGAGGCAGACGGGCCACTTCCCAACTCACTCCATGAGGCTAGCAGAATTACTGTGGCATGAAAACTGGACGAGGACTCAGAAGAAAACTACAGACCAGTATCTCTTATGAAGATAGGCAAACTCTTTAACACATGAAAATGCTTGTATAGTGTGACCGAGGGGGACTCATCCGAAGAACGAGGTTGGTTTAACGTCCAAAATAGAACCGAGGACAGAACAAAACAACTGGAACATCCTGATAAATGCCAAAAAGGCATTTGACACAATCTGACCCCCTTCCCTGATGAAAACACTCAGCAGACTGGCACTAAAAAGAACTTCCTCAAAATGATGAAGGACATTGATGAAAAACCCATAATTAGCATCATACTTAATGGGGAAAGATGGAATGCTTTCTACCTAACATCAGAAATATGACCAGGATGCCTGCTTTCTCTTTGCTTCTATTTAACACTGTGCTGGAGGGGCTGGCCAGGGCTAGTGGGGTGGAGGGAGGGAGAGGGGGGGCATTCAGATTAGTTTCAAAGGGAGAAACACAACTACAATTTGTAGACGACATGATCGCGTATGTAGAAAATCCTAAGGAATCCACGAAATGACCGTTAGAATGAATAAACAGGTCAGCAAGGCTGCCGGAAACAAGGTCAATACACAGTGTGAGTTGTATTTCTATATACCTGCAACGAACAATCAAAAAATAATTCTACTTCCAACACCACCCAAAAGAATAAGACACTTAGGAATAAATTAAAAAAATAAATATAAAGCTTGGGGTGCCTGGGTAGCTCAGTTGGGTGAGCACCCAACTCTTGATTTAGGCTCAGATCATGATCTCAGGGTCATGAGATGGGGCCCTGGGTCGGGCTCTGTGCTCAGTGTGGAGTCTGTTTGAGAGTCTCTCTCCTTCTCCCTCTGCCCCTACCCCCACTCCACTCTCTCTCGAGTAAATACATCAGTCTTTAAAAAGCCTCCTGCCATGTTCCTCTAAATAAATAAAAAACTTACACTTTGAAAATGATTTAAAACACAGTCGAAAGAAATCCACTAAGACGTAATGGACATAAATGGACAATATCCCATGTTCAAAGATTTAATACTGGTAAGATGGCAACACCCCCAAACTGACCTATGCACATTATGACCCCTATAACTGTACCGGCTGCCTTTTCTGCAGAAACTGACAAGCTGACCCTAAAACGCATACGGAAATGCGGGCCATGCAGAGTAGCCAAAACAGTCTTGAAAAAGACCTCCATTGGGAGGATTCACACCTCCTGGTTTCAAAACTTAGACAAAAAGCTGGAGTAAATCAATGCAACGTGGGGCCTGAGGAGGGACGTACACATCAATGGAACAAAATTAGTAGGGAAAGAAATGCCTGCATTTACAACTGAATTTGACAAGAGTGGCCGGACAATTCAATGGGGGAAAAAAAGTCTTTTCAACAAAGTGCCGGAAGACTGAAGCTGGACCCCTTCCTCACACGATACCCAAATATGAACTCGAAACGGACCACAGACTTAAATGCAAGAAGTACAGTTATAAAACTCATGGGATTCCACTGCACACCTAATAGGATGGCTGTCACGAGAAAGACAGGCGGGGACAGGTGCTGGCAAGGACGTGGAAACACTGGATGCCTCCCTACGCTGCTGGTGGGGATGTAAGCCGATGCAGCCGCTCGGGAGAACAGTCTGGCAGGTCCTGAGAACGTTAAACACGGAGCTGCCACATGACCCAGCCACTGCACTCTGAAGTATCCGCCCAGGAGAAATGAAAACATGCGTCCACCCAAAAAGGTGGGCCAGAATGTTCGCAGGAACATTACGCATGATAGCCAAAGCATGGAAAGGACCCAAATGGCCATCAACTGAGGAAAGAGGGAAGATACGGTAGATCCCGACAATGGACTATTATTTGACAGTAGAAAAGAATGGGGTGCTGATAGGTGCTACAACACAGACGCATCTTGAAAACATAATGCTAAGTGGAGAAACGAGTCACAGACAGCCCACAGAGGAGAAGAGGCAAATCCGGAGACAGGAAGTAGATTAGTGTGTTCCTAGGGTTGGAAAGTGGGAAGTAATGGGAAGGGACTGCTTGATGGGTATGGGGTTTCTTTCTGGGGTGCTGAAAATGACCTAACCCTGGTGCGATGGCTGTAGAACTCTGTGCATATACTAAAACCCACTTCGAATGGGTGAAATCCACGGCATATGGATTGTAGCTCATAAAGGTGCAAGGAAAAAAAAAAAAAAAAGGCAAAGTGTTGAGCCCAGTGCCGGATGCACAGTTATACTGCGGCTTCAGCTATGGTTGTTTGTAAGAAGCCTCGTCTGCCTCATCACTGGAGAAGGAGGAACTCGGCCCTTTACAGATGCACTGGACACGTGTCTTATTCAATCACAGACCCTCTCCCCAAATGGAAACGTTCCCAATCGGGGGTGACTGGGCCCGAGACCAGAGATGTCTCATGGACAATCAGGAGCAGGGCGTGCCCAGGGCTGGGGCAGCCCCAAGGAGGGTACATCTCACTAATGCGCCCCGCGGCCCTCTCGCGAGTTAGAGCTGGCCCGTGGGGAGCTCCATGGAGCATGAGTCTCAGGCAGAGAAAGCAGGGAAACCGCCCAAGAAGGGAACAGGCCACGCCTCCAGGACCAGATTTTGAGAGGGCAAATATGTAAGGGACGAAGGACTTTTTGGAAAGGGGCGGGGGAAGGGGGCACGCCTGCAGAGAGAGAAGGACCAGGCAAAACAAAACAAAGTGGCAAACAGAAGGTAAAATGATACTACCGGGCTGCTCATGCAGGTAAAAAAGCAAAAAGCTAGACTGTAAAATGAGATATTAAACCATGGTGACGGCATTTATTCACTTCCTTCTTTGTGCCCCAAAACACTCCTAGGAGGAGGTGAGGGGCGAGGAGGACTGAAACGTATACACAAAGAAAAAAAAAAAGTAAAATACTTTGTAAAACATATTGATACCTTTCGTAAAGTCACCCCGTCACCTTACTTCCAGGAGTTCAGACCGAGAAATCCGCAGGCTTTAGATGATTGCGGCATTACGTAGAAACGCAAACAGTAATGATAGATAACATTTACCGAGTGCTTACCATGGGCCTCAACTGTGTGCAAAACTCATTATCCCCTAACCCTCATCCCTCTCCAATGAAGTGGATACTACTTAAAAAATCGCGTTCCAGTGAGGAGGAAAATAAGGCACAAAGGTTAAGTAACTTGCTCAAGAACGGAAAACTTACAAGTGGCAGAGCTGAGATTTGACATCAGGTGCCTAATTCCAAGAGCCTGAGATGTGCCCACCATTCCGGCATGTCCCAGCTGTCCCCTCTGCGGTTCACAAAATGGTTTTAGGGGGAATAAACTGGCTCACCCCATTTTACTCTGGCTAGATAGTAAAGTACCAGTTTCACAGTGACTACATAAAGTTGGTTTTTTTTTGAAACAAATGTTTCAAAGAAACCCCAAACAGGTCAATTTTTAAAAAGCAAGCAGCGTAACCCCTGGAAAGGGATATAGAAAACTAAAAACATTCTGATTTTCCAAGAAGGTGAAATCTTTTCAGTCCCTTTAAAACTCTTTCCTAGAGTCCCAATGTTCCTAACATGTTTGTAGAAAGAATAAAACAAGCATTAAAAAAAAAAAAAAGTCTTTTTGTTCTTACTCCTCAAAACTCTTATCGTTTTTCTATAAAGTATATTTTCTATTTGTTTGTCCTACAGAATTTTACTGTGCCCACCACCGAACTCTCTCTCTCCCACTCTGGAGTGAGCTGCTTTTTTCCCTCAGGAAGTAAATTCCTGGCACTTATCAGATCTTCCTTTCCTTCATTTTATCCTATCTTATCCTGAAGCTCCAAGACCAGGCCACCTAACTATTTATTCAAAAGCCCCAGAAACTTTTCGCAAGGAGAAGGGCTGCAGGGAATCCGGTAGGCATATGCAAACGGTTTTTCCAGAGGGAAGGGTTACTATGCTACTCCTTGAGGCTTCCTCTGTCTCTGACGAGCCGCCCACCCCTGGCACCCAAACAAAGAAACTGCAGCTGGCAGAGGAGGAAGGACTCTGTGTTTCGTCCTGAAGATCCCCAAAGGCCAAAGACCTCGCCCAGGTACTTCTGCTTCCCACAGCTAGGGATGCGTCCAATGCACGGGAGAGAGCGGGCAGGAGCCAGCAAAACCATCTCCGACTTCTCCTCCAGCGCACAGGTCCCAAGAGCTCTCTGGCCTCTCGGCAAGTCCCCCAACGGCCCCGAGGCCACTGTGCTTCCCGTCACCCTGCAGCCGGCACCCACCAGATGAAGGGCGCCCTCACCCACCTGTGCATGTTCCCGTTGGTGGTGAAGGACTGGCCGCACACGGTACATTTGTAGGGCCTCTCGCCAGAGTGCACCAGCATGTGGCGGTCCAGGGAGCTGGCTGAGCTCAGCGACTTCCCGCAGATGCTGCACGAATGGTCAGCCCCTCCAGTGTCTGTGTTATGCTGCGGAAAGCGATTGTCACAGTGGTCACTTAGGAGGAGGGGTCAAAGCCGGACTATTATGAAAGGCAAAGTCAGAGATTTATACAAAACAAAAAACCCCCAAACAAGAAAACACCCACGACAGCTTCTCTGGGGTGTGTGTGTGTGTGTGTGTGTGTGTGTGTGTGTGTGTGTGTATTTTTATGTCATTTGAAATATCCTTCCAAATGTCAAAAAATCTGTCAGGAACACAGGCAAGTGACTATTGTGTACAATCTCCTTCCACTTTCGTGTTCCAGTTTTGAAAAACACGCCTGCAAGGCTCCGAGAGAGGTGGAGCCTTGGCAGATGTTTCCTGGAGACACACAGAGGTTAACTGAGCACATATGACATTCATATGAGCAGAAGGACCCTCGGCTACAAAGCTACGTGAACTACGGTCTTCGCGTCAAGGTCACATCCATTCTTCCAGTTTGCTGACTCAGTCTTGCCGTCAGAGAAAGAGAACTGAAACCTGCATAGTTCGGAGTTCTGGCCTCTGGAAGATGTTAAGAAGGAACATCTCTATGCAAACCCAAGTTACTAAATGATGGTATTACTCAGTACCGTGTTATGATTTTAATATCGTCACTCCCTTTCGCTCACGGGTGGAATTTAAGAAACAAAACAAACGAGGAAAGGGAACAAAAGAGAGAGAGAGAGAGAGAGAGAGAGAGAAACCAAGAAACAGACTCTTAACTCTGGAGAACAAACTGATGGTTATCAGCGGGAGGTAGGTGAGGTATGGGGGAAATAGAGGATAGGGACTAAGGAGGGCACTTAACATGATGAAAACAAAATGAACAAAATTATCCAGTCCCGCTCCAAATATATATATTATATATGTTCTCAATCCATTGTTCTAGATTCATCCATACTTTATCATGAATTTACCACAGCAGGCAAGGGAAAAGGATAAATGTCCTAATAGAGAAGCCAAAAGAAATCCCCAACTCCCTGCAGCACGGTGAAGTTTCTAGCAATATAAAGGACAGGGGGCTCCGTCTACGATCGCCCTGTACTAGGAAGAGACTCCGTTCAAATCGACAAGTCATGTGGGAGGAAAGGTCTTCAGTCGTACGTGGTCGGTTAGCGAGAGGTTTGCCCAAATCTGAAAAGGTATTCTGCGTTGACCTGGGATCTGGGTCACAGGAACACAGACACAGAAGACCCATTTCATAACTGCCCCTCAAGGCTGTTCAAATATTACATCTAAATGGAGCACAGACACAATTCATCTGCTGAGAACAAACTTCCCTCTCTTAATGAAGAACTGCTTTCAAACAGAAAGAGAAAATCGGCAGCAAACCTGACGAATGTGCATGGTTAGCTGATGCTGGGTAGTGCAAATCTTTTCACACAGGGGACAGTTATAGGAAGACTTCTCCTCTTTCGTTTCCTGGAAAAGACATAACACAAGGGGAAAATCAGTCAGGCCAGGGCCTCTTGTTTTGGATGTGAGTTAAGCACCCGGGTCTCAAAAGCCAGAGCAAGGCACGAGCTCCAGAGCTTGGCTGGGTACGAGCTCGGGTAAGTCCCGCTCCTGTCTGCCCTGTTTCCTCAGGCGTCAAATGGGAAAAATAAGAGCAGCTACCGCGCTGTGTTGTGATGAGGAGTCCATCCATGAACACACACACAAGGGGCTGGAACACTGCCCAGTACAAGGTAAGTACTCAACAAACAGCCGTGTTTTTACCAAACGCCGTTGCATGAATCATCAGTGAGGACCAAGAAAGCAAGGATCAAGTCACGGCAGAGCTAGAAACGGAATACCCTTCTCCCCAAGCCCTGTCTAGGCAGCTCCGGTCATGATCTTCCACCTGGTCGTGAGGGCCCCAAGCAGTTTCCCTAATAAAACCCCGTCCATCCGACAGGGCGAGGCTTCAGTGCCCAGCTGTGTGCCCAACCAGGCATCAAAGCGACCCTCTTATTTGCTGCCTGCACCTGCCTGACACCGCTCATAAATAGTAAGAATAAAAACGCTGCCTTTTAAAAAAAAAAGGGGGGGGGGGGCGCCTGGGTGGCTCAGTCGGTTAAGCGTTGGCCTTTGGCTCAGGTCATGATCTCAGGGTCCTGGGATCGAGCCCAGAGTCGGGCTCTCTGCTCAGAGGGGAGTCTGCTTCTCCTTCTGCCCCTCCCCCTGCTTGTGCGCACACTCTCTCTCTCTCAAGTGAATAAATAAAAAAATCTTTAAAAAAGAAAGAAAGACAGTTCCCGTGGCCCTAGGCCTAGGCTGAGCACCGTGGCAAGCCCCCGCCGAGAAGGCAGCTGGGGAGGACATCAGCCCTCACGGAAGTGCCAGGCCAGGGAGCCGGAGAGAGGGGACAACACCGTCTCTAAGGCCGGACCCTTAGGCTTCCTTCAACAGACCTCTTGGCACTTGTACTCATTTGAATGAGTTTTTGTTCTTTGCCAATAATAGCCACCCTTGAACACTTAACTATGAGCTCAACTCGACCCGTGGAAATGTCAGGTTTTTTCACAACTGCTATTATAGATCCCATTTTCTGGATGAGGAAACAGGTAGAGAGAGGCACGTACGGTGTCCCAAGGAGAGAGCCGTGAAGCAGCAGACCCAGGAGCCGAACGCAGGCCAGCTACCCCACAGCCCGGGCAGTAGGCCCCTGCGCTCTGGAAGTCCGAACAAAAAAAGGACTGACCCCAAGGCCCAGAGAGGAAACACCCGTGTGGCTGGCTCGTGAGACACGATGAAAACGCGAGTCACCCTGAAGACCGTAAACACAAATGGCACCACACAGGAGACGCGGTGGAGGGGGCTCATGGGGATGTCCGGGATGGCCTTGTGCGCAGCGGTTCCCTCTCCTCTGCGAGTCTGACAGGCCTCATCTGAAGCCATGCAAATGCTTTTCTGACCTGTGGCACGGGCTCTGAGGGTGAGGGATGCTACCCAACTTTTCGTTCTCAAATTAAAAAAAAAAAATTAAAAAAAAAACAAAACAACCCCAAAAACCAGATATTTAGCCTCAGAAAGTTGATTAACCCAGAGACGGTGAAGAAGCGCCACCCCAGTCTCATCTAGTCACCTGCGCCCTTCTGTCCCCCGGGGGCGTGAGGCGCGTGAGGTCCCTCGTCCTCGGCCCATCTGACTCCCTGCATGGAGCCGGCCACCGACCACCAAACAGAAACACCAGAAACAGAAGTATTCACAGCAAAGTAAGAGCACTCGCTGTCGCAATGAGGGCAGTCTGGAGGCTGGGCCAGAACTCAGTCTCTGGAGTACTTTTGTTCAATTAGCAGATTATTAAAAAATAATATATTTATATTTATAAACGTATAATGCGTATAATTAAATGTAATATATATTATACATAAAGATTATAAATATATAAAAAAGATAAATTAAAAATAATTTTAAAGAAAAATCCATGGGTAAGATGTCAATAAATGTTAAAAGCAAGCATCCGTGTGGCCGGCCTCCTGAGGCAGCACATATTTTAAAAAACCATCTGGCGGGGGCACCTGGGCGGATCCCTCTTAAGGTTAAGCGTCTGCCTTGGGCTCAGGTCGTGATCTCAGGGTCCTGGGCTCGAGCCCCACGTCGGGCTCTCTGCTCAGCGGGGAGCCTACTTCTCCCTCTCCCTGCCGCTCCCCGCCAACCCCCCCACCATCATGCGATCTCAAATAACTAAATGAAATCTTAAAGAACAAAACAAAACAAAAAAACCACCATTCTGCGTTCACTTCGAGGTAGATACCAGCCATACCGAGCAGCCCCCTGGATTCTCCGGCACGGAGTCCGGGGTTTATCACCAACCAGAGCCCGGACCCTCTCTGAGGCTCAGCCGTGGCATGCCGCAGACCCTCAAGCAGATCTACAGGATCCACGACAGTCTGGGAGAAATAAATCTCTGGACTCAGATTTAATGTCTGCCAAGCAACCCAAGAGAAAAGAGAACAGCCCTGCCGGAGCACTGTGAATTCAGTTCTTGCGGCTGAGCTGGTGGAAGGAGCAGACTTCCTGAGCTGACAGATAAAATTAGCAGCTAATGTGATAACTAACCATTCCCTAATGAAACAATCTGGCACCCTCGCCGGTGTCCGGCTGTGGCTAATCTGCCCTGGAACTCGGCGCTAGCGCTGAGCTCCCTCTCCGGGCGCCTGCTCGCAGCCTTCCCTGTCCGCTCACAGGTAAGGGCGACGCGCTCCCTCTCCCCAGCTGTGCTCTGGGGCTTTGCATGCACTGTCTTTCCAGTCCCTGGGGCCCAGACTCCCCTCTCCAACACTAAGCCAGTGCCCCGGGAACCCTGGAGGAGCCGGGAAGCCCATGAGAAAGGCCCAGGCACTCTTGCACCGTTTGCCCGCAGAGTCCCCTCCACTGACCACACAGGGTTGGAGGAGAGGCTGGTCACGCTCCGTGGCTCTCCCCACAGTCTCCGAACCACCGGGGAGGTAGGTGGTGACCCCCCACCTGTGCCGGGGAAACGCGGCACTCGTCACTACCCATGTCACTTGGTCTTGGCCGAACACAGAAGGATGAGGAGACAGTGACCTTTCGTATCTCGTTCATCCCACAATGCCTGGCACCTGGGGCAGGTACCTGGCCGGAAGCATGTATTGTGAAATGGGTGGGTGGATGGAAAGACGGACGGATAGATGGATGGACGGACAGTCACGTGAGAGTGGAAATAAACCTTTTCTTCCCAGAGCTAGCGCTCCTTCTTGACTTAGGCCACAGTCATACAGGCTGAGTATTTTCTCAGGTACCCATAGGAAGAGAGGCAGGCAGAGACAAGGGAAAAAAGAGAGAAAAAGGTATCAATGCTCCAACCCTACGTCATCACTGAACCCTGCCAAGTCTTCAGCTGAGGGGAAGACGGAAGAACGGACCCTTCTCCTACACAGCTAGAGGAATTTTAGGCTCGTAAGGACTTTTCCTGGAGGACAGATTTTTATCAGAAGCCTTGATTAATGTTCTAAGAATTTATAGAAAACCATCATAGATGGTGCTCAGACAATTCTGCATAAGGACAGTCACTGGGTGATTATTAACTAAATAGAAAATGTATTCACAAAAGCCCAATAGAAAATGAATTCACTACTCTCTAGTCCATCCTTGGTAATGGAGACTAACTCGGAAGACGGCCTCTTCCCACGAGAATTTAGTATAAAAGCCCATTAAGTACGTTTAACCAAAAATTCGATGTGGAGTTCATCAGTTGGGATTATATGGATTCGGAGAAGAAAAGAACTACTCACCTTCTGCCTCGCTCCTCGAGTTTCGTTGAGTGTGTTGCTAACAGAAGAGACACAACTTTTCACGTGTCCCGTGGGTACATTAATTAAAAGATCCACCTTACTTCCCAATGGAGGAGACACGGACTTTTGTTAGCACATTAATCAGTCCTTCCAATCCTGGCCCACCCACTTAAACCCTTTCCCACTCCTCCTGATCCGATGCCCACTAAAAATTCAGGAGGACTACAACAGAATTCTCTGGACCCAAATTCTGTGCTTTGTCAAGGATGGAAAGCGGAATGGGAGATCCAGCAAAACTGGTACTTATTTGCTACCTAGTGTGAAGATAGTTTAAAAAAAAAAAACATCAAGGAGGTGGCTTCGAAAACCCAATTAACCAGCTGTGTAAAGCAACGAACCACATCATAGTAGAGCAGTAAGTCAAGCTCTTGGCCTTGGCCACCACGTGAAGAAAGCTCGCAATCGAATCAAATTACAGGGCAGAGAATAAGGATGCTCCCACTGATACTGACACCAGAGCGGAGAAAATTTTCTCCATGAAAGGAAACCGACATACACCCTGAAAAGTTCACTCTCGAAGCCTCTCAGTATGTGTTCAGTTCTGAACACGTCCAAGGTTTTGGCCTAGGAAGCTGGGGCTGAAGCAAACATCCTTCTCCCAACGTTCTCACAGACTAAAGCCACCAGATGTCACCAGCTAGCGCACAAAGGCTTACCTGGTTCCTTCTGCCAATCCGATTTGGTCCTGGAGGCTTCGTGGGGGACTTGGTGCTCTGGGGGCTCCCGCCATTCTCGGCGACCTTCCCTACACTCATTACCGCTGACATCATGGTGTTGACAGAAGACAAGTCTGAACCTTCCAAGCCAACGGGCGAACTTGACGTCATTGGGTCAAGCGTTTAAGCTTCTAAGAAGCCTCCGCCATAGAACTGAAAATCGGAAATTGCTGCTGTTGGTCACTTCGAGGGTTAGCGTCTGTCAGAGCCGGGGCGGGGGCGGGGAGGGGTGTGCACTGGCCAGGGCTCCCATAACCATAAGTCAGGTCAAAATGCTTAAAACCCACCTAGATTGGTTCAAGTTGACACTCGGGCCCCAAAATGACTTACTTAAGCTTTCACATGAATGAGGTGCTATCATACCAGAGACTGATAACCTTGCTTCCTTTCTGAGTGGACACACTGACACAACCCCCCAAAACCAGCAGACACAGGTCTCTTGGCTTCTCCTATCCTTTCATTAAGCAGAGCGGGAAAGGCTAAGCCAACCATTAGGAAAGCCCAGGGAGCTCATGTTTGGCCAGCACCCTGCTCATCACCCTAATGCATTTACTACTACCTGAATGTTCTAGACTTAACAACTAATGACGAGGGTCATCAGGTCTCACTTGACTCCACTCCTGCAATACAGCGATTTTAACAGGGGAGCCCAAACTGTAGACGACAACTGAGAAGCCAATCCTATCAGATTTATAACCAAATTTCGTATCAACATAAAAAAAGACTGTGGCTTAAAATATACAAGTAGGTCATGGACCTCTACCCCAGAAAGTGGGAAGAAGAACAACCCAGCCCCCACTGCCGGTTACCTCCATTTTCTGCCCCAACTGATACACTATGAGACTCTCCCCTGCTATAGCTATCATCCACGTGGAGTAGGAAAGGAGTCTGCATTCGCTTCTTTTTTTTTTTCTTCTCTGGTATCACTTGTTGACACTGGAAGGGAAGCAAAGGCAAAAAGATTCAGTGAATGCCTTTTCACCCAGGGAAGAAAAAAACTGAAACCATGTATTTGTCATAATCTCAGGCCACTCTATTCACGAGAATACACAGAAGGGAGGAGATTTTAAGTCATCTTTTTCTTCCAAAACCACATTCTGTGGTTGCTTTTTCAACCTTTAACTGATGTTCCCTACAGTGCTGTCCCCCTCACTCCCAACGGCCAAAATGATTTTGTGGTATTTCACTTTCTTGGGTTCCCATTTACAGCCACACTGAATTTTCCTTCATATTCCACACCCCAGTCCCCCATATTCAGACTCCTACTTGACCCCCCTTCCCCCCTCTTCCTAAAACTGACCGAAGGAAGGCAGGAAAGGAACTCAGGAAAATCTCATGGTCGAGAAAGTATTAGGTCAGATCTAAAAAGAAACCTGGTGATATGAACAGAAGGACCAATGGAACATCACCACTCACGGCCACTCAGCCCCTTCTAGTTCCATATCTGACCATGGCCGTAGGTATGGCCAGAAATAAATCTTCAGGTAAATGACTTCCCTCATTTTACCTGGGAAGACATTCTAGAACCAGAGCCCTGCCAGTAAGCCACATACCCTATTATTCCACAGCGTGCCTCAACTGGACTTTAGTCAAAGATCAAGCTCCTTATCTTCGTAGCCAAGTAAAGGCTTAGAAACGCTACGCTACCAGAAAGAACAGGATTTCTTGTGGTTTCCTCCTCCACCTTGAGGGGATGTGACCTAGGATATGACAAATGGTAACACCCAGAGTGGCTACAAATGTGTCCAGCAGCAGAGCTTGGGGATATGACTTTATAGCTGAGGAGTCTCCAGCTAAAATCTTACGGAAAGAGCCAAAGAGAGTCTCAGGAACAGTACTCTTCTCGTCAAGAGACAAAATGTGCCTTCCTTGTGGACAGACATTTTGAAGACAGGGGTGTAATGGGTTTCCAAATGGTAAGTAAAAGGACCAGCTGCAGAAACATGCAACTGAAGATAACTTGACCAAGCCGTACCCCACACATCTTTCCCACAAAGGGAGAAGAGCTACATCCAAAATTAAAGGAAAAAACCAAACTGCTGTCCTGTGAAGTTTCACCATGCTAGAAGGCCATTAAAAATTGTGCCTCAAACTTCCTGTTTTTAACGGCCTTTGAAAATTTATTTGGGAGATACCTGTCTAGGAAAAACCGTGAGACACAAGCACGCACACAGAGGTGTGCATGTACACAGGCACACATGATTTATTTATTTACTTACTTATTATTTATTTAATTTTTTTAATCAAAAAAAATTTTTAAGATTTTATTTGTTTTACAGAGAGAGAGAACAAGCAGGGGGAGCAACAGAGGGAGAGGGAGAAGCAGACTCCCCACCGAGCAGGGAGCCTGATGTGGGGCTTGATCTCAGGAACCCGGGATCATGACCTGAGCCCAAGGCAAACAAACGCTTAACCGACTGAGCCACCCAGGCGCCCCACGTGTGATTTCTTACTGCATTTCTAAAAGTATCATCAGTTCCCTAGAGCTGTTGTAATCAATTGGCATTTAATTATCTGTTTGACTCAAACAAGTGGATGCCTTCAATCCTAAAACCACCTTGTTCTTTCAAATGTATTTCCTCCATAGTTTTATGTACAGCAAATCATAAAATAGCTGACCATAACTCTTTATTGTAACTACATTATGTCAGTAAAAAAGAAAGTTAACCTTTCTAGCGGTCTACAGGAGCAGTTTAGGAGATAATCTTGCTTTTGTCCTAATACTACACTTAGGAAAGAAAAATGTGGTAGTTTACTGAAATCTGGGAATAGGTTAAACACCTTTAGGACTCAACATAAAATTTAAGTTGTGAAAATTATATTCTAACTCTATCACTGAACAGGGAAAGAAAAATGGACAGCCAAGACACAGTCAACATGAAAATTAAAATTATAAATATAAAATCAAAAAATTCAGGTAACAGAGTCAGATTACTAGTAAGAATTTTTGCTACAGTCATTATAACATCAAACATAGATTCTTGCAAACACCCTAAGTGTCTTCAATATACAATCCCTAGGCATAGCCATGATAAAGCTAAAGAACAGAGGAGCTGAACGTTGCAAGGGTTTATCCCAGTTGGAAAAGAAGAAAAGCAAACTTGTTGTTTCCCATTTTGTCTGGACAGGAAAACATATGCTACATTTACTTCCTCCTTGGGGATGGAAATGGAAAGCCTGACACTACCCACCGATGACGCTAAGACCATTGACATTTACTTCCTTTACCTAGTTTACATGTAAGTAGCAATATGTTTTTTTAGTAGAGACTTCTCATCTCTGATCAGAAAGTGCAATTAACAAAAAGAAACCCCCAGCTACACTGTTTGAAAAGAAGAGCACAGTTTCAGAAGCAACCCACGCCAGCCCCAAGGAGCTATGGTTTTTTGTTTTTTTTTTTTTCAACTCCTGTTTACTCTTGAGTCTTATTCTTGAGTTCTTTCTGCCTTTGGGAGGATGGAACAGAGAAAAAGGGAAAGGACCTGGTGTAAAGTAAGGTAGCTCATCATTCCAGGTTATGGGGAAAAAATCCACCTTAGCATTGAGGCACATCTGTGCGTGGATTTAACCAGAGGCCAGCTGGCCAGGACCCATGCCCAGTGCTGGACTACACTGGGGCAATAACCCAAACTAAAAAACCTCAACCTTCCGAGATTTGATCTGAGGGATGAAAGAGAAGTTGCACAGCTTAAGGTCCGTGTACAAAGCATGTTTTTCTTTAGGGATATTAACAGTCTTGGCGTCTTCATTCTTTCCTTTGCTCCCTGATACCAAGCTACATATCAGCCCCACTATTGCGGGAGAGCAAATAACAACAACAATAAAATAATGACAATAAAAATAAAAATCACTGGCCCCATTCTAATGCAATGTGTTCCAGCTGGAACCAGAGAGGACTGGGAGCCCAGATGAAGTTCCCAAATCATGGATACGAAGAAAAGTCTTCGTCTTCATCGACATGGCCAAGTGGACTTGCCTAGCGTTCCAGACTCACACAGTCTGAAGGGGGGGGGGGGTCGGGGAGCAGGGAACAGAGGGGATCTGAAACACTGCTTCCTCTGAGGCCAACACTGACCCCCTTTGAGATTTCTCCTCCCACACTTCAGGCCCACTGGATCAGGGAGAGCTAGTAATTCAGGGCCAAAATTTCACTGTGGTTTTGCACCGGAGCCTCAGGAAGACCTGGGGGAAGAGAAAGGGCAACTCCTAGGGAAGGTGGGGAAGGGAGGGGAGGGGATGGGAAGATTCAACACTCCAAGTCACTGTGACTCCGGGAAAGTCGACCCTGTTTAACTGACCTGTTTTCCTCGTCTTACCAAGCTGGCCCTCCTTCCTGAGGGGCTGGGGCTGGCGGAGCCCAGACGTGGGCAGGGTTACACCTCAAAGCCACCACCTCTGGAGCACAGAGTCCGAGCAGCCTGCACAAATGAGAAAAGGTGACATGAGGGGGGCAGTCACGACCGGAAATGGTCCCGTCTCTGTATCCTTTTCCCCACGCAGCAGCGGGAGTCACAAGGACAAGAGAACGGGTCCCATCTCCGCCTGCGGGTCCCACCCCGCCTGTGTGCACAAAAGCAAGCTTCCGGCTCCCAGCGTGCCTGGGACAGACAGGAACCCCCCAAAGCATGCCCCATATGTCGGGCGCATGGGGGGCAACATCGTGTGACAGCAGCTCGGACCGCTGGCCCCGCGCGGCGCTCTGGGCATCTCAGGGGCACGTTAACCCGACGCGGATGGACTTCTGGTTCCAAGGGCCGAGAGGAACAAGACAGCACTAAGTGCTATCGGCAACCGAGCGGCCAGAAGACAGTTGGAGAGAGCAAACATGGACCCGAACAGTCCAGTCACATCAGGGACAGATGAGAGCACCTTCCCGTAAGAGACGGGGGAAGTGCCCACCACAGTCCAGACAGGACCAAGCGCACTTCTTCCTTCTCCTTGCCGTGGAGAGGACACAGAAAACTTCTCCGGTGACACACGCTCCCCGCATCCGGGGTTTGAGCACATGCACTCTGGGGTGCCAGGGGCCTGCGATCGCTGCTCTGGGGGAAAGCCAGCCCGCTGCAAAGTCCGGGAGCCCTGGAAGGCGGCGTTCAGTCACATTCTCTCTGCTTCTGAGAACAGCATCCCGAAGCTGAACTGAGCGCCCAAGGGGGAGATGGAAGGACGTCACTCAACCCGCCACACGGACAAACCCTGTGGGAAACACGTGCTTGGCCCCGTTTTCTCATTCTGATCCCCTCTGGGAGCGTCTGGAGGAAAGCTGCTCCATCGGGTCCCACGCCCACCCAGTTACCATCTTGACCGTTACTCCCTTTGTCCGCCCCCAGTTTCTGAGCACCGCGGGCAGGCAAGCCCCCAGCCGGACTGGCCGGTTGGGGGAGAAGGTGCCACCGACCAGACCACAATTCTCCACCTTTTCTCTCTGCCCCTTCCCCTTTTGGAAAGTTCTTTGGATCTTGAGCCAAGTATCAAGAAACAAGAAGTAACTCATAGGGACAGTCCCCGGATGGGACGCAGACCCCATAAGCCTCGAGGAATCCTTATTACTACCCCAGTAATTCTCAATGGTTTGGTGGCGGCATGAGCCTCAAGGGTCTGATTTAAAAAAAGAAAAAAGTTACAAACCTTCCCACAGGAAAATGCACATATGCTACCCTCGACATTTCCCTTCAGCCTCAAGAGTTTCGGGACCCCAGAAACTCACCCGGGGGGGGGGGGGTAAGCAGGATAAGAATCCTGTTTTTATTTGACATACAACCCACCTTCCTTTAAACGATGAATCAAGTCAAGCTTATTAAAATTCTCATGAGGTTTTAGAAATGCACAAAACATCCTTTCAGATCATCCCCACCCAAACTTAAAGATGCCTAGGGTGAAGTCAAGCACTGTGGAAGAAGAAAAAAGCAAAAGAACACACACAAAAAGCCAAATTTCCCTCTGTTGTTATTCATTTCTTAATTCACTGCAAATTTTAAGCAAAATTTTTACAGATTTTATTTATTAGAGAGAGAGAAAAGAGAAAGTACATGGGTGGGGGGAGGGGTGGAAGGAGAGGGAGAAGCAGGCTCCCCACTGAGCAGGGAGCCCTACGAGGGGCCTGATCCCAGGACCCCGAAGTCATGACTTGAGCCAAAGTCAGATGCTTAACTGACCGAGCCACCCATGTGCCCCCAGAGCAAATTTTAATAGGAAGAAAGTCAAGCGAAACAGCTCCACAGTTGTTTTCTAGAAACTACCGCCGTCTCCAAATAAATATAAGTGAATTCTAGTTCTCTATATAATTATTAAAAACACACATCAGAGAGACGAGCCTCGGGAATTTAAACTTTCCAAAATACAATAACTACGCCTCTCGTTAACATTTGAACTCGCCCTCCCCCCTCAAAAAAAAAACGATACTTTGAAAAAGGCCACCAAGTAATCTCCTCAGTACACACAGGGACCCAGAACGGGAGAGCACTGACCCGACACGCTTGACCCCGAAACTTCCATCTTCTGATCTGGGATCAGAAGGACATCTTGCCATTAAAGCTGAGTAACAAGAGTCACTACCCTGTTTGTCGGGGTTCCACGAGGCCCGAGGGATTCATAGAACCCAGCAAGTGGACAAGTACAGGAGAGTTCTTGGAAGAAAATTCAAGACACCCTTTACCTCTATCACCATTGCCTGGGTGGGGCAGGAGAGGGCGGGGGAGAAGAAGGACAAAGAGGGGAGAAAAGACCAGGTGGGGAGAGGCTGTGTCCTAGAAGGTGACTCGCGCAGGAGAACGTGAGGAGCACAGGCTGGGAATAATCTGGAGGGGAAGGTCTCGGGGCTCCTGCGGGAGGATGCCGAACTCCTGAGTATGCATTCCCACATGGGCTCTGCCCAGATCCGATGGAAGCAGGGTGACTTGGAGAGGGCAGAGGTCCCTCTGCGAGGATGAGGGGGCAGGGAAGGCCGGCCTCCAGCCCCCATCCCCTGAGGAGATAAGGGACAATGCTATGTAAAGCCAAAAAGAAAAGATTAAGGAGTCTGTCTCCCGGGTCCAACGAGATAGCACAGAGGAGATGAAAGATAAAAGGGAAGATGGTCTAGAAACAAAGCTTCTCAGCTTCTGAAAACCCAAAGGATTCTTCAAGGAAATCTAAAATCTGTCCTCAAGGCCTGCAGGACAGATGGGGTAAGTCAGATGCCTAGGATGACAGCAGAGGCCCACGGATGCTGTACTAGGGTGCTTTACAATGCTGGGCCTAGAGATGTCCGCGAATCCTTGGGATGGTCGACCTGCTGAATGGAACAGCCTAGTGAACAGTCTAGGCGGCCGGCGGGGGCCAACCCACGCCAGGCTCAGAGTCTGAGTTCCGAGCAGTTCAGCGACTACGGTGCTCTCCTGGGGAGCTTTATGAGCCGCAAGGATGTCTCTCTCAGACTGGGCTACGTCAGACAGGAAAATACTCTCCCCTCAGTCTTGTCTAGGCGGAGCACAAAACCGAACCAGGCGAGGTGCCACACCACGCGATGCCCGTTCTCCCTGGCCCGCGAAGCTCGGGCCAAGGCCGTCTCCTCTGAGTGCGACGGCCTCGCGAGGGCCGTGACGGCTGACAGCTGGGATGATGGCTCTGAGCTCCAGGACGTTGATGTGTTTCTTGGCCGGGGGCTCAGTCTGTGCCTTGTACAGGGCGGCAACCCAGGCAAGTCACCGTCCCCCCTCGCTGGCATGGGCTTTGGTCAGACAAGGCCTTGGCGTGCCCCATGGAATGCTCCAGTAGGCTGGGTCCAGCTGGGCCCCTCGAGCCACCCTGGCCAGTCCTGCATCCTCCCCGCTGGGCGACAGGGGACGGCGAGGACCATATGCACGGGCCCTCCTGTGGGGCTGTCTTCCGAGGTCTGCCTCCAAAACATCCCCTCATCTTTCACCCCCTCGAGACAACGGGAAGTAGTGAGACCTTCTGACCTGGCCTTCAAAGCTCTCTATGCTCTGGCCTTCCTTTACCTTCTGGCTTTTTGCCGGGGGTGACCTCTCTGAATGCACCTGAATGACCTGAATGCACGTGTGCGTGTGGTTC
This sequence comes from Nasua narica, assembly GCA_028533885.1. Taxonomy (NCBI): domain Eukaryota; kingdom Metazoa; phylum Chordata; class Mammalia; order Carnivora; family Procyonidae; genus Nasua; species Nasua narica. The sequence goes on along the minus strand of CM052802.1, from coordinate 113,084,679 downwards.
CCCTCCATTTGTATCACTCAGGGGCCACCTTTCAGACTTCGTTCCCACTGGGAGAGTTCCTGAAGCTTTCTGTTAAAAACTCTGACTCTGCAGTATTAGTACCAACTAATGGTATTAATGATGGTCCTAACGATGATGACGGTGACTGCGGCAACTACGTTTTGAAGGCTACTTGCCACATGCTAAGTATGGCATCTCCCCCCAGCTATGCCCGGGGAGCACTGGTCCCACTGTACAGATGAGAAAACTAAGGCGCGGGGGACTAAGCAACCTGCCCCTAAGATCACGGCGGTCGAGCAAAGCGAATCTGGCTACTAAACACTGCGAAGTCTCTTCTGGACAAAATCTGCAATCCTGGCACAGGGCTTGAGAGAACAGATGCGCTCCCTCAAGCTCGTCCTCTGACTCGTCACGATCATATTCTGAGTCATTTCTGCCCTTCCAGACAGACTGCTCAGCACCTGGCCTCACATTTCTGCCATTTCTAGGCAGGGAAAGGAGCTCTCTCCTCACACCTTCACCTCTGCCTTCCTCTCTCGGCCAGGAGGCACGGCTGGACTTCCACCTCAGACTGGAAAGTTCATTGCACAGGGCAAGAGTCTGCAAGCACTTGATGCCCTTGCTGTGCAAAGGGATAGAGGCCTCCACATTCTATACCCTTGAATTCTAGAAGGAGAAGGAAACTGGAAGGAAGCCACCAGACTCTGCCTGAAATCCTGACCAGCCTGGTTCTGCCCGACTGGCTGGGTCCAACTGATCTACCAGTGTGAGCTCAGAGGCTGTCTCTGTCCCCGAGGTCACTTCCTCTTCTGTGCAAATGGAAATGCAGGCCTGGAGTGAGAGGAACTCTGACAGGGATCCTATACTCTCGGGTCCTGGGGTTCCGACAAGGCATCTGTGCAGTGGGGGAGGGCAGGAGACAGGGAACACGGACGCTTGGGAGGGGGTAGGCAGAACTGCACAGAGCAAGAATGAAGTAAACACCACGCGAAGGAAATCTCAGACAGTCTCATCCAGTCAGTGAGAAGTTAACTGCCGCTGACCTGACCACACAGGCCACCCCAAAGTGTAGTCCCCACGGGGCAGCATCAGAGACCTTTGCTGGAAACGCAGATTCTCAATGTACGTAAGTCAGGTCGCTATGGTGCACACCTGAAACTTACACAGCGCTTGTATCAAGGGTACTGCAGTAAGACCAAGAGGGAAAAAAGAAATACAGATGCCCGGGTCCCACTCCCACAACGACGACATCAGAAATCCCCCCAGGGATGGGCCCCCTAAGTCTGTATGTCAGCTCTCAGGGGATTCTGATAAAGCCTTGGGAACCAGCGTTCATCTTTACAGAGAATTCTGGAAGAAGGCTGACACGAAACCAAGGGATCTCCCTGAGAAACTTTCCTTCTGCGAGGTTTGGGAAGGAGCCACGGTTCCAAAAATCAAGGCGCTAGAAGCTCAGATCTCAGTTCTACTTATTAGCTGCATCCACCACTATGAATGAATGAATGAATGAATGAATGAATAAAAAGAATGGAAGGAAGGAATGTAGCGTGTGTGTCGGGGGTGTTATTTCATGCAGGGCCTCTTTTAGCTGCTCAGGAACAGGGACATGACAGATGGGAACTTCAGACAAGGCAGGGCCAACCTGCAGTGCTGTGCCTCGGGGAAACTCTGGACCCTCGGAGTCATCTCTCCAACAAATGGCATCCGCCCAGCTGTCACTCCCGGGAAGCATGCTGTGGGATGTTCTCCGCAGTCCAAGCCAGCAGCCAGGACTTCTGGTGGTCCTGGACACCCTCGCGGGCCCCACAAACTTCTCTGCTGCTCATGGGAGTATGTGCGCCCCAAAGGCGGCAGGTGAGAAGAACGGTCAGGGAGGACAGCCCTGAGGCAAGGCAGCCCTACAGAAGCCCCATCAGTCTCAGAACGAGCTCAGGGTCTCCTGCGGTGTGTCTCTTCACGGGACCCTGGGATGGAGAGGGACGAATGGAGCAGAGACCATTCCTCCAGCCTGGAGCGGCTGCCCTTCACTGATCAGGTCTCAGGTAGCCCTGTGGGTACCAGGAATGCCACAGGCCGCTGACTCTCAACAGGGAAGGCTCACGGTCCTCAGGCAAAGGAACATTTCAATATTCAATAACATACGGGGGAGGGGAGCACCAAGACGGAGAGGAGTGGCTCAGGGGAGTGACAGGTTCCATGTTGGAAGCAGTTTCTCTCATAAAAATAAAAATCACAGGGCAGCTGGGTGGCTCAGTGGGTTAAAGCCTCTGCCTTCAGCTCAGGTCATGATCTCAGGGTCCTGGGATCGAGCCCCTCATTGGGCTCTCTGCTCAGCAGGGAGCCTGCTTCCCCCTCTCTCTCTGCCTGACTCTCTGCCTACTTGTGATCTCTCTCTGTCAAATAAATAAAATCTTTAAAAATAAAAAAAATAATAAAAAAAAATAAAAATCACTTGGACATTTTGACGGTTGCAGGACACAGACTCCCAGCGGGGAGGCAAGCGCGGATGGGGAGGCAGGGTTCTTCGCTTACCAGACTTCACTGATTAAATTTACTATCTGAAATACCAACCACTGGAAAGATGGGCCAGTTTTCTGGAACCCGCTAGTTCATGAAACCATCCGTGGGATCCTACTCTCTCCTTCCTGTATTTCTCCACAGGGCTCTTGGCTTCTTCAGAGGGAGGAAGTGGGGCAAAGTCCGGCTTATAAGCCTCTGGGTCAGTCACTAAGACCGTGAAGAAGCAGGCTCCATGCCCTGCAGCTCTTCTCCCGGGAGCACGGCTCACTGACAGGATCGAACTCCCGCCAGGCACGCCGAGCCAAGTCACGGCTGCCACACGGCAGCCATTTGCTCCCCAGTGCCCTGGCCTTCCGCAAGGGGGTCCCCGGTGGCCCGAGGGGTGCGGCCCCATCCCTCTCTTTCCAGGTGAGCTGGGCTTTCCCTAAACTGGCCACCGGGATCTGGTGTTTCGTAATCTGCTTGCCCAACTTCGCAGAAGTGTGCCTGGTTCCCCACTCGGCCTGAGGAACAGGTGGGTAGGCAAGGGGGGGCCTAACCAAGGGAGCACTCAAGCTGGGCAGAGGCTCGGAGGACCCTCGGGGGAGCCGTCACCTAGTCACCTACCCCTAGGGCACGAAAAGCTCTTCAGGCCTGAGCCAGAACAGGTCTCTGTGCAGGAGACTGAACTGAGAAGCCCCCGCCCTACCCCACCCTAAGGTGGGCCGTGCCTTATCAGGAACGGGCGGGGAGAGGCCTTTACATCGCACCTTGACTGAGGGGTTTAAAAACAGAAAAGAAGACTTGTACTAGAAAACAGGGTTTAAATACGGTCTGTCAGAGGGCTGGTGTACATCCAATTATGTGTCCTTCCCTAATAACTAGGAGGGCATTGACCCTTTGTGACACAGACTAGGTACTTTACATATATTTACTCCTTTCCCAAAACTTGCAAGGCAATGATGAGGTTATTTGCCAGCTATTAAGCAGCTCCTAAGGAGCAGGGCTGGGTTCTAGCCCAGGGTTGTCGCCTTCCTCTGCACCACAACGAAGATCATGGAAAAACCATTCAGAGAAAGGCAAAGAGCACTGGGAAATCAAGTCAGGGAGAAAACAAAAAATGGCGGAATGTTCAGCCCATCAAAGAGAAAGAACGGGAGACACCTTGAAGGCCTTGCACGTGGGGGTGGGGGTCGGCAGCGCACCCTCTTCTCACGTGCCCCTCACAGCACGAATGACATTTGTACAAAGAAGCAGGTTCGGCACCCCATAACCCTTTATGCCAGAGCTCTGAACAACTCGCACTGACCACAGACGGAATGAGGTCCCAGTAACGTCATGAGCCTGCTGTCCCTGGAGTCAGGCAAGCAGGGGCTGCATATCCCCGCCGTCAGTTTTGCAGTGCCTCGGTGACCGAATCCGATCTTCCTTTGACTTTCAGATTTCTGGACACGGAGGAGGATGGTCCCTCTCTGCTAACCCCATCAGATTCAGAAGCAGGCCCGAGGAGAGTAAATTCCAGGAGCAGGACTTAAAGAGCGTAAGACGCAGAGTCGAAAGTCTAGGACTGAAAGCTCTGCTTACGACCAGTGGAGCAAAGTCCCCGAGCCTCAGCTCACATCGGAAAAACGAAGCTGGCCATGCCGCACTCGCGGTAGTGACAGCCGTGGAAGGAATACTTATTAAGACCCTTCCCAGGTCCAACGCCCGCCAACACCGGCTGCCCAGGTCACACCATTTAGCTCCCAATAGCCCAGCTTCACCAGCCCCTGGGCCAACTCCCCCCAACTCCTAGATCCCTCCATGGGCCTCCCCTATTGCCAACACTTTTGGGGAGGGGTCAGTTTGAGGCTCTTCAGAATTTCCCATTCCAGCCCGCAAGTTGAACGCTGACGGATAATTCAGCTTATCAGGAACGCAATGCGATCTCATTAACAACGGGGGGCGGAGCGTCGGCGGCCCGCTTGCTCCTGCTCACACTCCCCATGCCGCAGGGAGAGCAGAGAATAAAACACCTCCAGCTTCAGTTTGCCGTGGAGACAAATCCTGGGCGGCTCTGCATTTGCTCCATCAAGGAAGCGGGCGCTGCTGCGGGCTCCCGGCGGCCCCTGCTCACTCTTCCCCGGTTCTTCAGCACCTCTCCCCTCCCAGCCGTGCAACCTGAATGCAAAACGGCTGACACCCAGTCCCTGGCCCAAGCCCCCCTCTGAACGGGGTCTGGGTGCCTTTAATCACACTGGCAGCTTGGAGGACGACAAGGCTGGGGTAAAGTTCAGCAGCCGTTTGCAGAGAGTTTGGGGCAATATCCTGTAACTCTTTCACAGGCCCTGAGCTTGCGGGCCGGCCTCTCAGACAGGCTTAGGTGAAGGGGCTGCAGAAACATGATTCTCCAGTCTCCCCACCCGGGAGGAGCTGGACGCAAGCTGACCACCTCCCCCCACCAAGGCAGATGCGTAATCTCAGATCTGGGCTTCCAGTCCCCGGAATTCGGGCCCGTTTCAGGGGGACAGCCCTTGTACAACCAAAACTGCTCTGTGGGAGACGAAAGTGTTGTTTCCAAATGCTTCAGAGAAGGCAGTGGAAGGAGATCCCCGCTTCCCCCGCCCGTTGGAAAAAGGGTCGGCCGTGGTCAACATCTCACAGCGGGCAATCCGACGTCACAAACAAACGGTCAGCCGAGAATGACTGTCCGTGCCCAGGCCACCGGGCGCTCCGTGGCCTGCCCGCTATGCCCTCTAACAGATGACCTCTTCCCCTTCCCCTCGCTTTTGCCTCTAAGAAAAGCATTCACCCCTGTATCTATGAAGAAAAACAAATACTAAGCGGTTGATAAGTGTTTATCGCCAGCCAACCCGTTAAAAACATCAGCAAGCATACGCTGAGCCCAAACCAAGAAGTTACGGGGGGGGGTGGGGGGCACAGGATGCCCCCTCCCCACCCCTCAAGGCAGGTGCCACGTGGCGCAAGTCCCCCAGCTTAGCCCTAAGGAGCCGCCCAGCAGGGGCTCCTCGGAGGCGGGCTTCTGTGCGGGGAGGTGAGTGCAGGGTCCTGGAGGAAGTCTGAGCCACACAGGCCCTCCTGGCATTTCTGCCCTGAGCCTCCAGGAGGGCGAGTAGTTCCTGAGGACTGTACCCCCTGGGGTCCAACTGCGCTTCCAAAGGGCTGAGCCCCACCGCCCGGCGGGGTCAGAAAGGAGCATAAAGCGCCCCAAACCCACTGCTGGTTTACGTCGGACGGGGCGCACCTGGGGTACCGAGCTTGCCTGGGCCCTTCGGTGTGGGGGTCACAGGACAAGTCCTGCCCCAGCCCCTGAGAACCTTTTGCAAGCCCCTCAACTTCCCTCCTAAGTGACAAAAAACAGGAAGGAAGATCTCCAAGGGGGAGATCAACACCGGCTGAATGAGCACTCGGCCAGCACGGGCGGGGAGCCTAGGACGGAGACCCAGCAGCGAGAAATCACGGACAGGGTCCTGGCCGGCGCGGGGCCTCATGGCAGGCCATTCTGCACATCTGCCCAGCCCTGGAAGGGCGTGACGCGTCCCTCGGGTCCCCACGGGTGAGAGAGCCCCCAGGGGGAAATTTCTGGAGCACAAAGTTTAGAGACCCCAGTGCACGCCCAGGTAACTTCAACACTGTATTCCAAACATCCCCAGTCAAGTGGGGGTCTCGGCCGAAAAAAAGACCGGCCTCTCCCACATTTTGACACAAGACTGTTTCGGTGTGCTGGGAAACCACGTCCTGTCTCGCGAACGGACCTTCAGGCCACCTGCAGTCACAAACTCCCTCTGCGCACCCCGCTTCATTTTACTTGAATGCCTGTGATAAAGGCACCCTCGTGGTGTCAGAAAAGAACATCCCTACTCTTTCCTTTTATCTTCCCTTAACAGTTTGCCATCCAGTGATAGGAGGGGCCTCGCCTCCAACAGTCCGCCCTTTTATCTCCCGCTGACCACGCAACATGAAACCAAGGGCTGGATTTCCTGCAGCGCCCTCCGAGGGGCTGTTGGACTTGTTTAAAATATTACTGGCCTCCAGAACCTTGGAACGATGCCTGAACAACACCTACCCAGCATCCATTTCAGCTCCAACCTTGAAAGCCTCCAAGTCCAACGCGGTGTGGGAGGCCTACTGCTTCCGAGCAAGAGAACTCTCTCTCCAGGCTCGCGTCTGTCTTTGCTTCTTGTCCCGGGCGCAGCCAAGTGTGAGAGCCACCTTCGTCAAAGTCCAGAAACCCTAGATGCTACCTACAGGAAGTAGCTCAGGTTAAACTCTGAGTTTACGCTGTTATGACGGTGATAGTTCAGTGGCTCTGAATCCCATCCTTTAGCCACTGCAACGCAGAGCAGTACATGCCCCGGGCTTCCGCGAAGAAGCCGGGGATACCCAGCACCCCGGTTTGCAGCGTGAGGACACGCCATGCCATGGCCTCTGACGTCCTTCGGGGCCTAGCTCTGCACATGAGACTCAGCTCTGCTGGGAGGCGTCGGTCCCCGGCTCAAAAGCGCTCCTGCCTGCTCTGAACACCATGAGCGTGCCTGTGAACGTCCAAGGTTGGCCATGGCAGCAAACTCCCATTTCGTGGTGGACCACGGCAGCTGTGGGACCGCCGTGCCACTTATGGGATGGGACGACCAGAAGTTCACCCATCCGAGCGCAGAGGACCCCAACTCCCTGCCATTCAGGGCCGGGAGTTCCATTTCCCTGGCATCACGCCAGCGTGTGTGAGGTTAATGGTCTCAGAGAACGATACGATCAGACGTTCCAAACAGTCCACCGGAGTTCCCGGAGTAGAGGGTAAAAAACCTTCACAGAGTCAACTAAAAAGAAGAAAAACTTCCTTGCCTACGTCCCTCTCAGCCCCTCACAACCTCCCAGGGAAGGGGGCTCGGGGGCGCAGAGGGAGGGAGGAAGGCGGTGGAGTGATGACAGTAAGCAAAGCCACAGGGAAGACCGGCGGCCAGCAAGTGACGGAAGACAGGCTATACATGACATTTGCAACACAAATTTCTGTGCCATCACTCCGAGACGGAGCCGGTATTTTTAGGATCTCTCTTTATGAGGTCCAGATAATAAACGGAGAGCGTGCAGACACCAGCTCAAGCCACACAAAACGCAGGAGGCTGCACTCTATGTGGCCCTTCTCCCGCTGCCACGGGGCTTGGCCCCGTCGTGGGCCCATCGGGGAACAGGAGCTAGCTTCCTGGCCCAGCCCCACGGGCCGACTGGCAGGCGCTCGGCAACGTCCTCCGTTTCCTCCCAGCCATAAAGTCAGAACAACCTGTACAGACAAAGAGAAGCAAAAACTTGCGAAACAAGGGCATCTACCCTGCTCACTGAATATGCCCGAGGAAACTTTCTCAGAGGACTTTTCAGATGCTTCACTGCGATTCTGGAAAGAAAACGCAGTCCCCTACACCCAGGAGCACGCCTGTTCACAGACCCAATTTCACGCTCTGCCGGGCCCACGACTACAACGCAGAAGTCAAACCGGAACTCGAGAGCGCGGCCCGGTTACTAACAGATTCGGAACTGTAACTGACGCTTTCCCACAACTCCTGTAGAGGCCAGTGACATCCTGGCATGTTCCCAATCTGGAAACAGAGTCTTCCTAAGGCCGGGAGGGGAGAACGGCCTAAGAGATTATACAACGATCTGCTACCTGACTACAGGGGAAAATACAGTTTGCAAGGAAGAGATGTAGGGGAAAGAAATCTCTACCGTCTCTTTAGTCCCCGTAGCTAACCCCTAACATTATGCTCTGGCCAAGGCAAGAATAAACCTTTTTGGGCTTCACTCACAAGAAGCTACTAATTGTGATAACTTTTTTTTTTTTTTTTTTTTTACCCTATTGGCTGAGATTCATTCAGCAGGACTAGAGTTTGGAAGACAGAGAGGCAAAGTAATTCTAGTTCTATCTGATGTCAGGATCTCGAAAGGACCGTGCTACCGGTGCAAGTCATGTAATCTGTACAACCCAAATTTATAATCCAGTGCGATTATTCACATGAGGCCGATGCGCCTTTAAATTTTTTTAGCTTGGAGAAAGAGAAAACCGAGGGACACGTTACTCCACCAGAGCGGGCAGGCTCAGAACTTTCCCAGCTTCTCCCTACTCTGTCATTTCTACGGCTTCGGCCACCAGGGTTTCACTTTAAAAAAAATGAGTCTCTTTACTCTCCTGAGGTCTGACTTCCAGGCCCATCCCTCCTGCTTTCTGTGAACTCCAACCAAAGTCCAGGACAGTGCACAGAAAATGTGCGTTCTCTGCAAAGGGTTAAAATGCATTGTTGGGGGCGCCTGGGTGGCTCAGTGGGTTAAAGCCTCTGCCTTTGGCTCAGGTCATGATCCCCGGGTCCTGGGATCGAGCCCCTCATCGGGCTCTCTGCTCAGCAGGGAGCCTGCTTCCCCTCTCTTTCTGCCTGCCTCTCTGCCTCCCTGCGCTCTCTCTCTCTCTGTCAAATAAATCTTTTTTTAAAAAAATGCATTGTTGAAGATGTTCTGGACTCTCTTTGTGCCCTCAACATAGGGCGAGATTTGGTATCAGTCTGGAACCCCTGGCACGGGCTGGTGGCCACTCTCAGACGTTAGTCTAGGGAGCTCCCAGATGTGAGAACCACCAGGAGCAGCGGCACGACAGAGACCTGGAGACCGAGGAGACAGGGCACAGGAGGTAAATTCCAACCCATGGGAAAGCGAATCATGAGCCAAGCACTTTAGGGCCGCAAGGTTCCCAAGGTGTAAGTCGTCAAGCGTGAGGGCACTAGGGCAGAAGCAGACATGAGCTTAAAGGAAAGATCTGGCTTTCAGAAGACAGAGCGCTCCAGTTAGAAGGAAACGCACGGAGGCCCAAGACGTCTGGACAGTCCGCGGTGTCCCGAAAGCACTGGCTGCTACGTGCCTACGATTTCGCCCTCCTCGAGTGAAATAAGGAAAAGCAGAAGACTTGCTGGGGTACTCACAACGCTGAATGCATTCTTTCCTGAGGTTCAGGGGCCTCCTTTTAAACGACATGATAAGGACAGGAGATGGTTGAGACTGGTTATTAAAGGTGATTTCTTTTTGGCAAAAGAAAAACAAAAGAGGCCACCCCCCTAGGTCTACCTGCAAAAGTTTGGCCTTGAGTTTCTGGCCCCTGAAAACAAACCCCTTGGGAGCCATCAGGCCATCTGCCAGGGGATTGTCTGAAAGGAGGAAGAGCGGAGCGGGGGCGGAGGGCAAAGACGGGGTGGCCAAACTGTGCGGGCGTCAAAGTCCCATCCACGGGGGATAGACCTCATCCTGTGGCTGTGAGAACCCACTCAAGGTCCAGCCCCTCCTTTAAAAAAAAAAAAATCCCGAGACGAAGTACTCCTACCCATATGTTGAAAAGTTCTTGGGGCGCCTGGGTGGCTCAGTTGGTTAAGCAACTGCCTTCGGCTCAGGTCCTGATCCTGGAGTCCTGGGATCGAGTCCCACCTCGGGCTCCTAGCTCCACGGGGAGTCTGCTTCTCCCTCTGACCTTCTCCCCTCTCATGCTCTCTCTCACTGTCTCTATCTCAAATAAATAAATAAAATCTTAAAAAAAAAAAAAAAAGTTCTTGGCAGCAGTTTAAGAAACGGATAATCAGAGGCGCGTAACCCCGTCAGGAGGCCACTGCCATACAAGGGACAGCCAGGAGGAGTGTGGTGGGCTCCAGGAAGACATCACCGAGGGCTGGACCTCCCCGTGGAGCGAGGTTGAGGACGAGGGAGATGCCGGCTTCCTGCTCGGGGGGCAGAGTGGGTGGCAAGGAAGCTAGCGGAGATGCAGAAAAACGTTCCCAGTACAAGGAGAGCGTAAAGAGAGTTCAGCAGGAAGAGACTGGTTATCCAGTAGCAGGATTAAGAGAAAAGTTCTGCCCCAGAGAAAACCTCCCAGGTCTAGAGCCAGAAAAGGAGCAGATGGGAACAAAGAAGGTTCTGGAGGAGGTGGGAAAGGAGGGCAGGGGGCTGCCAGGCACAGGAAGATGAAACACGCGTGCCTGAATGGAATATATAACACATGTAGCCATGTAAACAGAAGTCCTCTTTGTCAAACAGACTCTGCTAACGGGCACTGACACAGGCTGCTGGCGCTGGGGGAAGGGCACTGAGCCCTCACACCCCGGTTACAAGTCTACCCAAAACTGTACCACACGTAAAACAAGAGAAAAACAGAATCCACCCTCCTCTCTCTTTCGAAGAGCCTATCAAAGCTCACATTCTAGGGACTCGATAGCATCTAGAACAGTGGAGTCCAGCTGAAAGTTCTCCGACGGGGAAAACGGCCTCCGTCTGGGCGGCCCAATATGGTAACCGCTAACCAGGCGAGGCCACTGACCGCTTGCACGGAGACCAATGTGACTAAGGAACTCCGTTTTTAAATCTGACTGAAGTTTGATTTCAATTTAAATAGCCACATGTGGCTACCAGCTGCTGTACTGGACTAGGTAGGTTAAAAAAAATTTTTTTTTTAAATTCAAAAAAAATTTTGTTTCCCCCTCCAGTAATCTTGGGTTACTAGATTGCTGTCCTTCATTTGTTGGCTTTCTGGGGTTTTTAAGCCCTAGAGCAGGAATAAAGATGATCTGGTATGCTTTTACCTGCAGGCATGAGAAGGGAGAGAGCTGATCCCAGAAGTAATACACTGTGCTATGAGTTTTCATTCTTCCCGGTGTTTACCCAAGTTTCAGTGCATAAAGGGAAATCACCCATGAAACCAAAAACAGAGGGACATCTCCTAAGCCAGGCTGACTTCTTCTCGGTGACTCATCACTACCCTGCCCCATCTACCCCAAACCTGCTCAGACCTGGTCCCACCTCCACCCTGAAGGTCAATGTGTACAAACAGTGAAAACGGTTACAAAATTAGATCAAGTTGAAGAAGGAAGTCAGTACCTTTGAGCATTCTATGTTATGATCAACTATTTATGGACAAAGTCTGGAAGATGCAACCAGAAATGAGATGGGTCATGGGAGTACGGTAACGTTTAAAAGAAAGGTGTAATTTAGTATCATCATAAACTTGATTTTTCTAGTTAAAATTTTTTTTTTTCTTAAATATACCAAAAAAGGGGCGCCTGGGTGGCTCAGTGGGTTAAAGCCTCTGCCTTCGGCTCAGGTCATGATCTCAGGGTCCTGGGATCTCAGGGTCCTGCGTCAGGCTCACTGCTCAGCGGGGAGCCTGCTTCCCCCTCTCTCTCTGCCTGCCTCTCTGCCTACTTGTGATCTCTCTCCTCTCTGTGTCAAATAAATAAATAAAATTTTTAAAAAATTCCATTCTCTTAAAATATATATATATATATATATATATACAAAAAAAGAAAGCAATCAGACAGCACTCCTTCTTAAGATATGAAATGGTTTCCCTGCCTCGCTCCCCCAATTTATCTCTTTAGTCATAGCCCGGTGCCTGACACGCAGTAGACCTCTGGTCAGTGCACTCTAAGTTAAACACGGGCTGATGAAGGGGTGAGATGCTCAGGTTGGTAGCCCCATTCTCCAGACAAGTACAAGATTCATACCCTCGAAGGACACGTGACGGAGGGAACACTGGGTGTTAGAAGCCACTGATGAATCACTGAATCCTCCCTCTGAAACTAATAGTACAGTGTATGTTAATCAAATTAAATTTAAATAAATTTAAAAAGATTCATACACCCTTGAAACTGTGTACAAAATCTGCGGGATTCCCTTTTGGGGGAAGAGTCCATAAATTTGATCCGATTTTCAAATGCTCCTTTTTCTTGTGAAGATGAGATCAGTCATGTCCTCTACGGCAGTAACTTGATAAAACGGGAGTGAAACCAATCCCCCAAACGATCTCCCAGTGCCTACTATGACCAGCTGCAATTTTAGAACAGAATTCATCCTAAAGGAAGGGGGTGGGGGAGAGTTCCCGGGGATCCCCATTTCTGTCACCATCTTCGTGATTTTGTTCTGTTCCCCCCCCCCGCCCCCCCCCAGTTACTCCAGGAATAGCGCTGCTGGAGCCAAGTTAGTTGCCGGGTGCTGACTATTATGTTAAAACTTTCTGATGGCCTGTTACCACCTCCTCTGGGCCATCAAAGGCACCAAGAAGGATTTCTGTAAGATCCACGGAGAGGTGTAAATGTGGCCCCCACACCAGCAATTCCGGGGATGCCCAAAGGGGTCCCAGAACAGAGGGTGGTCTGGGGGAGGATGTTTATGATGCAATTAACCAAAGGTAATGGCATGCGTGGGCTTTAAAATAGAATCGCAGAATTAAAACTGGGTCTCTCTATGCACCACACAGTCCTGACTTAAACTGCAATGCATAAATAAAATAAAGTGGCTATAAATGGGAGGATTATATCAACCATAAAATTCAAGAGTCACAACCAGGGGAGTGGGAAAAGTGACTGACGAAACGGGGTGTGGGGCCAAGGGCGCTGGCTTGGTCCTTGTTTCCTCATGTAGCCTCTGAAGGCGACGACTAACCAATTTTTTCCCCCTGGCCTTCACGCTGTCAGAGGTTAAAACGAAACGAAACAAACGTGTCTGAAAAAATTAGCCAATGGGAGCAGCCATCACCCATCAACTGACTCGGAGGGAACGATATTCCACCGGAGGCCCTCAAACCCGGGGTGATAATAAAAACGCCTTTGTGGGTTACCTCAACTGCTAACTATGGCTCTACCACTAGACCTGGGGTGTGGGGGTGGGTTCTAGAAGCTCAGCACCTGGTCGAGAGAAAGCAGCAGTGATGAGAAGGTGAGGGAGTTAAGTGTCATCTAGGCCATCCTGACTTTACATCCCGGGGAAACACTGGGGGGCGTGAGCGGTGGAAGCGAGGCTGCAAGGGGCCCAGGAGCAGAAAGGGACCCCGAGGAGCCCCCGGGGCCCGGTCCTGCTGATGGCGGGTGCGTGGGGAGCCGGGGCAGCGGGGCTTAGGGCTCGGTGTAGGCAGAGGAGATGATGTCAGTGTTCGGAGAACCTGTTGGAACACGGAATGGGACTGCAGGGGAGGGAGGCCCGAGGAGAAACGGGAACAAAGGAAACACAGAGGTAGGCAGGCTGGATATACAATGGAGGAGCAGAGGGGGCCGTGGGGGAGGCGTGGCAAGAGGCATGGGCTAGATTTCCTGCCTCCCTGGGACGGCGACCGGGGGAAGAAGGTTCCGAGGGCTGAAGACGGTCAGGCTAAGTGCTTTTTTCGACAGCTGGAAAGTGAAGAAATGACAGGAATAGAAGGGCAGGTCTGGGTACTCCGGGATTAGCACTGAGGTGAGAACGGGAGCTTCTGAGGGCACAGGGGATCCGCCCCTCGGCAGAGAGGCAGGGCCTGCGCTGGGCGAGCCTGAGTCTGAGCAAAGAGGATCCAGGCCTCCGCCTCAGAGGTAGGAAAGGGCTGGCAAGAATGCTGAGGTCCCCCGGGGAGGAGCAGGGTGTGGCGTCCAAATCATCGTGAAAGCAAGCAGCAGTGAAGGCACAGGACCCTTCGGAGCCTGGGAAGCTGCAAGAGCACAGAAGGGAACCCCCCGAGGTGGGGGGCTCAAGGAAGCTCACAGCTGGGCGAGCTTAATCTCGAGCACACAGTAGGCACTCAAATATTCTACCGATTAGTAATCTCAAGAAAACAGGCAGGGGGTCATATGCTGTGTGGAGGAGGAAGAGAAAAGGGGAATTGATGGTTTAAGGAGCAAAGGGCCCCAGGGAGCTGGTGGGAGGGAGCACAGTGGCAGAGATAAATAAAGGCCTCCCCAGCGGCTAGCCCAGCAGCCCGGGGGACAGCCAGCCCAGCAGCCCGGGGGACAGCTGGGGACAATGACGCGGAAGGGTGGGGGGATGGCTCTCAGTCAGCTTAGGTATTTACAACCACGTGATCCCGATTTGGAGGTGCCCTGGATTAAGAACCGGCTCAGGGGAGCAGGGAGGCTGTACCCTGGAGCCCCAGCCTCCCACTCGGGGTGAGTTCTGGCATCCTGTTTCCCACTCCGGACAGCTGGCTGAAGAGACGGAAGGAAAACCCATGTTATTTCAAACCGTGGCCTCTTTTATTCCAGCTACCTGGGGCAAGCCTGTCTGGTTTCTCCCACAGACGCCCAGTTCACACACGCAGCTGCCCTCCCTCCTGAACAGCAAACGAGTGGGATCCTATCCACAAACACCGAGGGCGCCAGGGCTCCGAGGGGAGAGAGAACGTTTTCCAAACGCCCGGCCCAAAATGGCTTTCATGGTCCCCCCCCCCATCCCCACCAGGCTGAACTTCTAACCCAGATGCGCCTCAGTGAGGAATGCAGCAGGAAATCGCAGGGGACCCGCGGGAGTCGATTATTAAGGACGCAGCCTCCCACCAGCACAGGGGTCCCCCGTCCTTCTCCCACGGTGGTGCACTAGTCTGGGCAAATCTGCACGCAGGGCCCTGTGAGTCAATTAGCCTGAGTTCAGTTGCTCTTTTTAGGTCAGTTCTTTCTTCTTTTGTTTAGATCTGACTCAAGATTTACTTCAATTATCTACACCTCTGTCAGAGCATCTAAGCAAATTAAACCATCTAAAGTGAAGGAGAAGGAAGGAAGGAAGGAAGGAAGGAAGGGGATCTTCGCTAAAAACAACGTACGCAAAACAGCCCCCCCCCCCAATCTCTGTTCTCTGCATTACCAAACTCCTGGATCAGCAACTGCTTCTCAAAGGAAGATTCTAGATTCTTAAGTCTGAATGTGAAAAACCCCGTGGTTAAGCCCTGGCTTGCAGAAAACGAAAAATTTCAGCAATTTTGGAGTGAAATGTTACGTTCAGAGCTACAGAGAGCAGAGCAGCTGTTCCCAGCCAACATGAAAACCGAAAGGGGTGATGCTATCTTTATCTTTATCCTCTACCTAGAGTCAAAGCTGGTACCGGCCTGGGCAGGGCTGCCAAGGAGCCAGCTCGGTTCTAGCCTTCTGAGCCCAGGAGACAAAGAAGGCAAGGAAGTGCAGGGACTGGCAAAGTCCACCTAAACGAGACAAACAACAGACCCACCTGGAAGAGAGAAAATGCAGTTAATCATTAACAACCTTGAAGGGATGCAAAGAAAACAGCGAGGCTCGGGAAGCAGCTTTCAAGGACATTTGGAAAATCCTTTTCATCGGTTCGAAACTGGAAAGATTTGATCCATCTAACACTTCCGGAATCTCCCGGGTGGGGAAGGAGGGGAACCCTTTCATCGGTTTTCTTGGGAAGGAAAAACACACTTTCCTCTATTCAAACTCAAGCCCCGATCCTGAAAGCTCAGCAGAGAGGAGCGTCCCCGAGAGCAGATGACGACGGAAAAGGCACCCGAGGAGAATCTCTCCTACGCCCGAAGCTGATGCAAGGGCTGGCTGGACAGAACGTTCTCGTTCTTGTGGTGCGACTGGACTCCCTCACTCTGAGAAGACGCTTCCCAGCAGCCGGCGGGTTCTAGCCCCAACAACCCCTTCTGCTGCCCAGCCATGCGTCTCCGGCACGGGCCCTCGCCGCCGGCGGCCCGCCACATGCCCAAACCACCAACGACCCGAGCCACCGGGGAGGGGGAGCTTCACGCTTGCATCGGGAACGGCCGGGGCCACGCCACACTTCCTGCTAGTTCTGACAGACTGTCTCTGAGAAAAAGAGAAGAGCCACCGCGGGGCCGGAGATCAGCCAGCAGAACTGCACAGCAGTTAAGGAGAGGACTCGCCAGCCACATTTCCTGGGTTCAAATCCCGCCTCTTCCGCTTGCCGGGCCGCGGGAGTGTGGCTTGACCTTGTGACACTGCCCCGGGCCAGCTATCCCTGCCTCAGTCTCCTCGGCTGATGGCTGATGGCTGCTGGGAGGCACGCCCGAGTTAAGTCTGCTCAGGGCTTTAACACGGTCTGGGGCACGGCCTGCCAACCCTCTCTCGATGCTTGCCATTGTCATCTAGGGGCTCACCCCTGAGCCACGTTTACCGCACGAATACACTGACTAGTAGCTCGGGCACGTCGACACGTCAGGCTTGATCCAGTAATTATCAGGTCAAGAGGTGCCAAAGACATTCCAATCATGCAGGGCAATGCTCCTCCAACTTGAGCACGAACCTACAGAGCTCGCTGTCACAGGGGTCTGGGGACCCGCTCCAGAATTTCCGATTCACGAGGTCTGGGGCGGGGCCCAAGAATCTGCATGTCCAGCGGGTTCCCAGGTCCTGCTGACGCTGCTGGCCTGGGGATCACACGTGAAGAGCCACCGCTCGGGGGCACAGTTGACTCCTTCTGCTCCACATTTCGGGGCCTAAGCCTTATCTATGTGCACAGTAAGCTTTAAGGAGATAAAATAAGAAAGGAGAGTGGCAAGCACCCCTGTGGCCGTGTGCTCTTCCACGCTACCCTGCACCCCTACACCTCTGCGGGATGGGGGCCGGCCCCATGACAAGGTCTGGCCAACGGGCTGGGAGCCAAGATGCCTTCCAGCCTGAAGCTGTTTAGCAGGGCCGGCCATGTGAGCCGTGAGCTCCGGCCTTCCCCGGGGCCGCCGGGACGTGTGTGTGATGCCAGGGCAGCTAGAAGATGACCAAGGTCTGGATCCCCAGGGCCACTGCCCCGCAGGGAACCACACCAGGGAGCAGTAAGACCTGCACCAATCTCCCAGGAACAAGAAACGAAGGTCCGCGGGCCGAGTTGCTGAGATTGTAAAGTTTGTTTCATGCTTCAGCACAGCTGAGCCTGACCTAAGACAAGTCCTTACAGAAAAGAACCTCCACATCAGTCTTATTAAGTATCACCCATCAAACACAGATGTGAGGTCTTTTATAATAAAGTCGGTTGGCGAGAATTTCTACCTTATTGTCATGCGCTTCAATTCATCAGACGAGGGAAGTGTTGTGCCTTTTTTTTTTTAACCTCTCATTTGGGATCTCTTTCTCACCAAAGTTCAAAATTCTTCATCGCAACATGATTATGTAACAGTTGCCAACAATTCCGAAAGCTAACTATGCTAAGAAGTACTGAAAATGTGGACAGTAAATACACCAGAGGATTTGGATCCAGAGCCCCATGAAACAAAAACGCACACACTTCCACTCCTGGAACCCCTTGATTCTAAAAGGCAGGCCAGGAGGAAAGGGTTTCAATTTTATTTATTAAATCATCTGTGAGCTCATAATGTTTTTGGCCCAAATGAAAGAAGGTGATGTCTTTAAGGTAGAACCATCACCAAGGAACCACAAAACGACTCTTAAAAAGAAAATAAGTAATTTCTAGGCAACCTAGGAAAATGTGCAGTGTAACAGGCAGGTAATGAGCTGCCCACCATCTACAACCTCCTGGACGATGTGGAATCAAACGTCAGGAAAATCCTCATCTTCTAAAAAACGCCAGACGTACACAGAGCCGAAACAAAGCGTAATCTAGAACTCAGCAGCGAGAGCTAGACCATTTACGAAATACACAAACTTAAAAAAAAAATTGGGCAGAAAGAATTTAAAAATAGGTAATAGAATCACAGAAGCCCTTCCTCGTCTAAAGAGCAAATGAGCGCGTCTCTGGAGGGTCCTCTGTGAGGACACGCTCAGCTGGGTGGGATCTACCACGGATCTCAGAGGTGCGGGGACTTCTGGCTACAATTCTCCCTCGCTCTTTCTGCAGAGGGGAGAACTACCCCTCTGGGGGCGCGCACGCGCACACACACACACACACACGCACACACACACACATTTTAAAACTCATCCCAAAGGAGCTCAGTGGTTTCGGCTTCCCACTTAGCACAGGCGAGGCTAAGCTGGAGATGAACAGATCTGTGCTTCTGGCCTTCTCAAGTTCTGAGGCCCCTAGAGTGCCTCATTCTTGGGGTGTGGCACATTCCATCTCTTTAGGGTACTTACATGTGGCCAAAGCGGAGGGGGCGAGGGGGGAGGAAGTCAACACTCACATAATGCATTTGGCCACACACTATAACTCGGCTTTAAACTCAGAGTTGAAAATAATAAAAAAAAGGCCCCAGCACTCAAAGCTATTCATCAAATCGTTGGGTTTTTTGGTGAACGGATTTTTCTTTCTTTTTTCATTTCTTTCAGGAGATACGAGAAAGTCATTTTAAAAATGAAAACCCGAAAACTTAAACATCTTTAAAAAAAAAAACCCGTATGACACGTTACCTTTAAGACATAAGAGAAACCGATGAAGTCTCACATAGACCCTGTTTTAAAATAGGGCTATTTCTCCACTTTTTTTTAAGGAGCCCACACGGGAGGACACTCCGTTAGGACATCAGGGAGAACAGGAATAACGCGCAGTTCGATCATAGGTGGATTTACTAATAAGCGCAGAACTCGAGAAACTTAGCATCACATCTTGCTAGTACTCTCCCACAAGACCCTTGGAAAACCCCGGAAATTTAGCAAGCTGATTTTCTGACGCTCAGAGTTACCTCGTGCGCATCTCCGAGAGAAGCGTAACGGCAACATCCACGTTTAGAAAACGGAAGCTGTATAAAAGCGACTTTGATTTTGGGGTCTAACTTGATCAGTTCCTTTCTTCCACGGTCAGGTCCGAGCCGAGGGAACGAAGCTCCAAGTCAATTCCTGGGGTGTTTATAGACATTATGCTTCGTACAGCCAGAGGCCCGTTTCAGTTACTTAGAGGTTTGTGGCTGCAGGTTTCTACACATCGTCCCTGCGTGAGGACAGTGTTGGGTGCGAGTGTTATTTGCCTAACGAGATGGTTCTCCCCCTCCTGCCGGCCCAGCCTGGCGGCCACCTTCCCCAACACACAGGGACTTGCAGGGTGCCCATCAGCAAAACGGCTCCCCTCTGCTCTCACTGCTGCTGCCTCTCCCAACTGGCACCCCAGGAAAGCCTGGGCTATCCAAATGCACATACATCCCTGCGGTGTGCAACTTTCGTGAGCATGATCCAACCCCGTCTTGGCTAAAGGACTCCCAAACCAGCACAGCCCCTGCACCCCCAGGTTCCCTCTTTCCACGGGCTCCTCGGCATGGAGACTGCTGCTTGCTGCTTCCAGAGGCTGGCTGGCTGATCATATGACTGCTCAAATCCCTTGGATAAAAGCAGGCATTGTCCACTTTTCCTTGAAATCTCGAAATCCTGGATAAGACCCGCAATCAAGTCACATTTCAATCCTCCCAACAACCTTAAATCAATTGATCAAATTCTTCTCTTTGGGTCTCACCGCCCCTCCCTTAGAAATAACTGGATGTCCAACAAAAGCCATTTTATTTTAGTCAGCTTTAAAAGCAGACCCCCGCCGGCCCCCAGCATTTACTTTAAATAAAAGATTAAGATCACGTGCAGGGGCAACTCTTCTAAAACAAACAATGAACGTTCTGGACTCAGATGCTAGTAACTGCCCAAATTTCAGTTAGGCCCATTTAAAGTGCTCTGGGGGCACCGGAGTATTAACTGAGAGCTGCCCCCTCCCTTCCCCACGTCAGCCTCCAGGCCCATAGATGAGTTCCGTGAGCCTGTGGATTCATGGAAGGCTGGTCTGCAGGCAGGCAGCAGCTGTTCAAATCCGGGCCTGGATGTTTCCCTCCCCGGCACCCCCAGCTCCCCAGTCCCCACCTCTCCCCGGCTGTCCTCGAGGCCCGCCCACTCAAGGATGCTGTGAGCACATCTCTCCAACTAAGCCGTGCAGGGAGCTACGGGTCGTTTCACAGGTTCGATCCCGCAGAAAAAGCCACAAGCCCTCCCACCCTGTGCCACACCCCTCCTGCTTGGTCTCCACCCCAAAAAGTCAGCACAAAGACCTGCTCCTTGCTTCCCGGGAAATAATGGCTTTTATGACTTTTCCATCTGCTGTGAGCGTCTCACATCCAGAGAACCAATTCTTACTCTATGAAGTTCACGTACACGCTATTTCCCTTCCCTGACCGTCGCCAACGTCTACCCATAAGAGAACACTTTCCACCTTCAGTGTGGCGATCAGGAGGTACAGTTTCCATGGATCCTCAGTAGACCAAATTACCAAACTAATTACATTTTCAAAGGGAATAATTTCTCTTGGCAAAATGATACTCACAAAGCCTATTTGATTCAGAAGCAGAAAAGGTTATACCAACCTCACCCAGGTTAACTGCACTACGGCGCATCTAAATGCACAAAAGACTTAAACGAAGCTATGACTATTAGAAGCTAATTTAAAGGCCCTTAGAAGTATGATTATTAAGACTTAGGCCCCAGCAACATGCCATATTGCAGGTAAAAATCAAAATTCCAGAGAACCATTTCTAGGAATGAGGTGTCCCGGGGGCTTTTCAATCCTGGGATTTTCATAAAAATGGCCCCCAAATTCTTAACAAATACTAAGATTTTTGGTGTATCACCGTGGAGTGCCACAGTGGTCTCCATCTGCAAAATGGCACTATGGAGAGGAAGGAAATTAACAAATAACCTAAAAGACAGAATAATCGCTGACAAGTAAGCATTTAGTTTTTCAAATTAGGATTGCTCCTCTTGGCCAAAAGGGCCATGCCGACACTACTCTGGCAGACAATGGACATTTCTGAGCACAGACATGAATTGTGGAAGAATAATGGATAAAATGAAAGCAGACTCATAAAAACAAACCAAAAGTGACTGGAACTCCTTTTTTACAGAAACTACGACTCTCCCCAGATACCTAGGACTACTCTGGTACCACCAGAGAGGGGGTTCTTTTCTATCACCAGCTTTTAAAAATCCATGACGTTTTCTGTATTATTTCAGCTAAAGAACAATTCACAGTAAGACTACAGATGAACAATGTGGTAGTGGTATTTGGACATCATCTGACTCTGCCCCGGCACCATGCCCTCCCCAGTATTTAAGCAAAATAAATCCACGAATATACTAGAAGCTTCATGCTAACACTTCATGCTAACTCGTAAAGCAGCTGCACATCACCGAGGGACATTGTAGGGGGAAGTTTTCAGAAATCAAGTTTCCATATAAAACTCCTGGGTGTAAATCACTCGGAACTACCTTTCAAACTTCCCCATCTCCTTAAGCAGAGCAGGGTGAATCAACGTTATGATTAATCTAACTTTTTTGGGCGATGACTCAGGACCCTTACAGTGAGCAACCATTACACAAGGTGCCTTCGGAAACTAGCGTAACATCCCTCTTATTTCAGCTCTGCCCCTGTACCACAGGGCCTCGGTCACCCGTGCTCTTTGCTTAACTGAAATTTTTATTGAGATCATTGTGGATGCGCACGCAGTTCTAAGAAAGAACACAGAGGACTCTCCTCTGGTCGTGATGCCCTGTTTTCCCCCAGGGGTAAGCAGCCGCGCTGTTTGAATTCTTCTGCTCGATTGCTGACATCCTTTCTTGCTATTGTCAATATGTCTCCTCTTGATGGCTTTTCTCCACCCCCAAGCACCAACTGAGGCCTCTCATTTGTTGTCGACTTGAAAATGGGAGAAAATGGGAGACAAGGTGGTCAGGGTATATACCTAATATCTAATATATGTATTATTTTTAAGATTTTATTCATTCATTTGAGAATGAGACAGAGAGCGTACAAGCAGGGAGAGAGGGAGAGGGAGAAGCAGACTCCCCCCTGAGCTGGGAGCCCGACAAGGGGCTCGATCCCAGGACGTGGAGATCATGACCTGAGCCGAAGGCAGACACCCAACCATCTGAGCCACCCAGGCGCCCCAGGGTCATATTTATATTAGGAATAAATAGTGCTAGAGTGCAGACCTAGAGGATCATCATGATTCAAGGGTAGGAGTATTAGTACCAAGACTTCCTACACCTGCATGGCTTTGAAAGTTTTATTTTGCATAAACCATCCCCCCCTTGTTCTCCATCACTCAAATGCTGAAGATTCTGGACTTAAGAATGCCAAATAAGTGACCACTACCTAAGTGATACATTACTTTTAAGTTGACCGAACACTAGCTAACCGACTGCTGTTTCCCTATAGGCAACTGGAGCCCTGGCAGAACCTGTGTCTTACTCTGAACATTATTTACCAAGCACTGTTAACAGTTTGAAGTAACTACATAGCTTAAAAAAAAAATTAAAAACAATTTTTTTGACTCACTGATATTTTTAAGGAAGTTTCAATTTATCAGTCATTTGTCCTACTTGGAACAATTCAATTGTGGAAGCTAAAGGAATAAAGTTCTAAAAAAAGATATGATAAAGAGCATAATGAATGTGCTTTAGAGACTTCAGTAAATAAGAAAACCGTCACTTTGTTCCTCTACTGCATTAGGAACTTCTCAAACAAAGAGGCTTGATGGAGACAGACAGAAAGGGGCTTATCAGCTTAAGAAACGGGAAGGATGGTACAATTAACTGTCACACAGTCAGATATAATTCACTGTGATGAGGCCAATGACAGAAAACAAGACAAAGAAAGTGCCCATCTTGTGTCTTTACGCAGAATACCCAAATATTCAGCGGGGCAAAACATCTTTGCTTCACGAGTTATCTATACACATGGCCGGAGAAGAAAAGCAACGGCCACTGGAAGGAGGAGGGAAGGAAGGAAAAGAAAAGAGGAAAAGGAAGAGGTCTCTTGTCTGAACCACAAATGCCTCCCACTGCTCACTTCCGACAAGCTGAAGGGCTGTGTCCTAGGTATTCCAAGGGGAAAAACAACAACAACAACAAAAAAAACCAAAACAACAACAACAACAAAAACCCCACTGCACTTCCTTCTTCTTCCTGGCCCCTCTCTGCTCTGCTCCTCCCTGCCAGGAGGGAAACGGCTGCCGTGAGTTCGGCGGAGGGCTGGTGCTCAGCCCCAGCCCTGGCGATTGGAGGCTGGAACCTCGGAGGACAGCGCCGGGAGGAAGAGGACAGGACACTGGGAGGGCTCCCAAGCACCTTCTCTGAGGGCCACCAAGTAACCCGCTACGGGGGACAGCCCGCCCCTCACAGTGTTACAAGAGGCTCCCAAAACAAACCGCTGAAGACCGGGGCCCATAAAACACAAAACGTGTGTGGTGTTAAAGATACTAAGAAAAGCCAGGTTTTTGTGCTAAAACAGATGTACCAAGTGAATTCTGCTTCTCCTCATGTGACAGTACAGTTTCTGCAGTGTTTAGGGTATGAGACACGCTAGGATCAGAAACATGTTTCAGACAGTATGAAGAAGGGAAAAAAGCCCCCCCCCCCAAAAAAAAACCACACCAACCAGAAATAGCCTGAGCCTGTTTCTAAGCGCCCGGGATCTGTGCATTGGGAGAGGTTCCCCCGCGATGTGTGCTATAGCGAGCTCAAGCATGACTATATATGGTATGTTTACGGAGGGATTAGATACAAACACCACGCAGAACTTCTATCAGACCAGAGCTGGCCTTGCCACGGCTCGGGTTCTCTGCACTTAGGGCCACAGGTGACCCCATCCCCTGAGTCCAAGCAAACCTCAGGATGCTTCCAGAAGCAATGTCTCATGACTTCCTGGCACTCAGAGAGCACAGGGACTCTCCCTCGCTGCCCTCCACATCTCCCGCATCTCCATTCCGACCTCCCTCCTCAACGCCCCCGGCCCCCCTTGCCACCCACAGGCCCCCCACCCCACAGTCCCGCAGAGGCATAAATGCACGCAGAAGAATGTCTCTGCTGAATGGGGCCTATGTTACATGGCGAAGGGCATGGACAAGCGCGCCATCGATTTCTCAAGAAACAGCTGGCATGGCTGAGGCCTCTCCTACAGGCCCCTCATCTCCACAAAGTATTTTCATCACATCAAATGTTCTGCCCTGGAGAGGGAAAGCCAGACGCTGCCGTGGGGGTGGTGTGGGGGGGGGCGGGGAGTAGGCGATAATCTGAAGATGCTTTAAAGTCCTGGGAGAGGAAAGGGAGAACAGGGTTGGAACGAGAGAGAGGGAGCGGGAGAAGGAAGGAGAGAGGGAGGAGGGGGGTTGAGAGAGAGAGAGAGGGAAGAAAGCTTCATCACTGGCTTTAACAGTCTTGCCCAACCTGTTCTGCGGTATGTTGTTAACTCCTTTCTGCCAAATGAATGCAAACAGCAACCCCTTTCTTTCCTCCTTTTCCCCACAGCCGTACTGCAATTGAAGGCAGCCGTGAAGAGAAAAGTTCCAAAGAAAAAGGCTAAAGCCATTACCGACTGGACTGAAGCCCATAATTTTTGTCATAGGCCCTGACACCTTCACCACCAGCTCCTTGGGCCGTCCTCTCCCGGGATACTACCAACTTCCCAGCCCTCTCCACCTCCTCCCCTCAAAAACACAAAAGTCGAGGCGGGGTCACCCGGAAGTGGAAGCCCTACGTCTCCTAACGAGGAAGCATCACTTCCTTGGTTTTCCCTCTTCTTGTTTTTTGCTTGACATTCGGCATTTACAGGGTTAACAGACAGCCTGCAGACCAGAAATTTACCTGCTTAGCAACAGAAGCATCAACTAAGCCACACTGGTTGTTTTGACACAGGAAAAGCAGTTCCTACCTGGTGAAACTACCTGGTGATGTTTTAAATGCCGTTTTAAGCAACACACAGATTAATCATAGGAGAGGGGCAGTCAAGAAACTGTGGTACAGGCAGAAAAGTCCAATGAGAGGTTACCCAGCTTAAAGGTGCAGATCAAAACCAAGTCTGGAAGCTGCAGGACGGCTTACGGAAAGTGCTCTGATAGTTAAGGGCAGACTCAGGGTTGAGAAAACCGCTCTTGGAAGCTGTAGAGCCCGGGCTCACTTTCCCCAGAACTTGTTACTGCTTAGTTTTTAGATCAAGGGACCATAAGGACTCTTCAGGTGGTGGACTTACTTTTCACAAAGGGGTGGATCGCCCCCCTCTCAACAGCGCCTGTGAAAAGGAAAGCACGAATCTCACAAAAGATTACACTGTTTCCCTTAAACACGTTGGCAGGTCTCAATTTTAACAAAAACACAAACACAATCCTGGGCCTCCATGACCTTTACAAAAAGACAACAACCAACTATATTCTTTGAAACCTAAACATCTACTTTAAGATTCAACTGCAAAACGCTGCTGCATTTTCAGCAAAGGACTTTCATTTTGGGGAGCTCCAGGAGGCAGAGGCTTAGAGAGCTGGTTGCTGTAGGGTGTTTTAATACATATTTGTCTCTTCGGCCAGAGCAGGGACTAACAGCAGTCCGTAAAGCACAGCAGAAAAATATGTCAATAGACACTTATAACTACAACTCAATAAAATATAAAGAAGGCATAACATCAGCGTATGTATATACACAGCATAACACATACATAATTATAGGGCCAAAGAAGCTGTATGTGAGAGAGACAAAACCAAAATGAAAATTTTCACATTAATGGTATCATTTCTGGGTGGGAACCGGTTTCAAGAGGAGAAAAGAATGATAAACAATTATTTGTAGTCATGATACTCCAGTACTTTAACAAACCATATTGGAAGAGTTGGGCTTCAACAGCTTCACTTAAATTCGCAATTGAAGACAACACCTGAGACAAAGAGACTGTGTATAAAGCTTAAAAAGGAACTATAATGACCTAGGGAAAAAAAACCTAAACTTTCAATGTAATTTCAAATAAAATCGCAAAGTGACACGGTTCTTTGAGATTATTTTTAAAAAAGCATCTATGTAAAACCAAGCCACAAAAATAACCTTCTCCTTTAATAAAGCGAAAACACTTGCACTTATTCAGAATCCCTGTACTACCAGTCTGAGCAAATTAAACCTTATCTCTGAAACTCACATTTGCAAGATGTAACTTGGGTCAAAGAAATGGGTACTGTGGACAAAATGGTGGTATTGAAAGCAAAAATCTGGCTTATGCAGAAAAAAAAGGGGGGGAGGAAAGGGGGGAAAAAAGAGGCCACAGTGATGCACTCTGATCGCGGGCAGAGTGGGCTGCAAGGCCAGTTGGTTCTAACAGTTGTGCTCGAAGCAACAAATGGTGCATTCATGAGCTGCGTAAGCAGAGGCTGCTCAGAGGCTGTAAAGTCTGCACACGAAATGATGAGCGGCCGACTTTCCTGTTGTTCCACAGTTAAAAGACTGAAGAAGGATTGAATTCAGTTAGAGGCACAGGCTGTCCCTTCAGCTGTGGCAAAATGGTGAGCAAGAGGGTCTAGATAAAAAGGCCCCAAGTACCATTTACTCTTTTCTAAAAAGAGCTGGGCCTAATGATAATTGAGTAAACACCTCTACATAAGATAATCTACCAGGACCGTAGGGGTGTGTGTGCGGTGGGGGGTGGGGGGTGGGGGGAGGCTGAGTAGAAACCAGACGGTACCTCCTCCCCCACCGTGTTTAAAGAAAATAGTCAGCATCCCCCAAATCCATAGCCTCAGACCAAGGGATTAACCGTCTATAGCCTATTACCTGTGCCATTACATCTCCCTGGCCTTAACAAAAGAAACATCTGGTACCAGCTACTCAGCATCCCTGATAATTGTCAGAGTGCCAAGTTCTTAAAAAATTAATTAGTAGCATTTACACCTGCCAGTGCAGACGGCCTATCAGGGTTCTAGCACAGGTACCACAATACCTGCCTTTAATAGGAAACTCTGGGATGCAACAAGCAAGCATCGGATGGGAGAATTTATACTCATACACACACACACACACACACACACACACACACACCATTTCCTTTTTTTTTTTTTTTTTTAATTCCCAGTGGCTCAAATGTATTCAGTTGTCTCATCGGCCATAAATATAAAAGTAACCTGTTTATGCTTATCTGGGAAAAGTGCATTTTGGGTTTGATGTCAAAGTTTGAATTGTTTTTACTTAATAAAATAGAAAATGGAAAAAAAAAGTAACCTGTTTATAAATACAGTTTTGGATGCTAATTATCAGAATTCATTAGAAGCGCCTGGGAAGCCTTTCCACAGGCCAAGCCCCAGCCCTAGCGTATAGACCAGTCTCCAGTGGGCCCTGGCACGTGTGTCAGGGAAAAGTTTTCCCTCCAGTTTAGGAGTCACCGTGTTGGACGTTGCAGCCCAGTGAAGAGGGATCACCAAGGGCGACACACTAAAAACGAGACAAGTGAGCAAGTGGAGAGACAGAGCAATGTGAGTCACTAAGTACTCCATGCTGCTGGTGGGGTGGGGGCAGAGTGCCCCTGGGACAGCGAGCTGGCCACTCCGGGTTCTGCCCAGCCACATGCAACACAGGAGCAGGCAAGGCATCACCCACTGTGCCAGCTCCAGGCACACTCAACAGGGCGCCTTGGCGGCAGGAGGCCCTCAGCCATCAGAAGTGAGGTTGATGGTCACCAAACCACCTGTTGTCGTCAGCGGTCATGCACTTGAAGTACAGAACATCAAGAAACCGCATCCCAGCTGAATGGCCTCATTATTATTGACAGGCTGATTATGAAGGGGGGAGGAGGAGGAGAGGGGGGGCACCCCGCTCCCAGGAGAGGTGCAGGGGGTCTGGCTGCGCACTGCTGTGAAGTAACTGAGTATTAAAGCCTGAAGCCACTTGTCCCCTGCTTGCTTGCTTGCATTTTGCCCCTCCGCCCACATTCTCAGAAGGCAGGTCACAGTGGAGAGAACAGCTGCCCAGCACTCAGAGGGAAAGGACAGAAAAGGACCAGGAGCCGTCCTGCTTCCAAGCTCCCCGAATGTTGGAGCTCAACCCTCTCCGGTCTCTTCCACACGCTCCTTTTTCCCAAAAATCCAGGTCTGCTGCCTATAATGTCTGCACCCCAAGTCTTTGTAAAAAAACAGTCTGCAGATAATTTCTAGCTACATGCTGCTTTCATTTACAAAGAGCCATCAGGTATGCCAAATGTGTTAACGTAGGCTTGTTCTGGGAAGTAAGTACAAACTGCAAGGGGGCAAGCTCACGCCTATGCAAAACTTCCGAAAGTTTAAAGTGGTCACAGGCTAAATGGCCTCAAATGAGCCAAAAAAAAAAAAAAAAAAAAAAGGAGAGGGAGGACTTCGCACAGAGCGCACACACTTTCTAATCTCTTCCTGGGAGGAATTCACTTTTCAGAAACGAGTTCAATTACTAAACCGGCTCTTTGAAGATCTCTGGTTGTTCATTAAATTGCTGCTCGGCCGTCGCGGGCCGAGGAGAACGCGTCAAGGTCTTCTTGGAAGCGACGCCGGCACCGCCCACCGGGAAGGCCGGGCTGAGCCCCGCCCCCGCCGGCCTGCCGGCCAATCGGCGCCCGCCGCCCTGACTGACGGCCGCGCGGCCCGCTCACAGAGCCGCCCAGCGCGGGCGCCGAGGTGGGGCGGGCGGCCCGAGAGGGCCCGGGCTGGACCCGCGCTGGACCCGCGCCCCCGCCGGGTCACCCCCGCCGGCCCCCGTCCGCTTCCCACTCGCCGCACTCGGCACGGAAGGGCACGGGCGGGTGTCCCGGGACGACGGCGGACGGGCTTTCAGCCGTGCGAACACCCTCCGGCTTAGACGGCTTCCCCGACGCACAAAAGCTCGTCCGCCGAGGGAAGGGGCGGCGTGCCCAGACCGCCTTCCGCCCGCGCGTCCTCCCAGGCCCCTCCCTGGCCCCCAGCCGGCCGCCCACCGGCTCGGCCGCCTCGCGCCCGCCGCCGCCCGCCGCGGGAGCGCAGCCGACACCCGGCCGCAGGGCCTCGAGTCTGCGGGCGGGCGGCCGGCCGGGGTTGGGGTGGGGGGACCGGAGCCCGAAGGGCGGGCGGCTCGGCTGTTCTCCCCGCAGCCCTGCCCTGCACCAGGCTCTCGTCGCCGTCCGGGCGGACGCAGAGACGACCGCGCCGAGACGCAGCGGGACACGATGCCCGGGGGGCAAACTTTACTGGGCTGCTTCCACGCACGCTGCACTGAGGGGCAAGGGAGACCATAATTTTTATTGTAATTTTAAAAACATGCGTGTCCTTTAGAAAAGCACAAGTCACGTTCCCGTTTTTGAAAAGGATGCAGGGAGGCACAAGTTTCATAATACTACATGATTTCTGAAAACAATACGTTTATTCTCTATTTGGCAGTATTTCATCCTAGCACTTGGTTTATGACTTAATGTGCTAACTCCAGGAACGAAACTAGTTATCTATCTGAGCGCAATCAATCCCAAAGAATCTTTTAGAAAGGAAAAAAGAAACCCCCGTAAAATCGAAAGAGATCTTAAGAATCACCGTGATAAATCTTGCAGTACTAAACTACTGGGACCTTGAAACATTTTCATCCTAGAAGGCAGTCCTGAATCAAGTTGAGATTTTTCTTTCTTTCTTTCTTAATTTAATGAAAGTAAAAGCGATGTAAAAAATCATTTGCCTGCCAGTCACGGGGAGCATCTGAAGAGATCTGTTTTCACCCTGGTACATAGAAATGCTAGGCAAAGAAGCCTTGTCTTAGGCCCACATAACTAGAGGATATTTAAAATGTGCAACTGGAGGTCTTCTCCCTAAATTCTCAATAACTGCGAAAAATTCAACATCCATGTGACCTTGGACTCTCTCATTTTCATCTGTCTCTTGCAGTACACTCTCTTTGCTAACCATTCAGCACACTGCAAGTCCTGATAAAAGTAGTTAATGTTTACTGAAACCTGCGCATGAACTGTACTAAACCCGATAGGAGTGAAAAGGCAAAGTTCTGTTAACAGCATCCATGTACAATAAAACAAAAAAGAGGGGGTGGGGGGACCAATAAGGGAGGAATCATTTTCTTTTCTTTCTAATTTGAACTAAAAATGTCTCACTGATGAGTAAGTCAATAATATGCCACCGAAGATGCTTTTAATCTATTATCTTCTTGGGAAATTTCCGATACAAATAAACTTCAATTATTCAACATTCTTCTTTTTCTTTTCTCTTTCTTTCCTTTTTTTTTTTTTTTAAACAGAACTTAAAACTGAAACCAGCCTCTTTATAGCTCATATTCTCTTGTTTCTGAAGGCCTATCTACCTGGTCCATAACCAGTTTTCCTTATACTCTTAATTCATCTGAGTAGCTGCTTATGCACTACAGCTAAAGAACTATTTCACGCAAACATAAAGTTAACATCTCCACGGTTATCATCGAAAATATTTTCTTTCCCTTGACTCCTCACTTTTTCAAACGTAAAAACTCTTCATCTCATTTCTGTCTGATCAGACCTTTAATTCTAACACTTCTTTCCATTACATTTGCTCTAAGGACAGAGTTCAAGATCAGAACTTACTGATCTTTTTCACTTACTGATAATCTGTCTTTTTCTTACATTTCCACATTACCCCTTTTTTTCCCCCATTAACTCAGTTAAAATAATATTTCAACTTACACACATACACACACACAGACTGTATCCAGAACAGGATGCTCTCAGGTGTTTAAAGCCAACTTTCTCTCTCCCCCATCCCCCCCTTGCTTAAAGGGCAGCAATAGAACCAGTCACCTTGGAAACAAACATCACCCAGTGTTTGCAGAACAAACAATGGTACCTTTTCAGCCAGTACCAGGCAGGCAGGCCAAAGGGGCAGCGAGCAATTCTGGGCCGGACAGGAGTGTTAACATATTGCATTCATTCAGTGCACGAAAAAGTAGTTCAGTACTGAAAATGAAGTGCCCTCCAATGTGTGAATTTTTGGCTAGAAACCATAGACAAAGCAAGTAGGGTTTAAAGTCAAATAAGGCTACCCCTAGTTAGAAAAGGAAAAAAAAAAAAACCTTTTCATTATTTTTGGAATTGTTTTACATAGCTCATGAATAAGGTAAAATAAACTCCTGTCACTGAGAATTACCTTCTCCAGCAACCAGGAAGAAGTTGCTTACAAATCTTTCCAAAGAGCACGTTTCATCTAATTATTCCTACAAAACCATCCTCATAATAATATGCCACCATATATTGGTTTTTAAAACGTATAGTTCTTGGCACTGTGACCCACTAATTAATTTCTAGTATTGACAAAGATCTAACCGTGTACTGGAAAACTAAATGTCTTTTAAAAGCGGTGCCAAACATACCTATAAAAATCTCCAAGGGCCCTGGATAACTTTCTGACCTTGGGAGAAGAACGGTTACTAAACTTTCATTCACTGAAGACTGACAAGAGCTAATCCTTTGGAGGTAAGCTAAAGTGTTAGATGAGATTCTGTTGTTACCGTTTTTAAAAAGTTCCACTGCGTAGTGAACACTGACAACAGCAAAAAATACCCAAGTGTTCTTCAGCTCCTCCAGAGTGAAATTTTTAAATGTTAAAGTAACAGTTTCCTCCTCATTCTGGGTGTGTGCCGGAGTTTTCCTTCCCAGCAATTAAGAGAGAAGGCTGGGCCCAACTGAATTATTTGGACAGGAGTTTGATGTCAGTTAAATACCGCAGTAACTGGCATTTTCTATCACCTCCAGACTAAGGGACAAATGCCTAATTAACATGGACCAACATGCAGCTCAAACTGGAAAAGTGCCTGTCCTTCTTCTTTCTTTTTTCTCCGAGATTTAGGTCTTTAACATCCTTGAGTTAAAGTGCACAAAGGGTGTCTAATGCCATCTGACTGAGGTGTAAAAGTCTAATTAACTAATGCTTTTTTTGCAGCGACAGTAAATCAGTGAACATTATTAATCTTCCTGACTGGGCCCTGAGTGAGCGAAGAGGGCCATTGAAAGGGAACTAAAATGGTTATACTGGGTGCCTTGAAAATGAAAAGGGACCCTGCAAGTGATGACTGATAATCCTAAAAACTACTGAGAAAGGCTTGAAACTACCAGCGCTGGGCGTAGCACCAGGCCCCGGAGAGGAAGAGGAGGAGTCAGACCGGCAGCAGAGAGAAGCGCCTCGCATCTCCCATCCTCTCCTTCCAGCATCGGCGAAAGCAGAACTTGAACCTTCCACTCCTCTATCTGATACTGCGCCTTTGCAAGGAAATGGTTTTTAGTGAACTGAGCAGAAATCATGACCTGGAGTAGTCTGGGCAAATGACTCCCACAGTGTGGCCAACCTGGGCTAGTTTTCAATGAATCAGTCAAAAAGCAACTCCCTTAGCACTTGGGCCTCTCAGTTTTATTGCCTAGTCAACACCCCAAAAAATGTACATGCCCCTCATACTCACATTTGCAAACCAGAAATGCATCGAATGCGATCACTGAATGCCAAAACATGAAGAGGAAAGGCCAGCAGCCAGACGAGACCGTCTGCGCCACAGCCCGGGAGGCCTGGTCTACACTCGGGGACACTAACTGCCGACAGCCCCCCCCACCCCCTGCTCTGGTTTCCAACTAACCGTCCCTGGCCTGCACCCCATTCTAGAAGGCGAGGAGGCTCCTTCCCCGGTGGCCCACAGGGCAGCAGGAGGCAAGGCCCGGAGGGAGATACTTTCTCTGTCCCACCCTGCCCTTGCCAAGTCCCAGGCCTGGCCAGAAAGCCTCAAGGACAGGGCTGAGCCACTCCAGTCCCCAAATCCAGAGGAGGGGCATGAGCCAGGGTGATGCCCCCAGCCTCGAGCGGCTTCCTCCATCTTCTAGAAGACATCTCAAAGGGGCAGAAGCAGGAAAGGAAGTGAAAGGAGGCCCAGGTGCCACGGTGGCTTTATCTTTCCCCCTCCCTAGTATTTCTATCAAGTTTCTGTTTCACTGCTACCCCCACCGCCCCATCCCCGTCTGAGGGGTATGAGAACATTTTTAATGAAATTCTGTGGGAAACACAACAGGTTTGATTAATGACGTGTCGTTACAAGCTACCTGATAATAAAGCACTCTTGGCAACATCAGGTTCAGAACTCAATCCGTTTTGAATAAAGATATCTACGCTCTGTTCATAAACTTAACTGTCTTCAGAGACTGTTAGTCATTACTTGGTGCACTCTTAGGCCTAAAAAAGCATCTCTCCTCCTGGTCAAAAAGTTAAAGGTAAGTTCAGAGAAAACATTACTTCTGCATTCCTAAGTTGACTATGCATTTGTAACCCCTCCTCGAATAACATCTCTTACGAAAGGTGTAGCCACTATTCTCTCCGTATCACCAAGCCACTGAAACCTGAAGCAAACTACTTCAAAATAAATTCAGCTAAAATCCTTCGGTTATCAATTATAACTCATTTCTATTTTTTTTTTTCTTTAAAGATCATTCCTAACATCTGTAAAACAAAGAGAAGAGAAGGCGCTGAGGCCAAGTCCCCTTTCCAATCCAACCTCTCTTAGAATCAGAATGGTAAAACTGCTCTGGAATTCTGGAAATTACGCTTGGAGGGGTTTTCCCCTGGAAACCTTTGTGAGGTCATTGTTCATCAAAAGTAACCACGGCCTCTGATGCGTCCTGGGGATGCCTCCACCGCGGCTGGGTGCAACCTCACGGGCGGCGCTGGTCCCACGGTGCAGCTAGCCACAGCCTGGCACTGAGTTCACACGATTCTAGCCACGGGCCACCTCAAGGCTGCCTCAAGAAAGCAATTCTTCCTGCCTCCTTTGTAAAAATCCGGTTTTACTATCTGCAGAAAATCCACACCACACGGTCTTTTCTGGGCAGTCACTTCCCCAAACCCGCTCCTTCCCAGGTTTGGCAGATAGGGGCGGGTTGGACACCCTCTTTTGCAAAGACACTCCTGGAAGATTCCCTGGAGCAACCTGAAAAGGTTACACAGGCTTGAAAGGACAATTCCACTTGACGTTTTTTGAAAATGCCCAGAGAGCACATAAACCTGAAACAGAATCCCTGCTCCCGGCCCTGACTCCTAGAAAAACATGGGGACAGTTGTCCTTCCGCTCATACAGTAGGGAGCTGCTTCTCCTACCCGCACTTGGGGGGAGAAGCAGCACAAGGACTTTGTTGTCAGACCCCAAGAATAGTGTTTTTAAGAGGCATCCCTGCTGAACAATTACAAAGCCACTAACCCCCTCATTTTAAAGATAAGAAAATGGCAGGCGCCTGGGTGGCTCAGTGGGTTAAAGCCTCTGCCTTCGGCTCAGGTCATGATCTCAGAGTCCTGGGATGGAGCCCTGCATCGGGCTCCTGAGCAGGGAGCCTGCTTCCCCTCTCCCTCTGCCTTCTCTCTACTTGTGATCTCTCTGTCAAATAAATAAATAAAATCTTAAAAGAAATAAAGATAAGAAAATGGAACCTCAGGAGCATGGAGATAGAAGGTTCTAGAGGAAGGTCTCACTCCACTGGCAGGTCCTCGGACTGTGGCTCTGCCTTAAAGAAACTTGCAGGATACTCAGAATTTCCCTAGTTTTTATGGTACTTTACACCTTGATATGAAAGGACAATAATGTCTAGCTTCCCAAAGCCTTTTCTTTTTGCTTCTACTGATTAAAAGGAAAGAAAACATTGCCTGGGAGCATCGTTAAGTCACCTAAGCATATGATAAAGGAAAGAGATTCTCCCCATTTTATGGATGGAGAAACCGAGGTCCACGATGTAATATCTTTCCTTCAGCCATAATCAAGGCTGGGCTGGGTTTAGAGCCTGACTAGTCACCTAACCTACAAATCTAGCTCTCTCTCTAGTAGATCATATGAAATTAATTAAAAGGGCTATTGCAGATATGCCATAAGGTCTCCTGAAGTATTTCTGATTCAATTTGCTCCTCCAACAACATTCCTTCTTTTGAAATAATGACGACGAGGCGGGGCGGGCACCTCCGGAAGCTTCAGGAGTGAGAAGGAGAACGAAATGCGTGCTCCTAACCTGCCATAAAATGGCCCCCAGATCTTCCATCTACAGTTGTTCCTGGAGCTGGGGACTCCCGCTTGCCCTTCAGAACTGATCTGTTACTTTCCTCACCTTGGACCTTAGAGTTATTCCTATGTAGGCTCTATCTTCCTCTAGAGCAGGTGTCTCCAGAGAGCTATTTCAGGGGTCCAACTTAATCATATGCTCATCAAACATCTACAAACCAAATAAATCATACATATATATATTATTATTTGGTAAGGATATAAAGATGCTCTTGTAATTAAGATAAATCTCACGGACCCTGTTGTTTTTAGAAATTATTTTTAAAAGTCTCTCTCTCTCTTTTTTTTAAAGATTTTACTTATTCATTTGAGAGGGAGAGAGAGAGAGAGAGTGAGTGCACAAGCAGGGGGAAAGGCAGAGGCAGAGGGAGAAGCAGACTCCCCGCTGAGCTGGGAGCCCGATATGGGACTTAATCCCAAGACCCTGAGATCATGACCTGAGCTGAAGGTAGACACTTAACCGGCTGAGCCACCCAGGTGCCCCTGTTTCTAGGAATTTTTTGTCAGAGGCTGCCAACAGAATCTATAATTGAAATTATGCTTGCTCTAAAAAAAAGTGTTTACATTAAAACAGGTCCTTACATTGGAAAAAACTGGGAATAACCGCTCTAAAATATCCATGTAACATGACATTGATGAAAACAAAACACCCGATTAAAAACACAACCACAGGTAAATTACATATCACATCATGTGGGACATTCACAACAGTGTCCTATACAGGATGGGAAACCACTTAAGACACTTTGACCCTTCACAAAGATTTTTTGAACTGCTCAATAGATTTTTCATCAATGACTAATTTGCTTAGAGTAAAAAGATGACAGATCATACACTCATCAAAAAATACATGTATTTTGTTCTGTTCAGTGTTTTCCTCTTTAGTATAAATCAATTTCTGATTAATTTACAGTAAAAAAGTTTTAATCCTAGATTGGTTTCATTTAACCTAGGAAAATGGCCCTCCCTCCTTTCACACGGTGAATGCCCAGGGAATGCTAAATAATGAAAATACTAGTCTTTGGCCCTCCCACCAAATTATGCCACATCAAAATAACGTGATTTTCATGTCAAAGGATATTTAAATACATCAGCAAATACTTACCATATCACATTAAATCTTTAATAGATTGGTAGAAACACATGTACAAAAATGGGCTTCTTATTATCCACAAATATAATGAATCCCATTTTTACAGTAAGGGTATGTATCCACATCAGCCATCTAGAAGGATCTACACTAAAAGTTATTTCTGACTTGTGAAAGTAAATAATTTTACTTTCTTTTCCTTTGCACTTTACTAGAATTTTCCTCTTTGTTCAGTTAGAAGTTTCTAAGATGTATAACAGTACCATGGGCAGGGCGCCTGGGTGGCTCAGTGGGTTAAAACCTCTGCCTTCGGCTCAGGTCATGATCTCAGGGTCCTGGGATGGAGCCCCGCATCGGGCTCTCTGCTTGGCAGGGAGCCTGCCTCCCCCTCTCTCTCTCTCTGCCTGCCTCTCTGCCTACTTGTGATCTCTGTCAAATAAATGAATAAATTCCTTTAAAAAAATGGGCAACAAAATAACAGCAATCTAATGGGGGGAAAAGCATTTTTTAAGACTCAGGAATAGTTAGTTCCTTTGCAATATGAGTGACAGGATGACAGGTTTTTCGTTCTTCACGCTCCCTCGTGTTATTTATAGTAAATAAGAACATTTTATACATGAGGAAAGTTTACATAAAACGTGATTCTCATTCACCAGCTCGTGATTGGATCTACTCACTAACTACTCACTAACGTATCCTTAGCAGGGATACGGGAGGCTCCTACAGAAACGTTCAGACAACCCCACCGAGGAGAAATCTCTGGGGAGTCTGGACTTGGCAGGGCTGCTGACGTTGAAGAGAACCTAACCAGCAAGCCTGAGATCCCCCCAGCCCTGTCCAAGTAGCTCTCCGGGCCTCAGGTTCCTCACCTGTAAGTTGAGGGGGTGCAAGGGGAAAAACTGACACTGGTCCCGCAGGCCCCATCCAGGGTGACATTCGGACTGGAAACAAAGCAGACACCAATATAATTGAATCAGCTCTTGCTAGTCATAGCCCCTTGCCTGGGGTAGGTTTAAACTGATTTCACCAATTTCACTACTTGTTATGGCTTGGCAGAGAGTACAGCAGAGATAGGAACATTCGATTAATAAAATTAAAAGTTTCAGGGGCTAGGAAATTTTCAGCTTGGCTGGTGAGCACAGCACCCCCGCCCCGAATGAAGCCATGGGCAGACAAGCGATCGGAAACACGGCAAACGCACCCCCGATCATCCCATGTGTACTCCGTGCCAGCTACTGGGTAAGTATTTATAGTGTTTTATATCATGCCCTACGATCCCATGACATAGATCTGATTACTCCCAAAATTTTACGCCTGTAAGAAAACATCTGCTAAAAAAACAAAAGATGTGGGGCGCCTGGGTGGCTCAGTGGGTTAAAACCTCTGCCTTCGGCTCAAGTCATGATCTCAGGGTCCTGGGATCGAGCCCCACATCGGGCTCTCTGCTCAGCGGGGAGCCTGCTTCCCCCGCTCTCTCTGCCTGCCTCTCTGCCTACTTGTGATCTCTCTCTCTGTCAAATAAATAAATAAAATCTTAAAAAAAAAAAGAACAAAAAACCCCCGTAGAGCTTACACTCGAGTACAAGGAAAACACATCCTATGTGCCTAAAACTCTAGCGGATGCATGCTACACATCAGCTCCCTCTCTCCCCCTTTTAGAAATGGAGTGTGTCAGAAAACAAAGCCAAATAGAAGCGATCAGCTGTACGTCGGCCCCAAAGGAGAAACTTCTATTTAAACAAATACAGAAGAGCCAAGATTGAGAGCACGTGTACTCAAGGACACTGGCTGGGGCTCCAATTCTGACTCTGTCACCTTGCTGGACTGACCCCAGGCAAGTGCTTTAAATGCACTCAGCCTCAGCTTCCCCACCTGTAAAATGGAGACAACAATGACCTCCCAAGGTCAACACACAGATTACATGAGACGAAGCACCAAAAGCTGGGGAGCACCGAGTGTCCTGTATACTAAGGGCACCCGTATGATTAGGACCCTCTCCTCAAACCCCATCTTCCGTATGGGCAGGGTGTGAACAATGACTCCGGCGTGACGCGGCCGTTGCCAGGACTGCAGACAATGCAAGAAAACCAGGTACCTCCACCGGCCCAGGAAAGTTCGGATCTGCTTCTTCGAAACGACCAGGGACACGAAGGAATGGGAAGGGGGCGAGAGTGGCATCCCCAGGGCCTGAGCTCAAAAGTGAAAGCTCTGGGGAGGCCACACCCGGGTGGAGCACTGTGCTGGGCACCCAGGTGGGGAGCGTGTCCCCGGACACACGGAGCGGGATCAGATGCGGGGGCTGCGACGGGCCAGCTCGGGCGATCCGCGTCAGCGGGGCTGGCATCGGGCGCGTGGGGGTTATGCGGGCCCTGGCTCCCGGCTGCCTCTCTCTCAGGCACTTCCAGCCTCACCCGAGGGCCAAAGAGCAAAGGAGAGGCTGCGAAGGGCTTTAGGCTTGGCAGGTTTCTCCAGGAAGGCAGGGTGGCCGCGAAGGGCGGAGACGATCTGGGGGAGTCGTGAGTAAAGCTCCCCCGTGCAGACGGGCTCGGCCCCTCCCCGTTAGGTGAGAGCATCCCCGCTCTCCCGTGGGCTGCGGCACACAACACCGGTGTCTGTCACCAGGAAGCGCGGAAGATAGCCGCACACTTGGAAACCGGGTTGGCGGGGTGGGGCTGGCAGCCTGGCTCAGGTCCTCGGGGCCACAGGCACACAGACGCTCACAGCCCTCGGGGCCCGGCGTCCACCCGGCACAGCTCAGGACGCCCGAGCACCGAGAGAGCCTTCCGGCCCCACCTTCAGTAAACCGGCGCCGCCAACGCACACACCAATATGCCAACAGTATAAGGATGACACAGGATTTCGGCCAACAAGCCCCCAAGAGGGAGACAGGAGACCGGAGGAATCTGAAGCCAAGCCTTCTACAAACCAGGTCTCCTGCTGCCCGGGGCACCCTCCCTTCCACCCATCGCCCTCCTGAGGGCAGCTCATCCGGAGCTGGTAGCTTAGAAGTCAAACACGGAGCCAGGGTGTAGGATTCAGCTTTTGAACAAACCTATGGCTGTCAAGAAATAAAGCCTCCCTGTGTGTATACATCACCCCAGTGGCTTCAGGCGCTCCAGAGATCCTGGGCGCCGCGTGGCTCAGCCTGTACCACTGACATGGGCGGCATCGGCCTGGGGCCACAAGGGAACAGGCAAGCAAGCCACAGCGGTCACCCAAGGCACAGACACCGCCATGCCCCTCTTCCCAGGATATCTCCAAAGCACAGGCCAACCTGTCACTTCTCTGCTCAAAACCTTAGCACTGGAGCGCCTGGGTGGCTCAGTGGGTTAAAGCCTCTGCCTTCAGCTCAGGTCATGATCTCAGGGTCCTGGGATCGAGCCCCACATCGGGCTCCCTGCTCAGCGGGGAGCCTGCTTCCCCCGCTCTCTCTGCTTGCCTCTCTGCCTACTCATGATGGCTCTCCCTCTGTCAAATAAATAAATAAAATCTCAAAAAAAAACCAAACTAAGGACTCCCTCCCCCCTTACAGAAGGAAAGCTCCAATTCCGCCTTGCCCCTCCCCCATCCCAGATGGCCCTCCAATCCTACCATCTTCCAGTACGTGGTCCTCAACCCCAAATTATCACCCGAAACTCCAAACCCCGCCTGCCCTTTCCTGCCTGGACCGCAGCCCCACACTTTGGCTTCTTCTTGGCCTTCAGCCTTGCATGGGTACTTGGCCCAGGGTCCACACTGCAGTGCGAATTCCTTTCAGAATGCAAACCAAAGGCAAGGACCACCATGCTCCACCAGGCCTCAACCCAGCGTCCTACACGCCGGGAGCTGGCTCCGTGAGGGGGGTTATTTCAGGCAAATTTTGAGGCATTCAAATGCTGTGTTCTGCTCCAATCCGAGCAAACTGTTCAGGAATCAGGACAAATGAACCAAATCAGAGCTCAGAAATGCTGGCTAGGAGCTCTCCAGGTACCAAGGTGTAATGCGATTTTGTGTAACAAAAGAACGTCCCTTAAGATGGTGGAGATCGGCCAGGACAGAAGGCTTCCCAGCAGTCTGACACTAGCCACACGACCTCAGAGACAGGAGCACCGCTAAGCCTCAGCTTCCTGTCCCGAAAAAGAGGGGAAGGCTACCTCCACTCATCCATGGAGTAACTCGGGCGACCACCCAGCACAGGGCTCGGGGCAGACCAGGGGCACTCCCTCCGGACCCGGTGCACTCTGTCACACGAGCACAAGGAAGACGCGCCCCCCCCCCCCGCCCCGACCCCCTGCTGGTCCCCCAAAGCCCCACTAGAGCAGACCAGCACCCCACTTCCTCTGGCTCACATCCAGTGCAAATGAGAGACCATGTTCAGAGACAAAAATCCAACACAGGAGGTGGCCCACAGCTCAGAGCATCGTAACCTAGACAATTGGTTTTAGGTGACAGAAATCATTAACGTTACCATCCGTGTTGTGTCCCACCTCCCGAATCGAGGGGGCCTCCCCACATTTTTCACAACCCTCTTAGCTCCCTCAGTCTGGGAGTACCAGCTTTGGAATGCATCAAGCCACACGTACAAAATTGGACATGTCCTCCCTGGAGTTTGAAACCTAAGAATAAAGGCAGTATCACGTCCTTACTATAGTGAAGGAACCACTGATGGTCTTTGGGGCCTGCTATCTGAGTTCCTACACACACACACACACACACACACACACACACACACACACACACACACACACACGGGGCGGGGGCGTGTTAAGCCCTGGGCATCCCCCCTTCCTGGCTGACGTCATCCTCAGAGAAGGAGGTGGGGCCGAGCCGTCCCCTGGGTGCGGACCCACTAGCCCACCCTGCTCAGGCGGCTTCCTCCTCAGGAAGAGACCACCGCCAGCAGCGGCTCTGACCCCCAGGTCAGCCGGGACTGCACCCTAGCCAGCCCTCCACCTGCTCCCTCTCCCAGCTCGTCCCTCCTCATGGCTGACAAACTGGTGATCATAATTATAGCATAAATAGTCCCTCGGACTCCCAGTGTCCACCCTTAGAGGGAAAAGAAAGGAGTCTCTCTCCTCTAACCAGTTCCGCTACCTGATGACCTTAAACGAGCCCCCGTGAGTAAAACACAACCGAGGAGCGGCCACACTGCTATCCTGAGTTCAAGCTGCTGCAAGAAGGATCCCACCTCTCTCAGATGACTCCAGTCGTCCGAGGGCAGCCCACACAACCTCCTGGGCAGAAAGATCTCCCGGGGGTGAGAGGGGGTGAGGGCAGGGATAAATTATTCTATTAAACGTGGCACCAGATTCCAAGTTCATTCTGCACTTCGCTGGACATGCCGTCTCCTCCGAGGCCTCCTTTTTCTAGAGGGTCAGCAGTCCTCTTTCTCTGTTCAGAGACAAAAATCCAACACAGGAGGTGGCCCACAGCTCAGAGCATCATTAACCTAGACAATTGGTTTTAGGTGACAGAAATTAACATTACCATCTGTGTCGTGTCCCACCTCCCGAATAGAGACGGGCCGGCTCAGGTCACGGCGCCGCTTCTGAGCCTGTGATGGCTCACCACTGCCCACGCGCCCTAGCCTCATCTCTTTTTCCAGAATCCCATCTCAACACCCGACTGGTGCCTAACTCAGCTCGACACCCCCGACGCTCTCCTCCAGCCACACTCCACTTCCGGCCCTACCCCGGCCCCAGAGAAACCCCGTACTTCTGGGCTCTGGGGCCAGGACTGAAGGCAGTTCCCCGCCCCACCCCCTCCCCGAGCCTGGTTCTCCGAGTGGCCAGCCCTTCGCATCTGAAGACATCACTTCCTCTTTCCCCCACCACTTCCCACTCCCGGGGCTCTGCCTGCCCCGGGGGTCCCTGCCGGCTGGGATGCACTGGTGAGCAGTAGCGTGTAGCTTACTCAACCTTGCACCCCCGAAGCCTGGGACCCGGGGAAAAGTGTGATTCCCAGAAGTGATTCCCACTCCCAAGGCAGGGAAGCTGACGGTGGTTCCCCACCGAGAAAAAAAGGGGGCACTGACTGCTAGTCTCCCAATCCAGAGTCCCTGTCACTACTCTCCTCCTGAAACTCAAACTGCCACGGGCAAAATGAGGAGGAGGAGGAGGATGGTAGCAGTAAACACGACAGTTCGGTTATAATTGAGCTGGTGGCGCACGAGGCCGAAATTTTCTATTTGTTACCAATTTCAAAACAGTCCTTCTCCACAGACCCACCGGAAACAGGAAACAGACCATCAAGTGCTCACTGCAACTCAAGATCTGCCCGTTCCCGTAACTTGCTCAGGCAACCCCCAAAAAGGGCAGGACCAATGCACAATGGTGAGCTCCCTCCCAAAAACATCCCAAGGGAGATAGGGCATCCTTCTGTCACTGCCCTCCAGTCCACAGGGCTCCTGCTGCTTAAAAAGCAAAGCAGCAAAAGAGCGATACCTCCCAAAGGCTACCTCCCTTGATTGAATATGGACAGATTTAAGATCAGGTCAATAATTAGATCAACTGCTGCGCCCACTTTGTTACCACAGATCCCAGGGCCTCTTAGGTCGCCGGGCCTGAACCCCAGCACCTTGAGGCAAAATACTGAATTTATCTATTAAATGACAATCCATTAAAACATAAAACAACGAGGGACCCGTTTCCAAAGCACTGGCCCCTGAAACGAAAACCCAAAGCAACACTCAATTGATTACAGGGCTGACAGCTTCCAGGCTCTTCCAGAGTGGCCCACGTACTACTCTTACTTTGAGGCAGAGCTCAAGCACTTGCACAGAGGCTGAAGGTGGGTGCCCACAAGAAAGAACCTGAGAGACGGGCACGCACCCCGCTATCCGTCACACAGGGGACCCGCAGAAGCCCCAAGTCCAAGCCCGTGCTGTTTCACTTTGGGGGCATCCCTCACCGTGTGAAAGGCAACCTCCGATCCACCGGAACCTCTCTGATGGGGTCCTGGGGGAAATTTTATCTTCCAGAAAAGTCTGTTCAGAGCTTCACCCCTGGGTCTTTCCTACAGGGCCGGCCTGAGGCTGCAGGGACAGCCCCTTCCCTCCAGCTGATCTGTGAACCAGGGCCACCTCTGCAAGCCTCTCACTCCAGCAATCACACATCTCCCCTCCTGGGCTTCCACCGAAGTCACAGTCTATCGAACTCATCTCGTCACACGTCAGATAACCCGCTTCCCAGAAGCCAGCAACCCTGTCTCATGCTTCTCCTCGATGGGCGCCAAAGGGCTCTGCACACAGCAGGCTTCAGGGGGTATTTACTTGATGAATATATGGAGTCCTTACGGAAGGTCACTGGGTAGAGGCTACAGGCGTGGGTTCTGGACTCAGAGTGCCCCCCATTGGATCCCCACTAGCCAGTGGCCACTCTGGGTCTCCATTTCCTCATCTCAATCATGAGGGTGACCGACCTACGTCACTGAGTCCAAGTCTTTGTGAGCAATGGATGGACGATCCATGTCAAGAACTTAGGATCACGGTTACTAGTACGTGCTCAATAAACGTTAGATGTAGTTACCGCGGCTCCCAGCACCCACGCTGAGAGTCCTTCCACATGAAAAGCCTAACCACCAAAAAAGGGTGAAAATTAAAGTGGAAGCACTTGAGAATTTTGTTGCCAGATTGGAGTCATCGATTAAGGCTAGCAAGAGCAGAAGAGAAACTGAAAGACTTACCTTCTGGTTTAGCTGATTTAAAGCTAAAAACACGGGCGGGCCCCGACTAGTGATGTTTCTCAACAAAAGGTGGTCTCTAAACCCAAATGCGGTCTGTTGAACTTTTTTAAATGCACCCTAGGTAGACTCCTCTGTACCATGAATGACCACATCCCAGTTCCTGCTGTTGAGGGGTGGTTCCTCTGTATACAGCTTCCTGGAGAGACACAGGCTGCAGCACTAGCTACTAGCAGAACCCCCGGGACTGGCCAGCCCGCAGGAGCCCTTCCGAAATCCCAGGGACTATCAAGGTAGCCATGAAATAAAGCTGCGGGGCCATTCTGATCACATTCTCCAAACATCACGATTTGACCGCACTCCCTCCCCAAGACACACGCGCTCCCCCACGCTTTTCCTTGGGGGTACCACAGCGTGGAAGGTGACCGCAGCCCACAGATTTTCCAGCAGACTGATCAAGGCCCACGTGCCGCGATCGGCACCCACATTGACATCAGGCCCCGCTCAGAGAAGGAAACAAGAACACCAGTGAAAATGAGAAGAGGTGTAACCACCACCCGGGTTCTCGGTGCTTACTGCCACGGCCTGACCACGTGCGTCTGGGGCTCTCGCTCACTCCCAAGGCGGGGCAGCCACTTCCCTGAGGAACGTCAGCTCCACAGCCCCTCTCCCCTTCGCCAGATGACAACGGCTCTGGGTTCACAACGGAGGGCCACGTCACAGAGAGCCTGAAGAACATCTCACGGCCTGGCCTTCCCGACAGCACCGTGAGACTCTCTTAAGAAAGCGCATTAAAATTCCAAAGCATGTATTTCTTCATTAACTTGTTTCACTAACCTCTTCAGGAGCTTTACATAAAATATATTAAACTTTCATCCACTTCATCTTATCACAGCAGACGGTCTAATATACCCAGAAGGTAGCCGCACAGGGGACATTCCAACACCCCAACGCCGAGGGAACCTAACACCACACCGAGCGCTTCGACGAAGGGCAGCCAGATGTAAAACCTCAACTGTCCAGAGAAAAATAAATGAAAATA
Source organism: Nasua narica (assembly GCA_028533885.1). NCBI lineage: Eukaryota > Metazoa > Chordata > Mammalia > Carnivora > Procyonidae > Nasua > Nasua narica. Next base: position 113,039,894 of record CM052802.1, on the reverse strand, counting down.
AAAATAAACACAAATAAATCAGTAAATAGAAATAAATATAAATATGAACATAAATATAAATATGAACATAAATATAAATATAAATAAATGACCCAAGAGACAGTGTGTATAGTCACCACAGTCTGCAGTTATGGAAGGGTTATCTGAAAGTGAGATTATGTACGTTTGTCATCAGATATTGGCCACTGAATACACTACTGACGGCTAGTTTGGATATTCGCCACAAGGCCACTATCTAGTAAGCTGTATTTGCAACGAACTTCTTGTTAGGGCCCCAAATCCACACCTCACCGTGAGGCTGGAAGACTGAGTGGTTTGCACAGGACCCTAAGATTGCAATTTTCAAAAAAAATATGCGTACACCCGGATTTTAAAATTTTCGGCATCTCCTGGCCAACCTCTGTCAATTAGAAAGAAGTGGGACAGGGTGAGGTCTTTGTGGAGTTTTCTTTCCTTTTTTTTTTTTTTTTTCTTAACAACCCTAAATGGTTCATCTTATCAAATCTAGGGCTGGAATAAAGCACGGTGTCTAATGGGATCGATGGTCGCAGTCATGCCGAAGCACCCAAGCTCCTGAGCGAGAAATGGAAAATCGTGTTGATCCCAAGGTGGGCGAATAATCGCACTATCTGGGGCCCCCGGGAAGGCCGCGCTACCTCGGTGAGGATCGATACCATACCAGAGAAGCATCTTTGGGACACGCCGGGCTCACCTGAGGCTCCGATGAGTCATCTGTATGACGTCAGAGAAAGCATTACCCCAAACCGGGAGCACTGCTGATACTTTCTTCCCAGATCGCCTTCAGGGACCACAGCCGGGCTTACGCACAAGGGGACAGCTGTGCAGGCAGGTGAGGCATATAGCGCCCCCCTCAGGAAGCAGGGCTGCCAGTGCAGGAGAAAGTAACTGAGGGCGGCACTCAGGGACGGAGCTCTGAGGGTCAGACTGTAAGAGGTAGCGAGCCCACACTCCGGCTTCTAGTTTTTACCAGCTCAGTGGAAAACACGTCACTTTCTATCTTGTTCCACAAAGACTTGTTTGCGTTGGGGAAAAAAAAAAGTTAATTAACGCAGTAAAAACCCAAGGTCCGCCTGCGGGGAGTGAGGCAGTGAGGCTGCCCTGGCCAGAGGTGTTCAAATACAGGCTAGACAATCGCTCAGTGGGGACAAGCTCCATTCCTTGTGGCAGGGCTTAAACCCTTTTCTACGACACCCACAGATCTAATGTAAAGCCCAGTGGGCAGTAAACCTAACTGCAAGTTTTGTTTACTGAATGAACTTTGTTTTCACACAGATTACCGGTCAAGCAAAATGCTGATGGAGTTCTGAGACACGGAGGGCGTCAGGTGACCAAGGAGAAACGAAGAAACACGCTGGAAAACCCGGTCGTTGAAGGAGTTCTGACACTCCTAAGTCAAAGGCTCGGGCAGTTTTGCGAGTCCTACCTTGGTTCGCACCCACAGCCCCCTCCCCCGAGCCCCAGGCTCACAAGTTGAACACAGTAAGCATCACTAAAACAAGCAGAAACTGAAAATGCTCAAGATTTCACTGCAGATCTCATCTGAAAAGCATTCAGAAGCTTGGGCCATCTACAAGAAAAATCTGCCATCTCCTTTTGGTATCAGGAAATTAAAAGGAAAGAAGGAAGAGGAGAGAAGGAGGAAGCGAGCTGTTTCCTCTTCTCACTTTCTTTTTTTTTTTAATATAGTTGTACTTTTCATGCTTTTAGCCAGGCCAGGCGTGTACGTTTTAACCAATGAAAACAGTACAAGTAGAGAAGATCCCGAAAGTATTAAAGACCGTAAAAATCCCCTTTTTAAGGAACAGGGCACATACCCTATTTACAAACCTTGCTTCATCCAGCATGCTACTCTCAGGGACAGACCCCCATTCGCCCACTACAAAAGCCAGAGACCTGGAAGCCACCTCTCCTCATCCCTGGCCACGCTACCCCACCTAGGAGCCAGTCCTTGCCGCCACTCAGATCTCCATCAAAGCCTTCCGGGCCCCCCACCGGCCACCATGGCCAAGCTACCACTGGTTTTCAAAATTTTGAAAAACTAGGCTTGTAAGGGATCTTGCAAACAGAAGGCAAACTAGTAGCTTCCTTGTCAGTCTAGCCTATTCTCCGCTCTGAGCGGGAATAATCCTTGAAAATGCAAATCTCATCGTGCCATTCCTTGGCCTAACACCCTTTAAGTTCCTAAGACAAACTCCAAATACCTGTGGGCTGCGGAACAGTGTGCCGAAGTTCCCTACCTACCTCACTGGGCTGTCATTCATTTCTCCCGTGTCTTTATTCCCTACACACACACACACACACACACACACACACACACACACACTGGCTCTCTCAATTCAGTGGGCAACACCACCTTCCCTTCCAACCTCAGGGCCTTTGTATAAGCTATTCTCCAACACACTTTTCTTCCCTCCACCATCCTTCAGATATTAGCTCCATGGGATGCCTTCCTTGACCTGCCTCCCAGTGTCCTCTAGCCCCCCCCCACTCCGCCCCAGAAGCGAACCTTTGTATGTTCCTGTTCCACACTCCACTGTTAGCACTTGGCACAGAAGTACATGACTTAGTGGCTGAATGGGTGTTTTCCAACCTCCACAAAGCTAGCAACTGTCTCCTTCTCCTACGAGCACTCCTGGTATTTATTGCAGCCTTCACACAGCATATATTCAAATACTAAATAAAAATCAAATAAAGATCTGTAAATGGTAAAAAAAAAATTTTTTTTAACACTACAAGGTTGGCAAATGTGGGGGGGTGAAAAACCATTTCCTAAAAGCAGACAGGGTCTGATACTGACTCCAACGTGATAAAATATTTTAGGAAAAGGGGCCTGGGGAGCTTTACTGAGCTCTTGAACAACAAATAGTTCTCAGAAACCTTATTTTTCATGATCTAAATACAAATTAAGTTTAGAGAAGTACTAGGTAAGCCTCTTTTAAATTATATTCAGTTTAAATTTTTAAGAAGAACAGTTTAATCTAATATAGGATTAACTAACCAAGTCATGGGAAACCTGTTTGAGATGTTTGCCAAACAAACAGTTTATGTAATTATTCCTCAAAACAACAATTAAAAGCCCTAAAGTGGAAGAGAAATGACTTTTAAGAAATCTGTTTTCCACAACAAAGAGGAAAATACAGAAGCCTCCTCAGAAATACAAGTTAGACTACTAGCTCTGAATGTATTTGCTAGATCTAAGCCTAAACTCTCATTATCAGGTAAGCACAAGAGGACTATTTAAAGGTAGGAATATATTTTTGGGGCACCTGGGTGGCTCAGTGGGTTAAAGCGTCTGCCTTCGGCCCAGGTCATGATCTCAGGGTCCTGAGATCGAGCCCCACATCGGGCTCTCTGCTCAACAGGGAGCCTGCCCTCTCTCTCTGCCTGCCTCTCTGACTATCTGTGCTCTCTGTGTCAAATAAATAAATAAAATCTTTAAAAAAAAAAAAGGTAGGAATATATTTTTAATCAGCTAGGATTTCATCTTGTATAAAGGATACCAAGACCTTCCACTATGCAGTTCTAAAAAAAACTGTTTTAGGTACGAAAGAGTTTATTTAGCAAAACATTTCTCTCCAACCCAATCTTTCTGGTACCTCTCCTATTTCTGAAGTTACATATACCTCTTTTAAAAGAAACTTAAACAATTTGAGATGATTTGTGTATTCAGAAGTGGGTTTTTTTTTTTTTAATAATAAAGGAAGCCCCCTAAAACAGTGGGAGAGTCTTAGCTCCCCCGTAACCAGTGAAATGATGTTTTTAACGGTGAAATAATGTTTTAGCTGCCCCCTAAAACAGTGAAATGATTCTTTCTCTAAGTATGATCTATAATCAACTTCTGCTAAGTATGGATATTGTGCACGCGCATGTGCACGCGCGCACACACACACACACACACACAAAGCAAGATCTATGCCCTGTAGGTTTCTGGTTCGGTATTTTGTTTTAAACCCAAGGAGTAACGGAAAAAAGAAAAGTTAAATTATACACAGACCAACACTCCTATTAACTCATACCACTAATGAAACAAAAATCTAACTAAGCAGAGAAAATGGGCCCACACGTTGGAGCTCTGAAATGATTTTGGTCTTTGATCTGTGTGCCCATCTCTCCTATTTAATATAAACTTCAAACCGAGAGCCATGAAAAGTGGTTATAATTAGTAAGGGCCCTAGTGAGACAGCTTTTAGTGCAATCAGGCATTAACAAAGATTTTTTTTCTCTTTAATTTCGAGTAAATTAAGCTGAGCGAAGTTTTATTTTACAATTTCTGTAATTCAAAATTCTTTTCTACCACCGTGCACTTAGCACCCAGTCTCTGCGTGACGGGTGTGCTGAAAACTCGAGTTTACTTTTGTTTCCTTCTCTCGATCTGTACTGATATTTAGAACTTAGCTACCAAATTATATGTGCTCTTCTCCAAAAATAGGCTGCGCTTCTCCCCAAACCCCCGCTTTTGTATGAGAAAATGGATCTAATCGGCTTATTCTGCAATTCTTGAGCTAGGTAAGAAGGTGGAAGAGTCGAAGTCCCTCCCTACTCCCGAGGTGGGGAAAACACGTCAACATGTAAATTGCGACACACCGGACAGATGGGGGGTAAAAGTGACTCTGGACGGAGGACGGGAGTCTCTGCGCAAGGGGTGGTTTCTGAGAGCGGTCTCAAGGCAGATCCAGGACACGCTGTTTGCTAGCAGCAGATGGGGAAAGCCCGAGGAAGGACAAGCGATCACAGGGACGGTCAGAAATCGTTCAGGGCGTCGGTGGTGCCGAGAAGCGGCAGGAGCTGAAACGAGGGCGACAGCTGATGATGAAGGTCCTCGGGTGCCAAGCTGAGGAGTTTGGATTTCTTCCTGTAGACAACAGGGAGCCCAGAGACGTTTCTCAGCAGGCGAACACCATGTACAGCTTGAGTTTCTGAGCAGAGCAAAGGACGAGCTGCGGCAGGCAGACAGGGGTGGCGGGAAGCTAACTGTTTGGAGCTGTTTGCGACATGATGGGGACCTGAGGTCAGGGGCCTCGCAGAGCTGATACCGGAGTCCGAGCGGCGAGAGGTTTCCGGGAGGGTCTGGTCACTGGACTTTGGGACTGAGACAGAGGCAAGCAAGACTAAACGCTTTCTGGCCGGAAGACTGGGTGGAAGGTGCGTTTCAGACCACCTTCTATCTAGAAGGGATGGAAAGGACTTTTGTTTTTACAAATGACCTTAGGGGCACCGGCAGGACAGCTGGGTGACCAAAGGTCCATGCTTGGGAAGAGGAGTAAACGGAGACAGAGGGCAGCGAGCTGCCCGATTAGAGGCTAGGGGAGAGGGCGGAAAAGCATAAGAATCCATGGCTCCTGTTACTCGGGATGGGATGGCCAAGGTGCCTTCAGAGTAGGTCCCTGAGCAAAAGTAGCACAAACAGATGTGGACCGATGCTTACTGTCTACCTATGGGTTTAGGATGTAAAAAAAAAAAAAAAAAAAGCTACCTTCAAGAGCCACATGTTTCTCTAAGGTCACAGGGATCCCAGGCCATCTCAGGGCTAACTCCAACCTCCCAGCACAAGCAGTCAGCCCCCTTTCTGGAATTCACTCTCCCTCTCTTCCTGCCTCCTTCTCAGCTCCTCTCCCCCCCTCAACCCCCCCCCCCGGCCATCCCTGTGATAGAGATCTGGGGGGGCGATGTGGGGGGGAGACATGGCACCTGTGGCTTCAGGATCACTCCCATCACCATCCTAGACCTTTCTGGGCCTAAGGAAATGCAGTTTCAAGTTCATATACCCCATCCCGTTTCTTTAAATCAACTACCTTTCCACGGATGTGAGATCCAGGAGTCCCGAGAACATCAAAATAACCACTGTGTCTTCCCCCACGTTCCCTCCCCACCCCCCCAGCTGCGGCAGCGCTGGCCACCCCCTCAAGAGGAGATGTAGGGACGGGAGACTGGTTCCCAAGCGCTGCCCTGTGAAAGGGGTGGATAGTTATGTAAGAATTTTGCAAAAACTTGACAGAACAAAACAAAGGGAGGCTTCTTTTGCACTTGCGAGTGCAAAAACATGGACTGTTGAGCGAGTAAAGGCTAGTTCAAACACATGGGGTGTGGGGGGGGATACACTCCGCATAACTTAAAACATGAGGGAGAACTGGCAGATGACAGCACCAAAGCGAGTTTCCCAATAACTGAAGAAGTGACTCGGAACGGCTTCCCAGGGCCAACGAATCTGGTTTGCTTTAGGAGCAGATGATGAGTTCTAGAACTTTTATTTACTATGGGGTTTTTAAATACATTTAACGCCACTTAATGTTTCTCCCCAAACCCAAATTTCCTGTGAAACCCCGAATGTGCCAACCGGGGTACCTTACAGGCATGTAATGGGAGCTCGCTCGCTTTATGAAATTTCAGATCTGCAAATAGGTCATGTGGCTTCCACGGAGCACACGCGGGCTACTTGTGCCCCAGACACAGGCCATGACTGCCGTACCTTTAAAGCAGGCTTTCTCAACCGCCAGCTACTGACATTCTGGACCGGGTAATTCTTTGTTGTGAGGCCAGCCGGTGCACCCTGGGATGGGCAGCAGCATCCCGGGCCCTCTCTACCCACCGGAGGCCGGTGGCACCCCTCCCCCGAGCCGGGCAATCAAAAATGTCTCCAGACATTGCCAAATGCCCCTGGGGGCAAACCGCCAACTCTGAGAACCACGGCTTTTAAGGGTGAGTCCAGAGCTGACGACATGCCTTGTCCTTAAAATCCACCCCAAGTGAACTTCATTAAGAAAAATTGACTCGTTCTGGTCGTCCCTCGGCACCCAAAGCAAAAAGAAAGTGCTGCGTTTCCTCAATTGGAACAGAAACCCCTAAGCGACTTTTGCCTCGAGTCCCAGAGCTGCGCACAATTCTGGAAAGGAAATCCAGAGTGGATACCCACAAAGCTTCCTGAGCTCAAAATATACCACTTTCTTCCATATATAGAGTTTGAGTTTCTGGAACATTTATTATCCTTACAACAATTCCAGGAGGTAGAAAACCTACTACAGGAAAAAAAAAAAAAAAGTGTATAATCACATTCATCAACAGAGATGTGCCAAAGGCTAAAAAGTTTCTTTTTCACTGCCATACGTCTTCAAATTCAACATAGAATTATTGTGAAAAGGATGCGGTCTCACTTAAAACACACGCACAGGCCCGTATTTAATGCTCAGTGCTCTGAGGCTCAGTGGACTTTAAAAAGCGGGTGTGGTACCGCTAGACTGGGATTAGGCCTACTACCAGCCAGAGTGGGAAGTGGCACAGCTGTAAAATGGGTTAACACACCCGCCCAGCCCCCCCGCTGTGTCTGCTGCTCCCAGGATCAAATCCGAATCTCTGCTCAAGGCCTTCACCACATGAAGCAGGGTGACTTTGTCCAAGGTACACTCTCACGAAAGCTGAAATTTTTAAAAAGGCATTACGCCACTAAGCCTCAGACATTCTTCTGACCATCCTACCCTTACCGGCCTCTGAAAAAGTGTGTGGGGGGGGAGATACTAAGCAAGCCAGGGGAAAAACAAATAGAGCCATTTAAAAGCTTTATCTAATTACCCCCACTGTGACTTTTTCGCTGCAGTCTGGCCAGCTGACAAAGAAATGGGGGTGGGGGGTGTTCCCTGGGCCGTCTCTACCTTATCAGGCCCGCCAGGCCTGCAGGGGGTCTGGAAGGCCTCAGGTGAATCCTGTCTCCCCAGTCTCCCCAGGCTTGGGGACTTTACAGAGGCTTTCGAATTCTCTTAGCATTACTTGCTTGAATCACGCCAAGCAAACACCTCTACCCTCTTCCACTTCTTTTGTCTCAAGCACCTTATTCACAGGCCACCAGCTTCGCGGATGGGCCGAAGGGCTCACCTGTACCCTGGTGTCCCCTTAGACACAAGATGCACCAGGAACTGGAAGGAACAGGTCCTGGAGCCCTCCTCCCAGGCCGTCCTTGGACTCCACCAACCCACAGGGAGCACAGTCCCTGGCTGCACTCCACACTGGCTTCCCTTCGTGAGAACACAGGACACCCCGAAGGTGGCCAGAGACCCCCCCCAGACCAGCCTAGACCAGCACAGGCGGCAGCGACACGGGCCCCCAGGGCAGCCAATGTAAAAAGTCTGCCTCCCTGACTCCCCACCTTCCTTGTTCTGCTACCGGGTCGTGGTACAGACGCAGCAGATGGTTTTCCTCTCTGTTCTGCCTTCTATGGGAGTGGGGAAATTAAAAATAAGTGATGCATTTCAGAAAGCACACTGTATGCCTCCCTCTGTGTTTCATACGGTACACCTTTTACCTCTGATTTATGGGGAGGCCCCCCGGGGCGTGGAAATCCACAATCTGCTTTTTGAAGAGGGCTCTGCCTCTTTCTACTCAAAAATCACTTTCTCAGTCTGAAGGAGAGAGCGAGGAAGAAGAGAACTCACGGACCTGGCCCCTCCCCCAAACCCATCCAATTTTTTAATTATATTTGGATATAAAAAAATGTTACTCAACTCTGCCTGTTCAGTAGGTCAGATGTCCAGAGGCCACTGGGAGGAGGAAACTTCTGACTTAGAGCGGCAGGCTTGCCTTTCAGCCAAGAGAGGATGCTTACCAACCAGGACTTCAGTTAACTCTTCAACCATTTATCTCACTGTACAACTTCGAGACCCTTCTACCTACTCACAGCAGAAATGTTAGGGACATCACACTTTCTATTGACTTATTTATTTTTACATTCGGTCACCTTCCCGAAGATATTCCACACCGAATACAATTATTTTCTAAAAGGTATGAAAAACTGGGCTGAATAAACTAAGATGGGGGGTGGTGTGGACTCCTATCCAAGCCTAATCTAATCTCAGGAAAGGGGGAAGACCACGATTGTCCTGCTATCAGGGGGGACTCAATTGCATACCTTCTCTTGATACATTACATTTCACCTTTTGGATGCTTAATAAAGAGTAAAGGAAGATGTCACTTGGTGGATGAGCTAGATTTTCCAAAACAAATGCCAAAATCTGGCATGAACAAATGAATTAAGGTGATAGTGCGCGCATATACCATCAGGAAGGGGAGGTTTAACCTGAACACACGGGTATCAGCCAAGAAGTCCGTCCAGACAAGGTGCTATCTGACACCAGAGTTGGTCAGAGAGCATGAACTTCAATTAAAAGACACTTACAAAAGAAAGAGATTATTTAAATATGATAACAAAACCAAAACAAACTTAACAGCCTACCTTCCTAGGTCAGAGGACATAGAGGACTCAGAAATTAATTAAATCTAGTAAATAATGTAAAACAGGGAAGGACTCCCTTTCAAAAATGCTTTGGTTAATTTTAGCATCCTTCTGTTTAGCTGCTTAGCAACCCTTATCCTATGACCTTTTAAGCACCACCTACTTTTCAGAAGGATAATGAATAGAAACATCAAAAGGATTCACTTCTGACTGTTTCTAGTGAGCATGCTTCACCAATTTTTGTAGAAGTTAAATTTATATTAATTCTATCATACAGAACCCTAAAAGGAGAGAATTTTTTAACATCCTTAACCAGGAATTTTCCTTTGCTGAAGGTGATAAATGATTGTTAACAACTGAGCATAAAGACAGCAAGCAAAGATTTTCCAAACTGACCTTAGGAAGTGGATCAACAAAGCAGTTTAAAGTTGTAGGGTAAAAATGCAAGCCACATCTTGGCATCTAGCTATTGCCTAACAAGACAGGAGATAACCAATAAACAACCTGATCAGATGCACACTAACAGGGTAGGTTTGTTTTCCTTCTTAGGCGTTCTATACCCATGCTGGATGCAAGGAAGATCTCAGGAGTCTGCCTGAAGCTATCTAAAATAAAAGACCCTGCAATCCAAAGGTCACTTGCTGGAAGATGTAAACAGTTAGGAATGGAAGCACCACGGTGCCAACTCAGTTCCATCGTCCCCATCACAGAACAAACTCTTGTCTGCCGTAAGGGCTGAGGCTCTGAATTTCCGATGAGAAATTCAATAGTTATCCAGAAACACCCAGAGAGCATTGTGTCGTGTAATAGTAAGCACCAGCAGCAGGTACCACATAACCAGCAAATCCTCTAAAAACAAAACATCCCCCCACGCAACCTGCTTAGCAGTATGTTTAAGAATGATAAAACAGTGCAAGTTCATTAACAGCCTAAAATGGAGCACAAGCTAAACAAATAACTAAATCAAAGGGCTCTCCCTTTCTTTTGTAAAAGTGGGAGTGGGTGGGAGAGGTGTTTTTTCACACATTTAAAACTTGATAAAAGACATTCAAATGTTTAATTCATCAGTGTAACCAAAGCTCAAAAACACATCAAAGCAGGATCCACCCACCCAGCATTACCCACCCAGAAAGCTCCCTCCAAAATGCAGAGGTAAAACACAAACAAACAAACAACAACAAAAAACCCAGGGAACATTAGTGGCTCACCGCTGCTTAAATTATTTGAAGGCTAATTTCGAACCCATTTCTTCAAAAGTCCTGTGTGACTCTTGAAGGAAGCACAGAACTAAATGTTTAAGGAAAGGAAAAAAAAAAAGTTTCAGTCAGGACTCCGGCCTCTAACTTAGACTTCCGGGTTACACTATGTCTTAGAACCGTACCTGCCTACTCCGAAAAGCACCAGGTCGAGGATGCTTTTAAGGGCTATGGGGAATAGGAAAAAGAAAAAAAAAAAAAAAAAGCCTAAAACTAACAAAAACCATTCTTTGCTCTGCAGTTCCCTTTTCTCCACCTTCCACTTCAACTAAACTTATTTCAGAATACACTCATGCGCACATGCACAGACAACTTCATGTCTAAAAGAAAAGATCTCAAAAATATGGGATGCACATTAGCAACTCAGCCTTTGCAGAAATCATCTCAAGTCTCCTCTTTGAGACCGAAATACCTCGCTATTTCCAGCATCCCCATCCAACATTCAAACTTTATTTCCATTGACTTTTAAAAGGCGAAGCTTAAATCTAAACTCTAAAACAAGCACGAGGCGTAATTTTTCTACTGATGAAAACCCTCCGGCAGGTTTTTCAGCATACCAAAAAAGTTATATATTTTTTTATTCACCTTTCTATCTCTCTGCACCACCACCCACCATCCCCCCAAAAAAGAAGAAGAAAAAACTCCAAAGTGCCCCGAATGTGCGCTGCTGCTGGCTCTGAAGCCGTGTAGAATTTCGTAATGGAATGTGAACTGCTCGTCCGGATCTGGGCTCACGTTCTATCTTCTAACCAGTAAGGAGCGAGGGAGGGCAAATCTGCTGAGCAAGGAGAAATACTTTCCTCCTCTTTTATAACCCATCACGGATGCACCGCGGACGCTGGACGAGAAGCTGCACGCGGCGCCTGTCAACCGGCCCGCCCGCTGGCCAGTCCCCGCAACCCCCGGGTCCTCGTGCCCCCCCTGCTCCCCTCCTCTGCCCGGGGCCAACGCCCCCCGCCCGCCCGAAAAAGAAAGCGGCCCCGCAGAGAAGTGGGCTCCACTGCCGCGCCCCGCACTCACGCGCCTGGCCCGGCCCCGCGAGCGGCCGGGGAGCGAGTCACCACATCCTCGACGCGACCCTCGGCCCCTTCCAGAAAACACGCCGCTTCCCAGGGAGGGGGCCGGCGACGGGAAGGACCTCCCCTGCTCCTTAGCAACCATTAAGGTCGCAGTTTCCTAAGAGACCGCGAGTGGGGAGGGGGCGCGGGGGGCCGGGCCCGAGGCCGGGTGGGGGGGCCACCCCCCCGCACTGGGTCCCCAGCCCCTCGACGCCGGCCCTCCCCCCACCAAACCCCCGCCCCGGCTCGGCGCTGCGGGCCGGGATGGGAGGAGGAAGGGAAGCCCCAGAACTCGGGAAAAAATTGGTCCAGCGGGCGGCGGACAAAAGTTTCCGAGCGCGCTCCACAGCTGGGCGGCGAAGCGGGCCCGGCGGCCGGCCCCGCCTCGGATGCTCCCGGCCTCCTTCCTGTGCTCGTGACGGCGCCGGGTGCCGAGGTTCCCCCCCCCCCCCCGCGATGCAGGCTCCGCTCCACACCGATGGCTCCCACGAAAACACGTACACCGCCAACGGAAGGGCAAGGGAACAATACGCGAGGACACGGCTCCGGCCCCCTCCTCCCCCGGTCACCCGGGGGCGGTGGTCGGCGTGACCCCCCAGCCAGGAGCCGGGGACGGGGGAGGGCGCAGGGTTGCCCGCGGCCCCCTCCCGGCCGGCGCCGTCCGCCGGGGAGGATCAAAGTCCGCCGAGCAGGGCGCGGCGGATGCTCCCACCGCGCAGCCCCGAGCGGGCACCCCCGAGCGAGCACCCCAGGCGGGCACCCCCCGGATACCTTGCGGCGGCGGGCGGGCGCCGTCATCTCCGCGCTTCTCGGCCGGAGAGGGACTCGAAAGTATGTAGGAGAAAAGTTTCCCCTCCCACATGGGGGGGAGGATGTCGGGGGAGAGAGGGCGGAAGATGGAGAGCAGCGCTGGGAAGATGTTTCTGGCCGGCGGTGCGCGCACCATCCGAGTCCCGGCGGTGCTGGTTAAAAATAAATTCCGCGGCGGGCGCGGCGGCGCGGGTCGGGCCGGATTCCTGCGCTCGGACGGCTAATATGGATGCGCATCAGGTCCTGGCGGCGGGGCGCTGCGGCGGCCGCGGCGGCTCGCGCTGGGAGCTGGTTGGCAGAGCCGGCAGCTCGGGAAGGGGAAAAGGAGCGGAGGAAGGGGAGGAGGAGGAGGAGGGGGAGGAGGGGAGGAGGAGGAGCGGCCCGGCGCGCAGCCCGAGGGGAGAGGGCTGCCCGGCTCATCCCCGGCCGGCCCCACCGCCCCGAGCGCACGTAGCGCGGCGTGGGGCGCTCGGGTCCTCGGCTCCGGGAAACGCCGAGTTTAAAAAGTACAACGCGCTCCGCACACTTCACCCTCCCCATCCCCAAAAGTTCTTTAAAAGGTCGCTCCCCCTCAGCCCTAGACATCTCGCTGCCACCCGAGTACCGGGAGCCGGAACCCCGGGCACGTACTTACGGCCCGGCAGGGCTCTTGACTCCCAGGCATGATGCAGTGGGGACCGGTGGGCTTCAGGGAGAGAAAGAGGAGAGATGCAAACTTGTTCCGGAAAAGGAATCAAAATGGCGTTTCTGGATGTGCAAAGTTCATCAACTCCGCAGTCACTTCCCCTCCTCCTCTTCTCCCACTGGGAGGGAGGTGGGCGAGGAGCTGGCGACCCCGGCGCCCCAGCCGTCGTCCCGGCCCCCGCCTCGGCCCCCCGCCCCGCTTCCTCGCCCGCACGCTCGGAGACTCGCTCTCCCCCTCTCACCCTGATAAGTAGACACATCACGTGTTGCTCCTGCGAGTCTCCTGGGGACGTGTTACTGAGCGGCGGCTGCGGCGGCGGCTCGGGCTGGGGGGTGGGGGGGGCCGCGGTACCCGCGGGTCTCCACCGCCGCCCCCGCCCCGATTTTAGCGGGGCGACCGCAGTTTCCATCCCGGGATGGATGGAGGTGGAGTCCCCCACCCCACCCCCACCGCAGCCCCAGGTTTGCCCCACGCCCTCCGCTGGCGCCCCGGGCCAGGGGAGGGCCGGGCCGCCCCAGGGGAAGGGTCTCGGCCGCCACAGCTGAGCGCGATCGCGATCAGCCCGGCGCTCGCCGGCCGGCCGGCCACCCTCTAGGACCACCGCGCCCCCTCCCCTCCAGCCCCTCACTTGCGGGCAACTCTCCGCCCCCGGCTTTCCATCACTTCACTCCAGGGTTTGTTTCACTATTTTAACGGAGGAGACAGCGAGGCAGCGATGCCTCGGAGGCGCTAGAGGGGCGCCTCGGAGGCCGGGAGGGGGTGGCGTGGGGGTCGGGTTCCCTGGCCCGGCACCGCCCGGCTCGGTCTCGGAGGCAAACGCGAGGGTGAGCCCCACCCGCGCCGTTGCCTCTGCACGCGGTCCTCGCGCTGCATCCAGGTGGGGCGAGTAGATGATGGGGCAGGAGATTAAGGAACCAGCGCTTCACCCCGCCCCCAACTTAGGGCTGTTTCTTTCCCAGGGCCGGGTCCTTCTAGCTCTGGGGCTGCCGCCCCGAAGCGTCTTCTCCGTCCATCAAATTCCAAGCTGACTCGGCTTTTGTCACCTTCCCTTCCCCACACTCCACAACTGATGCTTAAGCGGGGGCTACCTCGCCCCCAAGGGGCTGAGGACGGCACAGGCTCCCGCCGCCCTTGTGTCCCCACCCCGCGACGGCACCGCTGATGCTGTGTCATCCACGTCGCCCTCCGAGGCACCAGGGAAGCCACACGCAATATCTCTTTCTTTCAGAGGGCTCCTGTTTCAACTCTGAAACGCAGGGGCCCTCCTTGGAGCTGCCTGTTTGTTCTCCATCCCCAAGGCGGCTGCCACCGGCTTCGGCGTGGCTTGGGCGGCCCAAGTTATCACCGAGCCCCAGAGAAACCAGGCCTGGGCTGTGCTTCCTCCAACTAGCAGCTGACAGGTTTCCCACTGCTAGTACCTTTCCTACCAGGGTTCAGCGAGGGGCCTGCTCTTGGCCTTTGGAAACATCTTTAGACAGATAGGGGATTACTGTGGTTTGGGAAAATAAACACCACCCCACCCCCACCCCCAATTTCTGAGGCTAAATGTGCCTCCTAAATAGTTGTAGAGAATACCAGGGTAGAATTATGAGTTGGAGAGGAGTTCCTCAAGACGATGTTACAGGTACAGAAAGCTGGCTATTCGGTACTTACGGTGACCTTTGACCTTTGTGGCCCTTCCACACCAACTCTGCCCTACAAAGTTGTAAGTGCAGTCATGGCCCTCTAATTTGTGGCCTTCCATGGAACTCTGGGTTTCAGGGCTACAGATAGGGAGAAGTGTCTACATAGGTATGGATGAAATGAATGGATTCTGGCCAAGACAGAACTTTACAGAAACAAGCAAAAAGTAGTTGGACCATTACCTCTGCCTGGAGATAAGTAAGCTAAACCCCAGTTCCCCAAGAGGGAACTGATTCAGCTGCTTATTTTTCTGACGTCCAGAATCACCAACATTAAGTTTTCAGAACCTGTTATGTTTCCCAGGGTCGACTGTTTACTGAGGAAAACTAGTCAGAGAAACTTCTGCACTTGCATTTTCCTATGCCTCCCCCCACTCCTACCCCACGTCCCCAAGTGTGTTATCAAGTGCTTTTGTGAAGACAGGCATGCCAGAGGAGGGAATGGGCAGGTCTCTAAGCAGGAGTTAATAGTTCACATGCTCACCCTAGAATTGGAGCCTGGAGCTTCTGAGTTATAACGTGGTCCCGTGAGAAGGCAAAAGAAGGGCCAGCTAGGGAATGCTAGTTTATTTAGTTGCCTTGCCTCAAGATTCAGGAATTATTAGCCATTCCTGGTCTCCCCGGCAAGTGGTAGATTTGGAATAGGAACAACATCAAAGCTGGAATTTTGCTTGTCATTTTAGCTTATTCTGTAAAAGACACTGAAACACGCAAAGCTACATGAATTTTCACAACAAATCATCGCCTTTATAAT
The DNA here is from genome assembly GCA_028533885.1 of Nasua narica. Classification (NCBI taxonomy): domain Eukaryota; kingdom Metazoa; phylum Chordata; class Mammalia; order Carnivora; family Procyonidae; genus Nasua; species Nasua narica. Next base: position 113,024,411 of record CM052802.1, on the reverse strand, counting down.
GTTGTCTAGATAATACTGGCAACTAAAAAGAGAGAAAACCGTTTAAAAGTAACTTTTAAAAACTGAATTCTAGGGGTGCCTGGCTGGCTGGCTCAGTTGGCAGAGCATGTGACTCTTGATCTCAGGGTCATGAGTTCAAGCCCCACTTCAGGCATGGAGTCCTACTTTAAAAAAATAAAAATAAAAATTGAATTCTAATGATACAAGAATTGTGTTCATTGTACTGTGTTCATCTTTTTTAGCTACTTAGTAAACTTGGGAGTCCAATGAGTTGTTCAAAGTTCTGTTCGTTCGTACTCATATAAATATCATTTCTCCAACAAATATTTATTGGACATCTAATAGTTTAAAAGAGCCATGCTATCAAAACCAGAGACACATGCCTCTCCACACCCACTTAGGATGGCTAGAATCAAAAAGACAAATACTAACAAGTATCAACAAGGATGTGGAGAAACTGAAACCCTTATACGTGGCTGGCGGGAACGTAAAATGGTGCAGTCGTTTTTAAAAACAGCTTGGCAGTTCCTCAGAATGGTGAACATAGTGTCGCCAAATGGTCCAGCTATTGCACTTCTAGGTACATACATACACAAGAGATGAAAACGTACGTCCACACAAGAACTTGTACGCAAGTGTTCAAAGTGGAAACAACCCGAATAACCATCAGTGGATGGATTAACACACAAAATGCGGTATATCCGTACACGGAGTATTACTCAAAAGGAATGGAGCAGTGAGATATGCTACACAGCATCAGTGTTGAAAACACACTAGAGAAGCCAGATCCAAAAGGACAAATATTACATGCTTCCGTTTATTTATTTTTTATTTTTAAAAAATATTTTATTTATTTACCTGACAGAGAAAGATCACAAGTAGGCAGAGAGGCAGGCAGAGAGAAGGGAGAAGCAGGCTCCCTGCTGAGTAGGGAGCCTGATGCGGGGCTCGATTCCAGGACCCTGAGATCATGACCTGAGCTGAAGGCAGAGGCTTTAACGCACTGAGCCACCCAGGCGCCCTTATATGCTTCTGTTTAGATGAGATACCCAGAATAGGCCAATCTATAGAAAGGGAAAGTAGATTAATGGTTTGCCTAGGGTTGGACAATTCAGGGGGATCCAGGGATTGACTACCTAATGTGTAGGGGGTTTCTTTCTGGGGTGATGAAAATGTTCTCAAATCAGTACTGGTGATAATTGCACAGTCCGAATATACCAAAAACCACTGAATTATACACTTCAAATGGGTGATTTGTATGGTAGGTAAGTTATAGTTCAATCAAGCTGATATGTATGTGCATCAAGAAATTGTGCTAGGTTCTCTAGCAGAGAAGTGATATGAAAATGAATAATTTATGTCCATGCCCGAAAAGAATTTATAGCTCAATCTCCACATCCCCATGAAGTAATCATGAAATGCAGACCAACATATTAAGAACCATTAAATCGGTTGCAAGATTCAGGGCTTCTGAGAAAAGAGAGCACTTCTAGTAAGAGCGATCAGGGAAAGCTTCATGGAAGAGAAAGCCAATGGAGTTGAGCCGTGGAGAACTGCTAGAAAGTCTGTAGATGGAGACTGGGATTAGAATCAGCAGATGCAAAGGCATGATTGTGACAAGTCATGGGTCCTGTTCACGAATCGGGATGGAATCTAGTACGGCCGGATTATGACATATACAGGAATATGCAGGAGACGACCAAAAGGTAAACAAGCAGAGGCTCTACCACAAAGAATTCTGAATACCATCCACGGAAAACCTCAGGTATGAGGGCCTGAACTAGGGGAGGGGTAGAGGGACGGGAGGACAGAAGATCGGGAAGCATTTCAGAGGAAGGCCAGAAGAGCAAGTGTAAGGGAGTGAGGGCCCCGAGGATGCCTGGCTCTTAGCCAAGTGGCTGCAGGAACAAATGACAAAATGAGAAAGTCAGAGGTGGAAGATGACCCCGGAGGTGATACTGAGCTTGAGGTGGAAATAAATGGAAAACATCATCCTACTATGGCAGGGGAGAGAATCAAGAAGAAAAAGGATTGGAGGAGGCTGTGTGGAGGGGGTGATATTCGTGGAACCTCCCAAGATGTGTAAGGTGCTCCCCCCCGGGGCAGAGACGAGGGGGCAGGGCACTCCAGACACAGGGAGCAGTGAGTAGTAAGCACAAGGGCACAGAGGCGAAAACAAGGTCAGGTTCCTGAACTGCAATACCTCCGTCTGTGACGGGAGCAGGGGGAGGGGGGGCAGCGAGATATGGGGCTGGAGAAATAGCCAGTGGGCCAGACCGCTCAAAGCTCCGTGCACCTCACAGCTGACTTGGACTCTAGCCAAGGGTGAGGCCCTGAAACGCTGAAGGAAAAAGGTAGACAGAGCCTCCCTCATGGGACTGTGGAGAAGGGTCTGGAACATTCGAGCCAAGAAGGCTGGTTAGGGATTAACCGAAGAGCCCATCTAAGAAATAATGAGGACCTAGGAAGCCCTGGCTGGAGAGACAGGAAAGAATAGATTGTCTGGAAATATAATTAGGATGTGGATTCATACAACTTGACCAATTGGATAGGAGAGAAAGGAAAACAATCCCTCTGGAGCCCTGACCCAAGAGTGTGGCGCCAAAAGAAGGGAAACCACCACAGTAGCCATCTTGGATTGACAAAGGACAGACAGGGGACTAGACCAGGTGGGAGACATCACAGAGATGGAATCCACTGGGCCCGGGCCCAACTGGTTGTGGCATGAGAAGAAGGGAGAATTAAAGAAGGCTGCTTCCCTGGGCTCAGGTTGGGTACTGGGATGGGTAGTGGGTCCACTCAGTGGTGTGAGCCTGGGGAGATGTGAGGAGGCTGGAGCCAGGGAGAAGGCCTGGAGAGACATCTTAGGGACCGAGAGGATGGGCAGGAAAAGCTAGAAGTTGAACCCAGGGGAATGCCTGCAGTTAGCTGGGGGACGAGGGAGTGACCAGCGGTCTCTTTTTCTCCAGAAGGAGCAAAACAGCCCAGGAAGTGGGGGCTGTCAAAGAAGAAGGTGGTCCGCAGTGTTCAAATGCAGAGACTTCAAGGGGGAGGGCCCCCAGGGGAGTGAGGGCATCCCCCCTCCGCCCTCCCATCGGGGAGGCGCTGTTATCATCCCCATTCTGCAACTGACAAAACTGAAGTCAAGTCCCAAGGTCACGGGGCTGGTGGGGCTGAGACGCACACCACACCGACCCCAGAACCCGCTTTTTTACTGCGGTTGTCACTCAATGCAGAATTAAGTGATGTGCTAATAAAAAAGAAAAAAAAATGCCAACTCAGTCAGACTTCATCTCGATGAAGTACTCTTGACCAGGGTTGTGCAGAAGAACTCCTGTCCATGCATTGTTTTTACAAGGATTTAATTAGCTTAAGTTTTGCTAATTTGGTTTATAACCACCCCTCCCTCCCCGCCCCGACCCCGCTTCACAGGGACCTAAAATACAAACTCTTTCTGTTCTCCCAAGTATTATATTCTGCAGGTACAAGTACATTCTAAAGCTGTAGCCACATACTGTGCATACCCAGGGCGGAAGGCTGGAGACGATCTAGCAGAGTCCACACTCCTATTGTCTATACCACTGGTTCTCAGCTGGGGTGACTCTGACTCCCCCTGAATATCCCCAGGGGATATTCGGCAATGTTCAGCAACTGACATTTTCAGTCGTCACAAGGTGGGAAAAGGGTACCGCTAATATCTATGGATACAGGCCAGGAATAATGCTTAGCATCCTACAAGGCACAGGACTGGGGCGCCTGGGTGGCTTAGTCGGTTAAGCGTCTGCCTTCGGCTCAGGTCATGATCTCAGGGTCCTGGGATGGAGCCCCGCATCGGGCTCCCTGCTCAGCAGGGAGTCTGCTTCTCCCTCTCCCTCTGCCCCTCCTCCCCACTCATGCTTTCTCTCTCTTGCTCGTTCTCAAATAAATAAAATCTTTTTTAAAAAAAATTAAAAAAAATTTTTTTTAAAAAGCACAAGACAGCAGCCACAACAGAGACTATGTTGTCCCAGTGGCAGTAGTGTCAAGGTTGAGAAACCCCGCCTGACGACGCCTTGAAAATGATCTCTAGGAATATCAGCATCCAGGAAGGAGGTTTCAGAACGGGTAAACCACCCAGACCGCTGATGTCAACAGAAGAGGAATGTGGATCCAGAGAAGGAGAGAATATGGATAAATGAAACAGAAAACAGACTTTGAAGGAAGGTGTGTGTGTGTGTGTCTGTTTATGGCAGAGAGATCAGCCTTGGAGGAAAAGAGAGATACTTCTTATTCTATGATAAGAGGGAAAAGAAAAAGAATAGTAGGAACATACTGAGAGATACTGGTGGGAAGCAGGCAAGTTGTGGGACCTCACGTCTGATGGTTTTGCATATGGAAAAGCAGCAGAACCAGAGAATGAGGGGAGCAGCCCGGTGCTGAGGCTTAAGGTAAGAAGAAATGTAGGAGTTGGTGGCAGAAAAATTCTGCTGTTTTAGCTTCAATGCCATGAAGCCACAGAAGAGAGAAAACATATGGTAGGGATTATGGACAGTTGGAAATCGAAGTGAGTAAAATCCATCACAAGGGGGCTACACTGAAGGGGCTGAGCCTGAGAGCCGGGAGTGGTCGGGGCCAAGGGGATGAGAAGGAAGGCCAGGCTGGGTGGCTGTGAGGGAGAGGAAGGTGCAAGGGACCAGCCGGGCTGTGACCGGGGAAGCAGAGAGTGGCTCATGGGAGGAAGAGAACGACCCGACTTTCGTGAGACAGAGCAGAAGTCGCAATCGTGGGCTGAGGACACTGAGAAAGCTATGAAGAAGGGACAGGACACGAATCCTTGACAGGAGCGGTCCTGTCACTGAAAATGAAGGAGGGGAAAGACTCAAGAGGAAATATGTGGAGTTGGTTCCTCAGGCCATCTTGAGAGAAGTGTGTCTGAGAGGTCAGTAGGTGACCGGCACAGACGAGAGGACGTGGGCATGAACAGAGGAGGCCTTGTGGGCTGAATGGTGTCCCCCCAAATTCAGATGGTGAAATCCTAGCCCCCAATACCTCAGAGTGTGACTGTATTTGGAGATACGGCCTTTACTGAAGTAATGAAGGTTAAATGAGGTCAGAGGGATGGGCCCGGATCCAATAGGGCTGGTGTCCTTGTAAAAAGAGATTAGGACACTGATCCACACAGAGGGAAGACCGTGTGGGGACACAGGGAGAAGGCATCATCTACGTGCCAAGGAGAGAGACCTCTGGAGAAACCAACCTTCATGGTGCCTTGATCTCCAACTTCTGGCCTCCAGACCCGTGAGAGACACATGTCTGTTGTTTAAGCCCCCAGCCCGTGGTACTCAGATAGGAAGGAGGAGTGTGAAGACCGAGTGAGCCCGATGTGGAAGGGACAGTAGAAAGCACGTTCGCAGACTCCACAGCTTCCCATGAGTGGGAGAACTAGTCTTGAGGAAAGGCTTTCAAAGGAAGTGGTATCTCTGAAGGCAAACCAAGCACCCATCGAGGCGCAGCAGAGGGAGGGGAAGTACTGTGGAGAAATCCGTCTTAGAACAAGGGGATCCATGTCCTCAGTGGATTGCACACTTCTCAAACATGGGGCCTAGTCCCGCCAACGATTTCTCCACCCCCGTGCTAGCCCAGGGCCTGCCATATTGCAGGTGTTAAATGAATCTGCTTTGCAAAGTATGCGGAGGTGGAGGGATGGGAATGAACTTGAGAGAATTGGGGGCACAGAGGAAGCTGGTTTGCTCAGGGGTGGCAGAGAAGCCAGGATGGGGGTTAGCCCAGGAGTGGCAAATATAGCAGAAGACTGAGAGGCAGGTGGAGAGACGTCCTTTAGAATTTCCAAATCCCCCTCTCAGATAAGCAGGGCACAGTCACTGGGATGGGCTACTGAGAACACCTTTATGCAACTGCCGTTATCCTAAATCCATGATTACTTTTGCTACTCAGATAACTCGAGGAATGCGTTATTTCTGGTGGCTGACAGTTTTCCCTTTAAATGTGAACCATTTCGAGTAGAATGTTTTTGTAAAATGCATTTTGTGTCCTGCTTGCTTTTTCTCCCTTCTCTAAAAAAAATCCGAAAGTTAAGATACGAACAAAATGATAGTATTGTAAACTTCAAATATGATATTGGATTGTTGTACAAAGATAACTTTCTATAAACAGGATTTCTGCTAGGCCAAGTGATCATATCCTCAAGAAACTATTCATCCTCGAGGTGTGTCATAGCTCTTTCCTAACCTACCCTGAGACTCCACAGTAAATTCCAATTTGAGTTTTTGTCTGCTTTTTGTTCTTCTCCCTCCCTCGTTTCCTGGCTATCCCTTGTCCCTTCTTTCTGAACTGGGGGTGCCAATAGCAACCTCCTCTTTCCTTTCTAATTGATCGCTTCTAATTCACAGTGGTTAGGAAATTGCATCACCAACATTATTAATAGATGTGTCAAAAGTAAGCCTGAGGACCGGTGTCTCCCTTTGCTGCCCAGTAGCCAAGAGTTGTTTATTTCCTGATGAGCATTTGAGTTTTAGATTGATGAGTTCTTAGCATATTTCTAAATTATAAAAGTTGTTTTAAAGATATTAGCATGGGACGCCTGGGTGGCTCAGTTGGCTAAGCGTCCAACTTTTGGTTTTGGCTCAGGTCATGCAAGATCTTAGCCCTGTGTCGGGCTCTATGCTTAGTGTGGAGTCTGCGTGAGATTCTCTCTCCCTCCCCCCTGCCCTTCTCTGCTCTCTCTCTCTCTCTCAAATAAATAAAATTTTTTAAAAAGATATCAGCATAGAGGGAAGGATACATAACTCTTCTAAGCCAACTTGCCTTCCATGATGAGAGTTCATTGCTTACTAGAATTTGAAAATGATGGAACCTCAGGGGCTACAAAAGGGCCAGTTGTCCCTCCTTCTGCCTTCAGACAAGATGGCAGGTATTCGAAAAATTGCTTTCCTTTCATTGGATGAAGACTCTTTCTTTGTCTTTGACTTATGATTCAGTATTTGTTCTCTGTGGGGGAGAGCTCTTCAATTAGGAGCCAGAGTATGAATAAGTAACATAAATACTTCTTTAATAAGTAATGTGTCTGTGTCCCTATGTGTTTAATTGAGAATACACAAACCAAAGTAAAATTTCGGCCCTTTCTCTTAAGCAGCCCCCTCAATGGCACTGCTAAGTAAAGACCACTGACAGTGCTAGAGTATTTCCAATGGGGTTCCCTCTACCTTGCCCAGCCACTGGTCAGCTCGCTCACGGGATAGGTCCCCACGTTCCCAGGTCCAAGGAGCAGACCAGAGTTTTCAACTGTATAAAGGGATGCAGAAATTGCAGAAAATCGCACGACTAGATAGCCACGGAAAGCCCTGCCCATTTGTAACCTGAAAACATAATGTGTGTATTCTCGTGGACAGAAAACTCTCTTTCCCTCAGAAAGGAGGAAAGTCCTATCCAGTGCCTCTGTGTCATTTCACAGCGAATGGGGAATCGGGCTGATTCTACCCGCTGCTTCTGACTTCTATAAGGCAACGGACTCAGCAATTTCAGGCACTTTCCCGTGCATACCTTAGGTAAAGAATGGAACACGTGCTCAAAAAAATTGGGTATTCTGAAGCATGGAGACTGATCTGATGTGACTTCTTCGTGTGACTAAAGAAACTTGACATTCCTTTACTCATTCATTCAACGATGGGAAGGCAACGACAACGTTCCAGGCTCTATATACAACAGTAAACAAAGCACGCAAGCTCTCTGTCCTAATGAGTCATATAGGCTCACGATGTGTTAGGTTTTAAAGAACGAACTATCGTGCGAATTTTACCAGGTATACTACAAGTTGCTTCTTCAGTAGGAACTTTTGCAATAAACCCAGTGGATGCCTCTGTTGTGGGCTGAATTGTGTCCAATTCATATATTGAAGTCGTAGCCCCCAGGACCTCAGAAGGTGACTGGGGAATAATTATGTAACATGTAATCATGTTACCTTACAAGGGTAATTAAGGTAAAATGATGAGATCATTTAGGTGGGTCCTGAATATGGCTGGTGTCCCTGTAAGAACAGAGGACGAAGACATAGGTGCGCGTGCGTGCGTGTGCACACACACACACACACACACACACACACAGAAGACCATGTAAAGACACGGGGAAAAGACGGCCATCTGCAAGCCAAGGAGAGAGGCCTCAGGAGAAACTAACCCTGTCCACACCCTGATCTTGAACTTTTAGCCTCCAGAACTATGAGAAAATAAGTGCCTGCAGTCTAAGCCACCCATTCGATAGTATTTTGTTACGGCAGCCCTAGTAGGCTAATAGAGCCTCCAAAGCCTAAACCTTATCTGCCCAAGTGTTGGGAATGTCTGTGAGTTAGGACAATTTCCCCAGAACTGTAAGCTAGGAGGTTGGGGTACAAGCGCCTATGCGTAGTCCCAATGGAATGAGACCTGAAATTAGGGCAAACAGGATCAGATGATACTACAGTAAGACAAATTTGTGATAACCCTAAAAGTGAAGCCAACTGGAAAGCCATCTGTTTAAGAATCGAAAATGAACTACTAAATGATCCTGCAGAAGAATACTTGGTTTCATTTTAAAAGTTCGTGATGTATTTTTTTTAAATGAAAAAAAAAAAAAACAAACAAACACAAAAAGCCTGGTTACAAATAGAGAGTCCCAATTTTTGTAAACGACAATGAAAATTTTTACTCACATATAAATTTAAAAAGACAGTAGAAAGGGGGGTAGACGCCGAAAAGTTAAAACGGTGCCTACTTCTAGGTAGAGGGAATATTTTATCCTTTGCCATTCTGCTTCTCTCTGTTTTCTTTTCTCTACGATAAACATGGAATGATTTTGTTATAAGGGGAAAAAGTTAAATAGAATCATTAAGTCCATTACATGAAACGACTATCTTGGATGTCACAGATCTCTTCATCAAACTCAAGGATTTGCGGCAATTATCTCCGGAATGTCCTAGACAACATAAGTAGTTCACATCTTACAACACACAGCTCTCTCTCCACATCAAATCCATTCCTCTTTCTCGCCATTAATCTTTATGCTCTAACTCCCCCAGTTCTTCATATTTCCTACGGATTACAGCCATGATGGGGTATATCAGATCACGGTTTGTTCCTAAATTGAAATCCAAGTTTCAGTCATCGGCTAAAAGGAGGGCGTTTCTTTCTCCTCAAGTTTCTCAGAAATTGGGTTTCGTAGAGCAAAAGGAGGACCCCAGATATCCTTGGAAGTGGCAGATTATAGAAGAAAGAGCAAGAACTGACTGGGGACATGAGACGGCCCTGGGTCCTATCCTCTCCGGCTCTATTACTTACCAGCTGTCGGCAGTTCAGGTGTGTCTAATTCTGGCAAACTTCAGTTCCTTCAACTATGAAGCAGATGTAATAACCATCTGGGTGCCGTCATGAGGATTAAAAAGGATAACCTGCATAAAGCATTCAAAAAAGGCATCTGGCCCATGATAGGTAGGCAGTAAACCATAGCTCTTATTATATATATAAAAATTTGAGGCTTAATATTCCCATTTTGCAATCAAACACATATATATTAATCCAATAAAAGTATTAAGGTTATATCAAATTCCCTATATAATCTTCAACTTTATTTATTTATTTTAAAGAGAGAGAGAGAGAGTGCATACACGAGCGGGAGGGGCAGAGGGAGAGGGAGACAGAACCTCAAGCAGAGACTCCATACTGAGCGTGGAGCCTAATGTGGGGCTCGATCTCAGGACCCTGAGAAACAACCTGAGTCGAAACCAAGAGTCAGATCCTTAACTGACTGCGCCACCCACTTGATCTCCATGTGATCTTTAAAAAGAAAAACAAAACAAAAACAAACAGAATAGTACCACATCAAGGTCATTATTTCTTAACTGCTATGTGATAATCATCCATTTATGGGTATCCATTTATGAGTATGTATAGATAGTGGGATTTATAGATATGTGTATGCACAGAAGATGCTTATAAAGTCAAGTTGCCCATAATCGGGTTTTTTTTTTTTTAAGATTTCATTTATTTGACAGAGAGAGAGAGAGATCACAAGTAGGCAGAGAGGCAGGCAGAGAGAGAGAGGGAAGCAGGCTCCCCGCTGAGCAGAGAGCCCGAAGCTGGGCTCCATCCCAGGACCCTGAGATCATGACCTGAGCTAAAGGCAAAGGCTTTAACCCACTGAGCCACCCAGGTACCCCTCATAATCATTTTTAATGTTACTTAAATTACATCATGGTGATGACGGACAACATAAAGCAATTATAACTGAAATACTGAGTTGGAAATCTTCTGCAGTCATGAGAAAAATGGCTTATTTTATAGAAAGGGACAGACTTGAGTGATGTGACTCTATGGCTGATCAAGTTGGTCCTGTACTTCGGATGACCTTGGGATAAGTGCTGATTTTCACACAATTACTTCATTAGACAACCAGAGGCACACGGAGAGTACAAAACACATCCGGGGGCACCTGTGTGGCTCAGTTGGTTAAGTGACTGCCTTCCGCTCAGGTCATGATCCCAGAGTCCTGGGATCGAGTCCCACATCGGGCTCCCAGCTCCATGGGGAGTCTGCTTCTCCCTCTGACCTTCTCTCTCTCTCTCTCTCTCTCAAATAAATAAATAAAATCTTTAAAAGAACAAACCAAAAAACCCACGTCCAAACCAAAGAGCTAGTAAGTGGTAGAGACAGGTTTGGAATCCAAGTTAGCTGTCTATGCTCAAGTTCTCTTTATTGCACTGTAGAGAATGAGAGGAAAATTTATATCTTGGGTAGGCTGTAAGTCTGTAGTTACACACAGAAACAAACTTGCAATGAGAAAAACAAATAGGAGGGAGAGGGGATGAGTGCATGCAGATACTAAACATGCAATAAATCTAGAATGGACACAATGTGCGTATACTATACACTAAGCTCTAAGGCCAATGCAGGGATGTATTATCAATGGAATCAAAACTTAGAAGTATTTGGTCTGTGATAAAGACGGCACTTCAAATCACTGGAGGGGAACGATAAATCAGTCATCATGGCTGACAACAGAAAGGGGAAAAAATTCACATCAAATACCAACTTCACACTAACTTTACTCCAAAAGCAAAATTTATTCCAAGTGGATTAAAGAATTAAATGTAGGGGCGCCTGGGTGGTTCAGTGGGTTAAAGTCTCTGCCTTCAGCTCAGGTCATGATCTCAGGGTCCTGGGATGGAGCCCCGCATCGGGCTCTCTGTTCAGCGGGGAGCCTGCTTCCCCCTCTCTCTCCGCCTGCCTCTCTGCCTACCTGTGATCTCTCCCTCTCTGTCAAATAAATAAAATCTTAAAAAAAAAAAAAATTAAATCTAAACTATAAAATCTTAAAAGAACCAGAAGAAAAATAGGTAAATATTACTCTGATCTTTGAGGATGTGGAAGAGTTTTTTTAGGGAGAAGGAATAAACCATAAAGGAAAAGAGGTGCATTTTCAGTCACATAACAATTTAAGTTTAAATACATTAAAAAAAAAAAAAAAAAACGCTAGAGGCGAAACTGAAGGGGAAATTACAGACTAGGAAAAAAAGCATATTTACAGGCAGAGTTGATTAAGAGCCTTAATATAATAAAAGATACACTTTATTGAGCCTTTATTAGGTGTAAGACATGCTAAGCTCTCTGCACACAATATCTCACCATAATCTCATAAGGGGATACAATTAGTTCCACCTTTAAAATAAAGAAATGGAGACACGAAATGGCTAAGAAGTATCATGCCCAAGGACTCATAGCTAACAAGTAGCAGAACAGAGATGTGGATGTAAAACTCTTTCTGAATTCCAAGGTTTTCCTCTTAATTTTTATACACTATAGGCTCTTTTAAGTCAATATCGAAAAAACACCTTCACTGCAAAATGGGCAAAGGATATGGAGAAGCAATCCACAAGAGAAAACATACAAATACTTAATGAACACATTTTTCATGTTCAACATCAGTAGTGTTACAAGAAATGCAAATTAAAACATGCCGTGAGATTTTATTTTCTCTGTCAGATTGGCAAAAAATATTTTAAAATGTCAACATCTAATTTTGGCAAAACTGAGGAGAAAAAAATATATGTTGTTGTGGCAATGATACTGTTTTTGATCCTCTTAAACAAAAATTAGAAAATTTAAGTATTTTGTTCTTAAAAATGGCTCTTTCAGCCAGCCATTCCACTTCCAAAATAAAAAGACTTCTAGAAATTTTGCTAAAGAGATACAAAGTTTTTGTATAAGGATGGTTGTCATAGATTATTTGTCGTTATAAAAAAACTGGAAAGAAGCAAAAGTCTGCTAATAGGACTTTGGTACATGAATGGTAAAACATTCACATGATGGGGTAACACGTTAACTATTAGCAATCGTGAAGTGTAAAGCTACTTGGGAAATGTACAAAATATAGTGTGTGAAGAACAAATCTTACAAAACTGTATGTGTTTGTTGTTGTTGTTGTTTTCTTTTGTTTCAGAGAGAGAGGGGCAGTGAGAGAGGGAGAGAGAATCTCAAGCAGACTCCACACCCAGCACAGACTCTGACAGGGGCTCTGTCTCATGACTCTGAGATCATGACCCGAGCCAAAACCAAGAGTTGGGTGCTCAACCGACCGAGCCACCCTATATATGCCATTTTTAGTTTTGTTTTTCTGCTAGTCCACATTTGTCAAATTTTCTACAATGACCGTATCTTAATTTTACATCAGGAAAACAACTGTTAGTAAAATACCAATAAACTTGAACCAGAAACATAAGTGGTTTAAGATTACAGAACTCAAAACACGGTCCCTACTTAAAAGTTAAATGTTCTAAGTATTGGAAAATATGGGAATCCAAAATCAGAATCAAAGATTATACGGTTCCTGTGAAACCCAAACTAGATATGAAAGCAAGATATAGATTCCTAATATATAAAGAAACTGGCGGTTAAGTTACTAAAACGAAGATGCACTCCTCCCACCCCCATGGGGCTTAACTGATTTTCAGTATTCAAATCCATAAGAGGACTCATAAAGATCTCATGCAGAGACAACTATTTTTAGAGGAAATAATAACCTGTATACTCAAGATACAATAGATCTTTAATTTCTCTTTCCTCTTAGGTAAAACTAATATTAACTTGTAAATAAAGTTGCTCAAATTGTATGAATCTTCCAAGCTAACTGACTTCTAATTTAAGAACATTTAAAGAGTAAGAATTGAAATACACTTCTTCAGTATATGAAGAGTATCCATTTCAAACAATAGCCAACATTATACATCATTGTGGAAAACTAAAGAAATTCCTTTAAAAATAAGAATAACAAACCCCAGACAGAAAAAAATTATGTAGTATTGTCCTGCAAGGTTTTCTGGCCAATGCAATAAGACATGAAACAGATAAAGAGATTTAAATATACGAAAGAAAAGTAAACATTATTATCATTACTTATAGATGGTATTGTTGTGAAACTAGAAAACCCAAAGAAATGAATGGAAAACTATATTCAAGAGAAATCCAATCATAACAGCTACCATTTATTGAATTCCTATTTGAACAACCGTGCAACACTGTTTTCCCAGAGTCATGTATCTGGTAAGAAGTAGAACTGGAGGGATGCCTGGCTGGCTTAGTCAGCATCTGAATCTTAGATTCAGCTCAGGTCATGATCTCAGGGTCATGAGATAGAACCTCACGCTGAGCTCCACTCTCATGGGGAGCCTTCTTTTGAATATTCTCTCCCTCTACCCCTTCCCCTCCCCACACATCTCTCTCTCTGTCCCAATAAATAAATAAATCTTAAAAAACAAAAAAGATTTAGAACTGGGATTCACACCCAGGCCTGATTGATTCCAAAGACTTCAAAGACTTTGTGTGTGTGTGTGTGTGTGTGTTTTAAGATTTTATTTTTAAGTAATCTCTACACCCAACATGGGACTTGAACTCACAACCCCAAGATCAAGAGTGGTATGCTCCATAGACTGAGCCAGCCAGGTATCCCCAGTGTTTTTTTCACCATGTTACTGCTTTGCTCTATAAAGTGTATAGTTATGATGTACAAGCACTCACTCTTACACCCACACATACAGAAAGAAATAACCATCACAATAGTACAATTTAAAAAGCCCCATTCACAAAAAATTCAAAAAGGTTTGTGTGACCAATGAAAGGAAAACAAAATCCACCTAGACATAATTTGGATGGATATACACATCTCTCTCCACGAATACATATGTGTGTGTGTGTGTGTGTGTGTGTATCTGAAGTAAAGAAAGATGAAGCAAGATTTATATAGGAAAACTGAAATTTAATTTTCAAAATGTACATTCTAAATGAATTTTTATATTAAATGCAATTCCAATCAAAACTCCAACTGGATAACATATATATATATATATTTTTTTTGGATAACATATTTTATAGGGAGAAATGTAACAAAAGAATTTCCACATGCATCTAAAAGAAAGAAAGAGGTGAGAATAGTAAAGAAATTTTTGCTAAAAACTATAGGGGAAGGGGTACTAGTTATTCAAAAATTATGTCTATATACTTACTGGAAGTCTGTTTATGATGAAGGAAACACCACTAGTCATTAGAGAAGGAAAGAATTATTCAGAACTAGTTACTGTTGGAATACTCATTACCAATTTGGGGAAAAATATCAAGGTAAATTCTTACTTCACACCATACACCCAAATAAACTCCTTATGGATTAATAAAATCTAGTTAAATAGAGATGTATTTTTAAAACAGAAATATAAGATAAAAACAAAATTTGTCATGGCGCCTGGGTAGTGCAGCTGGTTAAGCATCTACTCTTGGTTTCATCTCAGGTTGTGATCTCAGGGTCATGAGATCGAATCCTGCAGCAGGTTCACACTCATGTGGAGTTTGCTTCAGTTTCTGTCTCCCTTTCCCTCTACCCCTCCCACTTGTGCCCTCTCTCTCTCAAATAAATAAATCTTAAAAAACAAAATTTGTCATATTCCTGGAGAGAAAAAAAATTGTATCATACCACTACAGGAGAAGGAAGTTTTAAAACTTGATGCAAGGGGTGCCTGGGTGGCTCAGTCGTTAAGCATCTGCCTTTCTCTCAGGTCATGATCCCAGGGTCCTGGGATCAAGCCCCACGTTGGACTCCCTGCTTGGCAGGAAGCCTGCTTCTCCCTCTCCCACTCCCCCTGCTTGTGTTCCCTCTCTCACTCTGTCACTCTCTGTCAAATAAATAAATAAAATCTTAAAAAAAAATAAAAAAACTTGATGCAAATAAGGAATAGACATACATAAAATTCAAAATTAAAGAGGCATTAAAAAAAAAGACCATAGGGACGACTGGGTGGCTCGGTTGGTTGAGCAGCTGCCTTTGGCTCAGGTGATGATCCCAGCGTCCTGGGATCGAGTCCCGCATCGGGCTCCTTGCTCCACGGGGAGCCTGCTCCTCTCTCTGCCTCTGCCTGCCTCTCTGCCTGCTTGTGTTCGCTCTCTGTTAAATAAATAAATAAATAAAATCTTAAAAAAAAAAAAAAGACCATAAATAACCTGACCACCTAGAGGTCTCTATATCAAAAATAATAAAGCAAAAAACTGGAAAAAAGACATTTGTAGCAAGAACTACAAAAGAAACATAAATTTAGCCAAGTAGTTAATTTTTCTCTATTAAATTAGAAAAAAAATATGCCCAAAGTTCCAGGACATAATGAGTGGATATACTCTCATACGCTGTATCACTCAAGACATTATAAATGGGCACAACCCTTTTGGAAAACTTTATTTATATACTATATATACATATTATTGCAATTATGTGTCTTTAAAAAAATTAAAAAGAACTGGAAAGATATTTACCAAAATGATAAAGACATAACATACAGAGGGATGGGAATGGGGTTTATTTACGTTTTGCATTTTTCCATTTACCCTGGACAACTAATGCTTTGTGGTGTCTTCTTAAAAGCAGCAGGAGGAGTAGTATGTTTTTGTAAAACTAAAAAAAAAAAAAAAAAAATCTGTCAATGGTGAGTTAGGGTCCGAAGGAAGCATACCCTCTCAGCAGACTGGTCAAATTAAGTGCCTTTTCTCCTGCTCATGTGCTTGGGAGAAAGATCTTAAAGGAATCCCAACCTGCTCCAAGCTGCTACAATCTCCTTTCTCCAGGATGGAGAGCGAGTCAGATCGTGCATCGCTTATCCACAGTTGCCTGAAAGCCCCAGAGCTCAGCTCTAAAGCAAAGCAGAGCAAGGCTTAGGTTTGCGGAGTCCAGGCAACAAAAGGGGTAAGGAGCCTTCTCCTCATGCCTCCTTCCATTCCACAGAAACACACGAGGGGGGGTTCAGCTGTGCATGCCCCTGAACACTAACATTAAAATGACCACTGTCCAAAAACCACCATGAGGTACTACCCCAGACCCATTAGTATCCAAATACTGGAAAATGGGGCACCTGGTTGGCTCCATTAGTTAAGCATCGCCTTGGGCTCAGGTCATGATCCCGGGATCCTGGGGTCCAGCCCTGCATCGGGCTCCCTGTTCAGCGTGGACTCTGCTTCTCCTTCTCCCTCTGCCCTCCCCCCTTGTGCTCTCTCTGTCAAATAAATCAATACAATCTTAAAAAAAAAAAAAAAAAACACAAAAAAAACCCCCCCAGGAAACACATGTCAGTGAGGATGTGGAGAAAATGGAACCCTGAAGCGCGGCCGGTGAGAATGTAAAGTAGTGCAGCCCCTGTGGAAAACTGTATGAAGTTCCTCAAAAAATTAAAACTAGAATTGCCCTATGATCCAGCAATCCCACTTCTGCATATAGACCCAAAAGAATTGAAAGCGGGGTCTCAAACATATTTGTACCCCCATTATTCACAACAGCCCAAAGGCGGGCAAACCAACAATGGAATAGTATTCCGTCTTCATGGCGGAAGCACCGACACAGGCTACAGCATGGATGAACCCTGAGGACATCACGCCGAGAGAAACGAGCTAGTCCCAAAAGCACACATACTGTAGGATTCTACTTGGAGCACGTCCCTAGAGTCGTCAGATTCACTGGGACAGAAAGTAGAGGGGTGGCTGCTCAGGGGCTGGAGTGCGAGAAATGGGGAGTTAGTGTTTAAAGATTTTTTTTTTTTTATTAGAGAGACTGAGAATGAGAGGAGAGAAGGTCAGAGGGAGAAGCAGACTTCCCGCAGAGCCGGGAGTCCGACATGGGACTCGATCCTGGGACTCCGGGATCATGACCTGAGCCGAAGGCAGTCGCCCAACCAACTGAGCCACCCAGGCGCCCCGGGAGCTAGTGTTTAATGAGTGCAGATTTTCAGTCTGGGAAGAGGAAAAGCTCTGGAGACGGACGGTGGTAATGGTCACACAGCAGTGTGAATGTACTTAGTGCCACTGACCTGTACATTACACATGGGTAAAATGGCAAATTTCACGTGATCTGTATTTTACCATTGTGTGTGTGTGTGTGTGTGTGTAGAAAGAGAGAGAGAGACCATTGCCACACGGATGATAGAGACACCAGCACTGTATATTTTCTTCAAAGATGCAGATTGCCCCTAGGAACATCCCAGTGACACAAAATGCACCTGTGGCTGGGTAAACGGAATGTACACTGAGCCGTAGCCAGTTCTAGGCAACCGAGAGCAGGGTCATGCTTGCGTCTTAGGTATCGCATGACTCAAATCAAAGAAGAACATGGCACCCCACAGGAAACCCAGCGCTGGAACCATAAAACAGCGCAGAGCGATTTCCTTACTGGCATCTCCTCCCTGTAGAATATCTCACCAAAGTAATTTACGAAGGGCAAAGTTCTCAGCCACGGCACCCCGGGGCTCCTGCATCGCCCACAGAGTTCTTGCATGTTGCAGAGACCATAGCTGAGGGGCTCTTCTGTGAAATTGCCAAGGATGATACCACATCGTAAATTTCAGGCTAAAAGCAGGGCCGCTGAGAGTAAGTCCGTGCTTCTTTGACAGTCTGAGCTCCAGTTTCAGGGATTATTTCGAGAACTCAATTTAGCTATAGTCAAACATGTCAATTTGTAACTTGCCTAAATAAGTCACCTGTCCCTAAGCTGGGGTCCCGAGGCACCATTCAACTCCACCGGCATTGTTTGCTGTACAAAGATACAAGCACACTTTTCTTTTTAAAACCTGGTCCAGTGGCTCTCTGAAGCTGTCTTTAGTCTTCTAAAGACTCTTTGGCCACCTACTGGATTTTTTCAGCTCGAGAGCTGGGCAGAAAAAGAGCAACTTATTGCCCTTGTTCAAAGGAAAGCGAGTTACAGACTAGAAGCTAGACAGACTTTATTATTCAGAACCCACGGGGATTTGCAAGATAATAGCTCAGACACAGTCTGTTACTACCCTCCTCTCAAGGAAAAAGCCAATTATTTTCCCCTACCTAAAGAGTTTAGCAGGAGTGTGAAACGCAAAAACTTCTGACATCTTTATCCCCAGGCCCAAGGAAGGGGAAAAAAAAAATCACAGGTGACAAAATTCAAATACTTTTGCTTATTTTTGCTAAGATACCAGAAGGAAAAAAGGTTTAAATGACTTGTCAGTTCTTTCACATATAGAAAAAGATTACCAGCTACTTTCACTTTCTAACCAACAGCTCCAGTCCCCTAAATGAGTTCTCTTTAAGGCATTTAATTTATACCCAAGTCATTATGATTAATAGAGAAAGAGTTGGAGTTTTCTTTTAAATATCTTTTTTTTTTCTTTTAAAGTGTGAGCACTCTGTTAGATGTGACCCTTGAGATCAGAGACTAAAGCTAGAAAAAAATGGAAGCTACGACTCATTCAGGAAGAGCACACTGAAAGTGAAAGATTCATTGATGAGTCTCTAGCTCTCAGGCCGTGTTGGAGGAGAAGCAGGTTCACGGTGGGAGCTGAGAAGGGCAGGGCTGAGGGGAGGTACTGGTGGGTGTGCTGGGAACCTGCACGCTGTTTCAGCACCCCTGCTCACGTATCCCAGGGTCCCCCACACTGAGGTTTCTCAAAAACAGATGGAGGTTTGAGAGGCCCTGGAAGTTAGAGACTGTGCCACGGGGCGAGGGGGGTGCTGATCCCCAAGAGCGGGGCTGCCTCTCGGGAGGGGGCCTGGAGACAGGGCAGTAAAAACACACATGTGCGTGGGGACGCGGGGGAAGGACCTCAGGGCCTCCTGTCTGGAGACATGACCGATGTCTCCAGACTCATGACACTTGTCTACGTAGGAGGAAGCAGGTGCAGAGAGCCAATGGGACTTGCAAAGGTCCAGAGCCACGTAAGCCTGGGGCTTGTGTTCGGGACCAGCGGCTTCTCACTACTGGAAACCTGAAGGTATCCGTGGGACGGCGGCCTGACGAGGCCACGTTGCCGCTGTGGGCAAGCGCCACCAGGGTCTGCGATGTCCCTCAGGAGGCGTGGCGCTGGCACAGATTCCTGGAACCCTGCCACGCTTCCCAGTTGTCTGGCGGCAGGCCGTCCCCAGGAGGACAAGCAAGCAGGCAAAGAGGGAAAAGCACCCACAGGGCCAGCAGGCTGGGGCGTAAACCCACCCTTCCTCAGTTGGGGTGTCCCCCGGGGTCTTTCATGTGCCCTGGGCCTTGCCCTCTGCTCTGGTGGCTCAAGGAACCTGTAAGCCTCTGTTCCCCTTCCCTTCCATCGTCCCAAGCAGCTACGGATATCCCCACGGATACACTGTAGGGGGGCGTTCAGAGCCACCAAAACCCGCCCTGTACATCAGTGTGGACCACGAAGTTGGATACAAACAGAACTCACGCATACCAAGAGCCCTGACTCCATCTTGAGCCCAGGGCTTTGCCTACACGCTCTCTTCTGACCCTTGCCACGACCCCTGGAGGCAGAGACAGGCTCCCCTTGTGTGGAAGGGAAGTTTACAGGGCTAAGCTGCCCCAGGTCGGAGCGACCCCGTGTCACGCCGAAGCACCGGCTTTCCCACCACCGGTACAGAAACCACACCCGGGAGGGCCCCTCCCACCTGCCTGATCCCTACTCGAAATAAGGATGCTGACTCTCTTGAAAGGAGCTGTGATTAAAACAGCAACAAATCTCACTTGCTTTGTTCGGACCACTCTGAATGCTCCGGTCTGCCGAACGCCACCCTCCCCGTCGAAGGAACGGGGCTGCCGCAATGCCAGGCAGGAGGGAAGAGCCCATGACCCATTTCCTGAGCCGGCAGAGAGGGAGTCCGTCACTCCTCACCAGCCGAAAACTCACTTGGTCCTAAGTCTCCTCCCGGATCTGCTACGCCTGCTGTCCCCAAATGCAAAAGCAAGACCCTGGACTGGGCAAAGCTGGGGAAGGGCCCTTATTTAAACCACGATCAAAAGAGTGACAGGTGTTAAGGAAGACTTTGGGTCGAAAGGGGGAAAAAACCGTTCTGAGCCCAGACATGCTGTTTTCCTGCCTGCCCCACGCACCGAGCAGAGAGCTACCGGAACAAAGGTTAGGGAGCGTGTGGGAGGCCAGGTGAGAGCTCTCGCAAGCCGTTCGTCCCACGGAGGGATGAGAGAATCCACGTGGCATCCACGCCGTGAGAGAGACCTGCTGGCCAGCTAGCTACAACAAGCAGTTTTTTCACAGAAGACACCATCCAGAGGAAACTGGTAAGACAGAACGGAGCGTTTGGAACTCAGATGTATGACAACGGTCGCTGCTGTCTGCAGTCTACCATCACTGGCTCCCTCCTCGTGCTTCATCGGCTGTTCTTGCAAAGGGGGTTTCAAAGGATACAAAGACAGGAGTGGAGATGGTACGGAGCTCCGAAATCTCTCCGAAATCTCGTGAGCAGAGGCCCTTGTTGCATCCCAAAAGGAAGATTAGTTGTGGGCGTGTATTCGTGGGTGCTCTCCATTTAGAAGGGACTGTCTTTCAGTTCCTGAGGCTCCCGAAAGATTCCAGTGCTTTCTGGAGGGGCGGATACACAGAGCGGTCCCTACCCGGGGCTCTGACCACAGGTCCTACGTCTTTCTGGAGGCTGATGGAGAGAGTTCTGGGAGACGGTGCAAGGGGGAGGGGAGGTGGTGCCTCAGCTTAGAGGAGACACCTGTGGCACCAGAAATTCCTACCTGTGGCGGCGGCCATGAATACCCCAAGGGGCTGCAAATTACTGGCTTTGAATCGAAAGGGGCTCCTCGATGGGCCACCGCACCCATCAGGCTCCTAGGGACCCAGAAGGGTCCCCTCTAGGAGATGCTTCAGAGTAATCTAAGCTGGTCAAGAAAGAAGTGATTTGAAATCTTAACTGGCTGTGGCAGAAGGATGACATAAGATCACAGGTCTCGTTAGGGTTATTTTATTGGCGATCAGGGCCCCGTGGGTGGGCTCTCCTGGTTAACCAAGGTTCCGCACTGGATGAAAACTCCTTTGGAGATAACATCAGTCAGATTTACCTGACTGCCTTTGTGATGGAAGATTCCCAGCCTGGATGTGAAGGTTTCTTCACCACTGCCCTCCCCACATGTGCAAGAACACGGTTCAAAAGACACACCGCCAACGGGAGGGCAAGACCAGCCCTTCAGGGGGACCTGGGATTGCTCAAGGGCAAGTCCATACTTTCCTTAAAAGAGGGAAAGACTACCTACAGCAAAGATGCTACACACACACACACATCCTGGTTCTCCCCCTCATTAGCTAACAACTTAGACAAACTATCTAGTCCCTCTAAAGTTCAGTGTCTCCACCTATAAAGACATACAACGTTAGATACATTCCAGGATGGCGATAAAATGGGACACCCGCAGGGACTCAGCGCAGAGCCCTGCCCACAGGGGACAGTGGCATTCCTTCGCTCACAGGGCCACTTTCTACCAATTCCCGAGCTGCGGCGATACACCAACTGTCTCCGTTGGTCTTTTATACACTGAAAATTGCTCAATGATTCCTATTTCTTGACACGTCTTTAAAGATTTTATTTATTTGAGAGAGAGCGGGTGAGCACGAGGAGGGGGAGGGACAGAGAGGGAGGGAGAAGGAGACTCCCCTGTGGAACAAGGAGCCAGTCATGGGGCTCGATCCCAGGACCACAGGATCAAGACCTGAGCCCAAGGGAGACGCTTAACTGACTGAGCCACCCCAGCGCCCCTCTCAATACATTTTTATTAGAAATAAATCCCGTGAGGGCAGAGACCTTGTTTGTTTTATTAATTGCCATAATCCCAGTGGTAACTAAGAATCTGTGGTATGAACACAATGATTAACAAAGTAGAGATGCCAAAGCTATTCGGACCAATTCTGGATATTCACTTGCGGGTTCGCAGTGAGGTACAGGAGCATTTCTTAGACCCTAGGGCCCATGCTGCCCTGTGGACCATTCTTAGTGCACAGTGCGAGCAAAGTCTATGGTAAATAACGTCTAAAGCGGGGGCTCTCAAACTTTGGTTTCGGGACTCCTTTAAGCACTTCAAATCACTGATGACCCCAAGGAGCTTTCGCTTATGTAGATTATCTCTCTCAGGATGTTCCATATTAGAAGTTAAAACTGAGAATAAATTAACTGTATCATCGAAAATAACAACGATAAAGCCATCCCACGTTAAACACAAATAGCATACTTTTACGAAAAATAACTCTATTTTCAAAACAAAATTTAATGAGAAGAGTACACTGCTTTACATATTTGCAAATCTCTTTAAATGCCATGTTTTTACAGATGACTGGATTCTCTGCAGTCCGTGCGCCGGCACACCTCAGGTATCCTCTGGGTAAGTCCGGAGAGAAAAAAGAGTAAAAAAAAAAGAAAAGAAAAGAAAAGAAAAGAAAATCCTATTATTGCCATAAAAATAGTTTTGACCTCCTGGACCCATTGAAAAGATAATTAGGGATTCCCAGGGTTCTCCAAGCCAGACCTTGAGGCCCACTGCTGGACCAGTGGTAAAAAGAAAACACTACTTTTGCTTCTTCTATTAGGGGTGTTTTTTATTTTACGAACATCTGAATTTCAAATTTAAAACCCAACCCCATTTTAAATCATTTGCATATATATACACACCCACCCACATTGATTTACATATCTATATATGTATACATATGTGTGTGTGTGTGTGTGTGTGTGTATATATTCATTGATTCAATTCAGCTGGAATCTGCCAGACCCTCTGTCTACCCAGTATAAGACAAGGATGCACGCACCTTTGTGTATATGTATGTGCGTATGTGTGCACAAAATACAACTTTCCATGAAGGGAGGCTGCAAACCTAACATGTCTAAAACTAACCTCTTTATCCTACCCCAAACCTGCTCCTTGGGGGTGGGGGGGGAGGGTACTCCAATGTTTCCAATGAAGATATTTTGCAACTCCCCAAAGTCAAGTCCTTGATGACCTTCCAGATTGCAGTTTACTGGGGAAAGTCCACTTTGCTTCTCCTGATCTCCTTAGAGTCTTCTTTAGAAGAATAGTTGAAAATTCTTCTTCCCTCATCCAGCCTAAACACAGGATTTCCATTTATTATGCCACTGCTTGATGGATTTAGAACCTTCATAAATGAATTTATCGGTTACATGTAATCAGCCTACATTAATTTTGATTGTATCAGTGAAATATACTCAAGGATAGAATTTCATCAGTTGATGGTTATTTATAAAACAATTTTTACTAAAATAGGCACTGGCTTTGTGCATATGGCCAGGCAGAGCCTAAGCCACAGCATTATAAATCAGATAATTTTATTTATTACACAAGATCCTACCAATTTCCATCAAGTTGTCTTTGTGAAGATCGACAGAAAGAAGGTCTTGGTGCCAAGAAAAAACTGTTTCTCCTGCACAATTGGTTTGCTCTCTTATTTTAAGCACCCTCTAAATCGTATTACTAATCATTTTCCTTATTTGTTTTGACTGCTAGGGTGCTCAAAACCAACTCTGAAGCCCACAAATAACAAGTGATCTGGATTTCAGCACACACCACGTACCTTTCTACTTGAGCTTTGATTCACTTACTTATTTTATTTTTAATTTTAATTTTTTTAGGAGTTTAGATGCATTTCTTTTTTTTAATAGATTTTTTTATTTTTTCATTTGAGAGAGATGCAGAGACAAAGACAGAGAGAGCTCAAGCAGGGGGAAGAGGCAGAGGCAGAGGGAGAAACAGACTCCCCGCTGCGCTGGAAGCCGGACGATGAAGATGTGGGACTTGATCCCAGGACCCTGAGATCATGACCTGAGCTGAAGGCAGATGCTTAACCATCTGAGCCACGCAGGCGCCCCTCACTTACTTATTTTAAATACTGTCGTCCTATGTGTATTTCCATAATCCCTTTTGAGGACAGAGGAGAGCACATAAGAATAAGTAAATAGGGCGAAACTTTACTCGATTTCAAGCCAAGATTCTGAGATGAGCCCTTGAAGAGAACAGGTCAAAGGCAGCTGTGGCCCATATGTACATTTCCAGAACCATAGGACCTGTTACTTAATGTTACAAACTTTCCATTAGCACTCATCTAAACCACTTTGAAGGGGCTCAGTTGCAGAAGCTATCCTGGAATTAAGGACAGGAAGAAGAAGCAGGAACATACCAGGTCAGTTACATATATATTATCTTTTCTCTCCACAAATACCTATGAAATGCTATTAACATAGTTGAGAAAATTGAGGCTCAAAAAGGTGAAATAATTTGCCTAAAGTTACACGAATAGAAATGATGAAGCCAGATGATGAAACCAGGTCTGTGGTATTCAAAAGCTCTGGGGGTATGTTCATTTTGTGAAAATTCAGGGAGTTATACATTTATGACATGCACCCTTTTCTGTGTGGATGTTACGCTTCAATAGAATGTTCACCAAGAAAGAAGAAGGCCATGAGGCTCTTCTGTCTCTCAGTGTAAGTCAACATGACAAAATTCATTTTGAGAAGAGACGCGGGCTCCGATGTCACTGCGTCCACTGGTCAACACTGATGGCATTATTTTTAATGCATGAAACAGTAAATTTAATGAATGTATGCTTTAGGAGGTCTCTCCGACCATGGGCCATTCTCCAAGGTCAACGTGTGGGAAGGATGGTCTAAGGGACAGCCCATGCCAGTGTGTCTGAGGCCATGACAGTGAGGCAGGAAGCCTTAAATAGATGAAAAGTCATAATGGTGCTAACAATTTGTATCTCTTCTTTGGTTCTCTTTTTGTTAGGCTTTCTTCTCCACTGAAAACATGTACAATCACAATATCCACAAGTGGGTTTTCCACTTTGCTGGATAGTAATAAGCTCTCCAACAGGCCTGATAATATTTTGAAAGAGTCTCTCCTATCACCTACCGTTGTATATTTAGAAATGTAAAATAACTTTATCACTAGCCTAAATAATACATAATAAGGATGGTAAATCTGCCTTTAAAATAAAGCCCCGGGGGCGCCTGAGTGGCTCAATGGGTTAAGCGTCAGACTCTTGGTTTCAGCTCAGGTCCTGATCTCAGGATCATGAGTTCAAGCCTCACTTTGGGCTCTACTCTGGGCATGGAGCCTACTTAAAAAAAAAAAAAAAAAAAAAAAAAGCCCTACCGTATGAATCATTTTGAGGCTAACGTCCTTACAGCTTATCACACCACGATTCCGCTCGATCAGGGTCGCGCCAGCACAAAGTCAGATGCAAAGGGTAGAAGGAAGGGCTGTGCTGAGTGTCAGGAACGGGGTTCTGGTCTTGCCACCAACCACCCACCTTGAACAGGTCACTGAAAATGTAGGTTTCTCCTTCCCTTTTCAGTAAGATGGAGCGATTGAGCTAGATGACTTCTAAGGTTCCTTCATGACCAAATACTCCATGATTCTGAAGTGGCTGGGAAATAATACACTGAATTCCCACCTGCCTAAGGCACGGTGACGTTAACCCTCCTCTCGTGAAAATAAGGGCGCCCAGTTAGGGCACGGGAGGCCGCCCCACTGGTGCAGGGCAGTGAGCAAACGGCAGTGCTCACGGGCAAGGCTCTGATGTTCCTTTAAAACACAGGCTGGGCTTCCTTCAGTCCCCAGACATCTGTCAATCCTGTATTGGCCGTGAACCTGGCCATGAGAATAGCTCTGAAGGATTCTTACCTGACTCAAACGCTCGGCAAGGATAGCAGAACCCGGGGACAAAATGGGGAGGCTAAGCCAATGATGAGTGATATGAGAAGCCATTGAAAAGATCTCCTAGGGACACCAGGGTGGCTCAGTGGGTTAAGCCTCTGCCTTCGGCTCTGGTCGTGATCTCGGGGTCCTGGGGTCGAGCCCCGCATTGGGCTCTCTGCTTGGCAGGGAGCCTGCTTCCTCCAATTTCTCTGCCTGCCTCTCTGTCTAATTGTGATCTCTCTTTCTGTCGAATAAATAAATAAAATCTTTAAAAAAAAAAAAAAGAAAGAGAAGATCTCTTCAACTCCCCCCCCCCCCCCCCCGAGTGATCTCAGTTACTGGGCCTTCTGGATCATTATCAGATGACTAGCATCTCTAGAAAACAGAAAAACCCTATTTGATTAGGTAGTTAAAAGCAGAAAACCCAGTGGCTCAAAGCGAGGTTCTGGAGAGAGGCAGACATTATCTTCAGGATACAACCAGGATGGAGAGGCTGTATGACCACAGGAGAGTTTCTTTAGGTCTCTAGGTCTTAGTTTCCTGTTCAATCGATTACTAATAGAAGTTAAAGAGGGCTCTTGTGAGGAATAAATGGGAGAAAACACCCAAAACCCTTGGCATAGAGCCCGGTGCAAGGGGAGAGCTCAAGACTTCCTCCACCCCACCCCGAAATCCTCTTATCTCTGCACACACATCTGCTAAGAAGTCACTAGTCCGCCTGATATACTAGTTTCCTGTACATGCCTTCCTTTTGTAGAATCTCTACCCCAAGCTCTGGGGATGCTAAATGCCCAGGAAGGACTTGCTAAAGGAATGAATAACTTACAAGGCACATAACATGATACCAAGATACAATTATGATCCAAGTTGGACCCTCTGGGCCCATTTCTGCTGGAGACCAGTTCATTTTGTAATTAACAAAAGTCAGGATTTTGTTTTTAGGATCCACAAAGACAAGGACCATTGTGCGTCAGCTGTTTGACTCACGGCAAGTTAGTTAACCTCTGAGTGCCTCAGTTTCCTCTTCCATAAAATGGGGCTAGTGATAGTAGTCTACTCACAGGGTTGAACATGGAAGTGCCCGACTAATGCCACGTCCTAGGTGTTAGCTACATTGTATCAAACCTCCTGTGAATTTTTCCATCAAGTCATGTAGGAGCAACGGAAAACCCACCTGTTAACGGGTCCCAGGGGACTGTCAACACCACCAGGGAATCTTCGAAAATATTCAGGTCCCTGCCTCCTCCTCCTCCCCCTCCTTGTCTTGTTCCCTTGTTGTAGTTCAGGCCCAGGAATCTGAATTTTCAATGGATTCCCTGAGGGAGTCCCAGCAGATGGTCACTGAACTGGCAAATACTGGCTGGGATATGCAGAAGAAACCAGATCAAATGCTGGGTGATTCCCCTCTCCCTCCAAGAGACGGATTTATGGTTTGGGTAAAAACCATTAAGAATACATTGGTTTTTTCATTGGTTTCACTTTGAGTTTCCGCCTCCTGTGATGCAAAATGAAATCATAGGGAGGCTCAGGGCGTGGGTCCTCGCCTCCCACGTGAGGTGGAGTCCCACATGCCCAGGAAGCTTAGAACTGAAACACAAGTCAAGGGGAACCTATATACATACATTGGCTTCCTTTCTTGCTTTTTAAAAAAACTTGCAACTCCACTGAGACATGTGTGACACATGGACAAATGCAAAAGAAACAATGCTAGTTATCGCCCAGCCCAACACTGGACTCGAGTCCCTGTATGAAGCTGTGACTCTAATCTCATCTTTACAGGACTGAATTTAGGGAGAAATAAGAGCATTGGAAATGAAACATAACAGGGTCGCAAGCACACCGTGGACGGTCTATAAGAAAGGATTAAAATAGGGCGCGCCTGGGCGGCTCAGTCATTGGGCGGCTCAGTCATTCAGCGTCTGCCTTCCGCTCGGGTCAGGATCTCAGGGTCCTGGGATCGAGCCCCGCATTGGGCTCCCTGCTCAGCGGGGAGCCTGCTTCTCCCTCTGCCCTTTACCCTGCTTGTGTTCCTTCTCTCACTGTGTCTCTCTCTGTCAAATAAATAAATAAAATATTTTTTAAAAAGAAAAGAAAGGATTAAAATATAATGATCTCATAAATCTAAAAGAAACAATGGACAGAAGGCAGCCTATGTACATAATAAAATGAACCAGACTGACAAAACTCTCAGATTTCAACAACAGAAGTCAACGGGATACAACAGTTTAAAATTATGCAAAATGGATCAAACGTTCAATCCCGTGATGCCAGAGCAGTAACTGTGAAGGACAATCACCCAGATGGAAGCAGCCGTATTCCCTGCCTGCTCTAAGCAGGATCTATTACCAGTACAAGCACTTAATAAGCATTAATCAAAGATGACCATAATCAGCTCATAAAAGATACTAAATAAAAACATCATAATATTGTATACCCTCCAAAAAGCTTTAAAAATATCACCTACCATAGCACCAAAAATTGTAGGGTTCCTAGGAATATATGTCATTTAGATTTCTACATGTACATAGAGCATTAAGTTTATGTATGTGACAAAACTTTCTTGGGACATTGAAAAGGATACAAATAAACACAGAGCACTCTGTGCACTTGTATAATGCTTACTGTGTGCTTTACACATATTCTATGCAACACATTTAATCATTTAATCCTCTAAGGTAGGTACTCTCATGATCCCTATTAACAAATAAGGAAATGGAGGTACATCAAGGTTAAATACATTCTCCAGGGTGATGTGGCCAATGAAGAGCAGAGCCAGGATCTGAGCCCCAGGAAGTTGGGCACCATCCTTTTAAAGACCCCACACAGTGCCTTTCAATATGGTAGACTCCCTACTGTAAACATGTCAGTTCCCCCCAAACTGGTCCACAGATTCTGTGCAGTCCTAACAAAAACTCCAACAGGTGCTGTTAGGGACTCTTGGCTGCTTCTAAAATTTACATAGAAGGGCAAAAAGCCAAGAACACCAAGACACGCTTGAAGAAGAAGGAGGTGGAAAAAAACGCCCTCCCAAACATCCTGATTCACTCTAGGCTGTGATAATGAAGACAGTGCAGGGTTGGATCAAGCATTAATAGAGACCGATGGAATAGAATAGCAGAAACTGATTAATAAGGTCTGTTGCACAAATGGCCACTTGATATATGACACAGGTAGTGTTAAGTCGTGGTTGGACAACAAATATTCATTTAGACAAAAAATGAAAATAGGGCCCTACCTTACAACATTCGCAAAACCAGTTTCAGATAAATAAAATACAGTAAAATCACATGTGAAAGGCAAAACTACAAAGAATAAAAGAAAATATCTTCTTGAACTGAAGCTAGGGAAGAGTTTCTTAAACAAGATACAAAAGTATCAACCGCAAAGAAGTCAATTGATAAACCCAACAATATTGAAATTAAAGAGTTTATGTGCCTCCAAAGTCATCATAAACAGAGGAAAAAGAAAAGTCACAGAGTGGTCAGATATTTGCAACACATATAATAAACAAAATATTCCTATCAGAATATATAAAGAAGTCCTACAATTCGGCAACAAATCAGTACGAAGAAGACAATCCATAGAAAAATGGGTAAAAGGGTGCCTGGGTGGCTCAGTTGGTTGAGCGGCTGCCTGCGGTTCAGGTCGTGATCCTTGAGTTCCGGGATCGAGTCCCACATCGGGCTCCAGTCCCACATCGGGCTCCTAGCTCCACGGGGAGTCTGCTTCTTCCTCTAACCTTCTCTCCTCTCATGCTCTCTCTCGCTTTCTCTGTCTCTCAAATAAATAAATAAAATCTTTTTTAAAAAAATGGGTAAAAAGTTCAAAACACTCGAGAAAAAAGGATATACAAATGGCCAATAGACCTTATGAATCAGGGAAAAGCAAATTAAAACTGCAATGAGACCTCATTTCATATTCACCAGATTGGCAAAAATTAAAAAGTCTAGCGACACCAAGTTTTAGCAAAGATGTTGAGCAATAAGAACTCTCATTCACTACTACAGGGAGTATAAACTGCAACACTTTGGAAAACAGTTTGGAATTACAGCATCAAGTGAAAAATACAAACACCCTACAATCCAACAATCCACCTCTCCTTTGCACTCTAGAAAACCTTTTGCACAACTGGATTAGGAGATTTACATACATACAAGAATGTTCTCACCAGCCTCTTTCTTAAAACTCAGAAGCTGCAAGCAGTTCAAATGTCCATCAACAACAAAGTAGAGAAGCCCATCGTCGCGGTACATAGGGATACCAATCGAGGAAAATGAACAAACTGCAACTGTAGCCATCAACATGGCTAAGTCCTGCAAGCATATTGTCAATAACACGAACAATAGTACGAAAAAGTACTATGTGCCAAACACTTGTAAAACTTAAGTGATGGCATTTAAGGAGAGCTGCATAATTTATTTATTTGAGAGCGAGAGAGCACACCGGCACCTGGGGTGAGGAGGGGCAAAGGAGAGAGAGAGAGAGAATCTCAAGCAGACTCCCCGCTAAGTGCAGAGTCCAACTAGGGGTGATCATCGGACTCTAAGATCACGACCCTGAGATCATAACCTGAGCGGAAATCAAGAGTTGGATGCTTAAGCGACTGAGCCACCCAGGTGCCCTTTGAAGTAGATTTCTAAGGCAATGTTCTATTTCTTAATCTGGACGGGGGTTATGTATGCCCCGTGTTCATCCTGCTTTAAAGCACATATATCTATGCTCTACGCTATTCTGCCTGTATACTGTATTTCAAAACTTCTGATTATCCTCTTAAGAAAGCACAATTCATCTTCCGTATTAGGAAAGAGGTTTCCTTTTCAAAAAGAAAAGCGCACCACGTACTTTCAAACGAAAACATTCAAAGATCTATTTCCGAAGATAATCCACTGGAGACAGCAAGAGGGTTCTATTACATGGAACCCTAAATAAAAGCAACCACGAGCCAGCCCCCCCAAATCTGATTTTACTACCATGTTTATACCAGCAAGGAGACGGAAGCCTGGTTATTCACACGGATGTTGGGTTCCATTATCCGCTGGGGGGGAATTACCATAAAAATAATTAGAAAGAGGTAAGAAATGCAGAGCAGAGCAAATCCCTGCTGATGCTCCAGTCACATTTGAAAGCCGTGAAAGACTGATACATAGCAACACAAAGATACTTTTCAACCTTCTTTTATATCTCTTCATCTTTTGCCTTAAAACAGAGTTAACAGCCCTCACCCAAACCTAAGACTTTCCACTCTGACTGCACCTAAGTAGAGAGCTATACAGAAAGTACAATATAGGGGCGCCTGGGTGGCTCAGTTGGTTAAGCATCTGCCTTCGGTGTGGATTGTGATCCTGAGGTCCTGGGATTGAGCCCCGCATCGGGCGCTCTGCTCTGCTCAGCAGGGAGCCTGCTTCTTCTCCCTCTCTCTCTGCCTGCCTCTCTGCCTACTTGTGCTCTACCTCTCTGTCAAATAAATAAATAAAATCTTAAAAAAAGGAAGAAAGGAAAAAAGAAAGAAAGAACGAACAATGTATTTCCCCGGATGTCTCAACTCACACTCTGACAGCGAATGATTTCTCTCTGCCAACGTTTTCTGAAAATGGCCCTGCATTTGTTTTTACTGGGAGGCCACTTAAATCTTACCCACTTGTTTAGCTGCAAGGATTGAAACAAAATGTTTGCTGGCAAAACAAACACTGGTTTTAAAATTCTCCACTTGGGCTGCTGGATAAAACACTTGTTTACTGAAACAAATGTTTTATTTGGAAAACGCCTGCCAGTGTGGACACGTTCCAAAAAATACACCATGGTGTGCTAGAATGGTGATGTCTCCTCCTTGACAGAAGCAGGCGTTTTCGGGTAACTTCCCAAAGGTTGCCCTCAGAGAAGAGAACCACAATGGGAAGAACCAATCTGTTAACAAAAAGAAAAACAAAAAACCCTAAGGCCTAAAAGGCTCTTGGGTCATTAAACAGGCCTCAAAGTTAATCTCTTTATAATCAAGGTTAATGAATGAAATAATAAAATAATAATAATAATAATGGAGCTAAGCCTTTCCCTTTAGATTTATTCTATGCCTTCTGGCTCTCCTATGTGACCTGGCATGAAAGACCATCTTTTCTTTTTTTTTTTTTAAGACCTTATTTGTTTACTTGACAGAGAGAGAGAGTGAGAGGAACACAAGCAGGGGGAGCAGGAGAGGGAGAAGCAGGCTCCCCGCTGAGCAGGGAGTCCAATGCGGGGCTTGATTCCAGAACCCTGGGATCATGACCTGAGCCAAAGGCAGACACTTAACGACTGAGCCACCCATGTGCTCCTGAAAGACCATTTCTATCTCTTAATAAGATACACTAAAATCCTGAAAGGCACTTGTCGGGATGAGACCGGGTGTGTGTCTCACTAAATTTAGTGATTGTAAACACAATATAATTTAGTGTTGAATCACTAAATTGTACACCTGCAACTAATATTACATTGTTTATGGACTACCTGGAATTTAAATAAAAACTTAGAAAAAAAGAAAAGAAATGCCATTATTAACCACAAAATAGGACTGAGCGTGAGACATGTCTAACTTGAAACCCGTCCAAGATTTACCTTCTTAGGTATCAGGGGAACATCCCGAAGGAAAGCCCTGGGACCCTGTGGTTACTTTCCTATCAAGTCTCCAGTAAACACATTACCTTTGACCAAATAAGACTCTCACCGATAAAAGCTCGAGAATTTTTATCAGCGGTTTGCTGCTAATGTCAGGCAATAAGACATAAAACAGATTATTGTTATAGACCCTAATAATGGTCTCCAAACTGTTTAAAAGTACATGCCCCATGTTTAAAACACGGTTTGCATATATCCCAAGTATATGCACGCTGTATGTCTCATCTATATACTGCTATTAGACATCACAAAACATATATGGAAATGGACCATGCAGAGAACTTAACAGCTATTTCTCCAGAGAAGACGTACAGCTGACCGAAGAACACAGGAAAAGATGCTCAACATCATTAGTCATCAGAGAAATGAAAATCAAAGCCACAAGATACCACTTCACATCCAGTAGGATGGACATAATATGAAAAAAAAAAGGGGGGGATGCAAAGAGGTGGAGACTAGGACCCTCCTACGTTGTTCATGGAAAAGCGAAATTGGCGTAGCCACTGTGGAAAACAGTTCGGTGGTTCCTCAAACCATGTTAAGCTCGGAGTTACCACATGAGTAATTCTACTCCTAGGTATCGACCCGAAAGAACTGAAAACAGAGATTTTTTAAAAAATATTTTATTTATTTGACAGAGAGAGAGAGAGAGAGAGAGAGATCACAGGTAGGCAGAGAGGCAGGCAGAGAGAGGAGGAAGGAGGCTCCCTGTTGAGTGGAGAGCCTGACTCAGGGCTCGATCCCAGGACCCTGAGATCATGACCTGAACCAAAGGCAGAGGCTTAACCCACCGAGCCACCTAGGCGCCCTCGACCTCTATTTATAATACGTTTTTCCTATTCATACATATGTATGATTACGTTTAATTTATAAATTAGGCATAGTAAGAGATTAACAATAATGAAAAATAGAACTGAAACGATGTTCTATAGAAACATTATGTGAATGTGGTCTCTCGCTCAAAATATCTTACTGTGCTCCACTCACCCTGCTTCCTCTTGGACTGGTAGGAGATGATGAAATGCCTGCGTGATGGGAGGAAGTGAGGTGTGGGTCGTAGGTGCCGGGACACAGCGTAAGGCTGCTACTGACCTTCTGAGGATGCTCCCGAAGGAGGATCTCTTTGCTTCTGGACCACGGTTGACCGCGGTTAACTGGAGGCTCAGAAAGCGAAACCGTGGGTAAGGGGAAGACTACCATATATGGACACAAAATATCTAGAATGGCCATAAAAGATGGAAAGTAGAGTAGAGGGTGAAGGGGGACTTGGGAAGTGACCACCTGATGGCAATGGGGTTTCTCCTCAGGGTGATGAAAAATTTTGGAAATGGACAGTGGTGGCGGTTGCATAACACCGTGAATGTAATTCACGCCACTGATCTGTGCACTTAGAAAGGATTACAACAGTAGGCACCTGGGTGGCTCAGTCGTTAAGCGTCT
Organism: Nasua narica; assembly: GCA_028533885.1. Classification (NCBI taxonomy): domain Eukaryota; kingdom Metazoa; phylum Chordata; class Mammalia; order Carnivora; family Procyonidae; genus Nasua; species Nasua narica. The sequence goes on along the minus strand of CM052802.1, from coordinate 112,990,319 downwards.
GCCTTCAGCTCAGGTCATGATCCTTGGGTCCCAGGGATGGAGCCCCACATCCGGCTCCCTGCTCAGTGGGGAGCCTGCTTCTCCCTCTCCCACTCCCCCTGCTTGTGTTCCTTCTCTTGCTGTCTCTCTCTCTCTGTCAAATAAACAAAATCAGAAAGAAAGAAAGAAAGAAAGAAAGGATTACAACGGCACATTTTATGCAACATCTATTTTACCACAATTTTAACAAACTGAAAACCATCAGGTGAGCTAAAACTACAACAGAGGTCTGAATATTTTCTTTTTACATTCTCTGCACCCAGTGGGGCCTGGTGGCAAGTGGGGGAGGGGGCCTCCAAAGTCAAACCCAGAATTAGTGAATTGGGTTGGGTATGGGGAGATAATAGGGTCTGAGTTTTGGTAATGACTACAACTCAGAAAGAATTTTATTTGTCATCCCAAAGGAAAGAGAACCCTTGTCTGTAACCTTTCCCTAGAACTGAATACAGATCATCTGCGAATTCCTGCCCTACCTCACACCACAGACCCGGATGTCTGAATCACCGCAAAAGCACCAGGAAAGCCCGCTTCGCTTCTACTGCGAAGTACTCGTGGGAATGCCAGCTGACTCTCTGCAAGGGCCGAGGTCCTGCCTTACAAAACAGACCGGGCGCTTTTTCAATCATTTTATGGTCTTAGGTAAGACCCAAGTCCAACTTAAAATACTCCTTTTCAAACCTGTTTTCAAAGTCATTTTCATCACTTCCCCCCCTCGGGCTCATGAGCATCAATCATGGGGAAAAGTGACGGGAAACAGTAAAAAGATTAACAGCTCAACATCCAGAAGCACCCATAGGCCTACGCGGAAAGTGTGGAATATGAGGCTGGCCAAGGACCAAGGTAATCAGAAGTAAAATACACACGAGTTTGAGGGCTAGGCTGACATTTCAGGAGGCAGAAGGCCCTGTTAAACACAGAAATGACAAAGCAAAGGGGTAGGGCTATTGAATTATATATTTCCGTACTAACACACAATACAGAAATTTCCTGCATTTATCATCACAGAATTTCAATGTAAAATAGGCTCATGTAGATTGTGGGATTGCTCAATCTTAAAAGCTGGAGTATTTTTCTAGTAAAATGTAAGAACCCAGCTTTAAAAGAAAAGTCAGGGGCGCCTGGGTGGCTCAGTGGGTTAAGCGCCTGCCTTTGGCTCAGGGCACAATCCCAGGGTTCTGGGATCCAGCCCGGCATAGGGCTCCCTACTCAGTGGGAGTCTGCCTCTCCCTCTCCTTCTTCCTCCCCCCTACCCCGTCCATGTGCTCTTTCTCTCAAATAAATAAATCTTTTTTTTTAAAAGATTTTTTATTTATTTATTAGAGAGAGAGACTGAGAATGAGAGAAGGTCAGAGAGAGAAGCAGACTTCCCGCAGAGCCGGGAGTCCGATATGGGACTCGATCCCGGGACTCCGGGATCATGACCTGAGCCGAAGGCAGTCGCCCAACCAACTGAGCCACCCAGGCGCCCATAAATAAATCTTTTTAAAAAATAAAAAATAAACAAAAATCAAAATTGAAATACACGAGACTCCCAGGACCACCTATAACTTGCATTTTCTATAGCTTTGTAATGCAGCGATATGAATTTCTTTTGGCAATTAGCTGAAACCCGTGACTACGCCATGCTGGGAAGGACAAAACTGCAGTTTGGAGCAGTTGATTGGGGACGCCCGAGTGGCTCCGTCGGTTAAGCGGCTCCCTTCTGCTCAGGTCACAATCCCAGAGACCTGGGACTGGGTCCCACATTGGGCTCCTTGCTCAGCAGGGAGCCTACTTCTCCTTCTGCCGACTGTTCTCTTTCTCTCTGACAAATAAATAAATAAAATCTTAAAGAAAAACACAGTTGGTTCAAATATCTAGATAAAGTCTGCTTCTAAACAGAATTCAGCAAATGTTACTGGGTGCAGTGGGTGTGTGCGTGCTGCATGCACAGGATAGTGAAGACGTAGGTATTCCAAGCTCCTGGTGAAATTCTAAACTGCCTATGCCTAGCATTGCTATCAATGGAAACCCTTCCCTTGGCAATTAATTTCCTACCATGAAATCATGCTTTTTAAATTACGAGTCCTCCAAACTAAGAGAAATATACAGATCATAAATATTCTAATTTAAAAGCATTCAGTTTTACAAAAACACTAATTCAAAAAGATATATGCACTCCTGTTTATTTATATATTTTTAAATATTTTATTTATTCATTGAGAGAGAGAGAGAGAGAGAAAGAGCACAAGCAAGCAGGGAGGAGGGGCAGAAGGCGAAGGAGAAAGAGAATCCCAAGGAGACTCCATGATAAGTCTGGAGCCTGAGGAGGGGCTCGATCCCAGCACCCCAAGGTCACGCCCTATGCCTCCATCAACAGTCGGACGCTTAACCAACTGAACCACCCAGGCACCCGTCACCCCTATATCTATTGCAGCATTATCTACAACAGGCAAGTTATGGAAGCAACCCTAAGTGTCCACTGATACATGAACGGATAAGACGATGTGGTAGCTCGCACTGGTGGTTCAGTGGTAGAATTCTCAAGAAGATGCGTTACATACGTACAATGGAATATTACTCCGCCATAAAACAGAAAGAGCTCTTTCCATTTGCAACGGCATGGATGGACCCAGAGGATACTATGCTAATGATACTACGAGACAAGTCAGGCAGGGAAAGATAAACACCATTTGATTTTACTTCTGTGTGAAACAAAACAAATGAGCAAACCAACAGAAACAGAAGAATGAATCCAGAGAACAAACTGATGGTTGGGGGAGGGGAAGGTGATCGAAAAAGGTAAAGGGGATTAAAAGGTACAGACTTCCAGTTATTTAAAAAAAAAAAAAAATCAGGGGAATGAAGAGTAGAGAATGAGGAACATAGTCAAAAATACTGTAATAATGAAAATAATAATAATAATATTGTAATAATGTTGCATGGTAACGGATGATAATTACACTTTCCTCCGTGAGCATAGTATGAGGTATAGAATTATCTAATCACTATGTTGTACCCCTGAAACAAATATAACACTGCATGTCAGCTCGAGTCCAATTTTTAAAAAATATTTTTTAAAAAGGCGTTCCGTTTTAGTTCCAACACTGACATTGTTTCAAACTCGATTCCAAGGGCCTTCTCACATGCTATATAAAAAAAAAAGTGGCCAAACTGGTTTCGACACATCTTCTCAGGACTGATAAGCCATAGCTGTCTAAAGCCGTCTTGAATAAGATCGACTCCGCACGATTCTATAAGTTTTCTCCAAGTTGGCAGCACTGTTTAAATGGGTTGTTCGAGAAGCTATACATTTCCAAAGCTATGAGAGATAAGCGAAGGCATTTCTCCTGTGGTAGAACAAGAACACACCACTCACTTCTCTGCGACTGCAGCTGACATCCTGTTGGGAGTGACTAGCCCCAAACCTGTTCTGTGGGTATTCTGAATGACTGAGTGCAAACAGTAAAGGGTTGTGAAAATAAATTTTCTAATGTCAAAAAAAAAAAAAAAAGAGTGAACTGTAATAGATTTCAGTTGGCCAAGAATTCTGGCAAACAGCAACAATGCCTCCAATCTTTCTTGCAAAACTTACTCAACGATTTGACCTTAAAAGTTGTTTCATTTCATCACATGATGCTTTACCTGATAATTAATTCACAGGTTCTTGCTCATTTCGAATTTTTTTTTTTGCTTGTTGATACCCCAATTTTCATAAATCCTTAAGATTTCACTAGAAAAAATAGGATAACGGTGGTAAATATAAGCTACCCCTCCGCGTGCATCAAGAGAGTATTCCCACAGAGCATACAAAAACGAACTCTGGAAACTCACAGCAAGTGTGTAAATTAAATTCTCTAAGTTCACATTTGAGTACCTTCTCTCCTACTCTTAAGAGCTGCAAGAAAACTTTAAAATTGGGATCAAGGTGCTAGTACTATTTCTGGCATCTTAAAGAAATCTCAGGCATAAAATTGCCTTTTTCCTCCGCACTAATTAACTTCACTATTCGCTGCTGTGAAAAGCTGTCCCTAGGCAAACCTATCCTACAAGCGACTTCTCTCAGGAGAGCGTCTGAAAGCTCAGAGCCAGCTCTAATACCATTCCCTCTCATTCATAGTTTTGTGTGTAATGTGGGATTCGTTTCCTGACATTTTTAGATAGTCCCTCATACTGCAAATGAGTATAAAAACCTAGATTCTAGTGCATAGCATTGTGAATGTACTTCATAGTACTAAGTGTACACTTAAAAAAGTGTGAAGATGGTACATTTTATGTGATGGGTATTTTACAAAAATTTCAAAAAGAAAGAAGGAAAAAGAGGGGCGCCTGGGTGGCTCAGTGGGTTAAGCCTCTGCCTTCGGCTTGGGTCATGATCTCAGGGTCCTGGGATCGAGCCCCGCATCAGGCTCTCTGCTTGGTGGGGAGCCTGCTTCTCTCTCCTTCTGCCTGCCTCTCTGCCTACTTGTGATCTCTCTCTCTGTATCAAATAAATAACTAAATAAAATCTTAAAAAAAAAAAGAAGGAAAAAGAAATAAAGAAAGAAAAAATCCAAACCTAGATTTTATCATCTTTTACTGTTCTTTAGTGGGGATGAAAAAAAAAAAGGCTCAACAACAAAAAAACCACCCTTGGCTTCAACAGTTAGAAACTTAGAAAAATGGACAGTTGAAATTCTCTCTGTGAGGGGAGGGGGAGACGGTGCTGCCCCCTCCAACCTCCCCCAACAACTTTAATCCTTAGTTTCTACCTGCTCGTCTGCCAGTCATGTCATAACATCAGATGGTGAATTTGTCTCTCTCTCTTTTTTTTTTTTTTAAGGTTTTACTTATTTATTTGACATATAGAGAGAGAGAGAGAGATCACAGGTAGGCAGAGAGGCAGGCAGAGAGAGAGGGGGAAGCAGGCTCCTCGCTGAGCAGAGAGCCCGATGTGGGGCTCGATCCCAGAACCCTGAGATCATGACCTGAGCTGAAAGGCAGAGGCTTTAACCCACGGAGCCACCCAGGCACCCCAAATTTGTCTCTTGATGGCTTATAAACGAGAAAGGAAAAGGAAGGGCCAACGATAATTTGTAGCCAGATAATAGTTTGTAGCATCAGGTTAATTGAAAGTTGGCTGTGACGGAATGTTCGCTACCGCTCAACAGGACAGACCGTTTGTTTATCTGGCAAGACAGAAAGAAACAGAGCCTTGGGTTGACAGGTGTTCTTTGAGAAAGGTGTGAATAGTCGTCGCCTGTCAGAAAACCAGCCCTAGGTTTCTGACTGCTCATTTCTAAGCTGGAGGACCGGTGATGGGTGGAGCCCACAGCTTCCCCTGCCTTACCTCTGCCTCTTCCCTTCGAAAGGATCGGCCAAATAGTCTGCCCCTGAGAAGACTGCCAAATACCACACCCTGGGTCCGTGTCTCCAAAGGCACCGGAAGTGGTGTGCCCAGGGCCTGGCTTATTGCATCATCCCCAGCGGGCTGGAGGGACGGCCGGACTGTGAATCACTCAGCACCACCCATGGCGCGTCAGCCCAAATCCCCTTCCTACCTAGCAGGGCAGAGGACCTCTGACACATCCATCCCCGCTTCCAACCAGTGCTAAATGTGGAAAGCAGCAGGTCATCTGGATAAAAACAACTTCCAGCCCTTGCCTATCAATGGCTGTCCATTAGAAACAAATGCAAAAGGACAGGCTGAAATGGACACAGGCAAAGGAAGAACTCTTGTGGTCTCCCGGGGGGTGGACAGGAGTCTGGGGGGAAGTCTGCGAACCGGTAGAACAAACTGGCTAAGGCATTGGTTCCCCCCAGGGAATCCATACCAGAGTGGCTGGGCAAGCTGATTAAGAATACGGAGTTGGGAGCTCAGGACACTGTGATTCAGTGCCGTGGGGTGTAACCCCTTTAATCTCTTGAGCCAGGTTCGGGAGCCATCGAGGGAAACCACTTGGCCTAGAACGGGGCTGGGTCAGGAGACGGGCTCTAATGCCAGCCCTGGGAATGACCACTTCGTCGTGCTTTATGAGGAAGGAGGAGAATTTTGAAAAATCATATATATGTCTTTATATGTTTTCTTTTTTATACACATAGAAATTCTAATTGGGAATGTTCCTTCACCCTGGTCCTTTGGCCACCAAGTTCAAGTTCATTCCACACCTCTGGCCAATAATCACCTGCTTGGTTGTCGATGACTCACATCTCCACCTCCAGCCAAGACTCATCCCTTTTCCCTGAACCCTGCTGCCAATCGCAGCTTTGAATTCCATTTCTCAGATCAACTCTTCAATGTACCTCGAACACTGGCCTCCCATTCCAATTTCGGCTCCTAATACCACCTTCTCACGGCTTCTAGATTTAAATTCTTATCCACTGCCCTCCACATCCACATACTATAAAATATTATCAATTTTCCTTTTAGAACAACTCACAAAGCATTGCCTTCCAACCAATTAACCATCAGTACCGTACTTGGCCAGCCCCCTTGGATCCCTGCAATAGGTTCTCAGGGTCTCTACACGCCCACTCCAATCTAACTCACAAGATTAACCTTCCCCCAATGCAACGGTGACCATGCATTTCCCTAACTCAACATCGTGTCATGATTCCCCGTTACCTGCAGATAAAGTCCTTCCACCAACCTTGGACAGCTAATCGTGGTCCCTAACTGGTTTGTCCCTAACCTACCAGTCAAATGACAAATTTCACATTTGACCCATCTCCTGTAACAAAGCTGATTTATTCAAATTCCCCTAATGTGTCCTGTGACTTCCTGCCTCTTGGCTTATCTCATTTGTACCACTTTTGCGTCCTAAGTTCAAGTTCTACTAACTCCCTCTGGAGAACTTCCTGAGGGCTGCCACCGAACAGCTACCCTTCCCAGAACACACCCAGCACCCTGCATCATCTGAGCTCTTCCTAAGCAAGGGTGTGACTTCTCCCTTTCACTGTCCCTCACACCCTCTGCTCTCTGACCTCCTGGAAGCTCGCAGGGCCCTTTAAGATTGACCTCTCATGGATATTCAATCCCATACCTGCTGTCTGGGTTGCCAGCCATCTCCCTAAAAAGAGCAAACCTTCATTCTTACAGAGAGAAGCAACTTAGGTTCACTGCTAACATTTTAGAGAATAAATAGAAGAAGAAAAATGTTTTTTTTTTTAAGATTGTATTTATTTATTTGACAGGGAGAGAGAGGAAGAGAGAGCACAAGCAGGGGGAGCGGCAGAAGGAGAGGGAAAAGCAGGCGCCCCCCGCCCCCCCGAGCAGGGAGTCTGATGCGGGGCTCGATCCCAGAACCCCGGGATCATGGCCTGAGCCAAAGGCAGACACTTAACTGACTGAGCCACCCGGGCGCCCTGAAAAAAAAATGTTAATTTCTCATTCCATTTTCTCAACTCCTGGTACCTTTCATCTGTGAATCCATCATCTCTGCTTAGGCGTACACGCATATATTTTTACTTAACTCCTGAAGAGTTTGATTTCTTGTATTTGTCATCCGGCTCTAGCCTCCAACTCAACCACAGATTTGACTCCTTTCGGAACACGAATATGCTTCTCTGTAATCTCCACCATGCTCCACACAGTTCCATACACAAAGTAGTTGGTAAAAATGTTTAAAGCGTGTGTTTATTCAAAAAAAATATTTGAGGGGGGTGAGTGGAGGCAGTGAGTACATGCTTACAAACACATGGCCCAAAATAATCCCTGGGAGAAAGTGCTACACATAGATGATTTCCGGAAAAGTGCCCCAAAATTTATGTAACAAATGTTTTCAATACGCAAGGACACTTCACATCACTAAGGATCCTATTGTTAAGCCTTTCTTAAGAGATACTCACTCCTTCATTTAATTTGCTTTATTAATCTGACTTACAAGTAAAATCAAGACCACTCTACATACAAATGTTTCATGAACTCAGGTGAAATTTGGGGCATGGGGGAGTAGGAAGTGTGCCACTTCATTTTTTTTTTTTAAGATTTTATTTACTTAATTGAGAGAGAGAGAGAGAGAAAGAGAATGATCGGGGCGGAGAGGGGGAAGCAGACTCGCCACTGAGCAGGGAGTGTGGTAATGATGATGCGGGGCTCGATCCCAGGACCCTGGGATCCTGACCTGAGCTGAAGTCAGATGCCAGATGCGTAACCGACTGAACCACCCAGGCGCCCCTGCCAATTCATCTCTATGGCAACAATTCTGGTTTGAAGCAAGGTTTTAAAGTCTAATCATCTCACACAGAAGGAAACCATGCTCCTTAACAAAGTGACAAAATCTAAGATCGTGAAAGTGTTCATATTTTTTTTTCCAAGTTTCCAGCAAACTATTGTGTAACTCTGCCCTTTACATTCAGAATGCAAGAGAATTCAATGTAAGGGATTTGCCAGATTCCAATGTAGTGGGTCTACAGTTTAAGCCAACATTGTGAGTGAGAATGAAGACTTTCATCAGTTGAACTGAAGATCCTCTATCCAGAAAGTAAAAAAGTGAAAAGTCCAAGTCTTCCAACCCAAAGCAGAGCAACTATTATTATTAATGATTATTATTCCCATTTAGGTTACTTTACCTAGGGTTGCCTTGGAAACAGAAACTTATACTAATACCTAAGTCAGTTTTCAGATAACTCTTAAGATCTCTTTAGAGGGTAACGCACCCCTGTTTCACTTCTGAATAAAACTCCAGCAGCTGCACATTTCTTCCGAGTTTGTGGCCTTATGGTTCTTTGGGCCTTGCTTCTACAGCCCTGTCCCATCCACTGGGACTAAAGTCCCCTAAATAAAACCAGAAGGAAAAATGGGACAAAATTCAGGAAGGGTGCTCAAGAAGGGCTTCGAGCTCTAAGCCTTCTTTTCGCAGTCTCTTCTGTTATTGTGATTTTTTTCCTTGACTCTGTCGTGTCACCAGCATTCAAAGCCAAAGCCCATCACTTTTAAATGTGGATTCCTCCCTCCCCTAATCACATGCTTGGGGTATGAGGTGCCGGGGTGCTCAGGAGGGAACTAACTGGGCTGCTCTCACAGCTTCTGCTTTGAGAAGAGCTGGGGTTTTGGGGTTTTTCTTCTTCTCCTTTTAATAAAGGCCTTTTCATGTTTGCTTCTCCAGCCTTCTCCAAATACAAAACTGTCACTGTCCTCTAGTCCTTCCAAACTCTAGGGTATCAGCTTCAAACCTTTGTATCAACTAAGTCAGCGCTTGTTAAGAACTTTGGGAAATTTATGGCAGCCGGGGGGCCCTACATTTGGGAGACTCCAACTCTAACGCAAAAACGTCTAATTTATGTTCTCTGAAACAGTAAAAAACAAACACGAAACAGGGCAAATGCCCACCTCCTCCCCAGCTTTCCGTTCACGTCTTGGTTCAGTAATGAGAAAAGTAAATCCACCCCCCCCCCCCAGGCGCCGCCTCAGCCTCCTCGTCCTGGTCAGCCTCACCTAGAACATTCATTGCATCATTGCATCCAAGCCAAACTCGGTTACTGAGGCAACTAACTTTTTCTTCCCAAAGGGTCACAGGGAAACACATCCCTCGGGATCCCCTGGTAACCGTCCACCGATAATGCTGGGGAACCACAACAGCAAGAGACTCGCTTTCCAAGGCTGGCGCTGGCCGCCTCTGCCGGCAACGGGGGAGGGGGGGTTCTGCGTGGGGGTGCGCAGCGTCCAGTTACATTCCTGACCCACTTTCGCATCCCTCCCTCCCCCTCCGGCTCCTCCTCCTCCCCCGGGCAGGCCGCGAGGGCACCGGCGCTCCGCAGGGCCGCCCTCGAGCCCTCCCTAAGCTGCCGCGGGCGGGGTGCACCCGGCGTCGGGCTCTGCGGGGGACCCGGAGGGAGCCCGCCCCCGCCCCCACCCCCGGCTTCCCCTGCGCGGCCCCTCCCTGGTCACATGGGCTCGCGAGCACCTGTTGGCGACCTCAGCCCCTAGCGAAGCCCCTCCCGCAGCCCCCGGCGAAGCCCCCAGCGGGAGGGGGAGGCGAAAGCTGCTCGGGGCACGTTCCGCAAACCCCACGGGGGTCGACGGGGGCGCAGGGGCCGGTGGGCGACGCCTGCCGGGCTGCTCAGCTTTGCAAAGTGCAAAAGCCCCACGGCCGCGCGGCGACTGGGTGGAGGGGAGCCTACCCCTCCCTCCTCCCCCCCACCGCACCCCCCGGCCGAGCGGGGAGGTGGGGTGCGCCCGCCCCCAGCCCGACTCTACTGGAAACCTGGGCTCCTTACGGGCGCCGGGAGGGGATGCTGCCGAGTCCGGGCCGGGGCTGCAGGGGTGAGGGCAGGTAGCGGGTGGTGACGGGTGGGTGTGTGTTCCGAGCCGCCGAGTCCAGGAAGGGGGCGGGAAGCTGCCGTCTCAGCTGCAACTTCTGAGCGTGCAAAGCAACTCAGCAACTTTGCTTGCGCCGCGCCCCTCCCCCGCGCCGCCGGGCCGGGCCGGGGGCTGCGCTGCGCTCGGGGGCCCCGGCGCCGGGCCCGGTGGGGGACAGACCTAGGGCTGTGGGAGAGCGCGGGGCGGGGGCGGCCCGGGGCTGGAGAAGTGGCACAGCTGCCGGGGGGGGGGGGGGGTGCGGTGAGACTGAGGGTGCGCCTCCGCGCGTCCCGGGGGCTTGGAAACGACGCACGGCCCCCACCCCGGGGCGCTGGGGCCCCGCGCGGCACCCGCCCCCCGCGGCCCCCTCCGGGCCGGGCCGGTGCGGGCTGCCGGGCTCTGCTCGAGGAAGGGGCGGAGGATGGCGGCGGAGCCATGGAAACTGGCGGGTGGATAAATAAGGAGAGGGCCGCGCGAGGCCGTTCCCCCAGGCTGCCAGCATCTCGGCGGCGGATGCGGCGCCCTGCGAAGCGCGGCCGAGCCCGCACGAGTCTCCCCGCCCCGAACCCCGCGGCTCGGGGCTGGGCCAGGGGGGCGCCGCCGTGGGAGGCAGGCCCGGCCCCGGGGGCGGAGGGTGCGGGGCGTAGGCGAGGGTGAAGGTGACCCGGGCCTCCCGGGGTCATGGGCTGTTTGTTCCGGCCCGAAGGACGGCGCGAGGCCCTGACCGGTCCTGCCCGCCGGGAGAGCCCGGGGAAACCCCCAGATCCGCGGCCAGAAAGATGGATTCGCGCAGTTCAGACATTCAGAAGCACCTCCGAGGGTGCGGGGGAAGATGGGGAACCTGGGCCAGCTTGGGGAGGGCCACGCTGTCCTCGATGTCTCGCCCGCTACCCTCTTCGGTCAGATTGGGAAGATGGAGAAGGATGGAAGCGGGGGGGGGGGGGGGGGGGTGCGGGTTGGGACCAGGCCTGTGCACTGATGCAGAGGGGAGCCCGAGGAGTCCTTTCCCTGGGAGCAGATTTAGGAGTCCCTCTGAGCTTCCCCCAGGACTCAGACTTCATCTGACTCACTGAGAGTTCCTGATGCTTTACGCCCTAGCCTAGCCCATAAAGGGTTAGGCCGGAGATTTTAACGGTGGTATTTCGAAGTTGAGTCACTTCAAGGTGTGGGGCTCTGCAGAGGTAAATGGGTTACTTCCAGTGAAAGTAAACTACCTGTGTGGAGAAGCCCGTCGACGCGCTGAATGATTTAATTACATGCCATCTTAATTTAAAGAGATTTACATGCTTCCTGGAGACGGCTGGACAGTTACTTGCTGATGTGAAGGACCTAGCGATTTTTAACTGAACGAGGTCTGGTTCACACTTAAAACGCGCGACCAGGGGGCTCCTGGGTGGCTCAGTGGGTTAAGGCCTCTGCCTTCAGCTCAGGTCCTGATCTCAGGGTCTTGGGATCAAGCCCCGCATCAGGCTCTCTGCTCAGCGGGGAGCTTGCTTCCCCCTCTCTCTCTGCCTACCTCTCTGCCTACTTGTGATCTCTCTCTCTGTCAGATAAATAAATAAAATCTTAAAAAAAAAAAACAAAACAAAACCGGGTGACCAGCATTTACTTTTTTTTAACTTCAAAATTCTTATTCTTTTATTTCATAATAGGAAAGAATAGTCTTTGACCTGCGTCCTCTGAAATAATTATGAAAGCTCTAGGCTAGAGCATCGACCTCCAGAGTGTTGCTCTGGAGAACACTAGGTCCTCAGTAGGTGGTAGGTGTTACCTGATAAAGGTTCTATGGTCATACTACCGCACCTCATCTATCCCAAGAGGCACATTTTTGAATTTTAACATCGCTGATGTCACATTTGATTGGCATCTTAGCTTTGAGTTGTAGTTTTCTTTCTCGGCAGTACATGGAATCAGGAAGTTTGAGAAATGCTGAGGTAAACAAGTTTACTATACCACACAGAAATGCAACAAGTATCTTTATTAACACCTTCCAGAATCTTCTGTGTGTTGGGGTGTTTGTGAATCGCCGAGAAGTTATCCTGTGCAAGCTTTCCTAAATGTGTCTGTCCAGCCACTGGTTTTCGTGAGCATGATTGTTCAGGATTAGTGTTCCTTCAGGAAATGCCGCTCTAGCGGTTGTGCCGGGTTTGAACACGGTTGAGGAAAATGTTCACATTTCAAAATAGTGACAGTGTGCGGTCAGGGGTCGTGAAATGATAAACTAAGCTGAGTGTCTTTACACAAAAGAGAGACCATTTGAGGAAATATTCACAGCTGTTCACTTTCAGCTCTCTTAGAATCAGGATTCTAATTTGAATCTGGATGAGGATCATTTTTTGGGAACTATCCCAGTGAGCATTCCGTTCATCAGAAAATTCATGTATCCGATATATACTGTTGCTGTTCCACTACCTCCTGTATTATTATTGCTTTGTAGAAATTGATAAAAATGCTTTATTAAATTAGACTGGCGCTAAGCTACTAACCGAAGACTCCAAAGAATGACCCCAAAATTCATTATAGAAAAATAAAAATGGTAGTGAGTAGTGTACTTTAAGAAAAGAGGAGGGGCACCTGGGTGGCTGGGGGGGGGGGTGGTTACATGTCCGACTCTTAATTTAGGCTCAGATCTTGATCTCAAGTTTGTAAAATCAAGCCCAGCGTTGGGCTCCGCCCTGGGCGTGGAGCCTGCTTAAGATTCTCTCTCTCCCTCTATCTCTGCCCTCCCACCCCACCCTCTCTCTCTCTCTCTCAAAAAGAAAACCAGAGAAGAAGCAAGCCTATAAATATTTCCAGAGATGAAATTTAGCATAGGAAAAATAAAGAGTCATTCATCTCTTACCAAAGGTCACAGCCAAAGTTGGATTTTTATAATAAGTGAATAAAATATTCAATATTCACTGTATCAAGGTGTGTATCAAGTACCTACCCGGTTCTAGACACACTAGGCTTTGATGATAGGAAGACAAACCTAAGAACATTCTGCTCCCAAAAAGTTTTCCCCGGTAGGTGAGACAGATAAGTATAATAAATTGTAATACAATGTGACATTGAGGTTTAGGAAGGTTAACGACTTCCCCAAGGAAACTCAAGTCAGGATTTGACTGGTTGGTCCAATGATTTCCAATACCCTGCTCGCTTCTCTAACAGACCTGCTCCCCTCTTCACAGAGAACATCATGAAGATATAGAACTTGAAATTAATGAAACATAAAATCAAAAGTACTGAACCTCGGGGCGCCTGGGTGGCTCAGTTGGTTGAGCGACTGCCTTCGGCTCAGGTCATGATCCCGGAGTCCCGGGATCGAGTCCCATATCGGACTCCCGGCTCTGCGGGAAGTCTGCTTCTCCCTCTGACCTTCTCCCCTCTCATTCTCAGTCTCTCTCTCTCTAATAAATAAATAAAATATTAAAAAAAAAAAGTACTGAACCTCAAGGGCCAGAAAGAAATGGAAAGATGACCCAGGCCGACCTCCTTATTTTACAAGCCTGGAAACTGAGACACAGAAGAAAATGGATTTGCTCAAGGTTATACAGTCTTCTAATGACCGAATTAAGATTAGAATCAAGGTTTGTTGACTCCCAGCTCTCTGTGCGGTAAAGGGCTGCCCTGCGGGAAGAGGCAGTGAGGAAGACCTCAGCAGGCTCTCTTTTACTGAGGAGCAGTATGGGCCCATCTGAGTAAAAGCCTAGGGCGATTGTTGAATCGGTGATAAAATGCCCCATGACTAAGCACTTATTTAAAGAAATATTTCTAAGAGGAACTGCCAGGGGATTTCAGCTGAGTTCCTTAAAAACGGCCACTATCCTTAAAAGTTGAAGATAGATTCCATGAAAAATAAATATGGGACATTTGGGGGAAATTTGAACACTACATATTAGAGACTATTAAGGAATCATTGTCACTGGTTTAAGTATAAGTAGATTTGCGATTAATGCTGTTATTGAAAAGTACTTCTCACGACTTTGACGTATCTAGTGAAATATTTGCACTGAAATTATATGGTGTCTGGTACTAAAATAATCCGCTTTTTTTTTTCCGGGGGGTGGGTGGAGAATGAGGATTGTAAATGACTTGAGTTGCTACACACCAAAACTAGGAGGTAGGTATTATCTCGACTTTTGCATATTTCCAAGGAAAAAAGTCTCTTCATGATGTGGAAATACCTTCTTGTTGGAAGTTTCAGAAAGTTATTTTTCCCTACCAGTTGAGTCAAGGTCAGGGAGAAGTGTAATCCGTAATTTTAATTGCTGACATTTGCATAGGCTAGCACCTTATAATTTACAAACTGTATTCACACCAACACACACCTTTCCTCACTCTCCTGGATTAGTTTAGGTCTGAAGTTGAAGGCAAAGGATCTCAATTGTGTTGGCTACAGAATAATGCCTCAAGCCCTGTCTGAAAATTAAATTTTCTTAGCACTTTTCAGTGGTAGTAAAAATCCGGAGGATTTCCAGGAATACAGAAGGCAGGCACATGCTGAGTTTGCTTCTGCCTTGGAAGAAGATTTTTTTTTTCGCCCCTTCATTTTAGGTACACACAAGGGGATGTGCTGCGATTTATCTCAGCTAGCTAACATTCTTACTACAAAATATTAGGCCAATCCCAAAGCCACATTATCATGGAATCTATAATAGTATTAAGGCCCTCTTTGTGGCCAAGAGGAGTTGGTGTATTACTGTTTTTATTATAAGATTTATAGAGCTGGTTTATAATACTGTATTCTTAATTGTATGGGCAATATATTTAAAACACATGTTGTAGCTACAGTTCTGGTTCTATTTTTAAGTGACTTTGGGGTTTTTTTTTCCTCCCCTCTTTCTATTCATATAAGGTATACCTGCATCTGGAAACTATCAAAATATCACAAAGACAACACCATGAATGTGGTTAATTAAAGGGATAGACACCATGGAGGTTATAAGCAAGATCATTATCATTCAATAAATATTTTATTGGCAATACTTATTGTTTTGTAGGGAGCTGGGAAACCGTAACATGGGTGGGATTTCCAAGCACATAGAAATGAAACTAGTTTCCAAAGGAGAATAACTGCTTACAGTCAGATGTTTAGGGGAAAGCGGTTTTCTCTGCCTTGTTTAAATTGCAGAAAACATATAAGTTGAGCGTCCCTTCCTGCCTTCCCATAGTGTTTAAGCTCTGAGTCTGTGGCCCCAGTTGGTGAATAGCTGAATACGCCCTCGGGGACACTGAGTTATGGCAAGGGGTCAGAGATGCTTTATGGTGCATCCAGAATTTCTGTAGATTGAATAATAAAATGACTGGAGTAGAAATGTACCCGGTGCAAATGTATGTGTTGTCATTCAGAAATAAACTGCGAATGTATTGAAAAGCTTTTCCGAATGTATACAACCACTCCTTTCTTATGTATCTTTTACATCAATGAGGACTAAGAATATAGCTACTTTCTTACATAGGCAGGGGACTGCCCCGAGAACCAGCCCTCTAGGTGAGGTGAGAAGCTCTCCTTCCTACATTTGGTGAAGCCAGTTCTCTCTCTTTTTAGCCTTATTCTGTGAAGCACATAATCATTTCTCTGTTTCATTACATAGTATGTGCCACAGGAGAGAGAATGGGACCAGGAATAATTCAATGCACTCAAAGATTTGTTTTATCATTTGGCTCTCAGGACTGGAAGTTCTAGGCATACCTTCTCTGCCACTTTTTTATACTTACTGTATTCGCTTTGGTGCTCCAAGCCAAGAGGACTTTCCTCAAACTATGCACACTGTCAGACCTGAAATATCCAGGATAGAGACCTCTGCAGGAACTTTTTACCGTAACGGAAACTTAAAATTGGGTGAACCTCGTCAGAAATGCAAATATTGTTCAGAATGTCTCAGAAGGCTCTTCATACAGAGTACCTTTTGATTCTCCAAGTTTCTCTACTCGCTCTCTATACACTCTCCCTTCAGCAGGGTATTTTTTTTTTTAAGGGACATTAGTCCTGGATTATTACATCGAACAAGCAAGCAGATGGCATCATTGCTGAGTGGAGTTACGGGTGAAGGATGACGCTGAGCTCCCAAATCATAATTGGAGGTAGGATTAGTTGAAAGAGTTGTGTTTATGAACAAATCCTCTTCAGTTTATTTGTTCTCTATTAATTATTTGCCGCTGATTAAGCCCTTATTCTGCACCTGGCATGTTATGCTAATCTTCCAACAACCCCACGAGGTGAATACTATTATTCTTCCATTTGACGGATGAGGAATTTGTTGCTGAAAGAGGTTGCATTTCCCTAAGGTCTCGCAGCCGGTAAGCGACAGAATGAGGACTTGAAAAGAGATTTGACTCTAAATCCTCCACAAGCAGAGACTCTTCGGAGAGAAGCCTGAACTCCTGTGCGCCTCCTCACCAGCTCTAGGGTCTAATGACTTAAGCACCTGCCTATTCTTATCTTTGGAAAGGCGAGGATTGTGTAAACTGAACCAAAATAATGACAGCTGTTTCCTTAGACCGTCCATCATTAGTCACTTTTTCCTTAATGGCTTCCCAGCGAGTACTAGGTTAGTAAGTGGCTTAACTGTTACCAAGATCATCTACACATTCAATGTACAGATGGCCCTGGGCTAGTTATAACTTAACCTAATTATTCTGGCCCTTCTGACTTTTCCCTTCTAGAGAGAGGCATCAAAAAAAAAAGGGGGGTGGGTGGGGAGATTTTTGAAAGACTTACGTAGATCTTACTATCTTAAAGAAGAGGGGAAATTATTTTTGAGGCGAATGAGTCCTAGCTTTCCTATAGAAAGGGGGATTATTTATTATTTGGTTAAGTAGAAATTAATTAAGAGGATATTGCACACAATAGGTATTAAGTCAGTAATGACATATGGAAGCCGAAAGATCTCACTATTGGATCCATATGGCGGCTAAAAAAAAAATGGGGCACCTTCTTGGTTTGACTTCACCGCTAGCCTCTCTTAAGTGCTTGGATCTCGATTCACTCTCATCTCTAAACTCTTTTTGGGGCTTCCACCCATCTTGCCATCAGCTGGGGACTTAGGCGGTCCTCTTCCTCAGTGTCCCTCTCATTTTGAGATGGAAGGAGATGAAGCCTTTCCAATCACCCCTCCTTAAAATCCAAGAGGATCGTCTGCCAGAAATAAACACTTCCCCCCTCTTATTAGGAAGACAAAAACCAAATGTAGGCAGTCAGATGGGCTGATATCTGAAAATATCTCCCAGGCACTGCATAAATCCTCACCATTCCCTTGGTACAGAAATAAGAGGGAGCCACTTACATTTGGGAGTTGGAGGAAGGGGCATATGTCTGCAAAACCGGAAACAGTGGTTTCTGGGTCCAATGCAGTGAGGCGGCATACTAAGGGGCAGGTAGCAAGCCCCGCGGCTGGCCCTGGGCAGTGGGAGACGGGACAGTGAGAAGACTAGAACACTGCCTCTTAAAGCAGCTAACACCTCCCACTAAGACCAGAGAGCTGCATACTTTGTGGAAAAAGCTGAAAATACAGTGTGAGGTTAGGCCCTAAGAACTGGTCATCTACCAGTGGCAAAGAGAGAAGCCCACGTCTGCCATATGTAAACCCAACACGATGAACAGGGCCTTTGCACACCCAGGACTTGTTACACCTGCCTCCCTGCCTGCCTGGGATTCTGGCTCTCAGCCCTGCCCTCGGGAAAGAGTTCAGCTGTATGATACTATTTACCCTCTTGCCAGAATCACAAAGAAATCCAAGTAAAAAGGTGTGTCCATGTTTTTCTCCCCAGAGTTGGTTGATTTAGGTTAGAGTTGCAGTTTACACTTGCCTTTTAGTTTTCTATTGAAGGAAAAGCAGTATCTCAAACCACAAAGTCAGCTGCTAAGATGGTTTACTCTTACTGTTGTTCTTGACTAGAGCAGGTGGGTTAAACCTTGGTCAGCTGAAACCTTAATTTGTTACCACTACCTCTGTCCCAGGTAGCGGGCTCAGAGGGGTCTCAGACCAGGCACACGTGGATGACGAGAGCCCAGTGGGCAGAAGGTAATGTGACACCATCAATGATATAACTTCGAGAATAATCCCTGCTGTCCCTTTGCTCTAGAATCTAGCTCCGGCACCTTACAAAGCAGAAAGTCCTCAAACAGCTGGGGGTGCAGGGTGCGTGTGTACCTCCCGTGAAGTTGGTTCAACTTCCACTCAGCTCCAGAAGCTTCTAAGAAGCAATTACAGTCTTGTCTTTGCTTTCTTTTCCTTTTTCACTTTAGAGGGACAGATCACCAAACAAACTTTCTGGTGGCTGTTCAGAGGGACAAAATCCTTGGCTGAAGCATGTGCTAGTGTTTTGCAATGCAAGCCACACACGGGGAGTTTTTGGGACACCCTGGGGCACAAGTGGGTTCTGGGGCCCTGGGGACAAAGAGCACTGCTAATTTATGCCACCACTGCTTGAGAATGGTGCTCGGCGACCAGGGCCCATTTAAGGAGCCCGAAGTCAGGACGGGGTGGTAAATGGATGATCCAGGCTGAGCAATGCTGGGAAAGGAAGGGGAAAGCCCCATCTTGGAAGAAACACTTTCAGGATCTGCTGACCTGCCTGTTGTCAGGTTTCTTGCCCCTCCCCAGGATGACCTGAATCTCGTTTGCCTTGTCTCCTGGAAAGCTGCCTCTAGAAGGGAATGTTCTCTAGTATTTAGAGAGGAAACCAGGAAGTGAGGAGTCACAGCCCCGGCTTCCTGGTCAGGCTGCTGACTCACATAGCCATCCCTCGGGCGATTTCCTTCATCTCTCTGTGCCTCAGTTTCTCAGTTAAATGAAAGATGAAAATGGAATTCTCCTTGAGGCATTGGGAAGACCTAATTAATGTTTATGTTTCTCAGAGATAACCGGGATTAAGAGGTCCTATTACGGCAAAGCATCATTACGTGGAAGATTACATCTTAGCGTCAACTTTGAGGCGTCCACTGAATAACGAGCAGTCGCGTGCTTGGGCCCTCGTTCCCACTACCCCACTCTGCGACATGCCCTCCCTCTTCGCTTCTGTTCTTTTCCACATGGACCTCGGGTTGTGTCACTTGCCTGACATTCTGTTAGTAAAGGGAGGGAGGCTTTAACTTCTCTTTGCTCATTCCCTAAGTGTCTACCAACAAGGGCTGACTGGGAGGGGGTGAGAGAGAGAGAGAGAGAGAGAGAGAATAGGATGCTGTGAGCTACAGCCCTTTCAGACACAGCCCTCCGTGTTCTTTTTAAGGAATTCGGCTGTCCCTTTGTGCTTGATTTTCTTTTCTCCTTTCAAAGTGTTGACTTCATTGTTTGGCTAGGGTGAATACATCACTTCCTCTTTGGGGGTCTGTGTTTTGTCTCCTGCTGGGTCTGAAAATGTCATGTCATTTGTTGGGTTTTGCTAGATTATGTTGGGGGTTTGTTTGTTTTTTGGTGTTCCCAAATCGTCACTGTTTCACCAGACCCTTGCCACTTCTACCTCCTGATTAATGATGTGATAGAAATGTGCACCCCCCTCGGCCTTTACCAACAGATAAACGCATTTGTGTATAACTGCTCTCTTGGTTCTCTTGCCTACGAAGGGAGTTCCCCTGCCAGGGCAAAAAAAACCAACAAAACCCCACACTGCTGTTATCTTTTCTTCCTGCTGGGCGGTCAGGTTGCTCTCTTGCTCTGCTCATTATCTGAACTTTGCTGAAGAGTGGATCTTCGTGCCTCTCGTCCAGGATACAGTGCGAGCCCCAGATCTTTTCCTCTTCAGACTTACCAGCCTTTCCGACACTCCTCATGTATGGCTTTTTCCATTCCTGGAAGCAGGATTTCTCTACTCCCTTAAGCACATTTTAGTAGATACACTTGGAATTTATTAACTCATTCCACAAGCGTTATTTACTTACTGCCATGTGCCAGGTACACAGGACGCTGGGGGTGTGATAGGAATCGGGAGACTGAGTTCCTGTTCTTGGAGAGCAGTGTGTGGGCAGGGCAGGGGGGGTGCAGGTGCAGGTGGTGATGGGGAGGGTGAGAATGACCCGCGGGCTTGTAAGTTGCAATCGGGCTTGTAAGTTGCAATGCAAAAAAGGAGGATTTCTGAGGGTCCCTGGGATCTAGCACTAATAATACTTACACTGTCCACTGTATGTTATTTGTTACAACAAAAATATTTCCCTGAGCTCTTACTATGTACCACGCACTGTGCTAAGTAACCTCATTTGATCCTTGGTCTGACCTTTGTGCTGAGTTGTCTTGTCATCCTTATTCTCCAGATGAGGGACGAGACACCGGAGAGGCTAAGCAAGGAGAGCAGGGTTGTTTGTAATTTCCAACGTAGGCACAGAGGCTATGCTGTCCCGAGAAAGAGGGGCTTACCAGGGCCCTTTAGGACGGAGTTCTCCTGCCTATACCTGTGACAGCACTTGACATTAAGTCCTTTCCCCACATTTCCCTGAAAAAGGATTTGTTCTTTGTATTCTAGGAGGACATTGGGTGGAGTGGCTATTTTGAAGCTCGCCTCTGCCTTTAGTGGAAGGTTCCTCTTAATACAGTCCTTCCTCAGGGCTACCTTAGTGAGCTCTCCATTGGATTTAGGAAAAGTGGGAGCCATTCTGCCAATTCAATGTGGGGTACCTGCTTGGAAAGGGATTTTGGGGGTGATACCGGTGGTTAAGAAGCTCCCCTTTTATCTATTCATGAAGAAAGAAGGATCTTTCTAATATATTTAAGACTATTAAGATTATAGATCCCAAACGAGCATCACTGAGGTTGATGTGTTTGCCACGTTCATCAACAACGTTCTTGTCACTGTATTCAAAGGACACACCTCAGTTCTTATTATTTGACTTTCGGCATCATTTGCTGCTGACTGCCATCTTTGAATGAATTTATTCTCTTGATTACCTGGTTTCCTTCCTATCTCTCTGGGCGACGCTTTGTCTTTCCATGTTGGTACTCTCCAAAGATAGATTCTCTCACTCCAGGCACTCTCATTTTCAGAGCTATCACTCAATATTAGGGCTTCAATTATTGGCTTGATGTGAGTGGCTCCCAAGTATCTATCTCCAGGCCAGCTCTTTCTTCTATGGTTTGGAACCCAGCTAGTTTGTGGGGCTCACAGTAACCTCAAACCCAAAAGGTCCAACATTGAACTTGTCCTCTTTACCCCAAACCCTCTTCTTGCATCCTCTCTCTGGGAAGGCTACCATGGGCCATCCATCCATTTGCCCCAGCCAGGGGACTTGGCATTGTCCTCGAGTCTTCCTTGTCCCACTCCCACCACAGCTCTTCCTTCAGTAAGTGCTGTTGTCTCTCCTCTACAATTGCTTGAATCTTCGACTTTTTCCCATGCCATCATTGCCGCCATTCTCATTTGCCGGCTCCCTGCACTAACCTAACTGCTCTTCCCTGTGGGGATTCTTGCTCCTGCCGATCTGTTCTCAGCCAGGCAGCTAGAGTGAATTTCCTCAAACGCAAATCTGGGGATGTGACTCCCCTACATAAAACTCTTCAGTGGTGGCTACTGCTCTTAGGATAAAATGTAAATGCTTCAATATGACTTGTGAGACCCTGTATGATCTGGCCTCAGCTTTTGCTATATTCCTTCACTTTATACTCATAATGTTCCAACTTAATGTGCTATGTCTTGCTTATAGAGTCTTTAGGACATGCCAATCCGTCTGTTCGGACTATTCTCCCATGTCCTCATATGCTTTCACCTGGTGCCATGGGCTGAATTGTGTTCCCCAACCCATATGCTGAATTCTTAACCCCCTAGTACTTCAGAGTGTGAGCTTATTTGGAAATCAGGTCTTTATAGAGGTAGTCAAGTTAAAGTGAGGTCATTGGGATGGGCCCTAATGCAATATGACTAGTGTCCTTATATAAAGGGGAAATTTGGATGCAGAGATTCATAAAGAGAAGATGATGTGAAGACACACGGGGAGGAGATGGCCATCTACAAACTGAGGAGAAAGGCCTGGAACAGATCCCTACCTCACAGCCTCACAACCTCAGAGCCTCACAACTCAGCTGACACCTTGATCTCAGACTTACAGGCTCCAGAACTGAGAGACAATAAATTTCCATTGCTTGAGCCACCCAGTCTGTGGTACTTGGTTATGGTAGCCCTAGCAGATTGAGATAGCTGGATAATTCCTGCTTATCTTTTAGTCTAAATCTTAGGTATCGCCTAGCCATGCCCTCCTAGACTGGGCTGGATGACCTTCTTGTGTGCTCCCATGAATCTCCTGCTCATCAGCCCCTCATTCTTTCTATGAGAGCATGTGTCACTCTGTACTAATTGTTTTTTGTCTGAGCTGCCTGATAGGTTGAGCTCTATGAGGGTGGTGGGCCTGACATACCTTACATATCGTTGTATCTTGCACCTAGTAGGGCAGAGTCCTGTAGTAAGGATGCATTGCTGCATAACAAATGGCCCCACAATTTAAAAGCTTAACACAACAAATGGTTTTTATTTTATTTTATTTTATTATTAATTAATTCATTTATTTTTAAAAAGATTTTATTTGTTTCTTTGAGAGAGAGAGAGAGTGAGAGAGAGCATGAGTGGGGAGAAGGTCAGAGGGAGAAGCAGACTCCCCGTGGAGCTGGGAGCCCAATGTAGGACTCGAACCCGGGACTCCGGGATCATGACCTAAGCCAAAGGCAGTCGCTTAACCAACTGAGCCACCCAGGTGCCCTATTTTTTATTTATTTTTTAAAAAGATTTTATTTACTTATTTGACAGAGAGAGAGATCACAAGTAGGCAGAAAGACAGGCAGAGAGAGGGGGTAAGCAGAGAGCAGAGAACCTAATGCGGAGCTTGAGCCCAGGACCCTGAGATCATGACCTGAGCTGAAGGCAGAGGCTTTAACCCACTGAGCCACCCAGGTACCCCAACAAACACTGTTTTTAAAGATTTTATTTTTATTTATTCAAGGGAGAAGGAGAGAGACAGAGCGAGGTTGGGTGGGAGAAGAGCAGAGGGAAAGGGACAAACAAACTCCATGCTGAGCATGGAATGAACCTGTTGTAGGGCTCATCCTAGGACCCTGAGATCATGGCCTGAGTCAGACACTTAACCGACTGAGCCACCCAGGTACCCCAAGGCAACAAACATTTCTTATGTTACAGTTTTTTGTGGGTGGGGAATTCTGGAAAGCCTTAGCTGGGTACTTCCCTTGTGAGGTTGCAGGCCAGATGTCACCCGGTTGTCTGAAGGCTTGACGAGGCTCTTCTTCCAAGATGGCTCCCTTCCATGGCCGTTGGCGGGAGGCCTTTAGCGCTGGCCCCATGCGAACTTCCCCAGATGCCTGTTTGGGTACCCTCACGACATGGCAGCTGATTTCCCTCAGAGAAGGTAATTCCAGAGAAAGAACAAGGAAACTGCTATGCCTTGTCTGTCCTAATCTCAGGGGGACCATTCTCTCAGCTATATTGGCTGCATTGTATTCATTAGAAGTGATTAAATATAGTCACACTTAATGGGGAGGGGAATTAGGCTCCATTCTCTGAAGCAAAGAGCATCAAAGAATTTATGGACGTACTTTAAAACCACCACAGGACTTACTGAATAAACAAAAGCATTTTGAATAAATGCACCAACCTAAGCCTTTCACATTTATTGACTCAGCCGACTGTTTACTGGACACCTACTCCTGTGGGACTTCCCCTGGGTAGAAGGCAGCTGAAAATTCTCCCCACGAGAATGGAAAGCGTAAAAACAGAGGTGGCACTGCTGCTTCATCCCTCAAACATATGTGGGACAAAGACCGGAAGGCCACTCTATCCCAGAGCCCTGTCATTGCTGCTTCAAGGGGACCCCTGGTTCACTTCACCCACCTCCCCTGGCTCCCTCCCTCCCATTACCCCTGAGCTTTTAACACCAGCTCTTTCTCGTTTTTCTTTTCTATTGTGTATTTTGAAGCCATTTTCATGACTATTTATCCCATGTATCCATAGATCATCAGCTCTAGGGAGACGGAGTTGACGTGTACAGTCTTTAGTACCGGCTTGTGCACGTCGGTTTCGGAATAGGTCTCGCAGACTGCGTAGGTGCAATCTGTCATGTGTGAGTGTGTGTCCTCGTGCATCAGGCACGAGCAGGTGCACTTAGGAGTAGCTTCAGTTTATACAGTACGGGGGCTGCCGCTGCTCTCGTCACTGGGAGAGTCGAGGAACCCCCCCATGGTCCTTCTCCCACCCCCACTCTGGTTCCTCAGGCCCCTTGTGAAGTGTCAGAACCTCGACTTCATGCTTCGAAAGCTTGCCGACCTCTGACATAGCGCTTTTGTTGTTGTTTTTATTTATTTATTTTTATTTTTTTAAAAGATTTTATTTATTTATTTGACAGAGAGAGATCACAAGTAGGCAGAGAGGCAGGCAGAGAGAAAGGAGGAAGCAGGCTCCCTGCTGAGCAGAGAGCCTGATGCGGGGCTCGATCCCAGGACCCCGGGATCATGACCTGAGCTGAAGGCAGATGCTTCACTAACTGAGCCCCCCAGGTGCCCCCTGACAAAGACCTCTCTACCCTTTTGTCTCCATTACAATTTTTTTTTAATGTTAGTATTTCTAATAATCCAGATAATTTAAATTTTTCTCTGTTTCTGCAGGTAATGGCAAATTAAATACCATTAGACATTTTTTGCCAGTTAAAATATTTGCAAAGAGGAAGTTTTTTGAAGGCTTTCAGAGGATATATTAACAACAAGAACAACAAAATGGGAACAGCATTGGTATAGCTAATACGTGACATTTACTGAACGTGTATTATTTTCCAGTCGCTAATTTTAACAATGTCCATGTTTTATCTCAGAGCAGTTCTAATATTATCTTCCCATAATAGATGAGAAAAATAATGTGGGGACAGGTAAAGTAACTCGCCCACTCCTGTACAGCTAATAAATATGCATGTCTGATTCTAATGCAGGCACTTTGACTGGAAGTCTGTCCTCATCACCTGTATGGTAGATTTTTTCCCTGAGTCTTTTTTTTTTAATTTAAATTTTTGAATCAATTTGAGTATAGCTGACACACAACGTTACCTTAGTTTCGGGTGCATAACACAACAATTTAGCGTCTCACTGCTACGCCGAGCTCACCCCAAGTGTAGTTCCCACCTGTCGCAATACAAAACGATTGCACCATCACGACCACGTTCTCTGTGTTGGACCTTTTATTCCCAGAACATCGTCAGCCATAACTGGAAGCCTATGTCTCCGCTCCCCCTCACTTAGTTTGCCCATCCCTCCCTCCACTTCTACCTTTTAACCCTCCTTTGCAAAGATTGCCTCATTTCCTTCCCCAGCAATCCCGAAGACTCCATGAAGTCTGACTTGAGTTTCTGGAAAGTCAGAATGGAAGCGCTAGAAACTATCAGTAGAACAAATGTCATGTAGCCAGACGTTTTCAAATTCTCCTCCATTTTACTCAACGTCGTAGAACAAGCTAGTGGAAAATAGCAAGTAAGACTTGAGGCTGGGTCAGTCTCCTGAGTCCTACCCTGGGCTCTGTCCCTCGCAGTCAACAGGGAGACATCAGAACTTAGAGGTTAAGAATATGGGTCTCTCGGGCCCCTGGGTGGGGCAGTTGGTTGAGCGACTGCCTTCAGCTCAGGTCATGATCCCGGAGTCCCGGGATCGAGTCCCACATCGGGCTCCCAGCTCCATGGGGAGTCCGCTTCTCACTCTGACCTTCTCCCTTCTCATGCTCTCTCTCACTCTCTCTCTTCCCTAATAAATAAATAAATAAAAATCTTTAAAAAAAAATTAAAAAAAAAAAAAGAATATGGGTCTCTCGGGGCACCTGGGGGGCTCAGTGGGTTAAAGCCTCTGCCTTTGGCCCAGGTCATGATCTCAGGGTCCTGGGATCGAGCCCCATAGCAGGGAGCCTGTTCCCCACACCCCCCACCCCTGCCTGCCTCTCTGCCTACTTGTGATCTCTCTCTACATCAAGGAAATAAATAAAACCTTAAAAAAAAAAAATATGGGTCCCGGGACATGAAAAAGTGCTCAATGTCACTCAGCATCAGGGAAATATGAATCAAAACCACAGTGAGATACCCCCTCACACCAGTCAGAATGGCTAAAATTAACGAGTCAGGAAATGACAGATGTTGGCGAGGATGCGGAGAAAGGGGAACCCTCCTACACTGTTGGTGGGAATGCAAGCTGGGGCAGCTACTCTGGAAAGCAGTATGGAGGTTCCTCAAAAAGTTCAAAATAGAGCTGTCCTACCACCCAGCAATTGCACTATTGGGTATTTACCCCCAAAATACAAATGTAGTGATCTGAAAGGGCACCTGCACCCCAATGTTCATAGCAGCAACATCCACAATAGTCAAACTGTGGAAAGAGCCTAGATGTCCATCGAGAGATGAATGGATATAAATATATATATATATATATATATTATATGATGGAATATTATATATATATATATGATGGAATATTAAGCAGCCATCAGAAAAGGAAATATTGCCACTTGCAATGACTGGATGGACCTAGAGGGTATTATGCTAAGGGAAATAAGTCAATCAGATAAAGATAATTATCATATGATCTCACTGGTATGTGTACTTTGAGAAACAAGGCAGAGGATCATAGGAGAAGAGAGGGAAAAATGAAACAAGATGAAACCAGAGAGGGAGACAAACCATAAGAGACTTTTAATTTCGGGAAACAAAGGAGGGTTGCTGGAGTGGAGGGGGGTGGGAGGGATGGGGTGGCTGGGGGATGGACACCGGGGAGGGTATGTGCTGTGGGGAGCACTGCGTTTTGGGTAGGACTGATGAATCACAGACTTATACCCCTGAAACAAATAATACATCTTATGTTAATAATTAAAAATTAAAAAAAAAAGAATATGGGTCTTGGGGGCATCTGGTTGGCTCAGTCAGTTAAGCCTCTGCCTTCGGCTCAGGTCGTGATCCCAGGGTCCTGCATTTCCTCATTTTGGTATCCTAAATCACCAACTTTAAAGGTTTGTTTGTTTTCTTGTACAATATAGGTTTTTTTTGTTTTTTTTTTTTGGTTTGTTTCCCGGAAGTAGAAAGCTTGCCAAGAGCAGTTCTGACAGTTGGAGATTAAGGTGTGTGTGTATGGTGCGTACTATTTACTTGATAATTTGCAGAAAGTTCCTTCCGGTCAGCTTTCGGTAAGGAGACTGTGCTGGGGAAGCTATTCCGTGGAGATGGGCTGATGGGAGGCTCCTGGCCAATACCTAAGACAACTGAGATACAGGGAGACAGAGACAAAGAGAGGCGGATTCTTTTAGATTCTGCCTGACACTGGCAAAGAACTTAGGCTGGGACAGGGATTGGATATTTGTTGCGTGAGTCATGGAGAGTGAAAGGTGAAAGAATGGGGCATGTTCTCCTTAACTATTTGGATAAGGAGAGAAGGGAGTAGGGAATTTTTCTAGGTGGGTATCAGCATCTGAGGAGAGAGCCACAAAATAAGTCAACAATTTCCAAATTTTCTGAAGTTTCTTT
>CM052802.1:112874066-112962470 GCA_028533885.1 Nasua narica | reverse complement strand
CCTGGGTGGCTCAGTTGGTTGAGCAACTGCCTTCGGCTCAGGTCATGATCCTTGAGTTCCGGGATCGAGTCCCACATCGGGCTCCCAGCTCCACGGGGAGTCTGCTTCTTCCTCTGGCCTTCTCTCCTCTCGTGCTCTCTCTCACTTTCTCTGAATAAATAAAATCTTTAAAAAGAAAAGAAAGTAGTTCTTTTATTTTATTTTGTTTTATTTTATTTTGTTTTATTTCTTTTATTTTGCTGAAATTTTATATGAAATTTTATTTTATAAGATATTTGGTATCTTTTATTTTGCTGAAATGGAGTCCAACTTTCTCCCTAAGCCCAGTAGCTGAAACAGGTAATGATTCTCTTATCCGTGCTCAGACAACTGAAGACTGAAACTTCAGATAAGGTCTGAGGCAGCAAATGGATTATTTGTGGCATAGATTGAGTCCCGAGGAACTTGGGTGGCTGTATTTAATTCCAATTCCACCTCTATTTTACCTATTTTTTGGTACCAATGATAATACCAATATTTACCAGGAAATTTAGAGATGAAGCAAGGACAGCATATGTTGCACATCCCTTTCGTCCAATATGGGTAGTAAAGGCAAGGCTCATGTTCTCGAAAACCCTCATGTGCTTACTAAGGAGGAGTTCTTATTTTGAAAGTTCCTTTGCATAATCTTAGTTATGCTTTCTTAGCTTTCATGCCTTCATTTTGCGAATTCTGGGTCTAGGTCCCAGGAGTCTGATCTATCCGAATAAAGGCACAATGGGGAGTAATGGGTTTTAACAGAGGAACAGCCTGATCCAGTGGCTAGAATTTGGGCTAGGGGGACCCAGCATGTGGTGCCCATTAAATGTTTGAAGTCACTTGGGTATGACGATTCCCCTGACCTGTCTGTCCTTCCCGGAGGGTCCAGGTGGGTCTCAGCAATTTGCATGGCATGAGTTCATTGCCTATCCTCTAGTCTGGTTTTTATTTTTTCTAAGCTTTTATTTATTTATTTGACACACAGAGAGAGATCCCACGTAGGCAGAGAGGCAGGCAGAGAGAGAGGGGAAGCAGGCTCTCCGCCAAGCAGAGAGCCCGATGCGGGGCTCGATCCCAGGACCCTGAGATCATGATGTGAGCCGAAGGCAGAGGCTTTAACCCACTGAGCCCCCCAGGTGCCCCGGGCTTTTCGTTTCTTGACTTTTCTGCTGTGCAGTTGCTCACTTTTCTTTTCCTTCCTGCCCCATATCGTGGCCGCAGCTCCTCAGTTTTCAGACTCAGGCCAATGAGGTCGACATGAACGCAGAACCGGGCAGGAGCTGGGGAAACTGCTCAGAAAACACCGGCCTCCAGGGCTTGGAATCAGGGTGCGAATTGCATCTCTCGTCCTTCACTGACAGGCCATGTCAAGCACAAGAGCGCTGTTTGGCGGGGGTAGAAAAAAATATTTTTTAACATTAATATGTGCAGAAATGTGGACTGTCTCAGACACAAGGCCCTTGTGGAAACTCATCAGTAGTGTTTCGAGTACCTTAATCCGTTTGGTGTATCAGACTTGCCTGGAAAGGTGCCTCCTTTCCAGAAATAGACGACAAGCCTGTGGTTCCCAAGTACCAGAGACAGGCAAGGAAATGAAATTGGAGCATACAGGACAAGTGTGGGGGACTGACACCTCAACAGAGGCACACAGGGGTAGGACACATTTCACATAAGAATGGGCTATTTTTACAAAAGCAAAGAAACTATAATACTTGAGAAGTTTTAAGGAGGCATCTCATTACTTTTCAGTAATTTCTTCACTGTCAGCTTTGTGTTTTTGCATTTGTTTTCCCCCAGATAATAATCTTTTTTAGGGTATGTTCATTCACTGGCTATGAATAAAATGCTTTGTAAGAAAATTTCCTTAAGTGCCAAAGTAGGAAGATCATCTCTCGGCCTTAGAATGTAGACCAGAGTTAGTGTTGTCATTTATACTAGCTATGTGTTGTCTGATATATTTCCTTGATATCTAGGACACTTGGGTCCCTATTTTTTTAAATGGCATGTGTTATTTTTTTTATATTTAAGATTGGTCTCACGGCGCGCCTGGGTGGCTCAGTCAGTCAAGTATCTGCCTTCGGCTCAGGTCATGATGCCAGGGTTCTGGGATCGAGTCCCACATGGGGCTCCCCGCTGAGTGAGGGTTTGCTTCTCCCTCTCCCACTCGCCCTGCTCATGCTCTCTCTAGCCCTCTCTTTCTCATTCACTCTCTCTCTCCCTCTCTCAAATAAATAAAGTATTAAAAAAAAGATTGGTCTGTAAGGCTCGTTCCCTAATTTTGAAATGGGACCAACAACCTCCTTTTCAAGATTGTCATTCAAGATTGAAACATTGGGTGAATAAAAGGACATCGAGTGGCACCAACAGATTCTTAGCTGATCTCAGTTCTCTTTCTCTTTGGGTTTATTATACCTGACTTCAGGCGTGCCCCGCTGTACACAATAAAGGGCTATACACACACCGATTTTCATTTAAAGGCTTTAGACTAACTCTCTAAGGGATTACCAGGGACTTACATGGCAGAGAAAAATCAAATTCATAAAACCCACAACTTCTTCTGTTCATATATATTTTATCTACCACATGGCAAGCCTTGCAGGGAAATGAATGAAAACAACAGAGGCTCTACTTTCAAAAGCCCCTGGTCTGTTAGATCGAGTCCTATGAAATTGCCATTCTTGTAGGACAAACACAGTGGACTGTCGGCAGTTTCATATGGTTCTACCTGGTTGGAGGAGACAGGAGGGAGAGGTTTCTAGTTGGAGATCGGGGAGGCTTCATGGAGGGGTGGCTGCCCACCATGGCAGAAGGTCCTTAAGTAGGCCCCCTGGATTTCTGGCTTTACCCTTTTCTTTCTTCCTTTTTTTTTTTTTAGATTTTTATTTATTTATTTGAGAGAGAGAGAGAGAGAGATCACAAGCAGGGGGAGAAGCAGGCAGAGGCAGAGGAAGAAGCAGGCTCCCCACTGAGCAGGGAGCCCAGTGCTGGGCTCGATCCTAGGACCCTGGGATCATGACCTCTGGGATTATGACCTGAGCCAAAGACAGATGCTTAACCGACTAAGCCACCCAGGTGCCCCGCTGGCTCTGGGCAGGGCCCCATCTTGGAATGGGTGCCAAGGCAGTCCCTCTCTGATCTCTTACTCAGAGAAGGGTCTGCTCTCAGGACCCGTGGAGGAGTAATGGAGAGAGGTGAGAGGCAGAGCTGTCGTCCTTCCATTCGGCATCGCTAGGTTACCGGGCTCGTCTCGGGGCTGGCTGCCAGGGGAAGGAGCTCACAGTCTGGGAGGGAAGCTTGATCCGTGAGGAGGACGCTGAGCGCTAGGACACAGATGCACACAGAGGAGGGGATGTCTGACGGACACACACGGAAAGGTGAAGCTTCTAGAAGAGGAATCTGGAGGACTGAGAAGGGAGTTCATTGACGGTTTCTTGGTGCCCAGATTGGTTGGGCCGCTACTTCATGCCAGGCGGTGATAAGCAAAACCTGCTTAGGTCCTGCCTTTGCGGAGTTTAGTGTCTGTTGGTGGTGGTGGTGGTGGGGGGGGGACAAATCGATCAGATAAGCATAACGGTGAATGACTACTTACAAATCATGGGAAGAATGAGGGAGGATGTAGAGAGAGTTTTCAACAGGGCGTCTGGCTGCTCTAGGAGTGGAGGAGGATTGGGGCAACGAGAGTGTCCTTTGACCTGAGTTTCGAACAGTGGCCCCAAGTTAGCCAGGTGAAATTGGCAACGGAGCCATCTGGGGCAAAAGTGTGTTGGTGGGGCTCAGAGCACAGCTGGAGAAAGGCAGGAAGGCCGGGGTAAGGATTTATTGAGGCTTTATCCTAAGAACGACGGGACTCCAAGGTCAGGTTTTAAGCCAGGGGGCAGGGTGGGTGCAAGGCCAGTGACAGGATCAGATCTGAATTTTGAAAGGCCTCTCTGGTGGCAGAAGAGAGGATTATAGAGAACAAGCGTAGAGACAGGAAATCAGTATTTATTTATTTTATTTATTTACACATAATGGGATCCTATTGTATGTATTGTTCTGTAACTTGCCTTTTTTTTTTTTAAACTTATGTCACACTGATCTGTCTCATTCAACTGAACAATGCAGCCAGCCCAATATTTTGTGGTACAGATACATAGGCTGTGTCAGGAGTCATAGTTTACTTCTAAATTGTTCCTAAGCTTTCATTTTCACAAACTACTGGCAGGAAGGTCCTTGAACTTGGGTGTGGCAGGTGGAATGCTGAGCTAGTCCCAAGATGCCCACCCTTCTTGCCCTGGGTCTGTCGGTATCCCCTCCCCCCACCCCCAAGTGTGGGCGAGACCCCAGAAGAGGATGGGACAGAACTCCGGTGATTGACCTAATGGATTTGGAATATTCCGGGTGGGCCTGCTTAAACAGAGGACCCCTTAAAAGGGGATGGGTGAAGGGAGAGATTTGGAATGTGTGGGCGCTTGTAGACAGTTGTGTGGCAAAGTCACATGACCCTCCCCCCTCCCCCAAGGACCTGAGAATGACTTCTAGTTGTTGGGAGTGGGTCATCTCTGACATCCAGGGAGAAGACAGGACCTCCCTCCTACAATTGCAAGGAAATGAGTTTTGTTAACATCCGGAGGGAGCCTAGAAGCACATCTTGCCCGAGTTGAACCTCCAGACGAAAACACACTGGGGAGACATCTGGACTTTAATCTTGGAAGATCTAGGGTCGAGGACCCAACAAAAATGTACCTGACCCCTGGCCCTCAGAAACTGTGAGATACCAGTTTTGTGCTGGTTTAACATGTTTAGTGTGTGTTACCTTGTTAGGCTCAATAGCAAACCAGTATCGTGGCTATTTGGATGCATTTTCCAGGGTTTCTATAGGATAGACATAGAAAAATGAGTTTGAAGGTGTGCTCATTTAAATTTTTATTTTTTTAATTTATATTTATTTATTTATTAAATAGATAAAATCTATTTACTGATTTATTTATTAAAAAGTATTTGTTTGAAACCAAGAGTCAAACGCTAACTGCCTGAGCCACCCAGGCGCCCCTCATTTACATTTTTAGTAAGTATTTTCAAATTGTTTCCAAAAAGGTTGCACCAACTTCACGTGCCCACCAGTGGAGAATAAAAGTATCTGTTTTCTTATGCTCTCACTGATTATCAGTGTTTTACATTTTGTCTATCTGATAGGTAAAAATGGTATCCCATTTTTGTTAGAAGGTGTATCTTTTGGGTATCTATCCATCTGTCCATCTCTCTTTATATTTGGCTACTCATATCTCTTGCTTCATACCCTGTTAAGTTTGTGTTTCTTCTGTGAAAAACAAAAAGTATGAAAATTTCCTGGTATGTTAAGTGCCTTGATAAATGTTAGTGATCACGAGTGATTTATAGGAATTAAACACATAACCACTCTATTAATCTGTATTACAACTGCGGCATATGTTTTATTTCAATCTGATTTTTCCTAAAAAAGTGTCAGTTTTTTTGTTTTTGTTTTAAATAGGCTCTACGCCCAGTGTGGATCCCAGCATGGGGCTTGAACTTACCACCCTGAGATTAAAACCTGAGCTGAGATGAAGAGTTGGAAGCTCAACCAACTGAGCCACACAGGCACCACCCGCTCACAAAATGCCCCAGTTTTTTTTTTTTTTTTTAAGATTTTATTTATTTATTTGACAGGAGAGAGATCACAAGCAGGCAGAGAGGCAGGCAGAGAGAGAGGGGGAAGCAGGCTCCCCGCTGAGCAGAGAGCCCGATGTGGGGCTCGATCCCAGGACCCTGAGATCATGACCTGAGCCAAAGGCAGAGGCTTTAACCCACTGAGCCACCCAGGTGCCCCCAAAATGCCCCAGTTTTTAAATGTTGGCAATAAATTCTACCAATTAAAATCCATAGGTAGAGCCAATAGTGTGGGTCCCACAAAACCCCCAGTGTGAAGCCTTTTTTCTCCCCACCTCCCTCCGTCAGTTTCGTTACCCTTATGCCTTTCTTAGTACTCTGACATTTATCCCTCTTAAATGAGTGGGGACATCTTGGACATTTTCCTACGTGTAGAAATAGTTTATACGTAAGCATTATCTTTGAAGGATTGGGAGCACTGACTTACAAATCTATCTGAATTTGACGCTCTTTTTTAAGGGGGAAAGGTGTATTTTTGGCTGTCTTTTTGATTTCTTATCTGGTGATTAGCCTGGTCCTGTTTTCTACCTTTTCTGAAGTCAGTTTTGACATTTATATTTTCCTAAATATTATCCTTTGCATCAAGATTTGCATATGTATTGGTATAAACATTTAAATGAGTTTCTTTTTATTTTTTAAATTTAATTTTATTATTTATTTGACAGAGAGAGATCACAAGTAGGCAGAGAGGCAGGCAGAGGGAGAGAGGGGGAATCAGGCTCCCCGCTGAGCAGAGAGCCGGATGGGGGGCTCGATCCCAGGACTTTGAGATCATGATCTGAGTTGAAGGCAGAGGCTTTAACCCACTGAGCCACCCAGGTGCCCCTTATATGAATTTCTTAATACATTTTGAATTTTTGTTGAACCTGTAGGCTTCAGGTGGCTTTTGTCGGCCATGTTGGACAGTACATACTCAGACTGTATGTTTACATACAATTATGAGTTCTAAAACTCAGAGTGTATGTTTACAATAGTAAACACTATGGTTTTGTTGGCCGCTGTTTCTTACATTCCACATTTTCTTCTCTGCGGGTCATATTTTGGGAAGGGAAGCTGAGGAAAATGAAATCTAGTAGCCTCTTTGTACTCTGAGCAGCATAAGGCCAGTTTTAAAGATGGCGTCTGGGCCTTGAGGGAGCACACAGAGAAAGTCAAGAGCCGCTGCAGTCAGGAAGGAAGAAATCAGCTGACCATCCCTTGCAATGGTCTAGCCCAGTGATCGCTGTCACATGGAAGGTGGTCATGGAAGAGGAAAGGAGGCGATATATTCCATTCCAAAGACAGGGAGGAAATAACACCACAGAAGGGCCTTGATTGGTCAGTAGGTGTGGAGAACGAGGGAGAGGGAGGAGCTGAGAATGACTCAGGGCACTAGTTAGGGTGAACACAGGCTGCACTTTTTAGGAGAACTTCAGAAGGAAAGCGTTTGGGGACGATGGCGAGCAGCTTGACCCCACTGAGTGTGGGACGCGGGTGTGACATCTAATGGAGTGGCGGGCTGGACACGTGGGTGTGGAGCTCAGAGCACAGACAGAAGCACAGAAGAGGCTCTGGGACTCCTCCATAGGGAAGTGATAGCCAGAGACAGCCACGTGGGTGGGGCTGCCCAGGGAAGGGACGGCCAGTCCTTTGAGAAACTGTAGGGAGTATGAGGAGGAGGAAGAAGAAGAAGCAGGACAACGATCTGGAAAGGAGCAGCCCAGGGAGAGGTAGGAAAATCAGGGTCGTCTCGAGTTGGAGGAGGAAAGTGAGTGGTCCGTGTGAGAAGCCGTGGGAACACATGTTTCATGTGTAAGAATGTGAAGATCACCAATGCATCTTAGTAACTTGGAAAGACCGTGCCTTTGGGGTCTTTGAAGAGAGAATTTATTCCACGGGCTGGGTCCTTGCTGTCTGGGGAGAGGAATGCGGGACTTCAACACCACCAACCAATCCAAAAGCCAGTGGGTTGAGGCTCGTGAGTCCAGATGATGTGAGTCCTGCCGGGAGGCCTCCAGGGGCACGTGGGAGCCACAGCCGTCTGGTGCTGGCCTGCGTTTCCAGCCTCGCCTGCTTCTGTCCTGCTCAGCGCTCTGTGCCTGGCCCCACGGGAGGCCGCCTCTCCCAGGACCCTTGCGTGTCCTGCTTCGTTCTCACCTTCTCCCTTCCCTCTCCCTCGCCTGACCAAGCAGCCTGGGTGTGCATGTCATTTCCCGGCTTGAAACCCTTTAGTGATTTCCCGTGATGCCTGCAACAAAATGCAAACTCGCAACCGTAATCTAGAAAGCCGGGTGCAATCTGGTCTTTGCTTATCTCTCACCTCAGTCCCCTTGCTCTGCCTCTTGCCCACTAAATTCTAGCCACACTGGTCTTTTCCCCCTACTCTAGCATACGGAGCCTGTCATTGCAGGCCATTTCCTCTGCTTGAAAAACCCTCCCCTCCATCTTATCATTAAGGTCTCAGCTTAAACATCGCTTCCTCAGGCCTCCCTGGTCATGTGCTCACTCTAGTCACAGGCCTCTGCCCGTTAGCGGTTCCTTCCTCCCGGAAGGGGAGTTTCTAGTGAGGAGGACCTCACGTGTTGGTCCATTGCTCTATGCCAGCACTCAGTGCAGCGGGAGCACGTGATACGCACTCAGTATCAGTTGAATGGATGGAAGCAGTGGGTCACCTCCTCCAGGCAGACTTCCCTGACTCCTGCTCCAGCCAGCCTGGTTTAGACTCACATGGAGTCTGGACTTCCCTTGGGTCCAGCACCTTCTACACCGGGTTGCAACTGCCTTCCTGCCGGACTTCCTCACCGTTCATCTTGGCATTCCCAGTGTGCGGCAGAACTCCTGGCCCGGAGCAGACCTGCAACCAATGTTTGCTGGATGTTGAATGAAGGAGGAAGGCGGAAGTGAGGGCCACTCAGAGAGGAGTCCCTTTTCCCTGTGACCCCGGGAAAACACACAGGTCCCGCTGAAGCAGGAGGCAGCCATACTACCAAAGTGAAGGCCCCGCCTGCACCCGTGGGGATGTCATTTCCGGGTGTATCTGGAACGGGGGCAAATGCCCGTGGATCTCCCTGGGGGTAGTTGGGGTGTCCCTGCGGGGAGAGGCTGGAAGTTAGAGATGACTCTGGAGGCTTACCCTGGAAGGGAGAAACGGACGTCCAGACACTGGCTCAGCTGATTTTTATCCATCTGCTTTTTGGTGATATCGTGTGGTCCAAATGTAACCATTCAGTTGCTTAATTGATCACTATCTATGAAACTATTTTATTTATTTATTTTTTTAATGTGCATCACCTTTTTAAATTATTATTAATCTATAATGTATTATTTGTTGCCAGGGTACAGGTCTTACACAATTCACAGCGCTCCTCACCACACATGCCCTCCCCAGTGTCCATCCTCCCGGCCCCCATTCCCCCCACCCCTCTTCCCTCCAGCAACCCTCAGTTTGTTTCCTGAGATTAAGAGTCTCTTAGGGCTTGTCTCCCTATCTGGCTTCGTCCTGTTATTTTATTTATTTATTTATTTATTAAGATTTATTTATTTATTTATTAGAGAGAGAGAGACTGAGAATGAGAGGGGAGAAGGTCAGAGGGAGAAGCAGACGTCCCGCAGAGCCGGGAGCCCGATATGGGACTCGATCCCGGGACTCCGGGATCATGACCTGAGCCGAAGGCAGTCGCCCAACCAACTGAGCCACCCAGGCGCCCCTATTTTATTTATTTTTAAAGATTTATTTATTTATTTATTTGAGAGACACTGCGAGAGAGAGTGAGAGCACGAATAGGAGGGACAAACATGAATAAATATCATTAAAATTTAGCTTTTTTTTTATTAGAAAGAGAGAGACTGAGAATGAGAGGGGAGAAGGTCAGAGGGAGAAGCAGACTTCCCGCGGAGCCGAGAGTCTGATATGGGACTCGATCCCGGGACTCTGGGATCATGACCTGAGCCGAAGGCAGTCGCCCAACCAACTGAGCCACCCAGGCGCTCTAAAATTTAGCTTTTTGATTGCTTTTTTTTTCACTCTAAGTCATGAACCCCATTGTGTTTTTATAAGTGTGTTAAAATCAAGAGGGTGAAATTAATTAAATAATGGTGAGATGGGAGATACTGGGTTTTTATTACTAAGGAGAAATACAGTTAAGGGAAGCATATGGAATTAGGAAATTAGGAAAAGTCGATGTGAGTAAATGAATGTCCTTCTGCCTTTGTCGTTGCACTGTCCTTACATGCTCATTTCTTTTTTTTTTTTTTAGATTTTATTTATTTATTTGACAGAGAGAGATCACAAGTAGGCAGAGAGGCAGGCAGAGAGAGAAAAGGGGAAGCAGGCTCCCCGCTGAGCAGAGAGCCCGATGCGGGGCTCGATCCCAGGACCCTGAGATCATGACCTGAGCCAAAGGCAGAGGCTTTAACCCACTGAGCCACCCAGGTGCCCCTATACACTCATTTCTGAACCTCTCTATCCCTTGCCCTCATCCCTCCACCACCACTGCTTGACCTCCGAAGCCTCCCGAAGAGTTGGATTCCAAGTTACACTTCCTTGTTCAAAATTAGTGCCAGAGGCATTGCCTCGGGAAGCTGGAATTCAGGTTGTGAGTCGCTCTGTGCCAGAAGCCAGGGGAAGAAAAGTCTGCAGCATGCTGGGTGGGGAGAGAGAACAACCGTGAAATAAGATAAGCTTCTTATTTATCTAGTACTGTGTACAAGCAAACAACTGCCCAGAGACCAGCTAACCCTCCAGCCAAGAAAGCCCTCTGTCACAACACTTAGCCAAAGTGCGGGGAGGGACAGGGTGTCCCAGACAGAACTCCAGGGGACCGGAAGGCCGTCCCAAGTTGACTCCTCAATGCATTTCCCAAAGTGTAGGCATAAGAAGTATCCTTGTGATGATTATTATTTTTACATCAGGAGGTACTTCCAATGTTGCCCCTCCCCCTCCTTTGTGTTTACTTGTTTGTTTTTGAGAAACTTGGATTAGTGCCTTTTTTTGCGGTGGGGGGGGGTACAGATTGGGTTGAGACCAAGGTTCTCTGAGGACTTAATCCCTACCCCTGGCAGAACCTGCTTTTTCCTGGACAAGCGTCTTTTTTTTTTTTTAAGATTTTATTTATTTATTTGAGAGAGAGAGAGCGAACACAAGGTGGGGGTGAGGGGCAGAGGGAGAAGCAGACTCCCTGCTGAGCAGGGAGCCTGACCCAGGGTTCCCCCCGGGGACTCTGGGATCATGACCTCAGCTGAAAGCAGATGCTTAACCAACTAAGCCACCCACGTGCCCCTCCTGGACAAGTATCTTTAGTTCATCTTTGCTTCTGACTTTTATTGTCCCAGGTCTTGGCTGAAATGGATATCCTCCCTGACTTCTGCTGGTAAGTGAGCCACCTGGTTGGTCACTTGGTTGGGTCACCTGGTTGGGTCACCTGGTTGACCTCTAGGGACACCGTGGAAGATTTGTCCAGAGTTGTGTCTGCATCCTGGCACTCAAGATCCTAATTTAATCTACCTACTTTCCTATTTGCTCCCGTGCCCAAAAGAAGACACGGTGTTTCCAAATGTTTTCATGTAGCTTCTCATACTGCTAAACTCTGAGATTTTGTTCCTCCTTTCTTTTCTTCCTGAGAGACAAAATGCACCATTTTTTTTAAAAGATTTTATTTATTTATTTGACCCAGAGAGAGAGATGACAAGTAGGCAGAGAGGCAGGCAGAGAGAGGAGGAAGCAGGCTCCCTGCTGAGCAGAGAGCCTGATGCGGGGCTCGATCCCAGGACCCCGAGATCATGACCTGAGCCAAAGGCAGGCACCCACTGAGCCACGCAGGCACCCCAAAATACACCATTTTTGTAAGGCTCTCTATGAAGATGGCCGAGGATTTCCTATTTCTGTCTCTTGTATGTAGCTTTCTCCCATCTTTTCTCTTTTGTTCCCTCTTCCTTCCTGGGGCTCAGCTATGACCAGGACGTCGTGGACGATGCCAGCACTCTGATCACTGCTCGCTGCTGCTCCCAGCAGCCTGTCACTTGCCTTTCCCGGGTGGGTGGGTGGCCCATGGAGCGCTTAGGTTGGCTTCAGAGCCACAGCCACGCTGAGACTCTGCAAGTCTGGTAGGGAAGATGGTGCTGGCTCTTTCCCCAACCCTGAAATCCCCTGTGGGTTCTCTGTAATGTGCTACAGGGGTGAGGAAGACAGGGGGTTTCCCTTAGGGAGCCCTGTTGGGGTATGGGCAGTTAAGCAAAGGTGATACCCCAAAGGAAGGGGCTGAAGGATGAAGGCGATTTAAGGAGATACAAGTGACTTTCTCACTTACACACCCCTCGCCTGCATGGACTCGGTATAATAAGACCAGGGAGAGGAGAGGAATGAGAAGGAAAAATGTGCTGTGATCTTCCCCATCTGGTGTATTCATCTCATCCGTCCCCCCAGCCCGTCTCTGGGCCCCCCTCTCCCGTCTCTAACTGCATCCCTTCCCCTGCGCTGCGGGTCAGCTGGGACTCCACCACTCTCACTGCCCCGGAGCCACTGGGGCAGCCCCGGGAGACTGCCTCACGCCTGTCTTCTTCCCCACTTTTCTGCTTTATCGCTCAGCAACCCCCGTCCCCAGCTTCCAGGGGGCTGGCCCACGGGTCTGTCCCATCCTGGACTCTTTCCATCCGGCAGAGAAGCTCACGCCTCGTACCCCCACTCACGTGTTTGGATGCCATCCCTCCTTTTGGTTCTGATCCCTTGGCACTGTCCTAGCTTGGTCTAGACTACCTACCCCCTCCAGGATCCCTAGATGTGGCACTGGCTCCCTCGTGCTACCTTTATTTTGACTTCTGGTCTCCAGCGTGCTTCCTGGTCTGGCCAGAGCCCATTCATCCTGGCACAGCGTTTTGGAGAGATGGGCAGTTCCTTTGCTTTTCTGTGACATCCTCAAGTGAGAGGAGCCAGATTGAGAGAACAGGTGCTCAAGGGACACCACAGAGGCCAACCCCACCCTCACAAGTCTGCTAAAAGGCCTAGGGGGAAACTACCAGAGACCTGGGATCTGAGCCCTATTTGTTAAACAAAACACCCTACACGGTGAGCAGTGCGTCGGACATGTATAAATGTTTAGAAAAGGAGCTAGAATATATACCAAACTGATAAAAGGACTTACCCTATGCATTTTTTCTAGTCTTTTATTTATTTTTTGTTTTTTAAAGATTTTTATTTATTTATTTGACAGAGAGAGAGAGAGCGAGAGAGGGAACACAAGCAGGGGGAGCGGGAGAGGGAGAAGCAGACCCCCAATTGAGCAGGGAGCCCGATGCGGGCCTCGATCCCAGGACCCCGGGATCATGACCTAAGCCGAAGGCAGATGCTTGACTGACTGAGCCACCAGATGCCCCTGCTTTTTTTTTTCTAGTCTTTTAAAACAGCAATGTGCTAAATGAATGTGTTGGCAGGCATTATTTTTTCTTAAATGGAAAAATACAACCCAGCCCCACCAGTGGGCTGACAGTTCTAACCCAGTTCTTGGCGAGCATCACCACCACGATGGGGTTCGTAGTGAGGGCTGCACTCTGGGCCCTGTCAGTGAGGGGCGCTTCCTTGGGCCGTGAGGCTGAGGATGAGAAGACCTCCAGGATGGGTTTAATACATAACCTGAACTTGGCCTCCCGAGACACCTGAGGGAATAAAACAGATATCGACTCAGTTAACTCGCCAGTGAAGCAAACCGAATGTCTCCACCACGGGAATTGGATTAGCGTTATTGTTCTGTTTTTATTGTTTGGGTTAATCTGGTGCGAACTTATTTTGTCTGTGTGGACTCGACTTACCAGATGCTGGACACAACACAGTGGCAGGACCCTGGAAATACGGTCTTCTGGATTTTCCCCAGAGCACGATGGATTCCCAGTTTCATAAACCATATAACGAATGTGTATAAACGTCCCTAATTACTGATACCTGACTCTGTTTTAAGTACTCGATTTCCATATCCTCTTGATTTCTTTGCAGATACATCAGTAAATTTTATGCCTTATTGCTCAGTTTGCTGTTATTTTAATAAGTAGAAGGCTTTCTGGTGTCGTTGGCCTTGATGTTTAGGACTGCAGAAGGCCCTGTACATTATTTGTGTTTATTGTCAAATATATTTGTAAGTGTGTGCTTTCCTTGGGCCCATAATTCTCTTTCAAACCTCATCATTCTTCCACTGACAGAGTGGAACCCCATTGCCATGTTGGAAGTGCAGGGAGAGCTAACACTCCCCTTAGGAATCAACCTGGTTATCATGGGGCCAGTAGAGTTACTGTGTTTCTAGGAGACACTTTCTGACCCGTGGAATGTCCAGACGCTTGTGCTAATGAGCTGGGTTGTAATGGAGTGCTCCCGGTCTTCAAACACCACCTTTCCTGAGGGAACTACCTCAACTCCATCACGAAACACATTCGACAGCTGGAGAGATTGAAACCTGTGGATGCAAACTGACTTCCTCGGTTGGTGATACGTTCGGGCACTTTCCGTTCTTGTTGAAAGGAAAAGAGGACTCTTTCCTTATATGGGTGAGAAAACCTAGCAAAATATTTCATTGACATCCAGAACTGAGTCATGTCTTCAAGTCATTTATAGAAGACCTTGATTTTGGCATGAAGGACAAGATGCAGTGACAAGCTAGCCAGAGAGAAAATCACATATTGCCGGAGTTGGTAGTTTTTTAAAAAAAATTCTATTATTTATTTATTTATCTGACAGAGAGAGAGAGAGAGAGATCACAAGCAGGCAGAGAGAGAAGGGGAAGCAGGCTCCCCACTGAGCAGAAAGCCTGACATGGGGCTCGATCCCAGGACCCTGAGGTCATGACCTGGGCTGAAGGCAGAGGCTTAACCCACTGAGCCACCGAGGCGCCTGCCTGGGTTGGTCTTTACGCCTCTCTAACTTCAGTTTTCTGGGTCTTCGGACTCTCAACATTGGTGTT
The DNA here is from genome assembly GCA_028533885.1 of Nasua narica. NCBI lineage: Eukaryota > Metazoa > Chordata > Mammalia > Carnivora > Procyonidae > Nasua > Nasua narica. The sequence continues at coordinate 112,947,867 of CM052802.1, read as the reverse complement.
GCCTACCCCTGGATGCCCAGAGCTCCTCAAGAGATGATTCTCTCCTTGTGGAGTATCTGTGCTTAAATTCCTCGTGACCCTGCAGCCATCTCCCGTCCCTAAGAACCCCACTGAGAGCTTCTCGTGCTGCGAAAAACCAGTTAAGGCAAGGGGTGTGGGTCAATAGTGACTTTCCCTCAGAGCTATTTTAATTTTACTGGGAGATTCCTGGTAAAAGTACCAGTGCCTTCATCTAACTAAATAAATCTCTGATGTTGGGAATTCGAGGTATGTGGCATGACAAGCTGAGTAGATATTTTTGCCTGGGAGAGGGATATCGCTCTTCCTCAAATGTAGGAACTGAACAGGTTTTTTTTTTTTTTTTTTTAAGATTTTTATTTATTTATTTGACAGAGGGAGAGAGATCACAAGGAGGCAGAGAAGTAGGCAGAGAGAGAGGAGGAAGCAGGCTCCCTGCTGAGCAGAGAGCCCAATGCGGGGCTCGATCCCAGGACCCTGAGATCATGACCTGAGCCAAAGGCAGAGGCTTTAACCCACTGAGCCACCCAGGCACCCCCTGAACAGTTTTTTTTTTTTTTTTCCATCCCAGTTAAGTCATTTTGTGTCCATTTCCTCATCTATAAATAAATATCGATGATGATTTTATAGTGTTTCCTGCTCTACTGTTTTCTGATTCTATGAAATGAGTGATTTCCGGGCACCAGTGAGATAGAGGTCACCTACTTAACTTTCCTGGACACGCTTTCCTCACTCTTTAAATTGGCGTCGACTACTTGTACACTCATGTTGACAGCAGCATTATTCGGAAGAGCCAACAGGTGGAAGCCCCCAAGTAGCCACGGCCAGATAAACGGATACACAAAATGTGGCCCATACATACGACGGATTGCTATTTAGCCTCAGAAAGGAGGGAGTTTCTAATGCAGGCTATAACGTGGACGACCCTTGAGGACATTATGCTTGGCGAAATAAGCCAATCATAAAGGACAAATGCTGAATGGTTCTACTTATATGAGGTCCCTAGAGTAGCCAAATTCAGAGAAACAAAGTAGAAAGGTAGTTGCCAGGGGCTGAAGGGGTGGGGAGCAACAGTGAGTAATGGGTGGAGGGTTTCCGTTTGGGAAGATGGAAAATTCTGGAAGATGATAGTGGTGATAATAATAGGAATAATAATCATAGGAATGAAGTGTACACTTAAAAATGATTAAGACGATACATTTTATGTTATGTATCGGACCACAATAAAAAATTTGCATGGAACTTAGAGGACCCAGCGCTGGATCACAGATCAATACTTGAACACTGAGTGCATCCTACCTCAATGTGTAGTCATTTTATTTTTACGCTATTGGATCATACCCGCTAACGCGATACCGCAGCCCTGGGATTGATCTGTAAACAACAGCTTCTTTAGCCGTGGTTGATTTAAGAAAGGCGTGGCTAGAAACACAGTCACGACTCCAGCACATCTCTGGGTTGCAGCTCATTGAGCAGGAAGTTGTAGCACAGTTTGCCAAGTATTATCATTCATCTAAATGGAACAAAGGTGACAAAAATACAGGAAACTTACAGGTAATGGGACACTAGCCGCATTGTCTATTTCTTGTGATTATGAATAACATCCCCCCCCCTCCAAAGGAAAGTATATCTTGTAACTGCAAAATGCTGAGTTTAAATTTGGAATTTCTTTTCTTTTCTCCTCTCCCCTTCCTCCTGCCCCTCCCTCCTCCTGCTCCCCTACATCCTCCTCGTCCCCCCTGCCCTTTCTCCTCCTTCTTCTCTCTCTCTCTGTCTCTGGTTTATATTGTATATCAAACATAAAGCAACTTATTTAAAGGAAATACTTAGGCTTAGTTCCTTCTACCTAAATAAGAGGTCTCCCTGCATCTGAGTTTTGAGTCTGGAGATCTCTTCTTTGCCAGCCTTGGAGCATTCATCCCACTGATATTGAGGCTGAGTGTTGAATGTGGTATTGAATCATGGGCAGGTAAACCTGGAAGGGACATTATCTAGTAAAAACCCACATTTTAATTTAACTTTCCCTTGACTTCCCCCCACCTCCACCCCGCCAAGTATCAGAGTAAAACACATTCTTTTTTTTTTTTTAAACACATTCTTATTATGGTTTTTTCTTTAAAAATTACAGTTTTGGTAAAATATGCATAAATGTCCTCTGGGTTCATCCATGTTGTAGCACACGGTAGAATGTCCTTCCTTTTTAAGGCTGAATCATATTCCATTGTATGTATAGACCATATTTTGTTTATCCATGCCTCCATTAATGGATAGTTGAGTTGTTTCTCATTATAGATAATTTTGGAAAATACGGAGACATATACAAAATAAATAAAATTCTATCATAATCCCACTGCCAAGAGGCAATCGTTATTAACATTTGGCACATTTTCTCTTAGTGGTGAACATTGGCATTTATGGTTAATTCTTCCCAATTGTGAGGGATGATATCTTCATGCATGTCTCTCTGTCTGAATTTCTGATAATGTTTCTTAGAAAGGGAATCGCTGGGTCAGAGGGTGGGTACGTTTTTAAAGTGCTTGATGGATAATGCCAAAACGCCTTCTAGAAGTAACTGTAATTTTAACGTGAGGAGAGGGAGGAGCAGAAAGCCCTCCTTTGTGTCTGTGGCTCTCTCTACAATGAAAAATACTCTGATAAAAAACAAACTTACACATTCAAGTCAGTAATTTCACACATGCCTATGATTGGTACCAAACAAATAAAAGATCTGGATGCTTGATTGATTACTTTACCCTATGATCTATGAAAGATTCGGTACTACGAACATTTCTCTTTATCCAGGGATAAAATTATTGTTTTTATGTGCAGGTCTGGTGGGGATCTGGGATCAGGGATGAGGAAGGACTCTGGGATTTGTACTGAATTACATGAGGTGATGACAGAGGGAGGATGTGAGATCTGGGACATCACGTGGGCTGGGTCTAACCCTCACTTCCTCTTGCCCTGAGAGTGAAGTTGAAATGGAGTGCCTCCCACTTGGGGGATTGGCGTGAGGTGTGCCCTGCGTGGGGAGAAGCCTGGGCATCTGGCCCTACCTTCCGGAACTCTCCATGTGATGTTACAAACAAGCCCAGTGACACTCCTGGTCCAGATGAATCTTTGTCAACAATGGGCAATACTAGTCTGCCCGGACTAGCCAGTTCTGTCCAGAGGCAACGTGGTTTTGTTGATGGAGGACGTCATGTAGCCCTGGAAGTCTAGCTTAGCCGTTCATCGACTCAGTGACCTTGGGGAAGTTTCTGGCTTCTCTGAAGTTTGGTTTCCATATTGGTTTCCTCAGTGAGAATCAATTCAAATGGCTATATTAAAGGGACTTGGAAACCAGTAAAGGTTAGAATAAATAAACACCCGGTGTTATAATTAATCCAGGGGTAAACTGTCACTTTGCCAAGATGGCGGCATTTGTCAACTTCGGAAGCAGCTGGCTCCCTCAGAGTTTATTACCGTCGTAATAATCGCTTCAAAGAATACAGCATTTCTTACTCGTTCTACTGCTTGACGCATTTCATCTAGTCTCATTTTTCATTTACACAGTTCTGATACGCATGCTATCTCATTTAATCCCTACAGCCTCCCCGAGAAGTAGGCGCTGCCCCCTCTAATACAGAGGGGCGTGGTGTCCCATGAGGTTTCACTACTTTGTCCCAGGTCACACAAAGCAGCGCTGGGGCTGGAGTGTATCTGGACCAACCCCCGAGATCGGAAGGGCCTCAGACGGGAAGATTCTGTGCAGATTTCCTGCTCTACATGAACTCAGGCGAGCTACTACGTACGGGGGACCAGGCAGTCTGGAGTGCGAGGCACACAAAGCTTCTTTGCAGGTCGAGATTCTGAAGTTCTCTCACGTTGCCTCTTCAGGCCACGGTGACCCTGCAGCTCCTCACTCTTGTCCCTGCTTTCGGTGACCCCGCCACGTCGCTGCACGGGAAAGAATGCGAGGACAAGAACTGAGTCTGGGATGCCTCCTGCTGCAGCCTCCACCCCGCCCAGGGGAGGCTCCTCTTGCCTGCAGGGCCCCAAATAACACGCTTCCTTTCTGCTGTTAATTTTGAAGGCAAGATGCTTATTATTTATTAGTCACTCCAAGACGGACTATTCAGAGCTGTCATGGCCTATTTGGAAACACACGTTAGCGAGATGTACATATTGTGGTGTTTGACCTTGTAAACAAGACTTTATTATTACCCCCAAATGCTCGCACCGCTGTATAAAAAAATGACATTACTATCTTGCATCGTCCCCTCACTGTGGTTAATGGTACCTAGCAATCTGTGTTAGCTGCTTTCAGACTCCTCTCACAGGGAGGAAGAAAAAGGGCTTCTTATGCTATTTGTGAATGGAAAATGGCAGACAGTTGGAGGAAAGGTAAATGGTGAAGGTTTTAGTGCTTTTTCCATTTTTAGATGTGTGGCATCCCTGTGGAGGTCCTTGCTGGGCCTGGGAGCGGGAGGAACCCAACCTTGGTGTGCTAGATCTGATTTCATGCAAACCTGTAATACTGCCTAACCTTGGTTTCAGCATGAGATGTCCAGACAGCCCTGTGTGGACTGTGGCCGTGGCAAACCATCGGCCGAGACGAGCAAATCCAGAGTCTACTCAATACCAGCAATTGTCCCGCCGAGAACAGTGCTGTGCTCTGTGGGGATAGGTGATGCGAGTCCAGAAAATTATAGGCTGCCCAGTTACCAGGCCCTCAAAAAAGATTATGGGGTGACTTACTGCTCTTTAGGTGGGTCAGGGGTTTTGAGGGAAGGTTAGATTTAAAGCATGTAGTTAGAGTTAAAAAGACAGACTGAGTCTGGAATCTCAGAGAGAGAGAGAGAGGGAGGAAGAGGGAGAGGGAGAGAGAGAGAATGTGGAGTAAAGTCTGGGCAAAAGAGCCCTGGGCACTTCTAGTTTGGACACAGCCAGTGTCCGGGGGTGAGGGGCTCCATCCAGCTGGTGGGGGGTGTCCCCTGTCACACAGAGCCGGAAACTGCAGTTCAGCAATCACATGCTTGGTGACATTTCTCCTGCTAATTGGAGTCAGAGCCACGTGTTCCAATGTCCAGGCCAGGCCACCTTCTGTTACTTGAGATCATTTGATTTCAGGGCTTCTCTCTCGAATTTTCTCTACTCCTCGGGCGGCTTTCCTGATGTTTTGAATATTCTACTTCTAATACATTTCATACTGAATGAAAGAGGCACAATGAGGGGCAACTGTGAAAAAAGTGAAAACCAGAGAGGGAGTTTGGGAGGTTTCAGTGTGAATGTTCTTAGATGCTGACTTGGGTCCCCCAACATTCATATCCTGAAGTCTTTGCCCGCCCCCCAGCCCCTCAGAATGTGCCCTTGTTTGGAAAGAGGAACATGGTAGATGGGGTTAGTTCTGATGGGGTCATATTCAATTGGGGGGGGGCTTAATTCAGCCTTATTGGTGTCCTTTAGGAAGAAAAAACAAACACAGACACAGAAGCACAGACACAGGAGAATGTCATGTGACGATGAAGGCAGAGATTGCCAGAAAACTACCAGAGGCTTGGAGAGAGGTTTGGGACAGATTCTCCCTCCCAGTCCTCAGAAGGAAATAACCCTGCTGACACCTCAGTTTTGGACCTCTGGCTTCCAGAACAGTGAGGAAATAAATTTCTGTGGTTGAAGCTCACTGGGGTGCTTTGTTATAGCAGCTGTAGCTAACTGATACATAGCCCCCTCTTCACGCTTCTCTCAGGTGACCCCTCCCTGGTGTCTACCATTGGCCTTTGCCAGTTTTGTTCTCTCAACACACATACTTAATGTTCTCTAAAGTTTCTTTTCTTTTCTTTTCTTTTCTTTTCTTTTTTTTTTTAGTACTGAAATGAGCATGGTAACAGGGAAAAAAGTTAAGGAAAAAGGAAGTACCCCATTTATTTTTAAGACTTTTAGTTAGGTGGAGCTTTTGTTATTGTTGGTTTGGTGTTATTTTATTTTGTTTGTTTGTTTTTGGACACAAAATGAGAAAACACTTTCTAAAGTAATTTATTTGCCAGTTTTTCTCAAGGACTTGATTAGCATTCTACCGTTTGGGCTACTAACCTGGGAGCATTTTTCCTTCAGTCCAGTCCCAGAGTCTATATTGTTTGTGAGATTTGTGTCCAACGCTACCTAATAGAGAATGTGTTCTTTTTCCGTGGCCTAAATCTTGCCCACGCTTCCTAACCATGTCAGAAGGGTGACCTGAGCACCGGAATCCTTTGTTCTGTGGTGTGGTTACTAAAAAGTCCCCCTTCTTGTTGTGGGTCCCTTTGAAGTCTGCTCTCCTACTTATGTCCTTGGTCACTCAGAAGCTGTGTCATGGAGAGAGTCGAGCTGCCCCCTCAGCATCCATGTCCTCATGTGGGTGGACCAGCATGTGACCATTGCACGCACAAGGGTTATCCTTAGCTTTGTAGAGCCTGAAACTTAATTTCGTCTCCTCACCCGGAACTGTTCTGGCTGCTTTGTGAGAACGAAACTCCTAGAGGAGCGATGGGTAAACCTGTGTGTCAAGAGGGGTGCACCTTTCCGGGAATCAGGGTCCCCATGCTCCTAGTGCTGCTTTGTGAGGGTGGAGTCAGACCAGAGGGAGCTGGCATCCTGAACGAAGCCTGCTGACCACTCCTGCCCTACAGAGCCCCTGAGTCCTCACATGCTCAGACTGCCTTGAGTCGGTGACTGGTGTTTTCGGATGGGCTCATGTACATTTGATTAGAGTAAAGCTTTTCTTTGGATTAATTATGCAGTTAAGTTTTATGAATTGTTGGTTTTTTGGGTCAAAAATAGCCCAGTATTGGCAAATTCGTGTAGTTCAACCTAATAGGTTTTTCAACTTTTAAATTTAATTATGGACAAACTAGAAGTTGCAAAAGTAGAGGTCTCGTGTATCTATGGTCCAGCTTCCCCTGGGGCTGGCATCTTACCTAATAGGGCTCACTGTCAAAACCAGGAAATTGATATTGGCAGCATACCAGCGACTAGTTTATAGGCCAAACTTGAATTTTACCAACCTAATAGCTTTTGGGGGCTATTCCTAATTATTTCCATGGTAAGACATTTAACAAGCTCTTAGGATATGTTTACTATAGATGATAAGGCTTTCACTTTATTTTTAAGTTTTTGTAACTGTCACATTCTCAAGATAGAAATTCAGACAAGATAATTATGTATAGTTGTGCAGGGTATGAAAGCTTCCTCTCTCACACAGAAGTACTTACTGTTAGAAGTTTGACATGATTCTCTCTTTATCTTTTTTGTGTATATGAAAATGTATCCGGGGCACCTGGGAGACTCAGTCTGTTGAACATCTGCCTTCAGCTAGGGTCATGATCCCGGGGTCCTGGGATTGAGCCCCCACATCAGGCTCCCTGTTCAGTGGGGAGTCTGCTTCTCCTTCTGCGTCTGCCCCTCCCACCTGCTTGTGCTCTCTCTCTTTCAAATAAATAAATAAAATATTCAAAAAAAAAAAAGAAAAGAAAAAATGAAATGTATCGATATATATATGTTAAATTTATATACAACCATAATCTGTAACTTCTTTAAAAATCACATTTTATAAATAATTTTTTTCTCATTAAGATGTTATAAACATCATTCTGTGGCCATAGCACATTTTCATTTATTATCATCTCATTGAGTGAAAGATAGTTTCTCTGCCTGTGTGGTGATTCTCCCCACCCTTAGCTACCTCCTTCAGTCCGGGCTTCTTGCCCAAGATGACACTGTCTCCCCTGAATACCCCTCCTCTTTGTCATTCCATTTTCCCAAGATGATTCCATCTTTTTTCACCAGGATCTAAATGTCGGGTGTGACTCTAGACATTCCTGAGCTGGCTGGCTCCTCTGCGCTCTTCCTGGGTACCCTCCCCCTCACAGCCAGCCACAGGGACTGATCAATCTGCCATCCCTCTCCACCTGCCACCCTGGCCACTTGGTATTTCTTATTTGCCAGACCTGTGTTTCTCCTAATATCATTAATTTGGGCACATTAATATAATCTTTATGGACTTCTGCTTGCTCATCTATAAAAGGAGAAGGCTGGAGCACCTACAGGGCTATGGTCTAGGCAGGGGTGGGCAAACTTTCTCTGTAAAAGGCTGGGTAGTAAGTATTCTAGACTTTGGGGGCCCTACAGTTTCTGTCACAACCACTTAACTGCCGTCGAGCACAAAACTAGCCAGAGACAGACAACATGTAAATAAATAGGTGTGGTTATGGTTCAGTACCACTTCTATTTATGGGCACTAAAATTTGAAGTGCATATTGTTTTTCCATGTCACAGATTTTTTTTGTATTATTATATTTTTAGCCATTTAAGAATATCAAAAGCCTGTCGACACACAAAAATAAAGATGGTGGGCTGGCTTTGGCCCATTGGTCTAATGGAAAGGGACTGAGCTTTGGGGTCAGACAGATAAGAGCTGGAGCTGCTTTTGTCACTGGTTGGCTGTGTGGACTGGTCAGGTTATACAACCTTCTTAAGCTTCAGACCTTGCAGAGTTGTGAAAATTAGAGACAACATATGTAAAGTTTCCGACACGCAGATGGCACTCAATATGTGTTAGTCTGTTTGTCTTTCCCTCAAGGATCTTTCCAAAACTGGAATTCACTAACCCAGAGAGCAAAGTTCATTTCTGTCACGAAGCCTCTCAGGCCAGCTTTGGCATCGTCTTTGCCCTAATTGCAAATGGACATAGGTGTGCATAGGGCATATATGCTCACAGATGGTTCCATGCCTCTTCATGACAACGGGGAGAATGTTACCTCTCACCATGTCTATCTACAAGAGGTCCTGAATTTTAGGTGGTACACGGAATGTCTCCATTTAGCAACTCCTGAGTCTTTCAGAAATTTATAGTACGTTTTATATATTCTGTAATAGACATTTCAATAACTCACAAAATCACAAAAATCCTGTGATCTCCAAATGCCCACCACAAAAGTCCAGGGGTTACTGCCCCGGATGAGACATCTTTCCAGACTTCTGGACTCACTCACATCCCTGTCCTGCCAGGTCCCATGCTTGGACATTTCAACCTGTTCTAGAATTCAAAGTGATTTACATGGATTCTTTCATTTGAAACCTAGGACCAGTTTTATTAGTATCTCTTTATATGAGGACCAGGCTCAGAGAGGTTGAGGTGATGGCCAACTACACAGATGGTGGTGGTGGTGGGGCACTGGGATGTATACCCCTGGACTCTGGGTCTGGTACTCTGTCTGCTGCACAGAAGACTTCAACACTGCTTCTAAATTTTATGTTTAGGGGCACCTGGGTGGCTCAGTCAGTTAAGCGTCTGCCTTAAACTCAGGTCATGATCCCGGAGTCTTAGAATCGAGTCCCATATGGGGCTCCCCACTCAGCGGGGAGTCTGCTTCTTCCTCTGACCCTCCCCCCTCTCTCACTCTATCTCCTTCTCAAATAAATAAATAAAATCTTAAAAAAAATAAATTTTCGATTTGGTCCATTTGGCTCCTTCATCATGTACTTGTTGAAACCTCAGTCTGCAGCTTTTTCATGTTCTGTGGGAGATCCTAACCAACTTTTTGCAATGCAATTCATTATTGGCTTTCAATAAATATTGATTCCTTTGCTCAGACAACTCAGGAACTGTCACTAGTGGTTGCCCTCAGTCGGCCCGCTGTCAGCATTTGCCGAGTGCTTCCGTGAGCCCAGGGATGATGCCGAAAATGTTACAGAGGCTGCAGATGGCTTTGTCTGACAGTTTTTCAATGTGGGAGCACTTTTTTTTTTTTTTTTTGCTTAAAGTTTTTGTTCAAATTCCCGTTGGTTAACATACAGTGTAATGAGTTTCAGGTGTACAATACAGGGAGGGAGTCAACATTTCCATACAGCACCTGGTGCTCATCACAACGTTGCATCCCTTAACCTAATTTGGGGGTAGTTTTAAGAGCAGGGAGCCCCTGGGGGCGCCTCGGTGGCTTACTCAGTCAAGTGTCTGACTCTTGATTTCGGCTCCCGTCACGATCTCATGGGTCATGAGATTGAGCCCTGAGTCAGGTTCTATGCTCAGGCGGGAGTCTGCCTGAGATTCTCTCTCTCCCCCTCTGCCACTCTCCCCTCTCCAAAATAAATAAATAAATCTTAAAAAACAAAACAAAAAGGAGCAAAAAAGAGCAGAAGCCTCTGGCATTAACCTGATTCGGGCCTAGATCTCAAGGCTGGTTCTCGTCAGGTGTCAGGTTATCTAACCTCCATGGGTCTCGTCTCCTCGTCTACCAAGTGGAGAAATGAGTACCTACCTCATGATGATGTGAGAATGCAGGCGCCTGGCCTGCCAACAGCGCTGATAAATTGTAACTGGAATCAATAATAAAGCAATTAATACACAAGCCTGCTTCCGCTGGGGTAAAAGGGCTGCCGATCTCAGTGGCTCACCGCTTTGTCTCCACGTATCTATGTGCCGTGTCCCTCGAGGGTGAGCTGTGGCTCAATGCCCGGTCATCTTTCCCTGGGACTCAGGCTGACTTCGAGAAACTTCTATCTGGAATGCCGGGGCGGAGGGAAAAGAGAGCTTGGCAAAGCCCAAACTGGCTCTTTGAGCTGGACGTGACCTACATTACTTGTCACGTTCTGTTGGCTAAGTCAGGTCGCATGGCCAAGCCCGACATCATTAGGAAGAGAAACTCCTACTCTCCCCTAGACAGCGGCAGGGAGGATTTCTGAACTCTATTACGGTTTACCACAATACATATGCAAAATAACCTTTGGAAGTACCAGAAAGTGTGGTACGGAAAAGACATGTAGATGTTGAATAAACATGAACATGGGGTGCGCTTTCAGGCTTAATTGCTTCTAGCATAAACGATTCTTTCAGAATTTTCTGAGAAAGGCTTGTCATTGTCACTCCCTTGTTAGGTTTATATAAAACCCAAGATTACTGTACATACACTCCCAACAGCTGTCAAATATACCAAGTTCTATGAAAGCCAAGGCTCGGCTTATCTTCTCGAAGGCTTTTAGAGGCAAACACTGATCAAAGCAAATGGTTCCTTTTTGTCAACCACTCTAGGCTTTTAAAATGAATTTGGAGAAATTAATGGCTATGCATGGAGCCTCATTAATTGAAACACACATACACACACACACACACACGCTCGCACAACACACTATTGTCAACCCTTTGGATCCTCTATCAGTCAGGGTTCTTTAATTGTAAACAACAGAATCAATGCAGGGGGTCTAGTCATGGCAATTAGATAGCTCAGAGAATTCCAAGAGAGTTTTGCACTTAGAAATGATGGCTGATTGCACTGATTACGTTGCTGGACTTTTCCAGTAGGAAATTGACTGCTGCCAACGTGGGGTTTGAGGTGCGGTTCCAAGAACCCCCACCAAGTTGCCCATGAAGGCTAAATGCCTCACTTCTCTGTGCTCTACTCCCTTGCCACAGTGAATACCGGGGGGCTCTCTCCTCTTTTTTAATTTTAATTTTTTAAACCTTCTTTTCCAAGTCAAAATCCATAAAAAACTGTTGAAACTAATAAACTCAGTGAAGTGACAGGATACAAAATCAATACACCAAATCTGTTGCATTTCTACACAGTAAAAATGAACTATCAGAAAGAGAAATTAAGAAAGCAATCCCATTTACAATTTCATCAAAAGGAATAACATATGTAGGAAAAATTTAATCAAGAGGGTCAAAGATTTGTATATTGAAAACTATAAGACATTATTGAAAGAAACTGAAGAAGACACAAATACATGGAAAGATATTCCGTGGTCATGGGCTGGAAGAATTAATATTTTTAATATTAATTAATGTTAACAATGTTAATGTTAATAATTAATTAATGTTCTATACTACCTGAAGCAATATACAGGTTCAATGCAATCTCTATGAAAATTCCAGTGGCATTTCTTCAAAGAAATAGAACAAACAATACTAAAATACGTATGGAACCATAAAAGATTCTGAATAGCCAACGCAATCTTGAAAAAGAACAAAACCAGAGCTATCATGCTCCCTGATTTCTAACTATATTGCAAAACTGTAGTATTAAAACAGTGTGGTATTGGCATAGAAACAGACACATAGATCAATGGAACAGAATAGAGAACCCAGAACTAAGCCCACACATATACGGCCAATTAATTTACAAAAGAGAAGCCCAACATATACTATAGGGAAAAGACAGTCTCTTTAATAGTGTTGGGAAAATTGGAGAGCTGCATGCAAAAAAATGATACTAACCTGCTCTCTTACAGCACACACAAAAAATTAACTAAAAATGGGTTAAAGGTTTAAAAGCAAGGCCCGAACCCATATAATTCCTAGAAGAAAACATAGACAAGTAAGTTCCTTGATATAGTTCCTGGCAAAGATTTTTGAATCTGACACCAAAAGCAAAAGCAACAAAAGCAAAAATAAACAAGTGGGACTATATCAGACTGAAAGCTTTGTGTACAGTAAAGAAAACCATTGACAAAATGAAAGGCAACCTACTGAATGAGAGAAAATATTTGTGAATTGTATATCTCATAAAGGGCAAATAACCAAAATATATGAACTCATATATAAATATATAAACTCATACAACTCAATAGCTAAAAACCAATCTGATTAAAAAGATCTTCTAGGGACGCCTGGGTGGCTCTGTTGGTTAAGCGGCAGCCTTCGGCTCAGGTCCTACATCGGGCTCCTTGCTCGTCAGGGAGCCTGCTTCTCCCTCTGCCTCTGCCTGCCACTCTGCCTGCTTATGCTCTCTCTCTGACAAATAAATAAATAAAATCCTTAAGAAAAAAAAAAGAAAGATCTTCTAGATCTGAATAAACATTTTTCCAAAGAAGAATACAGATGGCCAAAAGGATATGAAAAGATGCTCAGCATCACTAATTATGAAGGAAACGCAAATCAACCACAGTGAGATATCGCCTCACATGTGTCAGAATGGCTAGTATCAAAAAGACTAGAATAATAACAAATGCTGGAGAGGATATGGAGTAAAGGGAACCCTTGTGCACTGTTGGTAGGAAGGTAAATTGTGACAGACACTATGAAAAACAGTATGGAGCTTCTTCAAGAAATTAAAAATAGAACTACCATATGATCCAAAAATTCCAGCTTTGGGTATTTATGCAAAGAAAAGGAAAACACTAATTCCCAAAGATATACGTTCCCCCATGTTCGTTGCAGCATTACTTACAGTGGTCAAGTTGTGGAAATAGCCCAAGCATCCATTTTTTTTTTTAAAGATTTTATTTATTTATTTGACAGAGGGAGATCACAAGCAGGCAGAGAGGCAGGCAGAGAGAGAGGGGGGAGCAGGCTCCCCGCTGAGCAGAGAGCCCCATGCGGGGCTCGATCCCAGGACTCTGAGATCATGACCTGAGCCGAAGGCAGAGGCTTTAACCCACTGAGCCACCCAGGCGCCCCCACATGATACATTGTTAAATGGATACAGTTGGATTTAGTCATGGGGGTAGATTCAAGCGTGGGGAATGAGAAGCACTAACTTTAGTGGAATGGTTACTCAGGAGTAGGAAAGGAAATGGGATTAGGAAAGGAAACACAGAGGGAGGACTTCGGATTTATTTTTTAATCCATAGTGGCGAGTACTGCTAAAACAGGAATCTGGAAGGCAGAAGCTTAAAGAAGTGGAGAGAATCTGTGCTCAGGAAGGGCAGGAGGTGCAGGCCAGGTAGCATATCATGGGTTGGCCTCCATCAAGATGATTATACAAAAATATGACTTATTGACACAAAAAGCTGGTAGGAACATATCAAGTAAGAATGAAAAGTATGAACAGAATTATTATTTTATTTTTTTAATAAATCTTTTTTACAAAGATGTATTCATGAGAGAGAGAGAGAGAGAGAGAGGCAGAGGGAGCTGGAGAAGCAGACACCCCTCTGAGTAGAGAGCCCTCAGCAGGGCTCGATCCCAGGACCCTGGGATCATGACCTGAGCTGAAGGCAGATGCTTAACTAACTGAGCCACCCAGGTGCCCCATGAACTTCTTATATAATAAATTCTTGAAGATTTTTAAGAAAGCTCACTCCTTCAGAAAAACCTTCCTTATCCGTTGCTGTTCCCTCGCAACGGGGATCCGAGAGCCTGGAATGTGACATGATTTTAGGTGGCTTAATGCTGATTAAACATGTCTCGTTTTTGTAAGAATATGTTTAACGTATATTACAAAAACAAAGTAGCTTCAACAAATGGTGCTGAAGCAATTGAACATCCACATACAAGAAACAAAAACAAAAACAAAACAATCTAGACACAGAGCTTATCTTATATCCTTTTCCCAAAATGAACTCCAAATGGATCACAGATTAAATGCATAACAGGAAACGATAGAACTCCTGGAAGCTCTCACGAGGAAAATATATTAGCACATCAAACCCAAGATCCAATTAATACTCAGATTTAAAGAACTGGGATTCCTGCCCCGCAGGCGAAGGCCGTCTTTTCAATCAATAGGGTTGGGCCTGCAGGATATCTACAGGGAAAAATGTAATTTACATCCCTGCTTCGCCATACAAAGAAATCCTAAGTGTTAAAGACAAAAATAATAAAGCTTCTAGATGATAAACATAAACAAAACCAAAAAAAGAACACGGTTCTCTTTCATTCTCGTGCTGCAATGGCCCAGAGTCACAGGGGGATTAAATCAGCATGCAGCAGAACGGGAGGATCCACGACAGACGACCCCCGTCTGCTCTTCTCAGTAAAGGGACTCCTCGTTTCTGTCCCAGCCAAGGGTTCCTGGTAGAATATGTTATTTATAGCATGACCTACAAGGGCCTGGCAACACAGTGTGGGCATTGAAACATGACAAATGGAGGTGTCTCCTCGGGGAGGGAAGCTTCCTTGAACATTGCCTTGTTTCCTGTTTTTGCAGCTATATTTGCTAAGAGTGTCTGAAGCGTATCATTTAATGAGGGCCTCGTCTGAAAACGTTTCTCCCCAGACAGGCCAGGACTACGGCTGACTACTTTCTAAGGAGCTGTTGGTAGCTGGCCGAGGAAGCCTACTGACTATATAGAGACCACTGTTGGGTCTGAGGGCAAATGGGACCGAGTAATGGCGTGAAAAATCCTACTCGGTACTGAGCGCTCACTGGGTCAGGCTCCCGGGGGTGGCATTGAATCCCCCCAAGCACGCCGCGCAGGGAGTGCTATTATTTTTGCTGTAGAGAGGGGACTTTTAAAGTTCAGAGACCTTAAACTGTCCAAGTTCATGGGTGTGTAGTCTGTGCAGTTGCTTGGACTTATCAAATGCCTGTTTTTTTTTTTATTGGGCCCATGACTGCCCTCAATGCCCTAGCGCTGACGGAGCTCTGGGCAGCTCCGTGGTGTTTCCTGGATCTGGAAGGAGGAGTGGCTGGGGGTGGAGGGGGGGGTGGAGGGGGGAGGCTGTGGGAGGAGCTTCCCTCCTGGGTCTGGCTTTACCCCCTCCTTTCTCTCTGCCTGCGCTTCCTTTCCTTCCCGGTTCTACTAGCCTTCATAGCATAGGTGCTCAGTTCCAAATGCTTTAGCAAGTCTCTTCTTTTTTTAAAAAAAGATTTTTTTTTTTAAGATTTTATTGATTTATTTGTCAGAGAGAGAGAGAGACAGCTAGTGAGCGCACAAGCAGGGGGAGAAAAGGCAGAGGGAGAAGCAGGCTCCCCCCTGAGCAGGGAGCCCGATGCAGGACTCGATTCCAGGACCCTGAGATCCTGACCTGAGCCGAAGGCAGACGGTCAACCGACTGAGCCACCCAGGCGTCCCCAGCCTGTCTTTGATGAGGCCAGATTCACCCCACCCCCATCAACATTTGAGTTCGGCTGGGCTGGGTGGCATTTGGGGGCTCACTCTCCAGCTTCTCTCTCTGGTGCGTGATTGCCTTCCGGCAGGTTATTCCAAACACCGCCAGACAGGTGCAGCTCAAGTCCCACGGGCACCTCAAGCCGCCCTCACTCTCACGGGGCACCTTTCTGCCCACGGTTGGGGTCACCTCTGGCTGGGGCGCCTGGCTGACTCAGTCAGTTAAGCCACTGCCTTCGGCTCAGGTCAGGATCTCAGGGTCCTGGGATCGAGTCTTGTATCGGGGTCACTGCTCAGTGGGGAGCCCGCTTCTCCTTCAGCTGCTCCCCCTGCTTGTGCTCTCTCTCTCTCTGACAAATAAAATCTTAAAAAAAAAAAAAGTCACATCTGGGCTAAACACTCTAGCTGAGTGTCTTAAAGTCGTCTCCGGCTCTTCCCCTTTTCTTATTCTCCATGTCACTAAATCCCATGGGTTTTTGTTTTCTGCCAGAAAAGTCCCATCCCCTTAACTACTGCCTGGTATATTCCTCTGTTATCTCCCCTGGTGGTTACACTGCGCTAACCTCCTAGTGGTTAGTGTGGGCGCTAACCTCCTAGTGTGCGCTAGTGGGCACGCACACTCTCCCCTCTCGGTGTCTCTGTCATTTTCAGTTAGTAACACTCTCTCTTATAATCGCATTTATGAAATTTAATTGGTGTGTGTTTAAAAAGGGAGGAACTTTATCCTCTTATTTTTGTGTTTCATTGAGGTAAAATTGACATGTGATATTATATTGGTTCAGGTGTGCAACGTAATGATTCAGTATTTGTCTACACCGTGGAATGATCGCTGTACTTAGTCTAGTTAACATCCATCACCTGGCACAGGGGAACCCATCTCTTTGCCCTATCATCGGCCCCTTCACATTGCTGCCGAGAGTTACCTAATGATGAAACCATCCCGGTCATTCACTGTCTCGGGCTCCCTGGTGGCCATCGGATAAAGTCCAAATGCCTCTCACTGTCTGGCCCCGTGTGTCTTCTCAATTTCATCTTTTGTTCCTCTCCTGTACTCCATGCACCAGGTGCTCTGGGTTCCCATTCTCCAATAAAACTACCCTTTGTGACCCTCTTGCAAATGCCGTTTCTGCCTGCAATTCTTCATCTTGCCCTTCCCCATCCTCTTTGTGGTACCTGCATTCTCTGCATCTTGGCTCAAATGTCGCTGGTGCTGGTAAGTCTTCCCAGATGCCTAGCTACCCCTTTCCCGACCTCTTTCTTCTTATTCACACCTTATCACGCTATATTGGGAGCATTTGACAACGCATCTACCTGTCAGTAGTAGGAAGGCAGGAATAATATTTATTCCTCTTTGTATTCCCAGGGTTGAGCCCAATGCCAGGCAAGTAGGAGGGACCAATGAGATGTACTATGTGCGTGGGAATAAACCTTGAGTGATTGTATTATTATTTTTTTTTTCAAAGAGAGAGAGAGAGAAAGAGAACAAGTGGGAAGGAGGTCAGATGGAGAAGGAGAGAGAGAATCTCAAACAGGCTGCACGCTCAGAATGGAGCCTGATGTGGGGCTCGATCTCACGACCCTGACATGGTGACCTGAGCTGAAATCGAGTTGGACACTTAACCAACTGAGCCACCCTGGGGCCCCGATGTATTATTTTTAAAAACTATTTTGATTTTTGAATTTTTAAACAGATACTTGATATGGTATGTGTTGCTTTTTTTTTTTTTAACATTTATTTATTTATTTATTGAGAGAGAGAGACACAGCGAGAGAGGGAACACAAGCAGGGGGAGTGGGAGAAGGAGAAGCAGGCTCCCCACTGAGCAGAGAGCCCAATGTGGGGCTCGATCCCAGGACCCTGAGATCATGACCTGAGCTGTAGGCAGACGGTTAACGACTGCGCCACCCAGGTGCCCCCGTGTTACTTTTGATTTAGAAAAAAAATACTATCAGTACATGTCTTTAAAAAACTATTTTTAAATGGTGTATAGTTAATAAACGATCAATGTGTGGGTCTGAAGTGTTTAGGTTGATACAATAGACAGTTGGTATACACCTGTGTAACCACCTCCCCAACCAAGACAGAATATTTCTGTCACCTCAGAAAGAGTCTTTGTATCCTCTTTCCAGTCAAAGAAAGACCCACTGCCTTTAAGAATGACCCACTTTGTCAAAGTGGGTTAACTTTGCCTGTTCTAAAATTTCATATAAATGAAATCATACAGTAGGAATTCTTCGGTAGCTGCCTTCCCTCTCATGCCATAATGTTTTTGAGGTTGATCCGCTTAGCAATGGTTTGTTTCTTTCATGGCTCAAAACTGTTCCAATATAGGACAATTCGTACAGCCCTTCTTCAAATATGAGTGAGTGACCTTGAAAATCTGAGAGGTATTATGTCGTCCTGTGACCTCGGAGGGTGGCATCCATGAGAGCAGAACATTTGACTCTTATCAGGGACCCACAAGGTCTAGGCGTTACTTACGGTAAATGACACCAGACTGATCCTTTCTCTTTATTGTTGTGTTCTCTCTCTTGCCATTAGACTGATGGTTGACACACCTTTCCACTCACATCAGGCCTGCCTGTGGCATTTCTGTTGCTGATTTTGGGTTCTGTATTGCAGGGGAACATAGATAAACCAACTGTCTTAGAATCAGGCTCTAAGGACTGGTCTGGTGGGAGCTCTCTCATGTGGGACTGCGATATTAATTTTGGCTTCCTCGAGGTCTTTTATTTCCCTCATATTTCTAGTTTCTCAGCCATGTTCCAGATGTTGGAATTGCTCCTGGATTGTACCCTCTGGCAAAGTTTGGGTCTCCGGGCTCCAGATTCCCCTCTGCTCTGAACACAGGGGTCCCGTGCCCTCTGTCTGGCTTGCCTCTCTATCTATTGGCCCCAACCTGTGTGCCTTCCATGAACTGCCTATGACCCTCTCGCTTAGGATGCTCAACACTGACCCCAACCTCTTACCTGCAACTTGTGTGTGTGTCTCTGAGCCCAGCTTTGTGTCGCAGACCCTGACCTCAGCTTTGCCCTCATTGTTCATCATATTACATATACCCCCTTGCCAGGGACACCTTTCACATAGAAACTACATAGGTGTCAGGTTCTGAATGCTGGGAATGGCCAAGGGCACCCTTATTCACTTATTCGTCATACCTGCCTGCTGTCCCTCTTAACATTGCATCGACTATACACTCACACCAAATCCTTAGACCCCCATTACAGAGCTATGAAGCTGGTGACAGTGTCCCTGTCTTAGGATGAATGTAGGAATGACTAGAGAAAAATGAAATAACCACAAAAGACTCCCACCCCCACCGTTGACCACACATAAAGATTATGCTTTTCCATAACAGGTTCTCAGCCTCGCATCATTTAATAGGGTGATCCACCATCCCTGTTTGCCCAGGATTTTCCCAAGTTTTTTTTTTTTTTAAGATTTTATTTATTTATTGGTCAGAGAGAGAGCACGAGCAGGGAGAGCAGCAGGCAGAGGGAGAAGCAGACTCCCCACTGAGCAAGGAGCCTGATGCGGGACCTGATCCCAGGATGCCGGGATCATGACCTGAGCCAAGGGCAGACATTCAACCAGTGGAGCCTCCCAGACGTCCCCTCTCCCAAGTTTTAACACTGAAATTCCTGCATCCTGAGACATTCCATGGTTGCAGGCCGATCAAGGTAGTTGCATTACTTAGAACTTAAAAACATCCTTGAAAATGTAACCTGTTTTAATCAGAAGAACCTGTTGCCTTTCGTTTACCTGATGATGTTGTAATCTCTAAGAGCATTTATTAACCCAAAGGAGATAAACTTTTAGAGATAGCTTTCACAGAGCATGCCCTCCTCCAGTATTTGCTAACAGCACGTCTGTTTCTTTAGTCCTCCAGCATTTGGTAGAGGCCAGAGTGAGGACATGCACACAGGGCTTACCTCCCTGGAGGAGAGCGGGGATTCACGTGCTAGTGAATTGGAATTGAACTGGCTGGAATTGAACACACTGTCCCATTGCTAATGCTTCAGGTGCTCTTCCTGGACTGCGTAAAATCACACAGTGATGTACTATGGGAGGGACATTGACCCTGCCTCCCCATGCTCAGGGGCTGCCAGCTTGCAGGAACTCTTCATTCTGGAGAATCTCTTAGAAGAAAGCATAAAACAAGGAGAAGGAACTCTCTCGACCCTTCTCAGATGGGAGTGCATGTCCCGGATGGTGGAGGAGGCGGCATGGGGACTCAGAGACAGGGGATTTATAACCCTTGGTTTTGCATTTTTTTGGACCTTGGGAGAAGGACATTGTTCTGTCACTGAGATTACTCTGCTAGCAATAAAATAATTTATTCTCAGCAGATATCTGAGATTCAGGGAAAACTTTTTTTTAAGATTTATTTATTTATACGAGAGAGTGAGAGAGAGAGAGCACACAGAGGGAGAGGGAGAAGCAGACTCCCTGCTGAGCAAGGAGCCTGATGCAGAATTGGATCCCAGGACCCCAGGATCATGACCTGAGCCAAAGGCAGATGCTTAACCCACTGAGCCACCCAGGTGCCCTCAGGGAAAACTTGTAGAAACAAATCTGAACTGCTGTGATCTCTCAAACTGCGGAGCAAAGTCAGACTTATATCCAGGCGGGAATGGCTGAGACTGGGGAAATGGGCTATAAAGACATGAAAATTAGAATCACTTTCGAGGCAGAAAGGGATTTGTTCTCCAAAGAGTGTTAGATACCAATATCTCAGAGGAGAGCAAGTTCAGTGTGGGCTCAAGGCTTTGGGAGAGAAGAAGTCACCTAAATGAGACACAGAAGGAAAAGTAACATTTGAACGGAGATGACCGGGCAGGAAAGTGAAATACACCTTGGACACACGTGCAGGGCACACATTTCTGTCTTCCAAGGCTGCATGCTTTTCACTCTATGAGCGTCCTCTCGTGTTTGGACTTTGCCCCAACAAAATGTCATAGAAAGCACTAAATATATATGTTTTTAATGAACCAGGGAAATTCTTCACTTCTGTTAAAGACTCCGGAGTCCTGCAGCTCTAGTCTTGAATTCTAGCTCTGCCACTGAGCAGTTTCGTGTCTCCAGGCGAGGTGTGGAACCCCCAACCCCAAGCTTCCTCCTCTGTACCGTGGGGTGACACCTGCCTTGCCTAGCTCCAAGTGTGTGGTGAGGGTTAAAAATGAGAATGTAGGTGAAAGTGCTTTGAAAGTGGTAGACCGCCATGCACGTGGGGTAGCAAGTGGTTTTGGACTGAATTATGTTCCCCGATTCAGCTATTGAAGCCCTAACCCCCAATGTGACTGTAGTGGGACATAGGGCCTTTAAGGAGGTCATCAACGTCAAATGGGTCATCAGGGTGGGCCCTAATTCCACAGGACTAGCGTCCTTATAAGAAGGGGGAAAACCGGGGCACCTGGGTGGCTCAGTGGGTTAAAGCCTCTGCCTTTGGCTTGGGTCATGATCTCAGGGTCTTGGGATCGAGCCCCACATTGGGCTCTCTTCTTGGCGGGGAGCCTGCTTCCCCCCCTCTCTCTCTGCCTACTTGTGATCTCTCTCCTCTCTGTCAAATAAATAAATAAATAAAATCTTTAAAAAAAAAAAAAAAAGAAGAAGGAGAACTAGCAGAGATCTCTCTCCTGCCCTGCACAAGCACGGAGAAAAGCCTTTGAGGCACAGAGTGAGGAGGTGGCCGTCTGCAAGCCAGGAAGAGAGGCCTTGTGGGAAACCAGCCCTGCTGGCACCTTGCTCTTGGCCTTCCAGAACTGCGGAAAAAAGGAATGTCTGTTGTATAAGTCATCTGTTCTGCAGCATTTTGTTACGGCAGTCATAGCAGACCAGTGCAGAAGAAAATCACGGTTTCCATGGCAATATGCAACTTAGAGAACGCTTTCCTGGGCATCTTCTTGTTTCATATTTTTATTTTTTGTTGAAGGGGTGACAAACACTCAAGCAGCGTGTATTTGTTTTAATTAAGTGCATGCATTTGTTTGCGTCATCAAGTGTGGAGAAGAGGCTTGGGTCTTGTCTTCCTACTGCTTTGCGTTCTAGAAGCAGGTGGAAATGTCCGACAGTTCATTGGAATAGCTACAAGTGAAGGATGATGGGTATTGTTTGGAAAAAAACTCTTTGCACTTCTCACTCTAAACCTCCCCCTCCTTTCTCCCTATATGTTGTTACAGCTTCTAGGGCCCATATAAATTTTTTTTGGTGGTGGAAGATAAGAGCCCACAATTTTGTGGGAAGGATTCGGAGGAACACGAATGCCCTCCTTCCTTCCTGCAGCCCTGACTTCTTGGACCAGTAAGTCATGGACACAATGGCTACCCTCTGCTTCCAGTTTGTTGTTCTCTGGGGTTGACATGGGTTTATCTGTCTTTCTGCCTCTCCTCTTTGCTCTCTGCTAACCGCTTTCCTCTCCCAGCCCTGTGCCAACACCCCCGCCTCTCCTTTGTAATTTTAACAATTGGAGTCAAGAAGGACTGTCTCATGTTTTCTTTTTCTTTTTTTAAAGATTTTATTTATTTATTTGACGAGAGAGAGAGAGATCACATGCAGGCAGAGAGAGAGGGGAAAGCAGGCTCCCTGTTGAGCAGAGAGCCCCATGCGGGGCTCGATCCCAGGACCCTGAGATCATGACCTGAGCCAAAGGCAGAGGCTTAACCCACTGAGCCACCCAGGCACCCCTGTCTCATGTTTTCTTAACCTGGAAAGGCCTTGGAAGGCGAAGAAGAGATCATCCTCTTTTTCCTGGCAGTGGTCTCTACTATTTACTCAAGCCCTTTGGCTTCTACCAGCACTGCTCGGGTTACTAATTCAGTGATGGAAAACGAGCCCTCTTCTGGTCTTTCCTCTTCCCGTTATGAAATATGTTAATCTGGACTAGCGGGGGTAAGATCTCACCCTCTTTTGAGGGTCAACCTGTCACTTGGCTAGAGTGATTTTTTTTTTAAGATTTTATTTATTTATTTGACAAGGAGAGAGAGAGAGAGAGCACAAGCAGGGGGAGCAGCAGGCAGAGGCAGAGGGAGAAATGAGCTTCCCAGTGAGCAGGGAGCCCAATGCGGGGCTCCATCCCAGGATCCTGAGATCATAACCTGAGCCAAAGGCAGATGCTTCACTGACTGAGCCACCCAGGCACCCCAAGAGTGATGGTTTTAAAAGTCTAGATGGGAAGGATCAGGGCCAATGTGGCCACAGGCATTAAGGTTTTGGTGGGTGGTCTCGACGGGAAGCTGCCTGCTTAGCGTAGGCATCACTTTTCCTCTCTCTCTCTCTCTTTTTAGTGGTGAAATAGACATACATAAAATTTGCCATCTTAATCATTTTTAAGTGTACATTTTGGGGACTTTAAGTACATTCACAGTGTTGTCTAAACCACCACCATGGTCTCCAGAAGGTTTTCATCTTCCCAGACTGAAACTCTATCCCCATTAAACCTCCCAAACCCTCTCGTCCTTGGCAGCCACCATTCTACCTTCCTTCTTTATGAATTTGAAAATTTCACTATTCTAGATACTTCATGTAAGTGGAAAAAGGACAATTTTGGTCCTTTGGTATCTGGCTTATTCACGGAGCATAATGTCCTCAAGATTCGTCTAGGTCGTAGGATGTCCAAGGTTCCTTCTGTTTTCAGCTTGAATGATGTTCCATCATATGTGTATGTTGCATTTTGTTTTTCCATTCATCTGTGGATGGACGCTTGGGTTGTTTCCATCTTTTGGGTGTTATGAGTGATGCTACTATGAATATTGGTGTACAAAAATCTGTATGAGTGTTTGGGCCCCTGCTTTTAATTCTTTTGGGTAGATACCCAACAGTGGAATTGTTGAATCATAGGGTAATTCGATGTTTAACCTTTCAGGAACTACCACATTTTCCCCAGTGGCTGGTCTTCCCACCAGCAACAGTAGGCATCTTTGTTATGGGTGTAGTGATTTTTTTGGCACCTTCAGATGTTCGGTTAAAGCTGTAATTAAATGCCAGATACACATTCTAAAAATACCACTGTACATGGGCAATTATGCACCATAGAAAGTTATATTTTCTTTTTTTATTAAGATTTTTATTTACTTATTTGCAAGAGAGAGCAAGAGTGAGAGAGAGCATGAGTGGAGAGGGGCGGAGGGAGAGGGAGAAACAGGCTTCCCACTGCACATGGAGCCCGACGTGGGGCTTGATCCCAGGACGCTGGGATCCTTACCTGAGCTGAAGGCAGATGCTTAACTGACTGAGCCACCCAGGAGACCTGAAAGAGGTATTTTCTTCGTATTTTCACATCCGGTCTGATAGGAAGAAAAATAGTTTTGGGTTTAGGAAGTCGAATGCATAATATATATCTATATATCGATATCGATATTGATATAGATACAGATATATTTACATTTACATGGATGGAACTGGAGGGTATTATGCTAAGTGAAATTAATCAACAGAGAAAGATAATTATTATATAGTTTCATTCATATGTGGAACATAAGGACTAGTGCAGAAGACCATAGGGGAAAGGGGGGAAAGCTGAATGGGAGGAAATAAGAGAGGGAGACAAACCGTAAGAGACTCTTGACTCTGGGAAACAAACTGAAGGTTGTGGAAAGGGAGGGGGTGGAGGGATGAGTAACTGGGGGCTAGGCATTAAGGAGGGCACATGATGTGTTGAGCACCGGGGGTTATACAAACTAATGAATCATGAGCACTACATCTGAAACTAGTGATGTCCTATACGTTGGCTAATTGAATTTAAGTAAAAAAAAATTTGATCAAAGACAACCAAATTCTTCATGCTCTATTGAAAATGAGCTTCTTTTCTGATAAGGAAGGACCATGTCCTTATACCCAAGCACGATATTCCATTTACACATCCAGGAACAAAATATATTATTTCCTGATTTATTCCACAAGAGTTTGTTGTGCTTATTCAGGAAAATTCTTCCTAAATCCTAAGATTTTTTTCTCTTCGTACTTGGCATCAAATAGGTATATCCTTTTCGTTTGACTTAAAATTCTATAAACTGCAGGCATTTGAAGAGTAACGTATAGAAGATGCTTGGGCAGTGTTTTCTGGAAGGAAACCAATGCTTTCCGGTTAGGTTTGACATCACTGGTGTATGAGCTACCCTCCCCCCTACAAATCCGGGCAGAGTGTGAGGCGGGAGAATTTACTTCCATGTGTTGTTTTAGATTTTGGAGTGTGATTGCTGTCATCCTTACCAACGAGAAGCAGAACACTTGTCTTTACAGCGACCCTCGGCTTTGCCCACAGCATGGACTGTGTTTATGGTCCAATGAAGCAGCTGACTCTCCTCCCGGACTCGATGGAGATGGACAGGTCCTTTCTGGCTGAGAGCGGGGAGGCCCAGGGAGGCCCAGCCCCCAAGAGGGACTCTTCTGTACCTTGACAAGATAGTCTAGAAGCCAGTGGGAGAGGACTGAAGAAGACCTATGAAGAATAAACCCTAATGCTGGGCTTGCTGGGGAAAAGGACCAGGGGAGACCCTCTGCTACACCTGCTGCCCCCACTCCCCGGGCACCGGGCACTGGGCTTGTCCTCCATGCAACCCCAATGCGGGGTGCAGCCCTGCTCCTTTACGATCTTAATCCACAAGGGATATTCTTATCTGATACTGTCTTCCTATGTGACCCTCTCCAACACAATAGTCGCAGCACAACGTTGATCTCTTGCTTATGCGTCCATTCATCTAGAAGGGACTCCTGGGGACCTGTGGCGGTTACCATAGAGGAAGCTGCCTTCCTCAGGGAGGAGAGCGTGTGCCCCCCTCATCGCCCTTCTCTGTGCTCCCATGCGGGCCGCTCGGGGTCAGCAGTGACCCCGAGGCTCTCAACACACACACTTTTGGCATGGACCCCTTTCTTGATCCCTTTGCAAACAGAGCATGTGTGGTGAAGCTGAGGGGTCCAAGGTCTCCAGTGAGTTTCTCTGGTATGGAATCTGTTTTTCTTTTCCTTCCAGCCTGTCGGTTTCACATTTTGATATTAACGTGTTTTCTTATTGTGAGCCCCATTCCCCCAGTGGGCTGAGTGGTTGCCCGGCTCTTGGATAAAGAACTTTCTGACACTGACCACGTCTGTGATGGGGGTGTGTGGGTGCCCACATCTTGGGTATCCTTTTGGGTGGCACCCAGAAAACGCTTGGTTGAGCTGGGTGGGCCCAGAGCAGATTTTTAAAAATGTTTTTCTTGCTTTTGCACACATCTGCTTTTCTACCAACTGACATTGATTAGCTCTCTGGAATCCCGGTGACTTAGCTGCTTAAAGGAGATTTTGCCTTCTTCTTTCCATGCATTTTATACCTAAGTGGGTACAGCTCTGTGGCCGAGAAGGAGGGTCGTAAACTCCTGGAGTTCTGAGGCCTCTTTCTTTCTTTCTTTTTTTTTTATGATCTTTCCAGGAATTTACTCTTCTGACTGATGTTCCTTCCTCTACTTCTTCATTTTTCGGAAGGCAGCCCATGGACCCCAGAATGCACATGTATATATTTTTGTGATTGCTTAAGAGTAATTGTTGGCATTTAAAATACTCTTTTGACCTTGATAGACTGATTGGCCAGCAAATTTTATTGTGTAAGCAGAAGCAAAACAACCCGTGTCTACATGCTACTTCTCTGTGATACTTAGCACACCGTGGTATTTATATGGCAAATAGCACTAATGGTAGGGTAAATAAGAGATGGTAGGACTCTTGGGGAGGTGAGGTAGATGTTATTCTCAGTGCATCACACAATACTTGGTGGCCTGGATCAGACTCGGGTCTCTCTTTGCCTGTCATTCCCTGAGACCTTGCTGTCCTACTAGGTTCCAACGGCAGAAGGAGAAGAGAAATCCTTTGCCCTCAAAGAAGCTTGGGGAAGAGGCTTAGAAGTGAATAGTTACATGCGAGCCGACAATTGTTACCGTACAGATTTGGACCAGATTTGGGGAGACTACTTCTCTCTTTTTCACGGAAGCAAGGAGAGTGTTTGGGGAGCTGGACGAATGAGGATTGAGCTGAATCTAGACCAGGGTTTCTCCTCCTTGGAACTGTTGACATTCGGGACCAGATCGCTCTTGGTTGTCCTGTGCAGGGTGGGATACGGAGTGTGGCCTCCGTACTAGGAGCCGGTGACCACAGCCCTCTTCTCTCCAGGTTGTATAGATTAAAACAATGCCTCAAGACACAGCCAGCTGTCCCCTGAGGGACAAGATTGGTCCTCGTTGAGATTCACAGAGTCGGGGCGCCTGGGTGGCTCAGTTGGTTGAGCGACTGCCTTCGGCTCAGGTCATGATCTCGGAGTCCCCGGATCGAGTCCCACATCGGACTCCCGGCTCCATGGGGAGTCTGCTTCTCCCTCTGACCTTCTCCCCTCTCATGTTCTCTCTCACTCTCTCTCAAATAAATAAATAAAATCTTTAAAAAAAAAAAAAAAAGAGATTCACAGAGTCACTAGTGGAATCAGAGCGGAAGAGGGCTTCCCGTGCAAGGGCAGGAAGGTGGGAGAGAGCCCGGCCCACCCAGGCAGCCTCCAGGGCTTCAGAACTGGGTGGAACTCGGTATACCCAGAGGCTAAAAGATAAATGGGCCTGTTTTTGAAAGTCTCAGGTGCAGAGCACAAAGTAGCCACTTAGGTGCTGAGAAGGCAGCAGAGAGGAGCACTACACAATCATCTAGTGTGTTACCGGGTAACCCACCATGGGCGTTATTAACAATATGCACCATCTGGCAGCTTCCTATTGTAACTAATTGTCTTGCTAAGTACACTTGCTTTAAAAATCCTTATTTTAGAATGAGGCACGCTACAGTTTGGTGCCTTGGGGCAAAGCGCAGTTCTCTCTCTCTCTTTTTTTTTTTTTTACGGTCGCGCTCTGAGGGGAGAACTTCATGTGTACTCGCTAGGAGCCAGCATGGAAGGTGGCAGGAGAAG
Organism: Nasua narica; assembly: GCA_028533885.1. Classification (NCBI taxonomy): domain Eukaryota; kingdom Metazoa; phylum Chordata; class Mammalia; order Carnivora; family Procyonidae; genus Nasua; species Nasua narica. Next base: position 112,920,145 of record CM052802.1, on the reverse strand, counting down.
GCCTTTGTCGTAGCAAGACAACCCGCGAGGAGACATGGGGTTGGGAGGGAGGCTACAGCCTGGAGACCAGGGAGAAGGCAACAGAAACAAAGAAGACTTGAAACAAAGACACCACGCACCCAGGATGGAGAGGAGGGCTGACTTGTGAACCAATAGAAGGCGTAACTGGCCAAGCCTGCTGGAGGGGGGGTTCTGGGGAGGGGAAGGGGCAGTGCAGGAGAAGCCCGGCTTGTAGGGTTTGGCTGTCTGCCTTTTGTAGATGCCCAGAGATGGGGGCTAAGAGAAGAGCCAATGCACGTACAGGGGGAAGACGAAGACGGCTAGAGTCACTGGTTGGGACAGTGGGAAAATGACCTCTCGGCCCATTGGAATCCGGGGCTGGGGAGAAAGGACTCCCTTGCTCCCCACGTGCTGCAGACACATATCTGTGGGTCACTGTATTGAGGCGGTGGTTGGAGCTGCAGGGGAGATGCCCAGGGGGGTGTGTAGAAAGAGTGGAGCGCGTAGGACGACTGCTGTCCTCCGGTCCTTGCAAATCCCGATCTCGAGCCCTTCTCCCAGCATCCCTTGCCAAACCCGCAGCCCATCCTTGGGCCCCTCCAAACCGCCCTCCTTTGGAAGTCACCACCCCGAAGACGTTTGGGGTCTAACAACTCTCTGTATTTCTGGTAACGTCCCTGTGCTTCTCTCATCTTCCTCACTCATTCAGGCAGGGGCTCCGTTTTTGTGTCTTGTCCCCCTCACCTGACTCTGTATCAGTTCAATCCAGTAGCGATCCCCGCTCCAAGGGCCTTGGGCTCCTTAGCTGAAGATCCTGGGGCCCGCTGCACCCTCCACAGGAGGACAAAGTTCAGCTCTCCTCGAAGAGCCCTCCACCCATGTCCCTCCTGCCAGCACCTGGGGCTCAGGGCTGACTCACCGAGTCCACATTTCTCGGGGCTGCTCGGTGGATCCCGAACCCCGATTCCATGTGCAGCCCGAAAGGAGAAGAACCTCCTTGGCCTCACCTCTGCAAACACCCCTTGGAAGACTGGGGGTTTATTTTGCTAAAAATAAGCTGGACGTTGGAGCAGCATGTTGAAACACAAAGCACTGGGTTCGCTGCTTATTTTGGGAAAAATATTAAAATTCTGTTAGTGCCGTGTCACCATCAGGGGTCATCTGCCGAATGACCGGTTAGGGGCCTTTAGAACGCCTGGCCGCCGCAAGGGCAGCTCGGAGCTGTTGTAAGATGTGTTCTCTCCTTCCGGGGTTATCTGCCAAGAAGGGTGCAGCTTATCACCACGGATGTTTGCTCCAGGCTGCTTGGGTGCACTTTAACCCACTGTTGCAACTGGGGTCACACGCGGGAGCCGCAGGATCTGGGGCTCCCGGTGCCGCCGAGCCGGACCGGGGCCTGATGTCAGCTGTGTGCTCGGACCCGTGCAGTGGTCACGGGCTGGCAAGGTGGGGGGGTCCGCGCCCAGTGGGCTGCTTCTGCCGTGTGAACACCGGGTGTGACTGCGGTTGGCCCTGTGGTCCAGAGGGAGTGATGCTGCTTGGCTCAAGGCTTTCGTCTCCCCGCCTAGAAGGGAGACGGAGTAGCAGCGCGGTCTGGGGCAGGGACCCCACTTTTTGACTTACCCGCCTGTGCATTCTGCGTATATTCTCTTAGGATCTGGCCTGGAGCGCTGGGCCCTGGGCTATTTTGCTTCTTGCCCCGGCTGCCGGTTTAATAATGGTGTCAATCAGAAGGCGCGATTAGCCAGCACCCACAAGTGTGGCACCCAGGCATGTCTCATCTCAACAGGGCTTTACTTCAGGGCTGTGGCCAAGGGCTGCATTTGCTCTTGCTGGTTCGGACACCTTGCCAGCTCCCCAGATCCAACACTCAGGGGTGGAGAGCGTCTTTCCTGAACCTCATGGCGGGGCGGGGGGAGGGGTGTTCCAAGCCTTCCTAAGGGTATCAGAGGTGAGAGGCCAGAATTCTCAAGTCGTAGTCTTTAGGCTGGAAGGTGTCAAGAGAAATAAACAGTGGGGCGGGCTTCCTTTGGGCAGGAACTCTTCCATTCAGAATAATAGAGTTTAAAATCTGTGGCTCTTACGCTCTCTCCTCTCCGTTCCACGTATGTGTGTGTGTGTGTGTGCTCCCCAAGTCCACGGCTGTCAACTTCTACGGTGTCAAGTGCCTGAGGCTTTTTTCTTTCTTTTTTTTTTTTAAAGACCTCATTCATTTATTTGACAGAGGGAGAGAGATCACAGTAGGCAGAGAGGCAGGCAGAGAGAGAGGGGGAAGCAGGCTCCCCGCCCAGCAGAGAGCCTGATGCGGGACTCCATCCCAGGATCCTGAGATCATGACCTGAGCCGAAGGCAGAGGCTTTAACCCATTGAGCCAACCAGGCGTCTCTGGCTTTTTCATTTCATCTCATTTTACTTTTGTTGGGAGGCACACGAGGCCAGAAAGAAAGGTGTGCCAAGCCTGGCTTCTCTATCCTTACGCAGAGCAGAGATTTGCTAACAAGCCGGAGGTGGGCGAAAGCCTGGGGTGCCTCTGTCTTTGGGGCAGAGGTGAGTTTGGGCGGGTGGGTGGGGGCGGAGCAGAGAGCCAAGGAGAGCGGCTAGGTAGCCCGGGGGAGGGGTGGGGGCTTTCAGGAGGAGCGAAGCATTCATCCTGGGGTGTGTTCCTAGGTAGCTTTTAACCCTTCCTTGTTTGTGCCGTGATCTTTCGCACACCTTCATTCCGCAGCCCCCAGCTTCCCGTTGCACGTTACTGGGCACGCTGGGGTAAGAGCAGTAAACACCCCGGAACTGGAGAAGGCAAAGGGAACAAGCAGGGGAAGCCTCTTGCTCAGCTGCTCCGAACTTCCCTCTCCCTCCAGGGCTACGCACCCCCACCCTTCCTCCCTCTCCAGTGGAGGACACTGAAAACGAGCCGTGTTTCCCCTTCCTTGCCTGGATGGAGGGGCCCTTCTGCTTAGCCCAGGAGGCCGCCCGCTGGCTGGGAACTGTGGGAACACGTGGCTGCCACATAGGCAGTGAGTCAGCATCCCACCTTTCTCAGAGGCTCTGGGAAGCCGGCAAGGGTGCTCATCACCTCGGGTTAATATTAACTGTCCAGGCAGGTCCAAGGCAAATCCAGGAAGAGAGGCGTGGCGTCCTCGGGCTGGATGGACCGGGCAGAGAGTCCTCTCAACCTGGGTCCTTCCAATTGCCTAGTTTGTCCCCCTCCTGAAAGTAGTTTTCTCTAACACTTCCGCCCGTGTGTTTGGGTGAGATACTGCAGCTCGCTGGGTCTGTGTTGGAGAGTTTTTAGAGGTTAGGAAGGGCTTTGGGGCCTGAGCTGGGTTAGCGGTTCAAGGTCCACCGTCGATGGCTCCAGGACTGCAGAAGGGTTCTTCTCTAAGTCTTGCTCTCCTCATCCGTGAAAAAGACCTCACTGCATGTACCTTTCACATGAGATAACATGAGTAAGGGGCAGCTGCTAGGTTTCTTTTTATGAATGGCTGTTTCCCTTGACACTTCCCCCAAGTTCTGGCTTTCCTGCCACAATGGGGAAGCTTCTCAAGCGACTCTGCTGCGAAACCTGGGGCTGGGGTTTCTGCCTCCCTCAGTGATGTGAGGAGGGTGACCGTATGCACAGAGGTGGGAGGGGGCCACGCAGGGGGGTGCCGCGCTGGGCTGCACTGACTCATCACAAGTGCTCTGTAAATCACAGGGGCTTGTAAATTGTTGATTCACCCCACTAGGGATTTCCTTAGTGCTCCCAAATCCGTTCTTGGACCCAAGATGTCTTGATTATGGAATGTCATCGGACCTGTGACATTTGGAAAGGTGAGTTTGGAATAGCCATGAGCAAGCACTGGACAGCCTCCGGGATTTTGGGCAAAAGGGTCACGAAGTTGGGCATGGCGTCTCCTGTCCTTGGAGGCTTATCATCCACTGACAGATAACCGGAATCTTGGCCAGCTGACTCACGAGGGGGGTTTAACTCCCTCCGGGATGGTTCATGGCTAGCTCTTAGGAAGTTGGGGAATACGGAACAAGAGGCAGACTGCTGTATTTCCTTGGCAAATATTTACTGAGCACCTTTACGTGACGGACCCGTTCTGATGCAGAGAACCCTGAGCTGAGCAGACGGGTTTCCAGTTTGCATGCAGCCACATTTCACGGAGGGAGGACAAGAAGTAAACAGGTGTTTAAGTAAATAAACAGGAGCATTCGGGGGGCAGTAGGCTGGGATGATGGAGAACTAGGCCTTGGTTCTCAAACTTGAGTGAGTCTCAGCATCACCTGCTAGGCCAGTTAAAACACAGCTGGCTGGGCTCTGCCCTTGGCCTTTCTGATTCAGAGTCCGGGAGGGGTGGAGAATTTGCCTTTCTAATGAGTTCTCCGGGGGATGCCGATGCTGTCATTCCCTGGACCACACTGTGAGAACCACTGACTCCCTCTCAGTAGGAAGGGATGCAATGGAGGGCTGGTTTAGAAATAGCACTCAGGGGGCGCCTGGGTGGCTCAGTGGGTTAAAGCCTCTGCCTTCGGCTCAGGTCATGAGGCTCAGGTCATGATCTCAGGGTCCTGGGACGGAGCCCCGCATCGGGTTCTCTGCTCAGCACTCCCTGCCTGCCTCTCTGCCTACTTGTGATCTCTCTCTCTCTGTCAAATAAATAAATAATCTTAAAAAAAAAGAAACAGCACTCAGGAAGACAGGGTCACAGATCCTTTTAGCGGGCTGGGGGCAGAGAGGATGGAGACTGTATGTTTTCTGCAGGTTTTTTTTCCTTTGTCTTTTTTTTTTTTTTATGTTGTGGAAGGGACAGCTGCAAAGAAATGGAAGACTTGGTCTCCCTCCCCTCTCACTCTGCTTTTGTCCCTCACTAGACTGGCATTTGGAGTCTCCCTGCCCCGGGGAGCGGGCTGTCTTGTTGGCCCGCAGATAGGACACTGCTCTGGCCGAGGGTCCTCTCATCTGTTAGTTCTCACCAAGCAGCAGTCTAAAGGCCAGAGCTCAGTCAAAACATTTCAGAAACATCCCTGTCACCCAAGAGAAAGACATTCCTGGTCTCGTTGTAACTGGCCCCGGGGATCTTTGGGCCCCTTCTGACCAGTCACCCCACGGGTTGTTGTGTTTTTGTACAAATCTGTCCCTGAAATAAGGATAAGAGCCATCGCCGATTCCTAGATGGTGATTTATCCGAGGGCTGATGATGTAACTTCGTCTTCCCATCTCAGTGTCAGGCGGCACGCTGGGCTGAATGGTGAGCCACACGTGCTTATTGATTTCAAATATACACTCGCTCATCTACTCACAGCTATGCCGGCTGCTGGAGATTTCACAGCAAAGGAAGGACATGGTCCCGGCCCCTCCCTTCATGGGGTTGTTGGTCTGAATAGGGGATGCAGGCGAATTAGTAGGTCATTTCCATGTGAAGGGTTGTGCCACATTCTATGCTAGGAGTGGGACTGGGCGTAATGGGAACACATAAACCTGGGAATGTGTTTCTGGAAGGCTTCCTGGAAGGCTTCCTGGAAGAAGTGACATATAGCATGGGATGCGAGTCGGGTAGGTAGATAAGGAGTGTGAAGGAGTGGCGTAAGTGCAGGCCCACAGGTGAAGGGGCTCTGATCCCGAAGTCCTCGTGGGGATGAGTGAGCAACTCTGGGGACACTGAAAAAATGTCTTGGGGGGGGGTCTCCCTGCTTGGTGGCTATCTATAGCACGTGTCAAGGCTTTGCCTTGGGGAAACCCGCAGTGGTGGTGGTTGGATGCTGTGTAGGATTGGCTCCGTGTGCAGGTCCCTGTTCCCAGCTCTGGGCTTCCTCCCACCCGTGGAACAAGGAGTTCTGGGCAAACCAGTTTGGATCAGGGAAGGAGCTTGCTGAGCGCTTCGCCATGAAAGCGCATTCCTGGAACCAAAGCGACAAGTCTACGGCACGCCCCCCCACAGCGTGCTTGGGGGAAAGATGTGCCCCAAATGGCTGTGGAAATACTAAGACACAGTCTTAGGGTCGAAGGCTTCGGCCCGGAGAGGTCTAGCTCCTTTCCTGCTGGACTCAGTTGGCCTGCCTGGGACGTAGGTGCTGACGAATGACCGTGACCGTGGGGCCAGCCAGGTTCCCTGTGGGCACCCTAAGTTTTTATGGTTACAAAATGGGGGAATTGTCTCTTCCTCTGAGCATATCCCGGGGATTTTGTGTAGAGAAATGAGATGGTGTTTGTGCAAACAGTGGGCTCCCGGAAGATAAGATCAAACCTCCAGGATGTTGATTGTTAAAGGGATCTAGCTGGTGTGCCCGTGGTCACTGCTTACACTGTGTGTGTGGTGTGTGTGTTTGCACTTAATGCTTAACTATTCAGCCTGGAATCCGTATTTAGTTTATTTCCGTAAAAATACTTGTAGCTTGCTTTCACGTAGACTTTCTTCTAGTTTATTTACATAGAGAAGAGTATGTTCTCTAAGTTAAACTTTAGGTTCACGAAACATCTCAAATATGTCTGGATTTTTTTTTTTTTTTTTTTTTGACACTGGGACATAGTAAAGACAAGACCGAAGTTACCTGAGGGCAAGACATACAGAATTTTCTAATAGCTTCGGATGCTGCGTTTCTCAGGCTGACTCACACATTTGTTTTGCATACATGAAAGGAGCTCCCAAAGTGGAGAGATGGAAAGGCTTTCCATCGGCTTTCTCTTTTTACTTGTCTGATTTCCTTCCTATTTCTCACTGAGGAATGGCACGGAAGGTGGAGAAATGAATTTCCGCTGTAAAACTGAGCTGTGTGCGTGATGCAAGTAAGGAAGATAAAGTGGCTGATGCTAAATGCAAAGTATAGTTTGTGGCTGTGAGAATAATTAAGCTTGACTTTATTTTTTTTCTTTAATCCCAGAGGCCAATGTTCTACTTCCTAAAGGGAAGCTAAGTGTCTTTCATTAATCTTCAGATGAAGCCTATTCAAGCTAATTCCTAGTCTTCTGGTAGATGTCTTAAAATTGTGTAAATTGAACCAGTGTTTTAAATTTCTTTTTTTTTTAAAGATTTTATTTATTTATTTGACAGAGAGAGAGATCACAAGCAGGCAGAGAGGCAGGCAGAGAGAGGGAGAAGCAGGCTCCCCGTTGAGCAGAGAGCCCAATGTGGGGCTCGATCCCAGGACCCTGAGATCATGACCTGAGCCAAAGGCAGAGGCTTTAACCCACTGAGCCACCCAGGCGCCCATAAATTTCTGTCTGCTCTTAAAATCTAGTCTTAAAACCAAACTGGGCTTCAGAGAGAAGAACATTGGAAATTCAATATAATGCAGTTTATTTCAGACTATATGAGATTGTCTCACCTGGGGGCCTGACTTCCGGTTTGAGCCCGTCAGTTTTTAAAGGCTATGTGCCCAGACTCACACACCGGCCTCCTAGCTGGTCTTCTTGACTTTAGTTCTGCTTCCTCCAGGTCATCTTGGAACCACTGCCAGAGCTCTATCTCCCTAAAACCAAGGCGTGTTGTGTTTTCCCTCAAAGTAATCTCCTCCAGGGGCTCAGTGGCTCCCCATGACCTTTTGAGCCCTTTCCAGACGCTTTTGCCAGCGGTCAGTTCTCGCCTCCCTACTGCTCTAGCTACAACGTTCCTTTCGTTACACCTGCCAAGCTTCCTCCTTCTTGCCTTCCTATGTATCCTTCGCGATGCAGTCCTAATCTGAAGCCCTCTACTGTCCTCCGAATGGGGCATGTCTCCTCTGGGCTCCTGTAACACCATGCTTGCCTTGGAGCATTACCATCTTGACTCACAACTTTTTCCTGACCCCTCTGTGTGCTGGGGGATTAGAGGGTCAAGACGTATCTGATTCAACCACAGGTTTATTTCAGAGCAGGTGATCAATAATTTTGTGCTGCATCAGTGAATCGATGAATGGAATGGGATGGGGGTGGCATGGAAGGGAAGATTCATTCATAAATGCAGAATGGAATGGCGGGTGCCTTGGGTACAACCGCCAAAACTTAGGAAGAGTACTTATTCGGGTGGGCTGGTGCCTGCGCTAGGGTGTCCTCTCAAGGAAGTTTTTCCATCACCGACAGAGGACTGCAGACCGGGGGCCTCTAGGAGGGAAGGTAGGTGGGGGGCAATGGGAGACGGCCTGAAGCTTAAAGAAAAAGGATATCTAATGATGTGGGAATGGGAAGACTTTGGAATACCGTGAGACTATGTGGAATTTCAAAATGGAGCTCTCTTAGTTTTCTGTGATTTGAAAAGTCACACTAATTACCAGAACTAGAAGAGAAGATTTTCAGAAAGCAGAAGTTATTTTCAAGGTGGATCGCTAAGAGTGACCAGACTGGAAGACTGGAGTCTAATTTCTAATTTTGGGTCCTTTTCGTCTTCAGTTTTCTGTCAGATTGCTAGCTGCTTGAAGTCAAGGGCCGTGTTCAAATTTTCCAATTACTTTAATTGTAAGCACAATGCATGCTTGTAAAAATAATGCGTAAGCATACAGAATGAAGTCTCCCTTGATAAGATTGCCATTGGCTGTGAGAACATTTGTATGAATTAGTAAAAGCCATCTTGCTGTCTGCCAAAAAATTTCCTAGCAACACACATGCGGATCTGTGATGTCTACGGTATAAATGTACCCATGCTGAATCTTCCACATGTGGCCACAGTGCCTTTTCAGGCCTCCCTCAGTCCACTCCTCTCCCCAGAGGTGGCCAGATCTTCATCTATCCATATATGTGTACATGTGCTTATATTTACACACTGAGATACACGCTCATATATATAGAGAGGAGAGTCAAGAGATTTATAGAAATGGGGCCGTATTTCATGTTTTGTTTATATACTATTTAGTCACTTTTTTTTTAATTTTTAAAAAATTTATTTGAGAGAGAGTGAGTGAGAAAGAGCCAGCACAAGCCACAGGGAGAGAAAGAGGGAAAGGGAGACGGTTTCCCACTGAGCAGAGAGCCAGACGCGGGGCTCTATCCCAGGACCCCGAGATCATGACCTGAGCAGAAGGCAGAGGCTTTAACCCACTGAACCACCCAGGCGCTCCTTAAGTTGGCTTGTTTAATCTTTTTTTTAATATACACTTTATTTTTTAATATTTTTAAAATTTTAATTCCAGTGCAGTTAACATACAGCGTTGGCTTATTTAACCTTTACTGTGTATGCATTGTAATCATTTACTACTTTATTTTGTTTTCAACACACACCACCAACTTCCTGTTAACTCTGTGCTGGAAAGAAATGATGAAGGCCGAGTGAGGGACGATTCACCAAATCAGAAAGATCGTAGCGCTTTGGAGCAGAAAGGGGTCATGGAGATCATGTCGTCCAAGTGCCTTATCTCACAGCTGAGACAACTAAGTTTTTCAGGGGCAAAAGGTAGATCTCACAGCTGGTTCATGGCAGGTCTGAAAATGGGCTCTGATTCAAGTATTTCTTTTCCTGCCTGTTGTGCCTCCGTGAAACAGTGTTTATGAAGAATACCAATCGTCCCTCTTTTCTGGTTACTGTGTTTTCTGAGTAAATCTTTATTAATTTAACAGAAAGCAAATGCAGATCTGTTTATAAGAGGGAGAGGGTGGGGTTTATTAGCCACGTGGGAATGGGTTTTGAGAGCCATGTTACCCGGTAGAAACCCAAGAATGGTTTCCGAGGTATATTAGGACAGCGGAACAAATAAGTTTTGTGGGAAAAGGGGCATCACGTGCTGATGAAGGAAAAGGGATTTTTACTTGAAAAGGGGGAGAGGCTGCTGACAGGCTCACGGCTTGCATGGAAACTCCTAGTGGTTGTGTATATTCTCATTCCTGGTGCTTTCACAATCTAATCACAAAGGACCCATAGACACATTGGGTTCAGAAACCTTCCTACAATACTCGAGAAATACCGCACACGGTCTGGGGCTGTGCCCTCCCACATGGAATGGATCTGGCTTGCAGAGAAGACCGAGTGGAAACCTTCTTTTAAGGAAGAAAATGTATGAAGGGGCCGGTGAAGAGTCAGTCTTCAAGTCAAGTTAGGGACAAGGTGAGGACTTCCCCTTAGGACCTGAGCATGAGTACCAAGCTTCCTCAGAGCTGGGAAAAGAGGACGGGGTATTAAGGGCAGAGAGAGTCACCGAAAGGTTTTCCACTGCCTACACGGTTGGAATTTGATGTGGATAAGTTTTCTTGGTTCTCACACAATATTACAAGGAAGAGAGACAAGATGGGCAAGATCAGGAATGTTCTCAGGCCTGTCAGTCATGCTGTCCAGTGTGGCCCGGGGCATACAGCAGACAGAAATTGGGGAACGTAAGACAGAGTTACGATCTCATTATGTGTCTGCAGCGCTGGGACCGGAGGCCCCTTGAAGGCTCACCGATCTCTCTTCCTTAAGTCCTGTGACTACTAGAACCATCCAGAGTCATTCCTTATTAACTCTCCACCAGGGCTCACCATTTCTCAATTAGCAGATGGCGATGATGATGATTAGTTATAATACAGTTACTTTTTTTTTGAATTGAGGTCTGAGAAGGTTTATATAAGTTTATATAGTGCGGTTGGTGGAAATGCCTGTCTTTTTAAAGTCTCTAGTTTCCCCTTTATTATTTTTTTTTCCTTGCGATTTTTCAGTTTTTGGTTGTTTTTGAAGAAACGAAGTCATCCTTTTCCTGTGGTGTTTCCCATCCTCGAAACGTTGCTGATTTTGTCCCCGGGAAGTTCTTTGTCAGGTTCATCTGTCCCCCGTGTTCCTGAACCTCTGAGTTGGTGAGATTTGCTTATACTCGAGCTTGACTACTTTTGGCCTGCAACCCCAGCTGGGAAGGGGTCTAAGCCCTTCTCTGACCTCACCTACCCCCACCCGTCTTGCTCATTCCGTTTCTGCGCCCCACCACGAACGTTCGAGGTGAGCTCCCTGCCTAAGACTGTTGTGCACTTGCACCATTTCTCACCCCCTTCAAGTCTTTGATCAAATTTTCCCTTTGTTTTTTCAAAAAGATTTATTTATTTATTAGAGAAAGAGAGAGAGAGAGAGACAGAGTCAGAGGGCAAAAAATCTCAAGCAGACTCAGCGCTCATTGCGGAGCCTGACGCGGGGCTTGATCTCAGGACCCGGAGACCATGAGCTGAGCGGAAATGGAGAGTCAGACGCTCAACCAACTGAGCCGCCCTATTTTCCCTTCTTGATGAGATCTGCCACGGCCACCGATTGAGTACATATGTCCTCGTACCAGCCCTCCTGGCCACACAACCGAGCCTGACACATGGTGCGCTGGCTAAGTTAAAGATGGGGAGGGGGACCTCTTCTTTGATGCTTCCTCTGCCGGCGGTGACACGAACAGACGCTCACTGGAACCCATTCTGCACCGCGTATGCCCCGTGCTAAATGCTCGGCTTACTTCATGCCCGCGACAACAGAGGGTAGGCAACAGAGGCTGTTATTACTCGCCTCCTTCTAGGAACGAGGGTGGCAGGCATGGAGCGGCAACTCCCAGGTCCTCCTACAAGGAAAGGCTGTGGCTCCGGGACAGGGAGTGCTGTCAGCAGGGAGCCTCCAGCCGTCAGTCTCTTGTTCAATGTCATGTGTATTCTGTGCCGTCTACGTTGATGATGCATCCCAATAAGGCCAGCTCTGATGGATCTCCCCTGCCCCAGACTTCCCCATGGAGTCACAAGAGGCTTTGCCTCCCCCTGTGCCCAACCTTGATTCTGCCGCCTTCCCTCTCTGCCGGGTCTGGAGAAGTGGACAGTTCTTACGCTCTCCAGGGCGATCGCTGTAACTTCTTACACAACCGTTTCACAGTTCTGAAGAGAAGCTTTAAAAATGGTGGTCTTACACTAGCCAAAATATGGAAAGGGCCCAGAGGTCCCTCCATGGATGAGTGGATAAAGGAGATGTGGTATGTATTTATGTACACACAATGGAATATTACTCAGCCATCAGAAAGGATGAATACTTACCATTTACTTCGACATGGATGGAACTAGAAGGGATTATGCTGAGTGAAATAAGTCAATTGGAGAAAGACGATTATCATATGGTTTCACTCCTACGTGAATATAGGAAATAACATACAGGATCATAGGGGAAGGGAGGGAAAACTGAGTGGGAAGTCATCAGAGAGGGAGAAAAACCATGACAGACTCTTAACTCGAGGAATCTAACTGAGGGTCTCTGGAGGGGTGGTGGGTAGGGGGATGGGGTAACCGGGTGATGAGCATGAAGGAGGGCACTTGATGGAATGAGCACGGCATGTTATATGTAACTTATGAATCATAAATTCTACCTCTGAAACTAATGATACAATATATGTTAACCGAATGGAATTAAATAACAATTAAAAAAATGGTGGTCTTTCATTTCCCAATTTCAGGGAAGTAAACTGTGTGTAGAAGGAGAAAATGAAGTGAAAAAGACCACATTTCCTAAGGCGGGAGCCTCTGGGAGGTCCCTGCCTTCATCCTGGAGCTTTTGGTGGCCTCAGGACCATAAACCTCGCCTTATCTCCTGACCCCACAGGTGGGTCCCTCCCCTGTGTCTCACAACATTGGTAAATCACTTGGCACCACTTTGTAATCTGTTTGTTTTGCCCTTCCCCTTTAGATTTTGGGGTCCTCAGGTCGGGGAGCGTGTCATGACCGTGGTGTCTTTCTCTCCATGAGCACGGAGAAGGCATCGATCACGTATCTGATCGGTGAATGATTTGTTTGTTTGTTATTTTATTTTATTTTATTATTATTATTATTTTTATCAGTGAATGATTGAAGGGCTTACTTAGAGTGGGCGGTGGTTTATTTTCAAGTCTGGCTTCTCGAATTCAACACCACCTGCAGGCTACAGGTGTGTGTCGCGTGAGGTCCCACGTGGGGCGGCGATTGTCCATATATAGCTCTGTCTAGTCTCGGCGGTCACTCTAAGGGCAGCAAGTTCCTGACTCCTTTGCTCAGCGCCAGAGGCCAGCCATGGGCTCTTCTCCGCGTTTCTCAGAGAAGCAAGTATGTCTTTCCGCTTCTGTCTGGCTTCCTCCTCAAGTCCAGGCAGAGCCCCCTTCTAGCTCATTTGCCATGGAAAGAGAAGGGTCCCTGCAGATCGCTGCTCCCAGGGCAGGTGTTTCCCAGGTGGGACACGACCAACCCTTTCTTCCTTCTTTGACCTCCCTTGGCATTTTTGGCCCCTCTTTGATCTATTGTTTCATGGATACTGGAAGTCCCTGGAAGAATCCTCCCTTGTTTACCTAACAGCAATGAACTCTTCACAACAATCCAGAGTTCTCCAGCATAGCGGAGAGGTGGTGGAGAGGCTTTCTGACTTAGAGTGGGGGAGGTTTCACCCCTTGGAGGAGAGGGAGGCTGCAGGCGGAGACCTCTTATTTGTGGGATTGGTTAATACAGAGAGTGGGATGGAGTGATAGTTAGGAGGAGGGTGAGATCAAGGGGAGACTTTGCCTCCAGGTGGAGAGCTTTGTCCTTGTGTCGGGTTAAAAATCCACGTTGGTAAATATTTTAAGCCCTGATGAAGTGAAAGCCATAGGGGACAGTGCTAGGAACCAACAGAAAAAGCAAGCTGGGGGCCGGGCACGGCAAGGGGAGCTCCGCGGATGAGGTGGGACGTGGGGAGCGGGTGGAGGGGCAGGGAGGTACAATTCTGAGGAGAGAGATTAGGCAAATAGTGTGGCAACAGAGTTCCCCAAGAGATGGCAAAGTGGAGGACAGGGAACATCAGTGTGGGTGGCTCATAGGAGTCTCACTCCCGGGCCCACATTAGTCACCTGGGGAGTTAAAAAATATATGATGTTGGACTTTTCTCCAACTGGTTTGACCCAGATATTGGTCTGGGTGATTCTAATGTGCCAGCTGCTTAAGAATGACCGCTTTGGGCTTAGGAGAGGGGGCGGTATTTCCGGGGGAGGTAGAGAGGAAGAGAGAGGGCTGATGGAGAAATTGAAGATATTATACGTGCATAATATCATGCATTTTCCTCGTTCTTTTCTTCACATTTCTCAGACTCTAAAGTGCAGAGGAATCCCCTGGGGATCTGAGTTAACTATGAATTCTGATTCAGTCGGGCTGGCTGGGGCTCGAGAGTCTGCCTTTCCAACACATTCCCAGGAGATGCTCCTGCTGCTGGACCACACCTGGGTTGGCAAGGCAGAAGGTTTACAAAGTGTCGACCATCTTGTTTTGCATATGAATATGGGGTTCACATCAGGTAGGTCTTCGCGTCCTCATTATGCAGACAAGGACGTAGAGATCAAGAGAAGAGAAGAGGGGCAGAGAGAGGCCCTGAGCAGTGATGTTGGGTGACCATTTTGGGCCCCGAGCCACATACTTTACACCGGCTCCCCACTTAACCAATTTCCTCAGACCACACACCCGCAAATGGTGAGCCCAGGTCTTCTGACTCCAAGCAGAGCCCGATCTTTTGCATTCCAGCAGCCTTCTCCAGGACACGAAGGACATTGTTCTTATTGGAAGGGAGAGAGAGTAGGAATAGGAGCTTAGGGACAAAGAAGGGCATCTGGAGACACTGTTATAGGAAATCAGCCAAGGGATGGGGAAAGAGGCCGAGCAGGCATTAGGGCCAACTCGCTGTTGGCCCTTCGTAAGTCAACAGTGAATGAGATCCTCTATTCCATTAAGTGGATATCTCCAACTGTGCCCTAAATGCAAGCCGAGAAGGCACATGGGTGGACTTCGCGCAGTCAGGGAGATGGGAAAATTTATAACCTAGGACAGGGGTTCTCAAACTTACGTGAACATCAGAATCACTTCGGGGGCTTGTTAGACCCATGGAGTGTGCCCCATCTCCAGAATTTTAGGGAGTGTGGTGTGGGGTCTGAGAATATATATCTCCAACAAGTTCCCAGATGATGCAGATGCTGCTGGTCCCAGGACCCCGCTTTGAGAAACACTGGAGCAGTACCCGGGTATAGAACCCCTGAAGGTCAACGAGGTCACTTAGAGCCAGAGTGGGCTGTTGATCTAGCGCCTTTTGTGCTGAAGTCCAGGGCGTGAAAGTTTAAAAGAGGGGAAAGGTGGCAGTTCGATGGGCTCAGTGTGGTATAAATTGGCAAAATGTGAGCCCTTGTCCTCTTGTTCACTTTTGAATCCATTGGGAGCGGGAGAAGTTGCTGGCTCTTGGAGTGATGGTGATGACCCCGGGGGAAGTTAGACTGTTCTGGGGAAAGGTCAGCTTCTGCAAAAGGGATGCAGTGAGAAACAAGGTTTGGGATCTTGCCCTGATGAAGTGGAGCAGGGGTTACTGTCCAAAAAGGCAGCTGCAGAAGGGCCTGCACACATCAGGGCGGGGTGGGCTGGCCCTGTGGGTCCAAAATGCAGGACAGGAGCCCCAGAGAAGGCAGGGGGAAGGCCAAGGTGGGAAGGAGACGCGCGGAGCGCAATGCCGGCATGGGTAGACCAGCACTCCCTACCGGCAGGTAGCTAGGAAGTGATCACAAATATAGCACTTCCTTCCACTCGGCCTGCAGTTGCTGGTCTTTCAAATAACTCCTCCTTCTATTACCTCATTTGGCCCTTCCAGCATCCCTGTGAGGATGTGGAGAAGGTACTCTCCCTTTAGGCTTATAGATAAGGAAATAACCACAGAGAAAATTACATAACTTGCTTAAGGAGGCCGGGGCAGCTGCAGAACTATGGTTTTCCTATTCTGGGGTTCCTGCTGTTTCTGGAAGCTGGTGAGGGCCTCAGGTTGTCTTGCTTTGAGGACAGGCTTGGGCATGACTCAGTGGATACAGTGGGATGGGGAGGCACCGTCGTGGCTCGGGGATGGACCCTACTCCCTGGAAGGGCTCGTTGCTGAGTTAGTTCGGCGAAGAGAGGAGACCAAGGAGCACTGCCTCAGGTGATGGCGGTTTGCTGGCAGGAGGACTCAGAGAAGGAAGAGAGGTGGGGAATGCTTCCATAGGAGGCTCTGCAAGGTCTAGTTTTTCTCCCTTTGAAAATGGGGAGGGAGCTGGGAGCCCATCTCCCTGCACTGACTTCCCACCATTTCAGCCCTCCACCTGTCATTGCCTCTGGCCTCTTGCTGCTTGAGACTGGCCCCTTTTTTGGCTGCCCTCGGACTCGTGCTTCCTGCCATGACTTGTACTGCTCCACTCTTTGTAACTCTCCTCATGTGTATTATACTGAGGCATTCTTAAGAATAAAGACCTAGTTCGAGGCTGGGCACAGGGGTTGGGGTCACAATCCACCAAACCCCGGTGGCCAGGCCCTCTGGTACACAGCAGGTGACGGAGCAGGCCCCCAGAATGGCACACCCCCTCCCTTGCAAGAGCAAGGCAGACCCCCTGTTCTAGGGGAATTGGAGAAGAACTGGCATGCTAGGCAGATTTCCAGAAATTTCCAGGATTTCCAGACAAAGGGAGTGAGAGGAGATTTCATTTTCCAGACCTGAAAGGCAGGGTCAGGCTGTGGCATGTGCAGCAGCCCACAAGACCGGAGCTGGGTGACCCGTTAGGCAGAGTCGGATAAGGTCGACAGGCCTGGCGGTGCGAGTCGATGGCTGGGCTAACTGTCTCCATCCCCCGCCTGCCTGGGGTAGGTCCTGCTCCCGAGGCGGCTGGGCCGGGCTTGCGGGGAAAGGTCTACAGGCATCAGCTGTGATAACAGGCAGGCCAGGGACTGTGACGTACTGACCGAGGCCGTAGGGGACAAGTCCGGACGGACCCACACGCAGCAAACCACGAAAACCATCACGTCTGCGTGGAGAAGGGGCCTTCACACATAACACTTGCTGTCAGGACCTGTTTTCAAATGGAGAGAATTCCATTCTCACTTGTAAACTCCCAAGGGCTGGCAAAAGCACCTGATCTATGAACGTATTCCTAAAGCCACTTCAAAGGAGACCGCTGCCTGAGGGGTTTAACTGAGGTTCATCGTCAGAAGCCACAGGATAGCGATACAAGGAGGGGGTGCCTGTGGGTGGTGAGTGCCTCAGGAATATTCCAGAGGCTGAAGGGCGTGGCAGGCACTGGCTGCAGACAGGGGTGGGGGTGGACCCTGGGGTCTGGGAGGCCCCTCCTCAGCCTGGCACTGTATGGCCTCTGCCTTTCCTGGACCTACCATTCCCAGTCCAGGAGCAGGAAGGGCCTTCACAAGATAGTCCTGGTGAGTTCCCTGCTATCTTGTAGGTAAATGTCAGCTCATTCGGGATGGACGATTGTCTGAATACAACATAATTATGTGTGTATGTCATAGTTATTTTCCATATAGCCTCTTGTACCGAAGCAAACTGAGGGCAAAACAAAGTCCTTTCCTAAAGTCCCTTTGTCCTGCAGTGGTACCATTCTCGTGGAGGATCATTTCCTACGTTGGGTTAAAGTGAGTTGTGCACGCTTCCATCTCCCCTGCGGGACTGAGCGTCTCTAAGCAGGATCCGTGTTTTTTCATAAGGACTTTGACTTGTCCTTGGCCATCTTCTTAGACAGACGTCACACCGGGGGACCCTTGTGCCTTGGGAGGGAGGCAAAGAGGGCATTGCTCTTATGTACTGTTTTAGTAGGTGTGGATTAAACTTCTTGCCTGGGTGCCATGCTATAGCCACTTTGGGTCCCGGCCTCACTTGCTACTCCCTTGGTGGTCTTTTGGCTCTCCACGTCTGGCATTTTCATCTATGAAAACATGCAGTTACCGTGACACATGAGAGAATACGTATGATTGATATATATAGAAAACCTTTCACACAGTGCCTTTCGTCTAGCAAATGCTCACTAAATGGTAGGCATTATTACTGTGGGCCGAAGGCATGAGTGATATTATTCCTCCCGAGTGATATTATTTATTATTATGCATTGAGCAATTACTATACGATAAGCCTTGTATTACATGCTTTGTCCCAGTTAATCTTCACAAACCTCTGCAGTTCCCCCCCCCCTTCTCTTTTAGAGACAAAGAAATGGAGACCCAGAAAAGTCAGGTTCTCAATGGAGGTCGCCCACTGTCAAGTGATACAGCCTATATTTACATCCACATCTTGCTAACATTTACATTTGTGCTTATCACTTTGATGCTGAGCTGTTCCCCAGGTTCTTCAGGCTTCTACTCCACCTAGGACCTGGGCTTGGCGCTGGCCTGAAAGGAATGACTTTCAGGAACTTTCAGGAACTTTCTGGAACTTTCAGGAACTTTCCGGAACTTTCTTGTCAACTTTCAGTTGACGGGCAGGAACGACTTCTCAGACTCTGCTGGACTTACTTGGGGTAACTTTCCAACAGTTTGGCTTACTTTCAAGAATTGAAAGGAAATAGGCGTTCTGGGTACAAAAGAGTCAGTGGGCAAACTCCCAGGGCCTTCGTCCCCCCAATCTGGAGTCATTTCGGTGCTCAGCAAGGAAGCAGTCTTCCACCTGCCGGGCTGGGGGCTGGGCCACATCTGCACACCTGGGTCCACCTGCCCACCCTGGGAAGGAGGCCCTTTTGCTCCTGGTCTAGCTTCCACAGCCTCAGAAGCCAACAGCAGGCTGCCGGGCCCATGTCCCTTGCACATAGAAGATGCTCAGGCATCAGGAAATAGCACCCGAGAGTGAATAAATACAAGATAAAGGGAAAGCTCTGTGTTCTTCGTGTATTATATGTAGGAGTTTTGAAGGTGAAGATTTCAAGGGATGCAAAAAAAATTACGGACCCCAATCTGAACGGACTTAATCCAAAAGCTCTTTGCTTAGAGGCCTCAGGGAAGCTAATATTAATAATATTGACCACATCCTAGATGCTCTGCCAGATGAGTTCAACATTCGTTCTTATTAAATCCTTCCAATGTGATAATGACAGTGAAAATGACCGTCTGTTGGAAGCAGAGTGTATTCTAATTACTAGAGGCAATGAAAAAGTACCCTTGTGTCAAGTGTGACCTATCCCTCCACCCCTAGCGGGACTCTGTGTGTGGGGGGGCTGTAAGGTTAGAGGGTAGCCTCCCTCCCCTCAGCTCCTCTACCGAGAACTCTGCCCTATGAAGTTGCAATGATTTCCCCCACTTGAAGTCTGCGGGTACGAGGTTCAGACCCCTGCTCTGGCTCAAGATCACATAATTAACTCCAGGGCCGAGTCAGGCTTAAAACTCATCTCTGGCTTTTCCCACTAGCCCATACCACCAGACACTGTCTCACGCACTGAAAGTTCAGAAGAACTCAGTTGATATTTAACTTCGCTGTTCACTAGGGCATCACCCTCAGCAGAGTCTTACCTTCTTTCTCCTGCTGGTTTTTTTCCTCTCTCCTGGAGGCAGCCTACCTTCCTCACCTGTGCCTTCCCTGGGACGGAACAGTAGGAGGGCTCAAGGAAGCTACAGCGTGGTGTCTTCTGAAGGTCGTAGGTCAAGGTCATATTTAATACAGTAGGAGCTTGCTGTCCTGAAAACCTCTGAAGTGATTAATTGCAAACATGTTTTCAGCCACAGGCAAATGCGATGAGAGTGGGACGCTGAGATAGCGCAGAAGCAAGTCAGATTTTGGGAATATATAATCTGTCTTTGGGACTCCGGACCTCGAAGTGAAGACATTCAAATAGTTGAGTGTACTTACTTTCTTCTGTTTCCATTAGGGTATTTGACAGCGAGGTGGCCAACCTGAATTGGATCGTTAGTCCCGCTCTCAATGTAGAGCTGTGTTCGCACGCGTGTGCTTAGCTTGGAATAGATGCTTCAGTTGGGCTCGTTGAGCTCAAGAAGAACGCAGCTTTGCCTGATTTTTTTATGGAGCTAAAATATACACAAATCTACCATTTTCACTGGTTTTAAGTGTGCAGTTCCGTGGCATGACGTACATTCACGTTGTTGTGTGACCATCACCACCTTCCGTCTCCAGAACTTTCTCATCATCCCAAACTCGGTACCCATGAAACTCTAATTCCCTATTTTTCTTCCTTTCCCAGCCCCTCGTAATCACCATGCTACTTTCTGCCTCTACGAATTGGACTACCATGGGGACCCTCCTAGAAATGGAATCATTCAGTATTTGTCCTTTTCCTAGCTGGCTTATTTCACCCAACACGATGCCCTCAAGATCCATTCATGTTGTTGTTTGTGCCGGAAGTTCCTTCCTTTTCTGGGCTGAATTGTATTCCCTTGTATGTACCCATCATGTTTCATTCATCTGCTCCGTTGATGGGCGCTCAGGTAGGTCCCACCTTTCGGCTGCTGTGGACAACACTGAACAAGTCTGCTATGGATACAGGTGCCCAGACATCTGCTCAAGCCCCCACTTTCCATCTTGTCTGCTTATCTTCTTATCCTGTGTCCTCGTGGGCTCTGAGAATTCCTAGTCTTTCCAGTCTCCCAGAAGAGCATCTGGGGGAGGGGGGGTCCTCGTTCAATGCGCTCTTGTAAAGCCCAGCAAAAAAATGTTTGGAGAAACGTTTCTGATAATAAACTCGTGGGAAAGGCTATTGCGCATCCTGCTTTGAAGCTTGCGATTTAATTGTCCACTTTAGGGCACACAGAGCCACTGATTTTTCCGGCTTACGTGCCACCACGTGGTTGGTGGAGGGGGAGGGTGGAGTGGCCCCTTCCTGCGCGATGTGGGGCTCCCGGCTTTTCTGCTCCTTTTACAGCATTCGGAACATGTTCGCCGGAGCCTGGCAGCTGTCCTGCTCTCTCTCGCTCTGCACTTCAGATGGAGCTTCCAAAGCCCCAAGCAGCCGCCTGGTTGAGAAATCATTAAACCAAAAAAAAAAAAAAAAAAGAGAGAGAGAGAGAGAGAGCGCGAGAGAGAACTCAGTACTTAAAGAATACCTCAGTTTTCTATTAAAGTCGCTATAAAAAGTTCGGCTTTATTCAGGTCTTGACCATAATGCCTCATGAACCTTTCCGTCTGGGTATCTTTCCGCGTTGCCGTTTGTAGGGATGGAGGAGGAGGGGCGGTTCTGCCTTGTGCTTCATCGCAGTAAAGTTATTCTGGGGCTCAAAAGGCCTCATAAATCTGCTCCCCAGATGGAAGTCTCCATAAAAGGCTCCTCTCTTTGTGTGTGAGTCTCAGATTTCCCTGCCATTAAAATTCAACAAACGAATAATCCAATGGATGAGGTAAATTGGAAGATATATATATTATATGCATATAATATATATTAAGATTTTATTTATTTATTTGACAGAGATTACAAGTAGGCAGAGGCAGGCAGAGAGAGAGGGGGAAGCAGGCTCCCCGCTGAGCAGAGAGCCCCATGCGGGGTTCGATCCCAGGACCCTGAGATCATGATCTGGGCTGAATGCCGAGGCTTTAACCCACTGAGTCTTCCAGGCGCCCTATTTTTTTTTTTTTTTAACTGAGTGCTATTGTGAATTCCGACCTCCCTCCTCAGTTTAAGAGTAGCCATATCTCTACCAGATTAACCGACGAGTCCTCAAACACGTCAAGGATGAGCCAAAGGTCATTAACTAACACAAATCTTTGAGTAAACAAAATGTCTCCAAGTCTTAACTTATTAATGACTTATTTCTCTAAAGGAACTTCATAGCATGGGTTTGAGTTTATTAGAGTAGTTTAGAAAAGCCTAAAGTTTAATTTTTCTTTCTTTTAAAAAAGTATTTTATTTTTAAAATTAATTAATTTTAAAATTTAAATTCAGTTAGCTAAGGTGTAGCACATTATTAGTTTTTGAAATGATGTTCCATGATTCATTAGTTGAGTATAACACATAGCGCTCATCATATCACGTGTTTTCTTTAATGCCCATCACCCAGTTACCCCATCTCCCCACCCACCTCCTTTTCTGCAACCCTCAGTTTCCTGGAGTCAAGAGTCTCTCATATGGTTTATCTCTCTGATTTCTTCCCCTTCAGTTTTCCCTCCCTTCCCCTATTGTCCTCCGCACTATTCCTTATGTTCCATGTATGAGTGAAACCATATGATAATTATGTTTCTCTGCTTGATTTATTTCACTTAGCATAATACCCTCCAGTTCCATCCATGTAGATGTCAATGGTAGATATTTGTTGTTTCTGATGGCTGAGTAATATTCCACTGTGTCTATGCACCACATCTTCTTTATCCATTCATCCGTTGAAGGACATCTCAGCTCCTTCCAGTTTGGCTATTGTGGACATTGCTGCTATGAACACTGGGGTGCAGGTGCCCCTTCTTTTCCCTACTTCTGCATCTTTGAGGTAAATACCGAGTAGTGCAATTGCTGGGTTGTAGGGTAGCTCTAATTTGAATATACTGTTTTCCAGAGTGGCTGTACCAGCTTGCATTCCCACCAACAATGTGCGATGGTTCCCCTTTCTCCACATCCTTGCCAACATTTGTTCTTTTTCTTGTTAATTTTAGCCATTCTGACTGGTGTAAGGTGGCATTTTATTTTCTTTAAGTAATCTCTACACCCAATGTGGGGCTCGAACTCATGACCCCGAGACCAAGAGTTGCATGCTCTACCAATTGCGACAGCCAGGTGCCCCAGGTTTAATTTTTCTTTAGAGAAATTATGGGAAAGGTAGACTAGGAAGCCAAAGGCATAGGGCTCCCAGTGTGACCTTGGGACTGGAGAAGTGACCTTGGAGTGAAGAATGGGTCTCTAGTGCTGGTCTGGGATCTCCCTCCCTGTCCTGCAGACTCGGGAACTATTAGTGCATTTGGGACTGGTGATCTAGGGGCTGGTGTCTTGGTGCTGCGTGGCACCATAGGGGACTAACTCATGACACCGTGCAGGGCCTCACGCTTCCGATCTCTAAGTCAGAAGCCTCACAGCAATCTGGGGGCTTTCAGTCCCTTCCTGTCCCCACGCCGGAGCTGAACTAGCCTCAGCTCGGGGCTGCTGCTTTGTGCCATTGGTATAAAAACTGTGTAGGCTTCTTTCTACCTGCCACACAATTCTCTACGCCTTTTAGAATTTGTTTTTATTATCATCAAAGTACCACATGCTGTTTGCGACAATTTAACCATACAGAGCGGCGTAATGAACGGAATCCTCTCCCTTTCTTCTGGCTTCTCTCCCATTGGATGTGAATCCTTTTGATTTCTGATTATACAGAAATGTTAATCATCTGTCCGATTATTTTATTTTAAAGAAGTGGAGAGTGGGACGCCTGGGTAGCTCAGCTGTTAAGCATCTGCTTTCGGCTTGGATCATGATCCCGGGGTCCTGGGATCGAGTCCCAATTTGGGCTCCTTGCTCAGTAGGGAGTCTGCTTCTCCCTCTGCTTGTCTCTCCTCCTGCTTGTGCTCTCCTTCTCTCTCTGACAAATAAATAAAATTTTAAAAAAAAGAAGTGGAGTCATATTTTACCTATTATTTTTGCAATTTGTTTTTCACTTAGCAATCTATCATGGCTATCTTCCCAGACCTATATATGGAGACTTAAATCACTTGAGTTGCATAATATTCTATGCAAAAAATTTACCGTGATTTACCTATTCCTGTGGATAGACTTTCCAATTGTTTCTCATTTTTTGCTGTTATAGACAATACTGCAACCGAAATCCTGTATGTATAAATACTGAAGCCTTCATTTCTGCAGAATAAATATCTTGCAGGGGGATTGCTAGGTATGTCCAATTTTGACTTTAACATATGCTGAAATGGTTGAATTTTCCGAAAATAGAGAAATTCACGCCACCACCAGAAATGTACAAGAGTGCCCATTTCTTCACATTCTCACAAAGACCGATGCTATTCCGGCTTGTCAGAAGTATCTCATTATTGTCTCCATTTTGAATTCTCTGATTACTAGTGAAATTGAACATTTTTTTTTTCTGTCAACTATGGGTTGTTTGCATTTCCTCTCATGTGAATTGTATGCCTATATATAATTTTTTATATTTTTTGGTGGCTTCTACTTTTATTGCTCATTTATATTAGTGAAATCAACCCCGAGGCTGTCGTAATGATACAGATATTTTCTTTTGTCTTTGTTTATCTTTTGACTTCGTGATGTCTTCTGTCATGTAGATGCCATGGCAACGTTTTCTCATCGTCAGATCTCTCAATCTTTCTTTTTTGGCTTCTGATATTTTTGTTTTACTTAACACCTTCTCTATTTCAAGCAAACTTTCTCCGTAGGTATCTGATTCTAGAACTTTTATTGCTTATTTTCGATAAGCAATTACAATTCTTATTCTCTCTCGGAATTTATTATTTTTATTTTTATTATTATTTAAAAAAATTTTTTTAAATATTTTTTATTTATTTATTTGATAGAGAGAGAGAGGAGAGAGATCACAAGTAGGCAGAGAGGCAGGCAGAGAGAGGGGGGAAGCAGGCTCCCCGCTGATCAGAGAGCCCGATGCAGGGGCTCAATCCCAGGACCCTGAGATCATGACCTGAGCCGAAGTCAGAGGCTTTAACCCACTGAGCCACCCAGGCGCCCCTCTCTTTCATTAAAAAAAAAAATGTTTTATTTATTTATTTTTGCATGCATGCAAGAGAGAGATAGTGTGTGAGCACACTAGTGGGAGGTGGGGAGGAGTCCCAGAGGGCGAGACAGAAGCAGGCTCCCCACTGAGCAGGGACCCCCCCCCCCCCCATGCATGACTCTATCCCAGGACGCTGGGATCATGACCTGAGCCGAAGGCAGACGCTTAACTGACTGAGCCACCCAGGTGCCCTCTATTCTCTTTCACTGATCTATTTATCTGTTCCTGCGCAAATTCTACAGTGTTTGTAATGACTTTAATCATCAGTTTTAATACAAGAAAGGACAAGCTCCCTTACCATTTATTTCAAACCAGTTTTGGCAATTTCTGTACGTGTGTTCTTCCACGGAAATGTTAAGATGATCTTATCTAGATGTAAACATTGTCTTGGTATTCTGATGGGTATTCTTAATAAATCATTATACTAAGTGTGAAAGGTACATATTATTTCATTGTTTTCCCATCCAGGATCATTTTGTTTTATGTCTTTCAATAAAATTCTGTAGCTTACTTGGTTTAAGCTGCATGTGTTTCTTGTTACTTTTATTCAAAGATATCTTGTGTTCTCTTCTCTATTACAAAGAAGGTGGCTTTTCCATTTCCTTAAGACTTTATATATTTATTTATTTTAGAGCAGTTTTAGGTTCACAGCAAGATTGAGAAGAAGGCACAGAGATTACCCATATACTCTGCTCCCACACATGCCCAGCCTCCTCCATGAGCAACATATCCCATTAGAGTGGGACTTCTATTACGAATGATGAACCCGCGTTGACCCATCATCGCCACCCAAAATCCATCACTGACATTAGGGTTCGCTCCTGGTGTCGTACATTCTGTGGGTTTGGGCAAAAGTACAATGATATGGGCGCCTGGGTGGCTCAGCCCGTGAGGCGTCTGCTTTCGGCTCAGGTCATATCCCGGGGTCCTGGGATTGAGTCCCGCATCGGGCTCCCTGCTCAGCGGGGAGCCTGCTTCTCCCTCCCCTCCCTGCTCATGCTCTCTCTCACTGTCTGTCTCGCTCTGAAATAAATAATAAATTATTAAAAAAAAGTACAATGATATGGTTTCATCATTATAGTATCATACAGAGTATTTTCACTGCCCTAAAAAATCTGTGCTCTGCCTACTCATCCCTCCCCTATCTGACAACCACTGACCTTTTTACAACTCCAGTACTACTATTTCCAATGATGTCTTTCCAGAATATCATAGGATTGGAATCATTTAAGATGTAACCTTTTCAGATAAGCTTCTTTCATTTAGTAACATGCATCCAAGGCTTCTCCATCTTTTCATGGATTGATATCCCTTTTCATTTTAGTGCTGAATAATATTGCATTGTCTGGATGGACCAGAATTTATTTACCCACTCACCTAAAAGTAGGTGAGTTGTAAACCAGGTTGTTTGTTTTCTTATTGTTGAGTTTTAAGAGTTCTTTGTATATTTTGGATAACAGTCCTCTATTAGATATGTCTTTTGCAAATATTTGTTCCCAAACTGTGTCTTGTTTTCTCATTCTCTTGTCACTCTTCTGTAGAGCCAAAAAATTTTAATAAAGTCTAGTGTATCAATTCTTCCTTTCATGGATCATGCCTTTGGTGTTGTATCTAAAAAGTCATCCAACCATGTTCAAGGGCATCTCGTTTTATGTTATCTTTTAGGAGTCTTATAGTTTTGCATTTTATATTTGTCTGGGATCTATTTTGAGTTTTTTTTTTTGAGGGGTTTAAGGTCTGTGTCTAGACTTTTTTTTGCCTGTGGATGTCTAATTGGTCCAGCACCATTTGTTGAAAAGACTATCATTGTTCCATTGTATTGCCTTTGCTCCTTTGTCAAAGGTCAGCTGACTATATTTATGTGGATCTATTTCTGGGCTCTGTATTCTGT
The DNA here is from genome assembly GCA_028533885.1 of Nasua narica. Classification (NCBI taxonomy): domain Eukaryota; kingdom Metazoa; phylum Chordata; class Mammalia; order Carnivora; family Procyonidae; genus Nasua; species Nasua narica. Next base: position 112,893,947 of record CM052802.1, on the reverse strand, counting down.
TGATCTATTTGTCTATACTTTTGCCAGTGCCACACTGTCTTGATTCCTGTGGCTTTATAGTAAGTCTTGAAGTTGGGAAGTGTCAGTCATCCATTTTTCTTCTCTTCCTTCAAAATTCTGGGTCTTTTGCTTCTTCATATATACTTTAGAATTTGTTTTTTAATGCACAAAATAAATTTACTGAGATTTTAATTGGAATTGTATTGAATCTTTAGACCAAATTGGGAATAATACTGAATCTTCCTATTTATGAGCATGGGATATCGTTCCATTTATTTAGTTCTTCTTTGATTTTGTTCATCAGAGTTTTGCAGTTTTCTTCAAATAGATCTTACATATATTTTGTTAGAGTCACATCTAAGTATTTCATTTTTAGGGTACTAATATAAATGATGCTGTGTTTTTAATTTCAAATTCCAGTTATTCATTGCTGATATATAGGCAAGCGATTGATTTTTGTATATTAATATTATATCCTGCAACTCCATTTCCATTTTCAACTGGTTATTGCCAGCATAATTAAGAACTTTTGAATTTTGTGCATTTATTATATGTAGTTACATTGTCAAATTCTAGTACTTATAGTAGGTTTTAAAAATCGACTCTTTGTCTTCTGGGTGTACATTATACACTACTATCAGTTGGCGTTGTATATATTCTTATTTCTTCTAATAGTTATACTCTTTAGTTAATTTTCTTGTTTTATGACATTAAGTGAGAACTTGTAAAAGTAAACAGATAATTTTGAGGAGGGAGGCATGCGTATGTCTTAGTCCAGATTTGAATGGAGTAGCTTTGGCATTTCATTGTTTTCAATGTTTGTTGTTGGCTCTAGGTAGGTAAGTTTTTATCATACTTTAAAAAATTAGGATTAGCTCCTGAATTTTAACAACTGCCCGTTTTTCTCCAATATTAATAGTATTTGCCCTTCTCGAGATAAACTTCTCTTTAAAAGCCCCACTTCATTTATTTAAATTTTTTTATTTTTAAATTTTTTATTTTAATTTCAATTAGTTAACACACAGTGTTATGTTAGTTTCAGGTATACAGTGGAGTGATTCAACACTTCTGTGCATCACCCCATGGTCATTATGACAAGTGCCCTTCTTTTTTTTTAATTTAATTTTATTTATTTTAACAGAGAGAGAACACAAGCAGGCAGAGAGGCAGGCAGAGGGAGAGAGACGAGCAGGCTGCCTGCTGAGCAAGGAGCCCGATGCGGGACTCGGTCCCAGGACGCCGGGATCATGACCTGAGCTGAAGGCAGCTGCTCAACCAACTGAGCCACCCAGGCGTCCCGACAAGTGCCCTTCTTAATCCCCATCACTTATTTCACCCATCCCCCGTTCCCCTCCCCTCTGGTAACCATCAGATTGTTCTTTTTTTTTTTTTTTTTAAAGATTTTATTTATTTATTTGACAGAGAGGAAAGAGATCACAAGCAGGCAGAGAGGCAGGCAGAGAGAGAGGGGGAAGCAGGCTCCCCGCTGAGCAGAGAGCCTGATGCGGGGCTCAATCCCAGGACCCTGAGATCATGACCCGAGCCAAAGGCAGAGGCTTTAACCCACTGAACCACCCAGGTGCCCCCAGATTGTTCTTTTAAGAGCCCCGCTTTAAAAATTGTTGCTACCAGGAGGCAATGCAAACGCCACAGTTCACAATGGATGTCAAACTTGGATAACCCGTTGTATCCTCTGGAGGCCCTGGGGGGTGTCAGCTTGGAGATGTCATTTACACACCATGGGGCAGGGCACAGCACCATGGAAACCGAGGTCTTACAATGAGGGGTGGAGGCGAGCCTGTCATTTCTGAAGGAGATGGGGGAGCACTCAGGTAGAGTCCAGGAAGTAAAAGCAGGGTAAGGAGAGCAGATTACCAGCTGTCATCAATCAAAACGTCAATGTGAGCCTGAAAGTCAAGGGTGGGGTTGAGAATGGAAGCCAGTAAGATCCCTCACCAGGCTTTGGGTAGAAACCTGTGGAGCAGATAGCAGCTTCCGGATGTAAACTGCCGCTGAGGTCACAGGCCAGCCCAGGTGAATGAGGTAGTAGGAAATGGAGCTTGAGAAGCAGATGTGGGTGGTCCCAGGTAATCCCCTTGGCTTACCACTCCTTGTTAAAGACCCAAGAACTTGTTTCCTTGTCTTCTTTTGGTTGGTCTTGATGACAGAATTTGATAGGCACCTGTGAATAATAAGCTGGGTGAAAACTACTGAATAAGACACACAACAGTATTTCCCAATTCTTATTAGATGCTTTCATCTTCTATAAAGGAAGAACCATCTTAAGCCAAGATTTTAAAAATAATTCTTTTTAAATTTCTATTACTTTTTTAAATTGTTATTTTTTTTAAATAATCCGTGTCTTAAAAAGAAAAACAAAAATGTTGACCAAAAAAAATCTGACCGGGGCAGAAGGGGGCAAAAAGCTGACCTGGAAGATAAAGAAAAATGTAAAGAAAAAAATGAGAACAACTAATAATTCCATCCCTTCAAGATAACTCCAATCGAGGGGCACCTGGGTGGCTCAGTGGGTTAAAGCCTCTGCCTTTGGCTCAGGTCATGATCTTAGGGTCCTGAGATCCAGCCCTGCATTGGGCTCTCTGCTCAGTAGAGAGCCTGCTTCCTCCTCTCTCTCTGCCTGCCTCTCTGCCTACTTGTGATCTCTCTGTCAAATAAATAAATAAAATCTAAAAAAAAAACAACAAGATAACTCCAATCGACATTTTAGTGTATTTTCTCCTGTTTTTTTCTCCATGAATTGAGATCATATAGCACGTATATAGATAAGCAATTATTTTGCCTTCTTCATTATTGTCATGCCATAGGCATTCTCTTGTGTGATTAAGGTATGTGATCAGGAACTCCAATACCTAGCCCAATGCCTGGCAGATACACGAGGAGGAGCTTATTTGTTGAATGGATGTGAATTAGGTCATTAAAAAGTCTTTGAGCACAACTTTAAAGAGCTACCAGAGGTTCTTACGGACAAGGCTTAATTTACAGAAGAATTTGAGACCGCCTTCCTCCCCCGCTGTGTGTCTTCCCATGCCTCAACCATCCTGAATCTCTGGGAGGGTCTGGAGGGCACGGGGTCTCCTTACTCTCTCTGTTTTATAATTGCTGTGTCCTCCGCCCCTTCCCCCTTGACCCCCTGCCTCAGTAACTTGTCCTTGCCTTTTAGGTTCCAGCTTAGCAGACATTTCTGGCAAGTCTGCCATCCCCCCCACCCCCACCCCGCCCACCGCCCCGCCATTGGTTCGAGTCCCCTGTCAGTGGTCCCGCAGCCCTCTGGAAATACCGCTTAGGCTCCTGGCAGCAAACAGAAGGTGCAGCCTAAACAGGTCATTGAGGAGAAGGCAGTGACAGACCATTTACAAAGGGGTAGGCGGGGTGACAGCAAATAGGGGAAGGCAGACAATCTGCTCCCTGCTAGCATAAGGGAAACCACAGCCGGCTCTCATCTGAAGGAAAAAGGAAAAGAAGGGGTTCCTGGGGTGCAAAGAAGACTCCTGACAGAAGCTTTGGTAGGAGAGCACAAAAGCCGACACCCCATGGCCTGGCAGGGAGGGTGTCCTTCCTCTCCTCATTCTCCTATTTCCATGGGAGCCTCTTCAGCACCATGGAAGCCAGGAGGCAAGGGCAGGATTCCTAAAGGCCAGCAGCCTGGAGCTCGGGGCAGGGAGGAGAGGGGAGGGGCGTGCACCTGGAGGGCAGAGTGCCCAGCCTTTTGACCTCTCCTGTCCAGCCCCTGCCCAACTGCCTGACCCTGCACGTGTGCGTCCCACGCTCTCGTGAAAGATCCTTGAAATCGGGAACCATGCCTTATCTATAAGGGAGTATATCCCCGGGGAAATCACATTGAAAGGGGGCAAGTCAGTGATGCGCACGGCAATTCACAGTCCCATTTATAGTCGTGGGGGATTAGAAATGCCCCCAAGGAGAGCAGGAGTCCAGCGGGCCGGCCAGCACGTGTCATTACCCAGCCACGAGAGGATTCTCGGGTGGGCTCTGTTTGCACATGCAAATGGGGTCACAGGATAACAAGTGACAAAAGCCAATCCTGCCCATTATAAGTTTGTCACAAAGTGTACATGGGGGCTGTGTAGGGAGAGATGAAAGGTGTGCACCTTCACAATAGCTAAGAAACACTGGCCAAATGTCACATCCCGGAATTTAAGAGAAAATAGCAGAGTTCTGATTAAATTTGTCACAAATGGTAGCGCAAAGTACCTAGAATTGTTAGGATGGTGCACAATAAAAAAAAAGGAGGATGGCAGCTTATTTTAGGAGGCTCTGCTGGGAAAAGCCACTTGGCTTTTGTCAGCTTCCCCTCCCCCACCCCAATCCTCCCATATCCTAGTTGGTAATGAAACTCCTTTTCCGATACCCCGTGGTGGGCTTTGGGAGCAATTTGTTGGCTGACACACAGCAAAGGGTCCTCAAAGTTTCTCAAACTTCCCTGTGCGTATGAATCACCTGGGGGGATCTGGGTAAAATGCAGATTTTGCTGCTCCAGGTCTGGGAGGGACCTGAGACTTCTCATTCTGAACATTCCAGAAAATGGGAACGCTGCAGGGCTTGCCTGCCCTCTGAATAGCCAACTAATCAGTGAGATTGTTTGCTTTTTTTTTTTTAACACCTTTTAAAAACATACCTGCTGTTAAAAAAGCCAAAAACAACAAAACCCAAAAACCATACCTGCTGTTGACACATGTGCCAAGTCCACGTTCTTTGTCACCCACCCTGCCTCCAGATTCTGACATTCCTCTGACAGAGAATCCCAGTATCTTCTGGGCGTCTCTACGGGTCCAAAGAACCGGCTGAATTCTCCTTTTTTAGAATAGGCATTCCAAAAAACGATACCTTTAGTGTTCCTGATGTAAATATTATCGGGTGGAAAAGAATTTCAAACAGCATACCATTCCCGCCCCTTTTCTCCTCAGCCACAATTATTTCTCTGATTATCATCGTGTAGTTCTCATACTATCTTCATGTGAGAAACTTAAAATTCTCCTTGAATTCTTCTGACTTCATGAATTTCTCACCACGACCAATGGAGGGGCTGCAGGGCCTTGATAATGAAGAATTTCAGATCATGTCTGGCGACCTGGTGTGATTCCACGACACCACAGAAGAGAGAGGTCCTCACCAAAGGTTGTAGCGTTTGCTGTTTCCACGATTCTCAGAGCTCAAGTTAGGCACCCGGTCAGCTGGGTCTCGCCGTACAATGAGCCTCCCGTGGAAGGAAGTGGCATCTCTTCTCGCTGATGCCATTAGATAGCGTCCTTTTTCAGACATCCTTTCCTTTCAAGGATGTCAGCCAAGAAAACCCTTCCACTATGGTTATAAGTCAAGGTGTTTTAGTTTTATTCTCCTCCCTCACTTCCCATTAAAAAAGTTTCAAGAACGTATATTCGGTTCCTATTTGCATAAATCGCCTTGGTCACAGACTATATTTTCTAATTTAAAAATGAGCTTCTAGATCCAACAATCTGAGAATCACCTCTGTACCTCTGCCTCGTTTTGTTCTTCTCCTGGCCTTCCCTCTCTTGGCCTTCCCTCTCAAAAACGCCTGGTTTTGTTTTCCTAGCTTGATGTTGCTGTGGAACCCTTCTGATGGCCGTTGGAAGGTGAGGTCCTTCACCACGATGATCCCAGGCTCGGGCCAGTGGGGTGATCAGCACCTCCCCTGGGCTGGGGTCAGGGGTCAGCGGGAGGAGAGCCTCTCCAGGGCTTACTTTGCTGACTCATTGTGTGCTCTCGGGTGTGCCATTTAGCCTGTTGGGCTAAATCTCTTTGCTCTGGGCACCCATCCCCTGTAAATCCAGAAAGCCGTTCCCAAAGAATTATTACATCTTTGTCTCCGTAGATGTTTAGGGAGGATGTAGGAAGAACTCTGTTAACAGATCTGGTCTCTGGCCCCTGTTCCTCAGGTAGATCATTTTTTTAAACACACACTCCCTGACATGAGAGAGACTCTACTCTCCCAGTTCCCAGATCTGTGTATGTGTGCAGGCACGAGTATACGCCCAGAGAGATGCACAGAAACAATCAATGGCATCAATGAGCCAACCGGCTTGGGGTGCCTGGGTGGCTCAGTGGGTTAAAGCCTCTGCTTTCAGCTCAGATCATGATCTCAGGGTCCTGGGATCTAGCTCTGCATCGGGCTCTCTGCTCAGCAGGGAGCCTGCTTCCTCCTCTCTTTCTGCCTGCCTCTCTGCCTACTTGTGATCTCTCTCTCTGTTTCAAATAAATAAATAAAATCTTAAAAAAAAAAAAAAAAAAGAGCCAACAGGCTTGGGATGCCTGGGTGGGTAAGTCGGTTACGCATCTGCCTTCAGCTCAGGTCATGATCCCAGGGTCCTGGAATTGAGTCCCGCGTCAGGCTCCTTGCTCATCGAGAAGCCTGCTTCTCCTGCCTGCCTCTCCCGTTGCTAGTGCTTGCATGCGCTCTCTCTCTCTAACAAATAAATAAATAAAATCTTAAAAAAAAAAGTCAACAGGCTTTTGCCTGGAGCTACTTCTTTGTTGTCATTCCCATCTCTGCAAAAATATTGCCTCTAGCCAGTCCCGAGAAATTGAAGTAATTTATTAATATACTCCACATCTGTTCAATTTTCTTATTCCTCAAGCACCTACTTATTCTTTTGCCATCCCAAGCAATTAAATATGTCTATATCAAGATTTGCCTTTCTTGCGCTCCTTTAAAAATTTAATACCCCCATTTTAAGCCCTGTGAACCTCCAGTCTTGTAACACAGGCCAGGAAATAGCCTGGTTCATAGACTGTGGAGGGCTGGGAAAAGCTGTCCGCTGAACCATCTGCTGTTTCTTAGCGGTAGAAAAAGAGGATTTACAGGTTTGGGGGCAGATTATTTTTAGGGGCTTCTAGGCTACTAATATTCTCTCCCTGTTTGCATAATTCCTCACCGGGGTTGAGACTCCCAGAAGTCACTGTGACCTCCATAGAGAGTCAATGTCCCTGAGATGCACTCCCACTGGGAAATATTCTACAAATACAGAGTCCGGAGCTTCTGAATCTGCTCCCTCCATACTCAGTCCTGCCTCTACCTGCTCTCTGCAGTGATGGGACTCCCCGTTTCTAGCAGAGGGAAGCACCTTACCTCGCCCTGTCTGCAAGGGAGGCGGTCCACATGAGAGAGGGTCCTGGAGGAAAAGGATTAAAACAAAAGTGGAGTCAATTTGCATTCAGATGTTTGCATTAAATATTAATAGGGCTCCAGGGTGAGGGTAGTTTCTCTTTTATTCACATTCAGGTTGCCATGGCTGTCTGAGGTTTGCAGGGCTGGCTCTGGGAGGAGGGGGGAAGGCAGCTGGAAGGGAGGAAAAGGGCACCACACCCCTGCATGCGCTCAGGGTTCAGGCCCCCATCCTGTGCCCTCACGCTGTGGCCCAGACCGCCTAGAGCAAGTCCAAGGAACTGAAAGGCATGGAAGTTTCCAGCAACAACCAGAGAACATCTGGAGGCCAGTCTTTAACCAATGAATACCCCTCATGCTTTAAAAGCAATGATCCGGGTTTAGAGTCAGCAGAGAGTACTCGGGGAGGGACAGGAAAGCCAAGAGCGGTGGGCCAGGAGAGCTCCAGTGCCCAGTGTCCCGTGAGCCCCTGGGAGGCAGGGCCTGAGGCTGCGATGCCCGCAGCCCCAGCGCTTTCTCGAACAAATTGACTGCGAAGTCAGTACAGGAGGGTAGGGGGCAGGAAGGACGGGCGGCCCCTCTCTAGCCTCCAGCTCTTGAAGGGAGGTCCGGGCTTGGGCTATTGGCAACCCCGGAGGAAGCTATGGCTTTGAGAAAATATGCCCAAGGTGGGCTTCGTCATGGGTCAAAGTCCCTCCCAGAGGAAGCCCCCGAAGCCAAGTGTCCCGTCAGGAGAGGAGAGGTTTTTGTGTCTTTTTCACTTGTCTTTTTTTTTTTTTTTGGAGAACGAGCGCCTCCCAGTTTCTCCAGACTCACACCAGCTGAGTGACTGTTTACTCAGCCTTCCTGCAAGGCTGGCTCTCGTCACCCACGTCTGGGCCTGTCCCTGTGTTATCCTTCATGAGGGGAGCTTGGAAATTTCCATCGTTCCCCTCTCAGCTGAGTCTACCCTGCAGCGGCCAGACTGCCCCGGGGTGCTGTCGTGTCACCACGGACGGTCGTCAACCGGCCGCTTGCCGGCATCACCGGGCACCTTTGAAAAGGTCAGATGCCCAGATAACCCATGGCCTACTAACAGCAGACTCTTTAGGGGTGGATCCCAGGCTCAGGAATTTTTAGAACTTCCCAGGGTGATTCGAATGGGGGCCAAGTTTGAGAGCTGCTGGCGTGGGGTTCCGAGCACATCCAATGGCCCGGACTTGACCGTTGGCTCTGCCACTGCCGGAACCAGCCTGGGACAAGTTCTTGCTCTCGGCCTCAGTCTCCTCATCTGTATAGTGGGAACAATAACACTAGCAACAACAGCACACGGTACTGCTGCGAGGATTCAGTGAGGTTATGCACTGAGGGTTCAGACACCGGCCAGCACAGAGCTGGCATTCGGCGAGTGTTTGCCGTTGATGCTGCCGGGCGGCACATCTCACGTGGAGTGGGCAGGACGGGGCGGGACCCTGAGAAGACGTATAAAGAATTGGCGCTATTTCTTCGGAAAGGGAGGAGGCTTTGTTGGAATATGAAGGTTGTCTTCAGATTCCTATCAGATGGGAAAGGAATGTGGTTTGTTTCGCCTGACTGTGAAGGAAAGAACACGGATTCAGGAGGGGAAAGTTTCCAACAGACCCAGTTAGCAGCAAGATGGACTGTGTCGTGGGGAGTGAGTTCCCCGACTCTGGGGGTATTCAAGCAGCAGCGGGACAGTTTGTGGTGGAAATGTTAGAGAAGAAATCATGATGGAACTAAATGGCCCCCAGGGCCTCCTCGAGCCGTGCCGGGTATGTCCTGAGCACTACCAAACGTCAGCCATCACTGGACGTCCTGCGGCAGCTGGGGAGGACGCGCAGGGTTGGTGTGGACGTCCTAGGGGAGTCTAAAGCTGTGTTGAAGAGGACCAAGGGGAAACTAGGTGGAGTCAAACCTGTTTTCAAGTCAAGGAGGTGAAGCTGGGGTTGGAGTTGATAAAGAAGCCAGCCACGGGGATGCGACGGTCTGGGTCTCGGATGTTTGCTGCGAATGTGGCTGGTATGACTCTGGGCTCCAGAGAGATGGAGAGCTTGGCTTTGTTTGAGGCAGAGTGTCAGATGAGTGGGTACCTTCTCATTCTGAAGCTCAGCTCTGAGTTGCCCCCCTTGTGGCCCCGTTCCTTGGCCTTGCACCCCCCTTTCCCTGCCGCTCAACCCTCCTTCACCCTGTGTGGCTTTCTACTGCTTTGTGAGACGCCTACGAAGCCTATTTTGCTTGCTGTGCCTTTTTCGGGGTGATGTGAGGAACAGCACTCGCTGTGACACTATTTCACTAGAAATCAAGCTGGACTTCCCTTTAATAAGGCGACTTCGCTTTCACCCTTTTGAATTCGTCCAGTGGGCATTCAGCCACTTCCCTTGCTGGGCTCCAGGTAGACGGTGTCAGCACCTAGCTCCTGACCCTCCTCCTGCTCCCTCCCTACCGAGCTTGTGAGGCATCCCTTGGTCACCCTCTCCCCTCACCTCCTGGTCACCCGCACCTCTCTGCACAGTGCTCAGCCACACCCTGGACCTCATCACTCTGCAGGAGGCTGGACCTTCGGAGTCTGCATCTCTGAAATGTCCTCTGCCTCCACGACCTGTGTCCTTCCGTGGTCCCACTCCCTCCCTCTTCCTGCTAACCCTCTTCTTGGCCAGCACCAGGGACCCCGGAACCCTCCCTTTTTGGGGGCATCTTGGACCCACCCTGGTGGAGTCTATTCCCTCCTTCCCTGTTGCCTTTGGATTCCCTGGTGACCCGGAGAGACATTTCGGCCAAGTTCTCCAACGTGCCCCATTCGCTTCCCCACCGTGACCTTCCAGTGTGTCTTCTCATCTCCTCCGGATCCCAGACTCCCGCATTCTCTGGAGGAGATTCCGAGCTCCCGAAGTAATCGGACCCACGGGCCATTGCGGCCGTCGGACTCTGTGCCCTCGGCCATCTTCCTTGCGCTCCATTTTTAGCTCCCTATCAGATTGCCACGACAGCTGCTCGGAATCTTTTCCACTGGGCTCCAGCCCTGCCTGACCCCGGCCGCCTCGCCTCCCTGGACCGACCTCGGCCCCGGACTGGCTGAGAAATCCAGCCCTGCGCGCCGCCCGCCGGGACTTCATTCTTCTCTTCTGCTTTTTAGCAGAGATCACGTCTCCCTCTCTTTCCTTCCCCCCCTTGCTCCGGGGAAGAACCGGTTGTTATTCTTTCCAAGGCTCAGCCTTCCACCTGCGCCTCTCACTGTGTCATCTCTTTTTTCTCCGCCATCTTGCTCATTATCACATCTTCTAACTTGAACCTGCATTTCCTCTCGGCCCTGAGTCTTGAGACTCATCCTGATTTCTTTCGCCTTAAGGAAGGAGCCGTCACAAAGCCCTGACTCGGTCCTCCACCTGCCTGCCTCCCCCTTTATCATTGTCTTCATTCCCTCAAGTGGGAGTCCTCCCCTTGTCCCCAGGAACCTGCCACGCTGAGCGAATGTCCCTGGAATATGCCCACGGTCTCCCTCCTCCCTGGGAGCTGGCCTCTTGAGGTAGAAAAATCACTGACAGTGGAGTCAGCCACTTAGAGGTTTAAATCCTGGCTTTGCCCCATATTGTTATATAATCTTGACCCTCACTTGGCTTGTTATTAATCTTCCCAAGGAAAAGAAAATGGAAGAACCTCATTCCCTGGCTTGGGCCAGGGCACTTTAAAGTGCCCAACAAGCAGTTGGTGCAAAATAAAAAATACTCCCCTTTGGGGGTGCCTGCGTGGCTGGGTTGTTAGGCATCGGCCTTTGGCTCAGGTCATGATCCCAGGGTCCTGGAATCGAGCCCCGCATTGGGCTCCCTGCTGGGCGGGAAGCCTGCTTCTCTCTCTCCCAATCCCCCTGCTTGTGTTCCCTCTCTCTTGCTATGTCTCTCTCTGTCAAATAAATAAATAAAATCTTTAAAAAAATTCTCCTCCAGCCGTTGCTTTAGCAAATGTGGATTCTTTCATGTGGAATACCTTTGGTTTCTTCTATGTGTCTGTTGAATTTCCATCTACCTTGGAGCCCAGTGGTACCTTCCCTCCCTACTGTTGGGCCCATATCCCTCCACTTTGTTTGCTCTCTGAACCTTGTTCCTTTGTCATAGTGGGTGCCCCGGTCTACCCCGTATCAGGGTGTATTGGGATCATTTGTACCTTCTTGTCTGTCCTACCATGAAATCAAGAGCCTCTGGGGGTCAGGATATAGAATTTACCCTTGGATCTTTCTGAGTCCTTAACAGAGCACCTTACATATAAGAGCTATAGTGGCCCTCGGGGAGGACAGTCCAAAGGGACATCCTTCAGAGCAGCGGCACCTGCCCTCCTGGCAGAACCCTCCCCGCAGTTACTCTGAGCATGAGTCTCTGGGCTTGTCACATTATCCGCAGGCAGCCTGAAATGCCTCCTGCTATACACACCAGCTTCCCTCAATTCATCTTTCAATCTGAAGGATTTACAAAGATTTCTACCATTAAGAGCAAGATCTCAACGACATGCCGGATGGGGAAAACGTGTTTTGCTCCTGCCCGTATATGTCTTAGTGTGTAAGCTCTTCTGGGCAGGGACCCATTTTATGTGTCATGTTCTTTCTGCACAGTCTCAGTCCCTCTTCGGGCTGATGTTTCAGAAACGTGGGTCTATAACTTCATCCGGGATCAGCACTTATGCATTAACCTCAGGTCTTGGCTAATGGTGAGTCACCTATGTTTTACTGCGAGACGCATGGGTCTGAGTCTCATCTTACACGCCCGAAGAGAACAAAAGACATCAGAGGAGAGGATGCCGATATTACTTGGAGTCAAGCCCTCTTCTTGGGTTGGGAGCGGTAGGACTGAAACGTGCTCGTTTTCCCCATGGCCCTGAGACCATGGCTTCGAACTCTTCGGGGGGGCTGGGAGTTAAAGCATGAGACAGATGGGAAGGCGGGTTGTCCATGCCACGTGCTCCCTGTCCCTGGCCGCGTATCAGGCACGTGTGCCTTGTTGGTTCCTGAAGTTCCCGAAGAATCCAGACTGGCCCCAAGGACAGGAACATCACAGTAGGGCCTTGTGGGGACTGTGAATGGAAGGGGATATGGAGAATCTCTCCCAATTCTTCTTTGATGATTTGCAGGGAGCATTCTTTTCTCCTTTCTTCTCTCCTGCCAGTGGTCCCACTCGCTCGTGGACCACCTGTCAGATGCCTATGTGAGGAGATGCAGATTCCACGCAGAGAGGAGGGGAAAGCCGAGATCAGGAAGGTCTGAGGTTGGGGTGGTTTCTCTGTGTTGTTGGGAGAGGGGAGGGCAGATGGTGGGGGGGCAGAGAGAGAGAGAGAGGAAGTGGCAGGGTCCTCGGTTGTCCTTGGCATTGTCTTCTTTCAAAGACAGAGTTTTCTGGCTCCTGGGGAGGCAATGCCAAAGGAAGGGATCTTGAGGTCCCCCCATCCTGTAATTCTGTTACTTTGCTTCTTCCCCACGTGATCACAGCCCCTAAGTAGATCTTGTCTACATTCGCAGCACGTTTAGCTGGAAGAGTCAGCTGGAGCATATTGTATGTCTCTAGCCTCTGCCATGCTGGCTGTCCTTTGGGCGGGGCCGGCAGTGTCTCAAGCCCGCTCCCGTTGGCTCTCATTCTCATCTGAATGGATACTTAAAACACTTGTCCCTTCCTCATCCTGGTTTACAGCTGAGGAGTTCAGATCTGTTTTAACAATAGAATCCTACAAGTGTTCAGATCTGTTTTAACAATAGAATCCTACAAGTGCCACAAGTGTCAAAAATATTTCACTTCTTTCATTAAATGAGATCTGTCATTTAATGGGAGGGATAGTCAGTGGGCGTCCTATGCGCCAGCAGGGAGATGCCAGCACCCAGCTTTACAGAACAGTGATGAGCTCAGTGTTGCGTGGACACAGTCCAGGGGGAGAGAGGGTGGGGGGAATGAAGAGATGGTGAGCCTCACCCTTGCCGGAGGGGTCGTTCCACACCCCGGTCAGCCTAAGACATTTCTCTCTCTCTCTTTTTTTTTAGATTTTATTTATTTATTTGACAGAGAGAGAGAGGGGGTGGGATAGGAGCAGGGGAAGTGGCAGGCAGAGGGAGAGGGAGAAGCAGGCTCCCCGCTGAGCATGGAGCCCGATGTGGGGCGAGATCCCAGGACCCTGGGATCACCTGACCAGAGCTGAAGGCAGACGCTTAACCAACTGAACTACCCAAGCGACCCAGCCTAGGGCCTTTCTTTCATTCTTGAAAGAGCAGCTGACCCAAGAGCCCTACTCACATCTCCGCCAAGCCCACACATTTAATCTGGTGAGGAGACACAGGGTGCTACTCAGTTGAATGAGTGCAAACACCCTTTATCTTGGGGATCTTTCTTAGCTCCATCCAGAAGACCGACAAGAAAACCTGCCAGATTTCCGACCCGCCAAAGAAAACCAACTGACGACCCACGGACGACACTGGCAGCCATTATCAAAAATTACCAAACGAACAGAATGGCTTGATTTGGCCAGTTGGGGATAGTCAAGGACTGAAAAAAAAAAAAAAAAAGAAGTCACATTAAGCAGGAAAAATAAATCATCTTCTATTACCTTTCTGTCTTTGGCCGTCTTATTAGGTGTAATTTGGCTGTTGCCAATATACACTCACTAAATATTTCCACGTGCTCGCATGAGATTTGAACTCATAAATGTTAGGGGCATCGTCATTTTTGGTTTGTTTCAATGATTACGTTAACATTTCCTACTTCGTGTAATAAGAATTTTGGGATAGACATGAAGATAATCACAGGCATAATTATACTACTTAAGGACAGAAAACAGTTGTCTGCTGTTATCTCTCTCATAAACTAGAAATGCAGCTCATAGTTGCTCTGCTTGTTCACAAAAACATCAGAGACGAAACTCGCCATGGGCCGCTTACTGAGAAAATCCAGGATGGCCCACAGCGGGCAGGTGGCTTGTATTGGCTTATTATTCATAGCCTCGGGTTGATACACACGAATCTGGATTGGGATAGATAGACGCTCATTCTAGATTTAGATTTGCGTTTTCAGGAACTGAAGCAAAGCCCTCTAACACTACTATAAGGGACTTAGAGTAGGAAGTTTTAAAATTTGGATCTGCTCCTTATGTTCCATTCTGAGAACCAAGGAATCCATATTCTTCTAAGTGCATTACGGTGATGTGCTGTGAGGAGTGATACGCAACGAATTTAGGCATTTACCACCCACAAAGCCGTGGACCGATTGAATTGGAGCCAGCAGTCGGAATACATCGCTTACCGAATTGTAGGGGAGTGGGGGCGATAAGGGACTGAGGGGTCAGCTTGCAGGATAGAACGAAGGAGGGTTAACGCTTGAAGCAAGTACTAATTGAAATCGAATGGAATTATTAGTCGCTAGTACCACAGGATGCAGAATCTTTTAACATCTTAGACAGTTTAGGCTAGAGAGTTGGCACCCTGCTGACTGATCTTGAGATCTGAGTCGACCCTCAGTGTCCAAGTGAAATGCTTTAGGGTAGTGTATAAATAGCTCTTGACGTCGAAATTTGTTCACGATTCTAAAGTTGAGCTGGTGAGAGGAGAATGGTTATCCTCCACATTTCAATAAAATCAATTACTGCGGGAGAGTGTAGCCAGAGTTGTCCCAGCAGGAGGAAATCAGAGAAGGTATTCTTGGACCCTAGCATATATACATCTTAAACAAAATGTTTATTAATCAGCATCCATTTAATCAGAAATGTGGAGTAGTTGGGATGTTTACATATGCCGTGTTTTAGAAGACAAGGCAAAGAATCAAAGAATCCCAAAACTTTTTTTTTTTTTTTTGGCAAACAGAATGAACTAAACAGCATTTGCTGACTCCCCATTATGCTTCTAGGTGTTTTACAGTAGCCACATGGTAGATATTCTTATCCACTTTGCATATGAGGATGCTAAGGCTGAGAGACTGAGTAACTTTTCTTGGGGAGTCATAGAGCTAATAACAGCCAAGACTATCTGAGTCCAAACACCCTGTTTCTTTTTGCTCAACTCTGCCTCGGAAAACTCTTATGGAGTCCATTCAGAGTCCAAAAACATTTTAACTGACTCTTCTATGGTTTTTACAGGTGTGCCTATGTGTCCACACACACACACACACACACACACACGCACGCACGCATACATCTATGTATATGCATTATATGCACATATGCGTAACGAAACAACATGAAGTGCTAAGGGTTCCTGGACACATCTACCGCTGGCAGAACTTTGCTGGGATCATTCCCTTAATGGAGTCGTCAAATTCTTAGGTTCTGAAAATGAATTGTATCAATGAAATATTATCTAGGGAACTGACTCACGCCGACCAGACTGATTGATACAACAGGTATCGCTCTGTCAATTAAATGTGAACAAAAGTGGTGCAATTCACCAGATTTCCTTCCTTGTGCGGTGCAATCCTGGAGGCTGAGGGACAGCCTCCGTCAGCTGGGTTCCTGGGCGACTCTCCCTGAGCTGACCTGGGCCGGGCACTGGGGGGAGAAGGGAATAAGCTTGCTCTAGAATCAACAGAGGTGCTGAGGTTGGTTGTTACAACCTTGCCTATCCTAACTGTTACAATAAATTGGCCACGCCTTCTTAAATAACAATGGGTAGAATCTAGTCCACGCCTGTGAATGAGATGGGTGCTTGAGGCCAAATAGGGTTTTTAAGAAAACCTTCATTAAAATCTCAATGACCTGTAAGCCAGCCATTCAAAATCCAATTAATTTGTGTACTTCCCACCCTCTTCAGTGGGCTGGTCCCTGTCGCCTTTGTGTCTGGGTAATTGTGACTGCCAATTGGGCTTTCTCCTTTGGTCACCCAGCCCCCTGCCCTGATCCAATCCTGGGGTGTACCTGTTACAATTTTTTTTTTTTTACTGTTTTTAGTACTGATATTTTAGTTGACAATATATTGGGACCATCTTTCCATGCAATTAATTATTTCCCACTGAAGGAACATGGCTGGAAAATCAGGGCCAGTCATTTGCCCAAGGCCCTTCCTCCCAGTGGGCTAATCCTGATGTACTGAAGAGAAGGGCAGGTGGCGACTTGACATACAGAGAATTAGAACAAAAGGAACAAAGTCTCTGCAAGGAATATTTCCATCAGCAGCGGTGCCCTAATTGTCAGGTGTCCTGACCCCTAGCCCAGTCCTCTGTACATATGGTACATCAAGTGCTTGCTTAACCAGAAAATGATACCTGGTTAACTGAGATTTCATGGTACGCTCTATTTTGCAACAAAGCTATAGCTGCATTCCTAAGAAGCCTCAGGTCATCAAAAACAAAATTAAAAAAGAATTATTTTGATGGTTAAAAAGAAAAAAAAAGCTAGAAGCTGTCTTACTCACTGTAACTAAATTATTTTTCTCGCAGGATTTTCAATAATAAAGGTATTTCAAAGATATCTCGTTACTGAAAACTTAAATCTCCGAACTCTTTAACCCAAACTGACAAAAGCGATCCTAAATATCACAGAGGAAAGCCTAGATGGTGTATGAGATTGAAAAGAAAGTCTGTGGATTCACAAACCGGGACAAGGAATCCTAGCACAGCTCATGGCTACCAACGCCTGGGCAATGGGCCACTCAAACCAAGTTTGCCTGGGACCTACCTCCCTCCTCCCCCGCCCAGCCTCTTCTGCTCGAGTCGTGCCAATGCCCGGTGGTGATCATGTGAGGCCAAGCACAATAGGCGTACTACAAACCACGTTCCTGGAATTATTGCTTTACTTCTTATTCGCTTTGACGAGAACATGTGCTCCTGCAGCAATCCTATACATTTGGTCATCACCGTTTCTGTGAATCAACCGAGAAACAAAACAAGGAAACAAACAAAGAGGGCATGTTTTTACCCCTTCTCATGTGGCCGTGCCAGCCTTTGTTTCACATAGTGGTCCCTCAGAGAATGGGCCACAGGGAAGTCGCTTCGTGGATGTCACCAGGTAACATGACCTGCGGCTCTCAGAGCCGGGCATATTGTCCAAAGGGGAAAAGTACCTGTCATTTGTTAGGACTGAATGCCTGCCAGGGGGCGTCCCTTTCCCTGGGAAGTATTCCTAAAAGGATGCATTCAAGTCCACAGACAGGGTGATATCTGATGTTTTATCTGAAAGTAGATGAGGGTTAGGGGTGGGGGGAGGGCAGGAAGGCAGAGAGAGAGAGAGAGAGAGAGAGAGAAGGAGCCCAAACACATGAAATCGATGGAAACAGCCTTTGTCCATATCTCCAATCTGCAGCGCTCGACAGAAAAAGTCCAGAAAATCTGTAGGAACTTCTTACCTTTAGGAACGACAGAATAGGGTAGAATCAGAAAACCACTGGGAGAAAGAAGGGGATCTCTTCCTCAGGAGAGACCGTTCTACAAAAACTCACAAAACGGTCAGGAGAGAGTTTATTTTCTGACCCAAGCTGAAGGGAGAAATTTGGCCCGCCGGCAGGTCTTAGCATTTTCGAGGGTCCACTGAGGAGTTTTGAGCCAACTCCAGTCTTCTGGAGGCTCTGGGGCTTATCAGTTGCCATGGAAACCATTAATCTCACTGCTGAAGTTCTAAGTGATTTGAGATGAAGAATGTTCACTCGAATTCATTTTATGTCCCCCCCCCCACCCCTCTTCCTCGGTGGGACTAGCTGCTGCACCCCCCACCAACCCTGCCCCGAGCCGTGGGCGCTGGAAACGTCTAGATCGTCCACGAATTAATGCAAGCAGCCAGCCGGGTGTGCAGTTAGGGAACTCTAGCTGGCAGAGGCCCCAAGCAGGTCTGAGACAAGTTGGTGTGAATGCTGGCACGGAGCAGCTCACCTGTTGTGTGATTAAGTATGAGGTCGCTGCTTGTTCTCTTTGGGGCCTGGCCAGGCAGCATTTGTTCAAGTGAAAAATAAGGCTCTGTGTGTGCGGTGTGACTGTGGCAACAGAAACAAATGGGCAAACAGATTCTGGTGGAGGAAAAGAATGAAAAAGTGGGCGGCAGGGACAATCCGGCAGCTGTGTTGAAAGGTGTCTTAGTCAGGACGGCTCGGTGGCAAGAAACAAAAACCTACTCAGCTCGAGCACAGAGGGATTTGTTTGATGGGACGGGAACCCAACTGGAGGAAGCAGGAGCTGACATCACGGCAGCTGGGGAATTGCCCCCAGCTCCTCACATTCTCCGCTCTCCCATCACACGGGTCTGATGGCATGTAGGGTTGCCTAGTGGCGCGTGGGGGGGGGGGGCTTACGACTCAGGGACCCAGGGCTCTCTGACAGATGTGTCTCTATTGGGAATCCCTCAGGCAGGTATCTGATGGGTCCGATTGCCTGTGGATGGTGGGGTTGGAGGGTGGGCTTCCTCTGACCAGGTGGGGGGTAAGTTCTCTGAGAGAGAGGTAGAATTAGGGGGTAGAAGTGGTAGGTGGAGGAAATGACACACGTTGGCAGGAGAAAAGCTTGGCATGGGCACTGACAGATCGTAATGGTTCACAATGGACGCCGGCCATAGACAACAGAATGGCTAGAGCGTCCTGTCAGGCTGCATACGGTACCGGCGGGAGCGGTATGGGAAAGGGGAACATGGAGGACGGGCGGTGGATTCAAGAGACCAGAGGGAGGCTATGCAGCTGGAGGGGTTAAAGGGATGCTAAATGTATAAAGGAGTTGAGTGAGTGAAAGTCCTGGTGAGAGCAAAGACCGGGAGGTTGGAGCTCGCAAGAACAAAGATGGCCTCCAGGGAGAGCCAGCCCTGAGCAGGCTGTGACTGGGGAGGGGGTGGGAGTCCGGCCAGATCTGGGGGAGGTCTGAGCTGTGGCCATGCTGGGTATGATGTACAAACACCTCGATAAGTGTCATATCCATGGATGATGTTATGAGCTGAATTGTGTCCCCCCAAATTCATATGTTGAAGTCCTAAGCCCTCGGCACCTTGGCATATGAGTGCATTTGGAATGGGGTCTTCCAAGAGTTAATTAAGGTTCAATGAGGTGATGGGGGGGAGCGAATCTGACAGGACTGGTGTCCTTATAAGAAGAGGGGATGAGGACACAGAGAGACACAGGGGGAAGACCACATGAGGACCCAGGGAGAAGGCGGCATCTGCAAGCCAGGGAGAGAAGCCTCAGGAGAAACCAGCCCTGCTGACACCTTGATCTTGGACTCCCAGCCTCCAGAGCTGTGAGCAAATAAATGTCTGTCCATTAAGCCCCCGACCCCGCTATACCTTGTCACCGCTGCCCTCGTAGACGAACACAGATGGAATGGAGAGATGATCATTTATTGCTTAGAGGCAGCCCTGGGACTCAAAGAGAAGACCAAACACACCCACCGGGGCCAGTGGAACTTAGGGAGTGAGAAAAGCCCAGAGGAGGGGGTGTCTTTCCCAGGGAGAGCAAAGAGTTCAAGGAAAGAGAAGAGAGAGGAGAAGTCTGCATTACAGAGAGATGGCCCACATTGTAGGGGGTTTTAGGTGATCGCAGGCAGCTGGGAGAAGAAGGCAAAGGGACAAAGGAGCTGCTGAGGTGGGAGCCATGTCTGGTTTGGGCTCAGGCAGTGGGGGTAGGAGAACAAACGCCCCATCTCACGTACAGGATGCAGATTTGGGATGTCATAGCTCATCCATGGGGTGGAGGTGGGATGGAGCCATGTCAGAGGCAGAAGGAAGTGACATGGGCTGGGCGGGATCTTGTAATTGATGGAGGAAGCGGAATTAGAGAGAACACATGTGTGCACGTGTGCACG